>CM052706.1:75219051-75286907 GCA_028551405.1 Uromys caudimaculatus
GTCAGATCTTGGTGATTTGATAAAAATGCTCTCACAGCTACACTATGCAGTATACTAATCTCTCCCTAATCTGTTAGGTGTTTAATTTTTTTTAATTTTTAGTGTTGTTGATGTTAGTGGTGGTGTGTTTTGCCTATATCTATTTCTGGGCACTGTGGGTGTGCCTGGTGCCTGCAGAGGCCAGAAAAGAGTGGCAGATTCCCTGGAACTGGAGTTACATATGTTTGTGAGCCACCATGTGGGTGCTGGGAAATGAACCCAGGTCCTCTGGAAGAGCAGTCAGTGCACTTCACCACCGAGCCATTTCTCTAGCCCTGTCTTGTTTATTAATTCAAGCAAGGCTCACCATCCCAGGAATATCAGAAGATGAAATGTCAGAAAATGATGAGACGTGCTCAGAAACTAAGTTCGCTTTCATTTGCATTCTAGTGTTGAACCATACTTTATCTTATAAACAGAGAGAAAGCTCCTGGCTGTGGAGCAATAGAAGGAATCAGAGTGGAGGTCCTTTAAGACTGAAACCTAAAACCCACATTTACATTTTTAGTAATTGCTCAGATGACGTCAAAGTTGGGGACGGGAGTTGGGACTTTGGGAAGTACCACCATGGAAGCCCCTGGGGAGAGTTGATGACCAGGCCCACAGCAACAATACAAAGCCTAAGCTCACATACCAAAGCTCACCTCTGGGACTCACACATACTCCTGTCTAATTTTGCACAGCTTTGCTTTATCTTAGTATGGTAGCTGGTTTTAATGACAACTTGCCACAAAGCAGCAATGACTAAACAGAGAACCTCACTGTCCTCATCATCTCAATTGATATCAAAGAACCTACCTTAAGTGTGTGCAGCATCTCTGGTAATAGGCCCGGGGGCAGAGTAGAGGGAGCATCATTTCCCTTTAGCTTGCTTGGCCTTCCATCTTCCCCTTGCAGCTGAGCTTGCTGCTGCTGCTGCTGTCTTTGCTAAAACCCAAACTAGTATTTCCAAACTTCCATTGTTGGCTGAGGGCCAGGGACTCTCCAGAAACCTTCAGGTATACAGGAACT
Organism: Uromys caudimaculatus; assembly: GCA_028551405.1. NCBI lineage: Eukaryota > Metazoa > Chordata > Mammalia > Rodentia > Muridae > Uromys > Uromys caudimaculatus. The sequence continues at coordinate 75,220,102 of CM052706.1, forward strand.
GCTGAGGCACTGAGCCTGGTGGACAGACTATCTACCAGGCTGTTCATTTTTCCAGTGTGAGACGGCCATTGTAGGACTACTCTGGCTGGAGAAGTAACCAGCCTCACAGATGAACAACTACTGGGAGTTAAGCTGGTTTCATAAATTCTTTATGTATGCATTCATCTTATTAGTTCTGTTCCTCCAGAGAACCCTGGCAAACCAACTGGTTAAGTGAAATTTATAGAGTCATTATTTTAGATTATTCTTGCCTCTGAGCTCTGGGAGATAAGATCCAACCAGAATAGTAGCTCATGCTTGATATACCACTCACTCAAACTGGCCTTTGAAATGCCCTGCTCCTTCCAACCAAAACCAAAACAAACCAACCAACCAACCAAACAAACAAACAAAATCAATCAGTAGGGCCCTGTTACCAGAAACAGACAACAGACAGGTAAATCCTCTCTGAATGTAACTTTGAAAAATCATCTTTTTGGCCTCTTTTCTTAGGTTCTTTTCATTTTGGCCAATACCGCTAATCTCTACTGCTCACCTTAGGGAGTTCTTGTATTTTATAGACTGTGTTGCTGTCTAGATTCCCGAGTCATAATTAGCCAATTTGATCTTTAAATTCATTTGTTTTTTTTTTTTTCCTATCTTTGTCTATGTAAACCGGTTGGGTCAGATCATAACCTCTTTTTCTTTTTTTTTTTATCGCCGTTAATAACTGCTTTTTAAATTTACTCTGCTACATATAACTTTCAATTTACATATTTTAATGCTGCATAAGAAGACTTGAAGGGAAGCGAAAAATAACTGCGGACTGATGAATGTTTGAGCCACAGGAATGGGACAAATGACCCTGCCATTAACGTCAAAGGAAGCGTCATTAATCCTTCAGGCTGTCATTTTGCACTCATCCCGGGTCCTTTGCACGATTCTCGTAAACTTGCTGGGCGGGAAGAAAGTGGGAAGGAAAGCACGCTTCGCCCGGCAGCAGCAGCAAGAAGCGCTCGGATAGACCCCCCGCAGAGTGGACGAGGGGGGGCGAGGGCGGGGCTCGTACGCGCGACCACGTGACCGCCGCGACCGCGCGGGTCCGGGTCGCGCGATCCGCCGTCACATCAGCTTATGGCGCCGGCCGCTGATTGGCGGGCTGCCTGCACATGGGCGGGGCTCTGCTGAGCGGGCGGTGTCTCGGGCTCTTCAGCTCCTGTACTCCGCTGGCGATTTAGCGACGGCTTACAGAGCCGCTGGGCCTGGCAGGTAAGCCCCGTGCGCTGGCAGCTGGACAGCCGCGAGTAGGAGGATCTGCGGGTGATCGCGAGGGATCCCCAGGTGTCTGACGCTGGTATGGCATCCTCCGCACCTGTGTGGCCGTCCCTGCTAAAAGCGCAGGTGGCATGGGGGGAGAGGGGGCTGGCGGACACCTTGGGCCCCGGGGCCTGCGATGGGGGCAGGGCTATGTGGGGGCGGGGAAGGACGCTGGCCCTGGAGAGCTGGGTCCCCGCCAGTGCTAGAGGTTGCCTACCTGCTGTGAACATCACATCCAGGGTGAGGTGGGAAACGCTGGTGTTTTGCTTTGCCTTCGGCTTCTCCCAGAGAAGGCATCAGGTTGCGAACCAGCGTCCTACTGCGACCTAGGTAGGGTGGTGGGCCGGCACTCCCTGCCTTTTTGAAGCCTACAAGCGGCAGCTTGCACACTCTAAGCATCATTAAGAAGTCGCTCATACTGGCATCCCTGCTTTATTGCCGAGTAAATTGGAATGTGATACAAGTGCAAACACGGCCTCGACAGCGAAGTTACTTGGTGAACACTGTGTGTTAGCTGAGTTTGCATTATCGTCCGATGTTGTGTTAAAGTGACCCTTGCTCGCTCACCGACTTTTGCATTCATCGTGTAATATAATGAATGTGGAGAACTCAGAATTCCCTATCTGTATGTGTGACTCTAGAGAGGTAATGCTGTGTAGAATAGACACTGGGCTTTGCATTGCATCGACTGTTCCTTACAGAACAAAGTTGTTTAAGTTATTGTGCCTTCACTGACCTGTATATTAAGATTACACACGTACATACTTTATAGACTTGTGAGAATTAGATGGGAGAACCTCTCCATTACCCCTCCAAATGTGTAAAGGCCAGATGAGAGGTACTGCAGGGCATCCAAGAGCTCAGGAGACTGATGCAGGAGAATCTAGGCCACATAGCCAAAGGGGGTGGGAATGAGGGGGGTCTTAAGATAATATGTAGTGGGTTTTTTAAAAATATATAAATGATAGCTATTGTTTCTGTGCTTTTTTTTAGTTAAGAAAAATGTAATAGTTTTAAGTCATTTAAGTATAATAGTGTATTTATTTACTTACTTATTTATCTGATGCTGGGGAAGGAACCAAGACTTTGGACATACTAGGCCAAAGGAATATCACTGAACTACTCAACAGTCCTGTTTAATTAATAACCATGTTTTAAAGAAAAAATTGGGTTTTTTTTTTCTGCAAAGGCAGTATAATATAATTATTATAAATTAATGTAAACTTCAGATTCAAGCAAAAAACCTAATTAACTTGAAGTCCATGGGTTTTCTTTGACTTTAAGAGGTTGAACCCTTATGTGCAAAATTATATAGACATGTGGGGGTTTATCACATGCATGCACTTGATACTGACTAAATTGTGCTTTGAATTATCAGTAGCATAGATGATGGAGAAATGAACACCTGACATTTAATGTAAATTAAGTTTTTCAGGATGAAATGAGAGAAAACATTTGTGGGTCATTCCATAAGCAAAGGGCTAAGCTCCTTAGCAAACAGCTCCTAGCTGGAGGTGATGCTGCAAACCTATGGTTTCGGCTACTTGGGAAGCTGAGGGTGTGTGGCCTGAGTGATGACCTGGAGGGAGAAGGGCAGGGGTAGGAAAGGTTCTTAATGAAGAAACTGAAAACCCCGGGTGAAAGTGACCAAAGGATAGAGACACAGAGCGTTCACAGGAAAAGTGGAATGTATTACAAATATATGAAGTCGTGCTCAGTATCACTCGAGGTAGATATGGAGTCAGTATGCACCAAGATATCTTTTCTTTCCTATTGAGTTGAAGATACTCCAGGGGTTGGGGAGAAATGGTCACTGTCCTCCATGGTTGGAGGATGCACCAAGCAGTTCGGGACCTGTGGAGAGCAGTTGAACAATCTGCACCAGGTTACCACACAAGCTTCTTGAAAGCATCGTGCCTGTAAAAGTTTACTTACTACAGGAGCAGTTGCTGTGTCAAAGCCTGGAAGCCCTGAGGTCCAAACAGTTGTTTTGTTTTTTCCCCGTAGGTTCATCCCTTGCCCTCAGCTGAGGGCAGATCCTGACGCCAAGTGACTGACGAACCACTGTTTCTTGGGTCACATACCAGGTATTTCTGCCTGGGCCTTCTGGAGGTGTTTTGGTTTTTTTTTTTTGTTTGGTTGGTTGGTTTTGTTTTGTTTTGTTTTTGTTAACTTTTGATTTACTTCCATGTGAAAAGGCCAGAAGTGTCTGAAGACAACCCGTGGGTGGCAGCAAGGATGAAGCTGCTGTCACGACTGCACAGGACAGTATTGAGAGGGATGCTGGTGTGTGCTATGTCTCTAAGGCATCCTACTGAAAGAACCTAGGATCTAGCACCATACGTGACTTACGGATTGGCAAGACAAATGGTTGACGTTTCACTGAAAGTGACTACTAAAATAAAGCCGAGGAGAGGAAAATGAAATACTAGCCATGTTTGATAAAGTAGGCTTGACAATAAAAAAGCAATCAGGTATCACCAGAGGCTGCGTTGATCCTGAAACCAGATTAGCTAAATGCAGACCTGTTAAAGCATGCTAATAGGCCGATGCACCTAAGAGCTGCATTAAGAAGGGAGGGGTAGGGCTGGAGAGATGGCTCAGTGGGTAAGAGCTCTGATTATTCTTCCAGAAGTTCTGAGTTCAATTCCCAGCACCCATAGGGTGGCTCACAACCATCTGTAATGGGATCTGATGCCCTATTCTAGTCTGAAGACAGTGACAATGTACTCATATATATAAACTAAATAAATCTTTAAAAAAAAAAAAAAGGCAGGGGTTAGAATTAAAAGAAGTGAGACGGTAGAAAATATCTAAAAGTCTAGTGAGAGGCCCTTGGGAACTCTCCTTATGCCCAGACAAGTCTTCTGTACATCCTTCTCCTTCACTTCATGCTAAAAAGGATGCTTACAGTATTTTCTTTTCCTCCACTGTAACTACAAGACAACCTTTCTTACCAAGCAATATTGTGCTTAGAAAAGCAAGCGTTTATAGACTGCCTGCATAGTTAACATAGGCCGGGCAATCATAATTTCATAGAATAGTTCATCCTTAAAGATCTATTCTCAAAATTACTTCCTGCACAAAATGGTGTTGGTAAATGAGCATAAATAAGTGTTTGGGAGGGTCAGAGAGATTCCTCAGCGGTTAAAAACACTTGCAGAGGACCCATGTCCAGCTCCCCGTTGTTCGCATCAGGCGTCTTACAACCACCAGCTCCAGAGGAATCGGTATATTCTCCTAGCCTCGCAGGCACCTGCACTCATGTGATCAATAGTCGGGCAAACATATACACATAAAATAAAAATTAATCTTAAAAAGAATTGTTTATCATGTGAGCAGACAGGGATAAACCAGCCAGTCACTGCAAGATTTTTTTCCGTGTGTGTGTGTGTGTGTGTGTGTGTGTGTGTGTGCGCGCGTGTGCGCGCGCACATGCACACGCACACGTGAAAGTCAAGAATTATTGTCCCTGGGTGCCTTTCATCTTTTATGTGAGATAGCTTCTTTCCTTGGCCTAAAGCTCTCCTAGGTAGGCTGAGCTAGCTGACCAGGAAGTTCCAGGGTCTTCCCGTCTCTCCTTCTGATCTTGCCATCAGTGGGATTATTTAGACACAAGCCACCCTCCCCTGCTCTTCACCTGCGTTCTGGGGATCCAAAGTCAGGACCTCAGATTTGCAAGGCAAGCACTTGGTTGACTAAGCTATTTCCCCAGCCCAACTGAAGGATTTTCTAACACTCAGAAGATATTCTTAACCTCATCAGCCCATGATTAACTCGGGGAGACTACTCTTGAAGAAATGCTAAACACTGATCATGTCGCTTTGGTGGCATGATTGAGAGACTGCTGGAAAGTTATTGATTGAGTGTGTGTGAGGGTAGTGTGATAGAACGGGTAGCTGTGTTGGGAAGCCTCGTGGGAAAATCACTAAAGGCATCTATGGAAGTAACTAGTGCTTAAGCCAAAACTTAGGATGATAAACGGAGAAGAAACCCATTCAAAGGCATCTTGGCCCTGTGCTGTCCCATCATTTGGGAATCCTGACCCTGCTGTGTGATCAATGTCTAATTGTAACAGTGTTTAAAGTAGGAAGAGGTCAGACTGGGGCTGATACATTGATACTCGCTCTGCTGCCAAAGATCCGCACCTGGGGAGGCTGGTGGCCATTCCTATACGGAAGGTTGTCCTTTGTCTGGAAACTGTATACACGGCTTTGCAGAAACATTGTGGAAAGGTGAGGAGTGAATTGCCACCCCTGTGTCTTGCAGGGGCTGGGATGGACCTGGTTCTCAGTGCCGCCGATTACTACTTCTTTACTCCGTATGTGTATCCAGCCACATGGCCCGAGGACAACATCATCAGACAAACTGTTAGTCTCCTGATTGTCACGAACCTGGGTGCTTTCATCCTCTACTTCTTCTGTGCAACCCTCAGCTATTATTTTGTGTATGATCATTCATTAATGAAACACCCACAGTTTTTAAAGGTAAGAGATTTTTCCAGCTTCTGTTAGCATAAAAATAATGTTATAATTTTGCATCTTTGAGTAATATGTAAATAAAATATTTGAAATCAAGCCCCTGAAAGGGTTGGATATATTTATAAGGGTTAATCACCTCTTTCCTTCTTATATTCTAACTAATAAGGGGATCCCATTATTTTCTGTTAGCCTGGAATCTTACTTCACCCAGTATGTAGATGAGAACGATTTTGCTGATCCTGATGAATGAATATAGGCTTGTAATTATTGTGCTCATGCAAATATTTTACTCTCTAGCTTTCGCAAGCTGAAAGGTGTTTTTACCCTGTGTGTTTTTTGGTAGCTGCGCCAGGGCTCCAAGTTCAGCAGTTGAGACTTGTTTGTAATCAGGTTGGAGCAGTGCTCTGTGATTTTCCTGGAATTTGTCAGATAGTCCCCGCACTGAAAAGATTTGGGGAGGGAAGTCCATCTAAAGGTTATTCCATAAACAGAAACTCAGCATACAGCTTTGGTGGGGAAGAGAGAACTCAGAAGTGAAGGTACTTGCTGCTTTGGGTTGGTATCAAAGGATGCCTTCCTTCCACTTTCCCATGCATTCAGTTCTTCACGGGAGAAGTTCTGGAAGTAAGCTTTTTAGTATAAAAGAGAACTTAGTGGACCTGAAAAGTGAGGTTAACAGTTAAGAGTGTATTTTGCTTCTTCAGAGGACCCAGGTTTGGTCCATAGCACCCATGTTGATAGCTCACAGCTGCCTGAAACACTAGCTCTCCAGGATCGTCTGGCCTCTGCAGACAGTGCACTCACATGCTCCTGTCTCCACATAGACACGCACACACACGCACACACACGTATACATAATTAAAAATAAAATCTGAGGAAAAGAGAGAAGAATTGAGGATAGGAATGCAGCTGAGCGGTAGAGTTCTTTTCTGACGTGAGCCAGAGCCTAAGAACAGACAGAACATTGAAAAACCCACCCCCAGTCAACCTCATGGCAGTTTTGTTGAACAGATTTTTGTGACTTTTAAATAATTGGAACTTTCGTCTTCAGAATCAAGTGTCTCGAGAGATCATGTTCACTGTCAAGTCTTTGCCTTGGATCAGTATCCCCACGGTCTCATTGTTCCTGCTGGAGCTGAGGGGTTACAGCAAACTCTATGATGACATAGGCGACTTTCCGAATGGTGAGCAGACACCAGGAGGCTCTAAGTACAAGTTAGTGGGACCTCTCTCCTCCTTTGTCCCCCTTCTGAGGTTTGTTTTTTGTGCGTGTGTGCGTGCGTGCGTGCATGTGTGTGTGTGTGTGTGTGTTAATGTGCACAAAAGGCCAAGGGCTACCTCAAATGTCATCTTCAGGATTACTCTTTACCTTCTGTTTTTGTTTGTTTGTTTGTTTTGTTTTGTTTGTGGTGAGACAGGGCCTCGATATGTAGCCCTAGCTGGCCTGGAACTCACTTAAGAAGCAACAGGCTGGCCCCAAACACAGAGAGATACACCCACTTCTACCTCCCCAAGGGCTGGGATTAAGGGCTGTACCACCTGGCTAAGTCTAGACAGAGTCAACCATTGGCTTGGAGTTCACCAGTTTGTCCAGTCTGGCTGACTGTCTCTGACTCACAGTGCTGAGGTTCCAAATCCTCACCGCCATACCTGGCTTTGCTGCTGTTGTTTCTAAGGCCCGGCCAATCTGCCTACCTTCCTCCTCTTGCCTCCCCTTCCTTTCTTCCCTTCCGTTCTTTCCCTCCCCACCCTCCCCCTCCTTTTCCTTTTCTTCTTTCTCTCTTGACAGGGTCTTGCTATGTAGCCCAGGCTGGCCTTAAATGGGTCGAGTATGCCTCCACACGGTTACGTTCTTTAAAGTACCAAACCTGCCTTTATCTCTTTTCTTTCAAACTGTCCAGTCGTTTTGACTGTCCTGCTTTCTTCCCTTCATGTCTCGCCACACAGTGCCCTTCCTTAACTTCACTGTGTTTCTAAAGTCAGTTCTGGAGGCCACTGGATGCCTAAGGGATACTGATCAGGGTGGACCCACTTATTTATTCCCTATGATTGTTCAGACTTCTGGGAAAGGAATGCCAGTAGCATGTGAGTTACTGAGAATCACCTGTCCATGTGTTCTCGCTGTCTGTCATGTCCTCCCTCTCCTCTGTGCCTGCCCACTTCCTTGATTACATTGCAGAAATGCAATACTGTGCATGCGATTTGCATTCTGATGGTTTTAATAAATGTGCTCATTGTTTTATATCTGTAAATACCGTTATACAGTATATTAGATATAGTAGTCCATCGACTCTGTCCAGATCTGTAAATACCGTCATAGAGTATATTAGATATAGTAGTCCATCAACTCTGTCCAGATCTGTAAATACCGTCATAGACTATATTAGATATAGTAGTTCATTGACTCTGTCCAGATCTGTAAATACTGTCATAGAGTATATTAGATATAGTAGTCCATCGACTCTGTCCAGATCTGTAAATACCGTCATAGACTATATTAGATATAGTAGTTCATTGACTCTGTCCAGATCTGTAAATATTGTCATAGAGTATATTAGATATAGTAGTCCATCGACTCTGTCCAGCATTTAGAAATTGACCCTTACATTTAGAGCTTTAGGTTTTATTTTTCTTAAAAGCAATCTTGCAGTGACTTCTGTGCCATTCTGGAGTTACACCTCAGGACACATTGCTGACCCCCAGAACACAGGCAGGAAGAAAGATATTCGCTGGCAGCAGTCCTCGGCTCTGTCCTGTGTCAGGCCACTGCTTTTCCTCAGCAGCTCTGCAGAGTAGGTCTTGTTGCTAAGCTGCTCTTAGAAAGGGGCACAGGAGGGAACAGAGAGTCAAGAACCTGCCTATAAGCCCAGCAATAGATGGTGGGTCAGAGGCTTGAGCCCAGGTATGCTGATACCAGAGTATGCTCTCAAAGTAGGAGGTGGCTAATTAGAAGAGGCTTTGACAATATGTAAGGGAATGAGCAAAATCAAGGAGAGGGAATTCTAGACACCGTGAGGACAGCATGAGCCAGAGTTGGGGGTAAGATGACATAGACCCTGGGGGGACATTGAGTGCATAGGCCTGGTGGACAAAGTCTCAGGAGGATGATGCTGGACATCCCAAAAAGTGGCTCACTATGGAGTGAGTTTCTGGAGCTAAGGTGTTTAGTGGGAAATGAAGCTCCAGCAAGGAGGCAGTGCACAAAGATAGGACTTAGGAAAGCTGATATGAAGGAAAAAGTGGGACTGTCCTGTCCCAGGGGCATCTTTGTAGTTTAATTAATACTTGTGCCAGAAAGATGGCTCAGCAGTTAAGAGAACCCAAGTTCAGGTCCCAGCACCCACACTGATGGATCACAACTGCCAGTAACTCCAGCCACAGAAAGCCAGAGCCTCTGGCATTCACATGCACACACATAATTAAAAATAATAAAGTTGGGCTGGAGAGATGGCTCAGTGGTTAAGAGCACTGACTGCTCTTCCAATTAGACATTGATCACACAGCAGTTCTTCAGAACTGGTCCTGAGTTCAATTCCCAGCAACCACATGATGGCTCACAACCATCTGTAATGCATGAATGCCTTCTTCTGGTGTGTCTGAAGACAGCAACACATACATAAAATAATTAAACAAACAAATAAATAATTCTTAAAAAATAATAAAGTTAATACCAGAACTTGGTGGTGCACCACCCCTTTAATCGGGAGGCAGAGACAGGTGGATCTCTGAGTGCGAGGCCAGCCTGGTCTATAGAGTGAGCTCCAGGGCAGCCAGGGCTACACAGAGAAACCCTGTCTCAGAAAACAAAATCATCGTCATCGTCATCATCATCATCAAATAGAAAAATACTGTATGGACAACTTTTATGGTTTTGTATAGCAGCTAAAAATTAAATTAAAAATTACAAAATTAATGAAAGGTGGAACATTTGAAGTTGTTTGGTGAGGAGGAGGGAGCAGAAGGGGAAGAGAAGCGGGAGGAGGAGGCGAGGAACCAGTTGTAGGTAGCAAAGGGAGATGAAGCGACAGTGAGTGGCTCACGTTTGAGTTTAGGGTCGCCTTCTGCCTTCTGTGGACCTGTGAAGAGGGAGCAGTAACCCTGGAGCCCAACTCCGACTCCTGTTCTGTGTGGTCTCTTCTAGGCTGGATTCACCTCATCGTTAGTGTGATATCCTTCCTCTTTTTCACGGACATGTTGATCTACTGGATTCATAGGGGCCTGCACCACAGACTGTTCTACAAGGTAGAGAGCCGTTCAAAGGGAAGGGGAGGGGGCCATGTCCCACATTTCATACCGCGGCACTCCAGAGTCTAAGGGCTTCCCTTGCCTGTATAAATGTCCAAGCTCTTCCAGCCACCAGCCATCACAGGTCCCACACACATTTTATTTATATATATATATATTTTTTTGTGGGTCTGGACTGTCTTGCAATTTCAACCTTGTGGGTAAAGGAGTGGCTTTGCCAGTTCCAGTTAGGCCGTGTCTGTGCCAGGAGTGGCCGCTGAGTTTGCCTCCGGCGGAGCATGTGGGTCTAACCTTATCCCTTTCCTCCTCAGCACATACATAAACCTCACCACATCTGGAAGATCCCCACGCCGTTTGCAAGCCATGCTTTTCACCCTGTGGACGGCTTCCTTCAGAGTCTGCCTTACCACATATATCCCTTTGTCTTTCCACTGCACAAGGTGGTCTACCTTGGTTTATATGTCTTGGTTAATGTCTGGACAATTTCTATTCATGACGGCGATTTTCGGGTTCCCCAGATCTTAAGGCCATTTATTAACGGGTCTGCTCACCACACAGATCATCACATGTTCTTTGACTATAACTATGGACAGTATTTCACACTGTGGGATAGAATTGGAGGCTCTTTTAAACACCCTTCCTCTTTTGAAGGGAAAGGACCACATAGTTATGTGAAGAACATGACAGAAAAAGAATCCAACAGCCTTGCAGAAAACGACTGTAAAAGCAAACAATTATGCAATGAAGAGTTTACAAAGAACAAATAGATTATTTCCCAATTATTAACTATTTTAAATCAGAAAATAATCTACACACAGTTGAGATACATAGCAAATAAGTGGTGTCATTTGAATGTCAGCATTGCTTGAGTGTCGTGCTGAGGGATGGCCCTGACGGTAGACAGCGGGAAGACACTGGGAGCATTGTAATCTCTTGGTTAATTGTCCCACATTGGTGCAGGGACAACTTGTGTCTTTCCAGCCAGCTGAGCTGCAGCCTGTACAGCCCCGACAGCATCTTTAAATACGATAGAAAATAAGCTGCCGAAGAAGCTGCTCTGTGTCCTTTGCCTTAATCCACGCATACTCATTAAGGAAAAAAAAAATACCATTGTGCTTAACAATAATGAGACTGTCTGGGAAACCCTAATGTGAAGATGCCCCTGTTCCAGGCGCGGCTGGCTCCACAGCAGTGCTGGGAACTCGAGGACTTCATTCAAATAGGAAGATCAGTCCCAGCAGGCTGATACGGGGTGGCAATGTATATGATTTACTCAATGGCTAGTGTAATAAGATTATATTTTCTTCCTATACATAGGCACCTTACTCTCTGGGGCATTATCAGATATTAATAATGAATAAATAAATGGTAATTTTTTAAATATCAGCTCTTCCACGATTCAATCCAGATAGGAGATTATTTAACTGAAGATCTTGGTGAGTGTCATCTTTTTTATTTTTTGGTTTTTCGAGACAGGGTTTCTCTGTGTAGCCCTGGCTGTCCTGGAACTCTAGACTGGGCTGGCCTCGAACTCAGAGAGATCTGCCTGCCCCTGCTGGGGTCAGAGGTGTGCGCCACCACTGCCCGACTTGATGTGCACCATTTGAAACTACTGTTTAATAACCCACAGACACGAATCTGGGTAATGTGAGATATAAACGTATGGCACCCAGGTGACATCTTTTTTAATAGAGTGGACACACTGTCCTTTTGATGTATTTCAGTTACAAAGCTGAGGTTTTTTAATGAAGGGAATAATTGCCAAATGCTTAAGCCTACCTGAGGTACAATTTTAAACCTCCCCTCCCATTTCTTCTCTCTCCCCACTGCCTCTGCAGAAGAACAGGAAGAAAGGTGACTGTTGTAAGCTAAGTCTCGAGGGGAGAAGATTGTTTTTATATTCTAATGGCTATTTATGCAAAAAACAATAAAAGTTGATCATGACTGCTATTATCCACTTAAATGTTCTAGCACAAAACACCCTTTGTATGTACTAGTGTCTCTTTGTAGGCATAGGGGTGATGTGGGTTATAAGGACTGAGAGCATCCCAGATGCTCAGAGTCCCACTGCACTGCGTGCAAATGTCAGTCACTGCAACGGTCTCTTTCTCATTTGTTAGTTGGCTTTATCAAGTGCTCTGAGGAAGTGGAAACAAGAAGTAAAGAAGCCATGTGTTAGGATCTAGACTTCCCTTTTCCTGGATCTACAGCCCACCAGGGCCCTGGGTCTTGAATATATTAAGCATCTTTAAGACAAGCACTGGTCAGGATGTTGGATGAATCTGACACCTAGCTCTTAGCAGTGTGCTGTGCATACAAAAGGATCCTTAAGATACAATTTGATACTACATCAAGAAACGGTACCCCCCCACACACACACATACAAAACAAACGGGGCATCTCCATCACCCTTAACCCCCAAGGAAGAGGAGACAGCTTGAGAGCAGAGGCCAGGGAAGATGCTGCAAGACTCTGGACATGAGGGGCCTTTGTGCTCGTAAGTTCACTGTAGCTGTGGTTGCCAGCACATGGTCTGACCAGTCAGCATCCCAGCGTGGGTGGAGTGGGGGCGAGGGATGGCATGTGGAGCTCAGAGTGTCCCACCTCTACCTGGGAACTTTTGGTAGCTGATGACTGCTAGGGAAGGGAGAGTCCCGTTTGCAGTGACGCAATCTCTAAAGTTGCTTTTGCACCACTGGGTTTCCTCCCAGGCCAGGGCTTGCTCTGATTGGACTCCAGTTTATAAAAAAAAAAAGAAGAAGAAGAAGAAGATAAGGAAATTGGAGAGGGATGAGGAGGAGTCTGGGAAAAGTCAGGCATGAGAAAGGTAGAATGGATATGATCAGAATGCAGTGGGTGGGTGGGTGTTTAATAAAGAATAGCTAAATAAAATTTCAGAGACACCTGAGTAGCTAGTCTTCAGCCTCGCCTCCGGAGTCAAGAAGCGTGAGTCAGAGCAGGTGCCCTTTGCCGCCTTGCTCGCTCTCCCACGGGGTTGAATCACTGCTGCCCAGTAGAATCAAGCACAGAACGACTCCTGTTTTCTGGGATCCATGATGATCATGGTCAGGCTTCTGCTGGGCCCTCAGTAGGGGTACAGTGGAAGAGCCTGCTTTCCCTTCATGCTGGAAGGTGAAAAACATTGAGATGAGTTACAAAAATATGTAGGTAAAATCGAAAATAAGACGCTGCTCGCTGTGAATTATCTCTAATGAGGTAAAATTGCTAGTATTTTTGTTGCCGTGGTGTTCTTTTTAAAAACGTGTCATAAACCAGTCTATAGTAAAATTGAGAGACGAAATAGAAGCCCTCTTCATCCTAGAATACACTTCTTAAGGAGGGGAAGTGTATGACCCAGGCTTTACCAGGGTTTGGTATAGGAAAAAAAACTATTCATAAAGACCTTTTTTAAACAAATATTTGCTTTGTGAAGATACAGCAAAGATAATTGTTCAGGGCCGGGATGTAGCCTAATGGGGGCTGCGTGCAAGGCACGTTTGAGGCCCTCAGAGTCATCCCCAGCCTGACAGAAGGTTTTCTTCCTAGTCTCTAAGGTCAAGTGGAAGGCTTTTATTAATCCTAAGTGCAATGGAGTTTAAAAATAAGTTCTATTCCAGTTTTTATAACTGAACCCCTAAGTTGACCCTATCACATCCTTGTGATGAACTTGCAACCATTTGCCTTTTTATAATGAGATTGTCTTAAATTTGGTAAGAGACTTAACATTTGATTCAGCCCCCTGGTTAGACTTGTGTTGGAGTTACCTGGATAGCATCTCATCCCTCAGAGGTAACCACCTGACATGGGATGCTGTGTGTGCCCTCTGGTGGGGCCAGGTTTTCGCATAGCTTTTGTTAATCTCCATTATTTATGGCTGTCTCTTTGAGTATCATTTTGCTCAACCTTTCGTTGGGTGAAAATTTGACCCTTAACATGCTGCTAAAGAAACAAATAGAAACTCCGTGCACATCCATCTGTCAAGGCAGGCACTGGGCCGGTGACTCTTGCCTTCTGCTCCGGCTGTATGGTTGGTCTCATACAGTTAAATGAGCCTGTCTTAACTGTACAATTCAGCCTTGACATTTCTGTACCAGTGCCAACATCACTCCCAGTCAAGACAGAACAGATCCTTTACCAGCGCATGGACTGTCTCCCTCTGCAGTCAGTGGGTCACCCCCTACCCCCACGTGCACCCCAGGTCACTCTGTCCCTGGGGATTAATCTTGTCTGTTCTATTATTTCATTTAAGTTGAATCAGATGAGATATACTCTCTGTTGAAGTTTTGGTTTTAGCTTAACATGTTTTGACATGTGTGCTGTTGTATTTATCGATAGCGTGTTCCTTTTTATTGGTGAGTAGTATTCCTATTATGATATACTTATACTAAGTAATATACTACTATTGGCCAGTTTGTGTATCTGTTGATAGATATTTGGGTTATTTCCAGTGTGGGAATATTTTAAATAAAGCTACTACAGACATTTGTGAACAAATCATGTGGACCTGTGTTTTTATTTTATTTTTTGTTGTTGTTGGTTTGGTTTGGTTTTTTTTGGTTTTTAAAGACAAGGTTTCTAGGAATAACTCTGACCATCCTGGAACTTGCTCTGTAGGCCAGGCTGGCCTTGAACTCACAAAGACCTACCTCCTAAGTCCTAGAATTAAAGGCATGTGCCACACCACCCAACATGTTTTCATTTCTTACTGATAAATCTCTATTGGAATCATGGCATCATGGTGTTCTCGGGGTCCCTCAGTTATCTCCTTGAAGGATTCAGTTGAATGATATGGGCAGTTGGAGCAGAAGTTTGCTTACCCAAAGCTAAGACTGGAGAGGCGTGCCCCATGGCAGGGAACAGCCCAGTCAGTTCTGTGCTGTGGATTTTAGGAAATTTTAAATTTTGTTTTTGTTTTGTTTTTTGAGACAGGATTTCTCTTGCTGTCCTGGAACTCACTCTGTAGACCAGGCTGGCCTCACACTCAGAGATCCTCCTGTCTCTGCTTCCCAAGTGCTGGGATTAGAAGCATGCTCCACCACTGCCTGGTGATTTTAGGGAAAAAAATTTAATGAATAATTATGAAGGGGATAGCATATTCATGGGGCAGTGTAACCCCCTTTCTCCCTTTTAGTTTTTATTTATTTGTTTGTTATATATTTTATATATAAATAGAATATATTTGAATATATTTTTTTCCAGTGATCCTCACAGAAGGGGACGATGTTAAAAGCACAATGCAGTGACATAATGTCAGCTCTTTTGAGGATGCAGACACTTCACTAGTATAGACATCAGTTTGGGGTGGGGTATATCCTGGTGTCATAGGTTCTGATAGCCCCAGCACAGCTTCACACTTCAAAAATGGTTAACTACACAGAGATAGTCTGACTCTCAGGAGACAGCTGCAGTCCAAGATTCGGCAGCAATCCTTGGCTACCTCAGCACTGGTAGGGAAGATATTGGTCTAAAATGTTTAAATTGTTTTTTGTGTGTACAGATGTTTCAAAGTTCACCAGGTTTCACAGCTATGACTAAGATAAGGTGTGTTCTCTGTGTTTGGGTGTGACTGACTTGTAATGGCTCGATCTCATTCCGTGGTCACATGCCAGGAGCCTATGTAGGGCAAAGCTGCTCACCTCACAGTGGCCTAAAAGCATAGAGCCAATTTAGTCTTTTAAGAGAGGAAACTTTCTAAGTTATCAATTGTTTGTCTTCAGATTCAATGCATTATTTTTTCAAAAATTCTGTTCTTTTTGTTTTTTTGTTTGTCTTGCTTTCTTTTTGTTTAATCTATACATTTTTTTGTCATGAACTTGTTTGAGCAATCTCCTATTCACACGTCAGCACCTATCTGATGCACAGTTGTAGTTCCTTAGCATAATGGAGTACTTATTTGTATTTTCCACTTTTCTTGCTCAGCCTGAGATTGGTGTTTCTGGCAGTGCTTACCCCATGTCGCATTGTGCAATTTAACTGCAGCCTTGGGTCTGGATGCTCCAAACAATGCACAGTACATGTGCATGCTGCGAGGGGCTGCAAACACGCCTGGAGACCTCAGCTCAGCTTCCAGCCTACAGTGTCTTAGAATCATAGTGTTTACAGTGCATGCCAAAGTCTTCTCCTCTACTCAGGACGGTCTATGGGAGGTGTAGACTTCCGGTGTTTTTCTACTGTCAGTCCTCAGCATGCGAATATCGAACTAGTCCATCTTCCACTTGGAGTATGTCAAAACGTTTGATTTCAAAACTTGCTTGTTTTGTATGCTGACCTGAGTGTCATAAAAATTGTGAAATAAATTTGATCTTGGGATTAGAACAGAATTGCTAACAATTTCTGAAATAGTCCTAGATATACTTGTACCATGTATTCGTGCAAAGCAACGCTCTCAGCATTGATGAGTATAAAATCAAACTCAGGGCTGGGAGAAGGCTCAGTGGTGGGGCACTTACTGCTCTTCCAGAGGACACAAGTTTGCCACCCAGCGTCCACGCTGGGTGGCTCACACCTACCTGTAACTCCAGCTTCAAGGACTCTGACACTCTCTTCAGACTTCCACAAGCCCCTGAACATGGGTAGTAAACACTCACACAAACACACACTCATAAATAAAACATGTAGATAAAAGCGAAGTATCAGTCAGCTTTGGAAAGCATCAAAGATGCTCCCAGGATCAAATTTTCAGCCTGGATTTAATTATTAATTATGCATACAAATAAATAAGTACATTCCTGTCATTAGTATAAGCATTTGCTTTCTTCTTCAATAAGTAATAAAATTCTATCTAAACCAATTGTTCTAAACCAACTATTGTTTTAAGTGAATTTCTTTATGATTTATTATCATTAGATAGTTGACTTGTATGTCTGCTTTTTATATCTGTATATTCTAGGCCACATAAGAATTTCTCTGGTGGAAAGAGGCTACACGTTGAGAAGCTTAAGAAGTCCTGACTTAGTTCCCATGCTAAAGTGAAGCCAGTGTTATAAACACCATCAGAAAATTTCCACAGATCTATGCCCCCCCACCCCATTTCCCAATCCATCCTTCTGAGAATGCACACTCACCTCTGGAATAAAACATTCGAGATCCCATTCAAGAGGAAAGACCAGGCTGTCTGCTCCAGCACTGAGAAATAAAGTCCGTTATCAGACTTTTGCTATAGCAAAACTAAGAGTAACAAGTGCCCAGGATCCTAGAACCTGGGCAGTAGAGGGGAATCGGAAGTCCAAGGTCATCCTTGGTTACATAAGGAGTTTAGGGCCACCCTGATAAACATGAGATCCTGTCTCAAATTAAGGCACCAAAACTGGCCAGCATTCCATATACATTGTGACAGGGACACAATGGACTGAGGTTCCAATGTCAAGATCCACTGATTTTTCTTAATTGCCTGTCTTTGGGTTCATCAATGTCCTCCCCCCGATTAGTTTAGCCTTCAGTTACTCCTTTCCCTCATTGTTCCTTAAAATGGAGGCTCAGATCCCTGACTTAATCTTCTGCCTTTATAAATATAGCCATTTGTTGCAAAGAAGTTCCCTCTGAGGACTGTTGTGGCTGTCGCTCATGAATTTTGTTACTGACTTGAGAACTTCCCATTTCAGTGGGATTTCCGAGCTACAGCTATGGCTCCCACAGTGGCTTTCCTCGTTAGTTTCAGACTCAGCGGTCTCCTGTGAGACTTGGAAGGTGGAAGTGTGGCAGTGGCCTTCTTTAGGCCTTGGCAAGAAGAAACTGCTCAGTTGTTACCTCATAACTTGGCTGACCCAAGGCAGCTGCAGGCCCACAACACCTGCATTTCCTGTCTGATCTTCTTCAGCTCTTCCAAATTCTAGGCCTGCTCCATGTATGACTCCATAATGAAAGGCCTCAGTGTCCAATGGAGAGTCTTACCTCGAAGGTGAGCCTTACTGAGGCTAAAGAGATGACTCAGCAATTAAGAGCTCTTGCCCTTGTAGACAACTGAAGCCCAGTTCCCAACACCCAATTCAAGTAGCTTACAACTGTTTGTAACTTCAGCTCCAGGGGATCTGAGGGCACCTGCATGGACTGGTTTGCACACACATATAAATAACAAAGTTACATTTATGTATTTAAATATTCATTTACTTTATGTATATGAGTACACTGTAGCTGTCTTCATGCATACCAGAAGAGGGCATCAGATCCCATTACAGATGGTTGTGAGCCACCATGTGGTTGATGGGAATTGAACTCAGGACCTCTGGAAGTGCTCTTAACCACTGAGCCATCTCTCTAGCCCTACATTTTTAAATTTATTTTTAAGTTAATGCTTTCAGGTATGATAAAAGATTTGTCCAACTGAACCCCAAGCTCTAGCTTGCTTCCTCCTCATGTTCGTCTTTCCTTCCTGTCCTGCTCTGTGTCTTTGGATCCTAACCACAGATGCACGAGTGTCAGGAGCTTTCCCACTGTCTCTGGTCAGGCCTCACTCCTCTGGAACACACTGAGGAAGAGTTTCATACTGCAACAGCCTCCGAAGGTCAGCACCTTCAGAACTGGTCCTTTCTGTATTATGGGTTCTCTGACTTGATGTACCTCAAAGTTATCCATATCCTTTAGGCAGTAACAAAACAATTATGGAGCCTGTGAGATGGCTTAGTGGATAAAGGTGCTTACTGCCAAGCAGGCTGACCTGGGTTCTTTACCCCTTAGGATCTGAGTGGTGGAAGGAGAGAATCAACTCCCATGGGTTAGCCCCTGACCTATACACACACACACACACACACACACACACACACACACACACACACACACACACGCACACAGTTATTTTTTTTTTTTTTAGATCACCTATAGATGTCTATAAAGTGCCTATAAGAAAGGCTTTAGGGGAACAAGCACATACTGTCTACTGCAATTTAATGGTAACAAAGACTTGGTTGATTGCTCCTAAGAATCTTAACCAAATAAACGATGAACATGCTGGCCTGCTGCCAGGCTACCCAACACGGTGATAGACTCACCCTTCTGGAACTGTAAGCCCCAAATAAACCTGCTTATAAGTTGCCTTGGTCACAGTGTTTTATTATAGCAATAGAAACCCTGACTAAGACAGTTTGGAAGGGGTAAAAATTTTTAAGTGGATAACACAATCAGACAAATTTATATGAAACTGGGGACATTGCTCACTCCTTTTTAGCAGTGAGAAGATTCCACTGAAAGAACAGTTTTTTGAGGTAATACTGTTTAGTCAAAGGAGACAGCATAAAGTTGACATGATATTGGTTCAATGCTCTTGGTTAGGACTGAGCATCACCAACATTGCATGTAACTCCCCTGTCAAATGCCCTTTTTGTGTGATCGTATATTGGGACACATTGACTTAATGAAAAGAGGAATCACCCATGTCATGTCAGCCCCAGTAAGTGGCTGCTCTTGTCTTCCATATTTAATCTGCTAACCAAGATACGTGTGCCTTTTAAAAGTTAAACTCTCCTTAGGGAATGATGCTCTTCAAACTCTGTTCAACTCCAAGTCTCTCTCCTTATGTGAAAATACCTGTGACTCAGTTGTGGGGGTGAATTACTAGCATCTCCATCCTTCTTTAAAGACCTTTTATGGATTCCCATCATGGGAAATCCATGAAGGACACTGGTGTTGTAAGGCTGATCTTCGGTTTGCAGAGGCACGAACAATGTGAAGAGACCAGAAGAGACCAGGTCTGTTCCTCTGTATGACATGGATTGTAGAGACCAGGTCTGTTCCTCTGTATGACACGGTGAGTTCAGAAGTTGGAATGGGAAATGCTGAGAGGCTCAGTTCCTTGTAGAGAAACTATGATGGTCAGTAACTATCGTCAACCCGATGGGCTCTAAAATCACCTATTATGCAAGCTGCTGAGCATGCCTGTGAGGGAGTGTCTAGGTTAGGTTGACTGAGGTAGAAAGACCCACCTAAGTTGGCTATACTGTTCCATAGGCTGGGGGCTGGGGTAAATAGGTAGAAAATGAGCCACGCATAGCATTCATGGCTCTCTGCTTTCTGACTGTGGATATAATGTGATCAGCCAGCATCCCATTCCTGCATCCATATCTTCTCTGACTGCTACCGAGTCTCCCCAGCCATGATGGAATAAGCTCCTTGAACTGAAGCCAAAATAAAATATTCTTCCCTTCAGTTGCTGCTGTTAAAGCAGTGGTACAAGTCACTAAATACAGTGACTGTGCCAATGAAATGACTGTGCTCCTGTTGTGAGCTTCATCTTGTGCTGTGGCCATGGGCAAAGCAGTCTCTTCTGAGTAAGCTCACTGTGTGGCTATGAACAGTCCTATCATTCCAAGTTCTTTTCTATAGGAAGTTAAGGAGTTTCCTAGGCTCCTGGGTTAGTAGCTAGCTGACTGAGAAGTTCCCACTACTTTTGTTTCCCATATACTTGAATGGTGTGGTGGTTTGTATATGCTTGGCCCAGGGAGTGGCACTATTAGGAGGTATGGTCTAATTAGAGTAGATGTGGCCTTATTGGAGGAAGTGTGTCACTGTGGGGGTGAGTTCAGAGACCCTCCTCCTAGCCATGTGTGAGCCAGTCTTCTGTCTGCCTCTGGATCAAGATGTTGAACTTTTGACTCCTCCAGTCGCATATCTGCCTGGCTGCTGCCATGCTCCTGCCTTGATTATAATGGACCAAATCTCTGAACCAGTAAGCCAGTCCCAATTAAATGTTGTCCTTTATAAGAGTTACCTTGGTCATAGTGTCTCTTCACAACAATGGAAACCCTAAGACAGAAGTTGGTACCAGGAGTGGGATATTGCTGTGATGGGCCTAACCATGCTTTTGTTTGGAAGATTGTGGATTTGGGGACTTTAGAAAGCAGTGGAATGCTTCACATGGGGCTTAATGGGCCATCCTAGTATGAATATGGAAGACATTGATGCTGAGGATGATTTGAACTGTGCAGACCTGGCCCAAGTGGAAAAGAATTTTAGTATACGGCCTAGAAACTCTTCTTATAGTATTTTGGTGAATAATGTGACTGCTTTTTGCCCTTGTCTGAAGAGTCTACCTGAAGCTAAGATAAAGAGATTTCAATTAATTGCATTGACAAAGGAAGTCTTAGAAAAGCCCAGCATAGACTTTGTCTTCTGGTTTGCTCTCATAAAAAGCTTTTTGATGAAGCATAGCAAGCATAGAAAAGAAAAATCCAAACTGTATGGTTCAAAGAATAAAGGGTTACCAGGAAGTAGAATGGAGCTGAATCCTATGTTCAAGGAAATAAACAGATTAAGAGAGTGCTGACCTCAGGTCAAGATCCCACCCTGCCAAACTTATTGTTTATGCTTTTGCAGTTGAACAAGGGACTTGGTTATTGTTTTCATTTGGACTTTTAATCTGAAATGAAGTATAATCCAGAAATGGAGATGACAACTGTGATCCAGATCTTGAGGAATAGAGGCTATGAAAAGCTTAGGCCTGGGCTTGGTGGTACACACCTTTTATTCCAGGAGAGAAAGGCAAACAGATCTCTGAGTTCAAGGCCAGGCTGGTACAGAGCAAGTTCCAAGCAGAGAAAAGCTTAGGTCCAAGCATGGTGGTCCACGCCTTTAATCCCAGAACCTAGAAGACAAAGGCATGCAGATCTCTTGGGGTTAAAATCAATCTACAGAGTAAGTTCCAGGACAGCCAAGGGTAGGCAGTGAGGGAGCTGGAAGACAGCAAGCTGGTGATAATGTAATAAAACAAAGGGACCATGTTCCAGCTCCAGTAAGCAACAGAACTCAACAGGATTGACCGTGTGGCTCTGGCTTTAGAGTCAAGAATAGAAGGGACTACTGGGGCAATTGATGCTGGTTAGCTGGAGCTAAGAAATTAGCAATGATTAAGAAGAGACCAGCATTCCTGAGGTGAAATTTTCTGGGAAGTGTTTTCTGAGAGCACAAAAGAAGCTGTGTTCCAGAAATAGCCCAGGTTGTACCTCATGTTGCAGGTGGACTTAGTAATGTGTAAGAATCACCAAGGTGGTACTGGTTTTGAAGGCATGAAGGTGGCATTGAGAGCAACTGAGGCTTGGCACTGTGAGACGCCAGGAAAGGTCATTGGTGAAGGTGCAGCCTCAGTTGCAGTTGACAGTCCGGGACTGAAGGGATCATGCAAAGAAGCTGAGGCTTGGCACCATGAAAAGCCTATGAGAGTCTATTGATGAAGCCTAGTTGCTGTGAAAAGCCCCATCCTGTTGAAGATGCAAGTACCATAGGAGAACCACCCGGAACAGCAGCAGCATTGGAGTGGAGTCGTCCAGAGCCTAGGGTACTATAGAGGCAGAGCTGGAGAATCGACCCGAGCCCTTTTGAGAAGCCCAGAAGATTGTGTGTGGATCCCAGACATTTGAACAAGAAGCTGTGAAGATGAAGTTACTTTGGAGACTCTAAGATGTTAAAGATACTAGAGCCACGAGATACCTGCTGAGGAAAGCTGCTAGTGGAACCAGCCCAGGAGAGAGAAGTTTGTTGTAGTCCTCAAAGTTGAAAGAAGTTGGAGATCTGAAGAGTACGTTGACATCAGAAATGGAGATGCAGAGTTTGGAGTTTGCCCGGGTGGATTTTGGTCTTGTTTGGTCCAATATTTCCTCACAATGACGTTTTGGAATGGTAATGTATATCCTGTGATGTTAAGGTAGATATGCTTTTTGATTTCGACTTTAGAATTGATTACACTTAAGTAATCCAATGAATCTCAGAAAGGACTGAACTTTTAGCATTGTTGAGACTTCTATAGATTACAGGGACTTTTGAGGTTGAACTAAATGTATCTTTGCATTGTGCTATGTTTGAGTATGGCCCCCATAGACTCATGTGTTTGAACAAGCCTATGGGTCAGGGAATGGAATGTGGTGGTTTGTATATGCTCGGCCCAGGAAGTGGCACTTGATGATAATGGACTAAACTTCAGAACCTGTAAGCCGGCCCCAATTAAATGTCCTTATAAGAGTTGCCTTGGTCATGGTGTCTGTTCACAGCAGTAAAACCCTAATAAGACAAACAGTAATTAGAGGGCAGGTATGTGGGGGATTGAAGGGCCTATGGTGGGCCCAAGTGTAGAGCTTGGAGAGTGTGGATGAGTTCCCAGGAGAGAAGCCACAGCAATGCTAGAGAGCTAATCCTACCAGATCACTGACCCATTGGGAGTTCTGTAATGTGGAGAGCTGAAAGATTACCAGTCCAAACCAAACTATCTTGGGCTGTCTTTAGCCTCCTTGTAATGTGGAAACAGAGCACTAGCTCAGCATAAGATTACACAAGTAACCTATAACCACTTTCCCCACTTGGCTAAGACCCACCTGTCTGATGCCCCCATCAACATATTCTAAAAGTTCTTGATTTATAACTTTCATTGTTCTGTTGCTATAGAAATTTGATACAACTGTTACCACATCGGGGCACAGCATTTGCGGTAACACGAATCTGTGTTCTTGGACTGTAGACACTTACATTTAGTTCCAAAATAAGTTCTTTCTTATTCTCTTTGAGGTGAGAGCTAGGAAAGACAACTCCGCGCGGTGTGGAAACGTTCCACTCTTCCTCTTGTCTTCTTTCCCAATCACTCAGTCCTGAGGCCATCGAATGGGGTCACGGCAGGCAAACGACAATGTTAGTGAGAGCCTGGCGTGCGAACCAGAGCCCCAGCATACTGATCGGAGCTTTGGACTTCATGCTCCAGTCCCAGATAAATAAGGATCTGTAAAATACACTTACCTGACCTTTAAAAAATGAGTGAGACAGAGTTAGGGATGCTGCTTCCACCATGACAGCTAAGGATGCCCTCTCTGAGGAGAGTAGAGGCTCCCTGAGGTGCAGACAATTAGAGTGTATCCAGGGCAGGTCTCTGGCATGTTTGAAAAGAAGAATGCTGGCCTGCCCTGAGCCCTCCTGGAGCTGGAAAGTTACAGGAGTGAGAGGGAGGCCTTTATGAGGACAAAGATAAGACCAGAAGGTACATGATCAGTTCAGGCTGCCCAGGATGTAGAACAGTGTGTGCAAGACCTGTGTGCGAGGGAAGAAATAATGCCGGCACAGCTTGATGCTGTCACTACAGTGTGGGAGGGGTCACGCCAGTGACAGGTTCATAGAGCACTTGATCTGAGCGTGGCGCCTGCATAACCATGGATGGCTAACCTGACACGTCAGGTCTTTGTCTCTGCTTGTCAAAGGAAGAGCCAAATTTTCTATTGTCTATATGAATAAATAATTACAGAGAGTTATTATACAGTTTCTTTGAAAGGTTAAGCTAGGAACACACGTGGATTCTTTGGGGATAGTCTCTGAAATGTGTTCTTTCCAGTGGGTTTTTCTCCCTCTTTTTTTTTGGGGGGGGGGAGAGGGGGCGAGGGAGGGGCTAGGTTTGGTTCAGTCATGGCTGAAGCAGAGCAATTTCTAGGATAAGACTGTAGGTGGCGCAGTTAGACTTTTCTCAGGTTGTAGCCGTAAAAGTAAGCGCGTCCACATTTCATGTCTAGACAGAGGACGTGAATGGAATCATAAAACCTTCAGACTGGAAGGTTCCGGAAAGGTCATCTACTCCCTCTCTTGTCTTTAGAAAACCCGACTCCTAAATCAGCTCTCTGCTGTGCTTCTTTCAAAGGCTGTTAAAGCTCCACTGCTCCATGCCTGGCTCATTGACAACAGGCAAACCCTCAGAACAACAAATCCCCAAATAAAATCCAACATGCGTGCATGCACACATTTCTTGGGGACAAAACTCCACTGGTGAGGCTGTAGGACACCAGAATGGTTTTCTCCATAGTCATGGTTGAGTAAAGGATGTCTTTGCTTAGCAGGGAACATTCTGTTTATCTGAGATGGAGTCTTCTCAATGAGCTCTGGGCGGAGGCAGGAAACATGGACACCACCAGGCAAGTAACATTCTAAACAGCAGAATTAAGAGCCAGTAGTGAAAGATTAAGAAAATTACAGTGTCCCCAAGAGCTTCAGAGAGACCCAGAAGGAGGTTTGCAGAAAGACTGGTCTCAATTCTAGAAGGTTAAGTGTCTCCATATCTAATTTTGATTTTCCAATACAAATTAACTTGCTTTGCTCTTTCTTTGTGGCTCTAGGGACAGAACCTGGGACCTCACATATGTTAAGCAAGTGCTAAATCTTAGAATTAATGATGCCATGTTTAGAAATACAGCAAACTCGATTTTGGATGATGACGGGAAACTCTTTTCATGATCACTTATCAACCCTAATATAGGCTTTAGAATATGTATGTGGCTTCCCAGAACATCTGAAGGAAAACAACATATCTAGGAGTTGCCTGAATCAGATGGTAGCTGTTCATTCATTTGTTTGTTTGGTTGGTTAAATGCCCACCCTGAGTCTTAAACAGCAGTGTCTCGGCACAGCTGTCTTTGTGAGTTGTAGCTTCTTCCTCCTGGATCTTATAAATTTGTCTAACAGCAGTAAAGGAACAGGTCAGTTTGGAAGCAATGGTTAATTAGCAAATAGGAGAGCCCAGGTCCACCCCCACATAGGTCTCAAGCACTTAAATGTGGATAAGATACTGACAGTTAGATTCATTCTTTAGCTGAAATCATTTTGCCAACCTAATACTTATCAAGTGCGGAGCTAGGAGATGGAATCAAGCAGTAAAGACTACCTTAAAAGTATATTCAATATTTTGGTAAGAGATACACAGAAGTGCTGTTGGGCCACAAGTCAGCAGGACCTAACACATCCCCTAGAATGCTCTTCCCAAGGCCCGTACAGGTACTGCGAAGGGGATGCAGACTAGATCATCAGCATAGAAGGGTCAAGGCAGAAGGAACAAGACGGAGAAACGTTCAGAGTTTAAAGAGAGTATAGACCACTGAGGGTACTGGGGGTGATTCAGCATGGCTGAATAGCAAGTCCTGGAAGGCTGGAAAGGAACAGAGACTGGAGAACAAAGTGAGACTGGATTCCTAAGGACTTTGTTGGCTCTGGAAAGAGGTAGTTTTGTCGTAGGAAAAGATCATGGGAAGACACTGAAAGGGGTGTCTGGGGAGGAGATCAGACTAGATGAAGCTATGAAGATACCTACGGCAAGGCGGCTGGGGAATACAGATTTGAGAGTAGCAATATGCAGCTATCACCTGGGTAGTGAGCGGAGCTGGGGAACAGGGCCAGGGCCAGCATCTTCAGCAGTCCCTAGGGGCCAGGCAGAAGAAGACTCTATAATGAATGATGCCAAGAAGAAGTCAGAGATGTGAGGAGATAGTGAGAAACGCCACAATGTCAGTGCGAGATACAGAGTGGAGGGGTAGTGTGGATCTGGTTCAGACAGGATGTGGTTTGAGAACCTCAGAGGATGTTTGTGCCCTGAGGGCGGGCTGGGGAGAGGGCTTGGAGAACAGCTCAGAGACGCAGCCTGAGACAGCTTGTCTGCTGGAGACTGAGAACACTCTCTGAGGAAGGCACTGGCTATGGAAGACAGAAGTGGTTTCTGATGCCAGGTGAGGCTGGGAGAGAAGTGTGGGCATCTGTGTCTACACTGGCAAGGGTCTGAGAGCCGTCCCTTGGTAACTTTCATTTTCTGTGTGAGCATCACAGGTTCTGGGTGGAGCCTTCTCCGCATTAGTCAAGGGACAGCTTGACACCCTTATTGAAGTGGGTTATTTTAAATAGTATATATGACGTGATGTGGGGACTAGAAAATTCTGAAAATGCTACCCATTTTTTTTAATTCAAATATAATTACATCAGTTACCCCCTTTCTATTTTTTCTCCAACCCACTCACTTCCTCAAATGTTGTACTTTTAAAGGCAAACTGAATCCATGGCTGAGGCAGGATGGTGTTACAGTATTCCTCTCAGGGTGAAAGATCCACCCCTGACAGTTGGTGGCGGGGGTGCTAAAGGTAAGAGTTCAAGCAGAAACTGCACATATTACTCTAATAAACATTTTACAGTCAAGCCTCATGGTGAGGTGAATTGAAACAATCCACTTGACATAGCCAGACCTCATTTTTTTTTTTTTCTAAAAAAATCTGAACACTTAAATGAATACATAACCACTAATTGCGGCGGGATGATATGAAAATCAGAAGGCTTAATAAACTTTATAGATCTGGATGATAATTAACACAATAACCTGAACTTAATTAGATACTTGTATTAAATGCTGGCAATAAGCAACGGCTTTTCTCGGAACCCACTTTAAGTGTATACTAAATATCACAGCATGATCCAATAAGGACAGACAGAAATAGAGCTAATGACGTTTGGAGAAATTGAGCAAGATAAATAAATCACACAGAATTCATGCAGAGCCTACGGTGGGAGAGGGAGGACACAGGAAACATGTCCGTTTCCCGGTCTCAGCCTCAGCACAGGATCCAGTGAGACCTACAGAATTAAATTCCCTGGAGGCAGCATCCTTTTCTGTGGAATTGCTTCAGAGAGGAGGAGTCCTTGGCCCCCCCCCCCCCAGAAGGGCCCATAAAGCACCAGAAGCCTCCTCCAAGGCAGGAGCTAGAGTTCTGCTTACAATAGCTCACACTATAGTGTGTGTGTGTGTGTGTGTGTGTGTGTGTGTGTGTTCCCAAGCCAGGTTCTTAGACAAGAAAAGGAGAATGTGCTACTGGAAGTCTACAGAAAATCCCTATCCAGTTCTCCACTCCATCCCACTGCCATTGTCTGTGCAGAATTTCCCTCCCAGTAGTTGTCCTCTGTTGAGGTGAACTTGGAACTTAGGAATGCTTAAGAAAGAAGGAGCTTCCTCAGCCCTCTCTTCCCTCCCTTCTTGGAGCTCCCTTACCCCCATCCCCCACTCTCTCTCTCCCACTTGTCTTTCTCATTGTACTGGAGCTTGAATCACACAGTCCTAGGCACACACTTCCCCTGAGCCACCGAACATCACTCTCTTCAAGACAGCAAGCAGTACTGGGGCTAGAGGATGGCCCAGGTGGTAAGTGCTTGCTGGACAAACATGAGGAACTAAATTTGGATCCGCCAGCACCCATGTTAGAAAAGAAAAGAAGGGGCTGGCCTTGGCAGCATATGCCAAGAACTCCTACTGATGTCAACCTCTGGTTTCCATAGTCACCATGGACATTCATGGACATGCATGCAACGCATGCATATGCAACACACACACACACACACACACACACACACACACACACACACACACACATACACACACAAAGGGAAAAAACAGAAGCATAATTATATTACTGTGTAGCCCAGCATGGCCTCCAGCTCATGGGCTCAAGTGTGTCTACCTCTGCCTCTCTGGTAGCTGGAACTACAAACACATGCTACCGAGGCCTCTCCCTTTTCTGTTCTTTTAAAAACTGTATTAAATTTGTGTATTTATTTATCGGTTTGCTTCTTTTAAGCTGCTTAGTTATGGTCTCACTGACATACAGACCTCTGCACGTACTTAACATGTACAGCTAGATGAATTTAGATGTGTTGCCACAACCAAGACAGACATGTCCATCCGTCCCAGCACTTCATGAGTACCCTGAATCACATAGGCTCATCCCAACTATCCTAAGGCCTGAATACTCTGACCATCCCTCCAAGGGATGCTTCAAGCCAGGATCCAGAGGCTGGAGAGCTGATGTTAGGTATTGTTAGAGGATTCAACAGTGACAACCAAGATGGCTACCCTCATCGTGCCCGGTGACCTTTCCAGTTTCTCATTCTTTTGTGAAAATCTAGCTGACTGTTCTTTCTGAGGGCTTCCTTGTAAGTCCTGTGCATCATTCCTGTTTTACTGCCCCTCCCCCACATATTTAATCACTTAGAAATGCCATGCTCATCTATGCCTGCTGCGTGTTAGGGATGTTACTTTTGCAGTTGTCCGAGGGTATACACCAGGGGAAGACTTCCCTAGGCTTCCCTGCCCATTCTTGTCTCTTTGTGGTACAGCTTCAGAGAGTGCTACTCTAAACCAGGCTGGCCTTTTATAGTGAGGAGGAGTTTGCACTGGACCGTCCTGGCTTTGAATCTCACTTCTTGCCTCTTACTGGCTTTGAAGAGTTGAGAAAGTTGTCACATTCTTGGTGATCTCATTTCACCATTAATAAGATGAGAATTCTAAGGCCATGGTGGACTGTAACTTAACTTGATGTAGAAACAAGATGGCAACTTATTCTTGTAACAAGTAGCTAAGTCTTAGCCAATTACCTACATCGAGTGTTCAGAGTACCTTCACACAAGAGAGACAGGAGTTGTACCTCACTTACTTGGAGTTCTTTCTCTAGCTATCAATATAACCTACCCAGATAATGGTCAGGCTGCCCATTATTGTGCAGATTCAATGTGTGGCAGATGGTGAGTCCTCAGTGTAAGCTGTTAGCAAGAGTCTGAGACGTGCTGTTGGCCTCTTGCAGTCATAGAAGGACTATGGCTGGTTTTTGCCCCGACTCTATGTGTCTCCTTTGTAGATACCAATGGTCAGAGGTGACAGGCATTTCATTTCTTATTTAGATGGCACAGAGAACTTTGTGTCCAGCTATCGAACCAGAGAGGAGCTCAATCAAATGATTTTTGCTTCAGTTAATATTTACAACAGTCTTTTTTGAGTCTTGAATAACCCAGAGTCATATGTCATCCATCTTCATAGTTAACACAAATCTCCCACCTAGAACTAAATATGGCTGAGAGGAGATTAACATTCTGGGCCTGTGTACATTTCCTAAGTGCAGCATAAATGAAAGGAAATACTGAAATTTTACTTTTCTTACAAACAAAATAATTGAGCCTCTGCAGATGAAATTATTTTAAAATAATAATCTAGTTTTATAGAGTGTTATTTGCAATTCTAGAACCAGACATCAGTATGGACCAAAAGTGGGGCAGGTTATAATTAATGCCAGAGGTTAAGCAAAGCTTATAGAGATAGGCTAATTGCTTGCAGCTCCTGTTTGTCTTGTTTGAAGGCAATTTGAACAATTGGTTGATTGTTATTGGCTAAAACTCAGTTATTTGTTACACGGCTAGGTTACCATCTTGCTAACACCCCAAGTTAGGTTATAGTTCGCTGTATAAGAAGACACCCATACTGGTGGTCTTATGTCTACTTGACACAAGCTAGAGTTATCTGAAAGGAGGGAACCTCAATTAAGAAAATGCCTCCTTTACATTCAGCTGTAAGGCATTTTCTTAATTAGAGATAGATGGGGAGGGACCAGACCATTGTGGGGCTTGGGTTCTATAAGAAAGCAGACTGAGCAAGTCATGTAGAGCAAGCCAGTAAGCAGCACCCCTCCATGGCCTCTGCATCCATTCCCACTGCCGGGATCCTGCTCTGTTTGAGTTTCTGCCCTGGCTTTCTTTAGTGATAGACTACAGTGTCGAAGTGTAAGCCCAATAACCCCTTTTCGACAACTCACTTTTTAGTCATGGTGTTTAGTCCCAGCAATAGAAACCCTGACTAAGGCGACACTTTTGAGAGAAATAGAAACAGAAGCAGAGGTATCTTAGGGCAAATTTAGCAAACCAATATGTATTAAGCCTTTGACTCAGCTAGATACTGAAGCTGTTGTGAGAAATGAGACATGTATGAGTTCTGTAAGACTTCCCTACAATCGCTTAGACTAGCTCAGAGCAGCTAGAATGGTTGTGGGAAAGCTTGCTACATGGAGTAGTGTTCAGGAAAATCCTCCTTTGAGAGGTGATTCAGAGCCTAGAGGAAAAGAAGTTAACAGCAGAGGGAAGTAGAGAGGAGAAATCACCAGAGAAAGGCAGAGGCTCCAGGACTGGGCAAGTGGCTCAGTGGGCAAAGGGTTTGTTTGATTCCCAGTAGCCACATAAAAGAGTTGGCCATGGTGGCACATGTTTGTAATCCCAGTGCTGCAGAGGCAGCAGAGACAAGGAGATGCCTGGAGCTGGCTGTCCAGCCAACCCAGTCAAATCAGAATATTCAACGTGCTAAGTAAAGATGACAGAGCCTGTCTCACAAAACAAGATGGACTTCGTCCGGAGGAATGACATCCAATGTTGACTGCTGTCCTCCACAGGTCCACACAAGTGTATGCTACCTACCTACCTACCTATACATACACACGCACACGCGTGCACACACGTGTGTGCGCACACAAACACACACACACCACCCAGTGTTGACTGCTGTTCTCCACAAGTGCACACAAGTGTCTGCACACACATACATGTGGGATCTCTCAGAGGATGGAAGAAATCAAAGAGAACGACTATGGGGTGCTTGGGCAGAGTAGGAGGCTCTTCCTAAGAAACATGACTCTATTCCTCCTGCAAGCCTTCCCTAGTACTTCAGAAACCCATTCAAATATTCTCAGAGAAAGCTCCAACCTGCCCATTTAACAAATTACAAACTAATATGTTATCAAATTAAATTGGGAGTGCAGCCATTTGGAAGGACATTTCAAGTTTGGTACACTGAACTGGTCATTTGATTCACTCTGTTCTTTCTAAATGGTCCCTAACCATTTTTCCTACAGAAAATGCCACACCTCAGATCCCTTCGCATTAAGAACCTTCTGGTTGCTCAGTGACTAGATGCACTGATAATATGTAGCAGCTTTTCTCTTTCATGGTGAATAGTCTAGTTTCCAAAAATTCCCTTTGTTCCACTTTCTTTTGAAGTTAAATGATTGTAACTTGTTTCTAGTTTAAAAATCATAATGGAAACTAATTTCAGAGCACCTTTGCAACACCATTGTTGTTGTTTGGATAAATGTTGCCTATGTCGGTCCCCCGGCCCCAGGCTTGTGTTAAGGACTTGGTCTCCAGCCTCTGACATAGTGTGAATTAGGGGAACTGGTTGGAGAATGGAGGAAGTTAAGCCATTGGAGGCTTGTTTTTCAGTGCACTCTGGGAGTCCAGTCTCTTCCTCTGTCTTTGTGCTCTGGCCAACATGAGGTGAGCAGCTTGCTCTGCCAACGGTCTTCACTGTTCTGCTCGAATCAAGCATCTTAACAGGCCAGGTCAGTTTTACTTGATAATGGTTTTTGTTTGGTTAGCTTTTTTTTCTTCCTACAATAAAAGCACACTCTTCCCCTCTCTCCCCCAGTTCTGGAAAGATGTAGATCTTTCCAGCAGCCACAAATACCAAGTAGCACTGCCATGAAAGCAGTATGCCCTCTCCCTGTCATCCATCTCTTGGTCCAGTCACCACCCATATGCTTGAAAAAGGAACCGGGGCACCCGGCCACCATGCAGCTAGGAACAGCCATGACACCCGAGGGCAACAGGCTGACTCCTCTTTCCAGTTGCCCCTCTCTGAGCCCTGCCTTGCCTTTCCTCCTTGAGTTGGCACCAGTCATTTGCATTTGGGTGCAACTTACTGACTTTAACAACCCATGAATAGATACTTGAGAGGAAAGAGCTCATTGTCACCTTCCTTCCTGGGTCTTTAAAATGTAATAATAGTAATGATAATGGAAGCAATAACCTTGAATGAATGTGATAACCATTTACCAAGAACGAGTTAATAGAGAAGGCACTTCTTAATGTCTGACATAGACAGAATAGACAATACACGTCAACTATTAGTGTAATCATCATTTATTAAGCACACACCATTCCCAGGCTATATGCCAAGTCCTTTCCATACATAATCTCATTTAACCAATGCAAGATGTCCTACAGTGAAGGAGATATTATCAATCCATTTTACAGATGAAGGCATGAAGATTTCAAGAGCTCAAGTGCTCACATCCACATACCTGATACATCTGTAGTTGTTATTGGAATTAAGTCTCATAATGCATGTCTGTTTTCTAAGTTGACTGTAATGATCTTCAAGTTGAGGGTGGCCTGTGCAGAGGTTAGGATATTGTACTGGCTGGTTTTGTGTCAACTTAACACAAGCTGGAGTTATCACAGAGAAAGGAGTTTCAGTTGAGAAAATGCTTCCATGAGATCCAGCTGTAAGGCATTTTCTCAATTAGTGATCAAGGGGGGAGGGCCCCTTGTGAGTGGTACCATCTGTGGGCTGGTAGTCTTGGGTTCTATAAGAAAGCAGGCTGAGCAAGCCAGTGAGGAACATCCCTCCATGGTCTCTGCATCAGCTCCTGCTTCCTGACCTGCTTGAGTTCCAGTCCTGACTTCCTTTGGTGATGAACAGCAGCATGGAAGTGTTAACTCAATAAACCCTTTCCTCCCCAACTTGCTTCTTGGTCATGATGTTTGTGCAGGAATAGAAACCCTGACTAAGACAGATATCATGAAGCTGACAGATATTCTTGAACTTGGAAGTTCTATCAGGAAGGCTTACAGCAGCAGTTCTCAACTTGTGGGTCCCAACCCCTTCGTGGGTTGAATAATCCTTTCACAGGGTCATCTAAAACCATTGGAATACACAAATATTTACTTATGATTCATAACAGTAGCAAAGTTACAGTTATGAAGTAGCAACAAAAATAACTTTATGGTTGGGGGTCACCACAACATGAGGAACCATATTAAAGGGTCATAGCATTAGGGAGGTTGAGAACCACACAGACTTAGAGCCTTATTGTTCAGGAAACACATCTGGGTGAGGAAGAAGGAGCAAGAGGAAACATTGATTGTGTATTTGTGTGCTTATTGAGTCAATGCACTTAATATATTATATTGATATATATATATATATATATCAATGTGTCGATAAGACCTTAGGAGTCAAAGAAATGACCCAGTGGGTAGAGGTGCATGCCTGTCGCTAAGGTAGACAGTCTGAGTTTGATTCTCCAGTACCCACATCATGGAAGATGAGGACCAACTCCTACAAGTTATCCTATGACACACACACACACACACACACACACACACACACACACCCCTAAAATTTTTAAAGGGAATAATTTTTAAATTAAGTACTTACAATTTACTTTGCATTTGCTTTTTCTTACTTTGAGGACTGTGTTGAAGGCTAATTTATTTACACAGGGTCACTGAGTTAGCCAGCCAGTGGTCAGTTCAAAACTCAATCCCAGCTTGGCCTCATTGCCAAGCTGAGGCTTCTCCCTAAGGCTGCGAGCTGATCATCTGTGCTCCAATTCTCTGGCCTTCAGCACTGATGCTGCCTTAATAATAATTTTACATTTTCCACTAAAACACTAAAGTGGCCCATCAAGAGAGGTTAAGAGGGTAGCTCCCTTAGAGAACAGCCAGAGAAAAAGCCAGACAGTCGGTTTGGGGGATGATTTTCGAGACAGAACTGCTTAGAGGTGTGAAGATGGATGGGCTGACCTCTGGGGTCTTCTCCAGTCCCAGAGCTTCAGGATTGATTTGCCAATGAAAATGTCAAGCCTTTTCTTCCCTAAAATGATGTATGGTGGTCTGACTTCATCCCCCACATCCATCCCCTGCCCCTCACAGCTGATTAAAAAACCAGGATTAAATTAGCAGAAGCAGTGGGGAGGAAGGCTTTCTCCAGGAGTGATAATGTTGACCTGAGATAAGGCAGTTGGGGGAGGGGAGGGCGGGAAAAGGGTACACAGCAATCTGGGAGGTGGGGGCAAGTCAGGGGCCAGATGCTGCTGAGCTACGAGGACCATTGCTTTGTGTTAATCAACAGGCCTAGGGTATAAGCTCTCCACCCTCTCGTATGTACTGGAATATATACTGTATACACGATATAGTGGGTTTAAACAGAACAAATACCTATGAAAGAAAGTGAGCTGCATGCACTGTAACCAGGAAATAAGACGCTCAGCTTGAACTTGGGACCTAATCAACAAAAGTCCACTGGGTGTCTACTCTGTGGCACGCATACTGTTCTATGGTATCAGGGGCATGGAAAAAAGCCAAAGGGATCTGACTCACTGCCCTCCTGCAGCAAGCAGAAGACAGGCAAGACACCAAGGGGGAACATGTGCCGATCTAGGACCAAGTAGGAAGCAAAGCCAAAAATGAATAGGATGTATCCGTCGTAGGAAGCAGTAAGGTTTGAAAGGATGACCAGAGCTGTCCACCAAGAAGGACCTGCAGGAAATCAGGCGGGGAATCTGGTGAGAGGGTGTCAGAGATGGGTGTGAGCTGGCTGGTGCCTTGGGAACCATGCTGTGTAGCTGCAGAGAGGGTGGGGTCAGAGGTGACAGGAGCCAGCTGTGCAGAGCCCTGGACAGTTAGGAGAGGATTTGTGGCTTTCAGAGGGGATGAGATGGAGCTTGCTGCAGGTGAGGGAGGCAGGTGAGCTGACAGGCACTGTAATGGGGTCACTGTGGCTCAAGATCCAAGTACAGGGACCAACCTGACCCGGGGAGAAGAAAGCAGGGGAACCAGGATCCATGCAATCACCCAAGCCCACAGTACTACTGGAGCACGGGAAAACAGTCAAGTTCTGGATATATTAAAATACTACATGTTAAAAGGTGAACGGGGAGGTAAGCCTCTGGAAAGGAAGAAAGCTTTTGCTAATTATCTGTCTCTCAATGCTTCTGTCACATCTTGTCATCTCAGTTAAAGAACGGTGAAGCCGAGGTGAGGCATGGCTTGAAGACAGCTGGCTGATGCTTTTGGCTGCTTTCCACTGAGAGACAGGAGCAGATCCCCTCCCGAATTACAGGTGACTTACCCATTGAGCACTGTACCAGTCTGTTTACCAAGAGATATAAAAAGACACAAGGCTCGATGCCTGTCCACAAGGAGCTCTTGGTCTGGCGAGAGAGACAGGGTAAGAACAGCAATACTATTGTGCTAGAATTGATGGTGGGCCTGGGGCAGGGATCAAAACACAAAGTAGGGCAGTCAGCTCAGTCTGCCGGAAGGTGGCTAGTGAGATCGAAAATGTAGGAGCTAGCCAGGGGACAGGCGAGGAGAGGCTTTTCCAGGCAGAAGGACAGCAGGTGCAGAAGCATTGAGGTGTGACTGAGCATGGGGTGTGGAGGCCTGCGAGGGGTGTGTGGGTGGATTGGAGGAGGAAAGCCAGAGCATGACTGTGAACTCATTTCAAAGGCTGCACTGTGTTTATGGGCACTGGTAGAAATGGGGGATTCATCCCACTGTCCCAGAAAAGTTAACCCCTAGAGCGTATTTAATTTTCATCTTCCATCCTCAGCATCTTTAACTATCAAATGCTATCTGTGAGAAGCCTGGCTACCCAATACCTAGGGATCCATCCTGCCCCTGTGACTTGTCTGACCTTTAGTTACAGTGTGTCTATCTGCAGAAAAGAGAAAGAGTAACCCATGCCTCACAACTGCACTACGAAGGCGAAGACGAAATGAAATATGTCCGTGGGAACATTCCCTAAACTGTCCAAACTGTTTAAAAGTGTCAAATGAAAGCTATTGGGGAGCTTGCCTGGGAGATGTCTCTGATGATGATCCGGAGCTTCCGCTGCTCTGGGGCCCTGCTTGCCTCAGGGAGAGCTTCATAGCACGCCCCTTCCCCCTCTTCCCACTTTCTACACAGGCTGTAGGACCTGCCTGGCTTCTTGCTCTTTAAGTAGAGCACAGACTGACACTTCTTTTTGAAAGATTTTTTTTTATGTATGTGAGGGTTTTTCCTATGTCCATCACATACATGGCTGGTACCCACGGAGGTCAGAAGAAGACATCTAGTACCCTGGACCTGGAGTTATGGTTGGTCATGGGCCATCAGGTGGATGCTGGGAACTGAACCTGTGTCTTCTACAGTCCCATACTATCACTTCTTGATTGACATCTTCAGTTTTGCCTAATCATTGTGACATGTCGTCGTTAGCTCTAGTCTTCTCTCAGCACATGCCCTGTTCTCCCATTTTGCAAAAAAAATTGAGGACACTGGCATGAATTTCTGCCTCCATTAAAATCAGCAACAATAATCTAGAAACTTCTGTCTGGTTTGTTAATGTCCTTCTGTCTTATTGGAGATCTCTCCTGTTCAGCATGCCCCCTCGCCCTTCTCTGACACACACCACCTTCTCCCCACGCCAGCTATCTTTTCGTTCCTTATCTACTTTGATTGTTGGAATCTTGCTCCGTCCGTGATTCCCTCTTCAATAGATCGTTTCCTAGCTTCCGATTGGCTGGTTACTCTGAGTCTATAAATACATCAAGCCTCAGCTGTACACATGCAAATCTCTCCTGACCTCTCCTTTACCTCTCAGCCAAGAGTCTTGACTACAGTACCCGTACATGGAGTCATGACCTCCTCTCTCTTAAACCCACTTGGGGACTCCTACTGCCTTCTGACCCCACAACTCAACTCAAAAGCAACTCCTCCCATTGGTGAGAGCCAGAGAGCGCCCTGACATTTGCTTATGCAGTCTGTGGCATCTCTCTTCTTCATCTCTGGCCACTGCTGTGTTTCCTTGCCCACAGCCTTTTCTCTTTCGCCATCTTCTTAAGCAAACATTCACATTATGCCATAGGGTTTCCTTCCGGCCAGCTGACTTCACTTTCCCATGGCATTTAACACAATGGTGGTGCTCGCCTCCTATACTGAAGGCTCTGGCTCTCACTCTCTGAGACTGGCATTTCTGCTGCACTGCAGACCCCTGCTCATTCGTAGTCTGCTCAGCACCACCCCAACCCCACCCCACCCCACCCGACCCCACCACCAGAGCTGCAGACAGGAGTCAGCATGGCTCACACTCAAGGTATAATTGCTTCATGTGCTCTGATTTTGAATACTTTTATTTTCTCTCTTTAAAGGCTTCAGCTACCATGGGTCAGAACACCAGAACTCACCCCAAGAGGTTGTTGTTTGTATGTGTGCTGAGTGTGAGTGTGTGCGCGTGCGCACGTGCACATGCATGTGTAGGTAGGTAGCTGTAGTTATATGTGCACAGGTGCAAACCAGAGTAATGCGTTAGTCAGAGTCTTTCTCTAACACCTCCCCCACCTTATTGTTTGATACAGAATCTTTTACTGAACCCGAGGATTTCTGTTACAGCTCAGCTTGCTGACTGGCCAGGGAGCTCCCAGGAGTCCTCTGTCTCTGCCTCCCAATGCTGAGGTTATCTGTACATCTGGCCATGCCTGGTTTTTACAGTGGAGTTGGGAATTTGAACTCGGGTCATCTGGCTTTTACAGCAGGAGCCATATTTTTGAGACAGGATCTCACACTAAGCCTGGAGCTTGTTCCTTTAGATAAACCGACCTGCCAGGGAGCGATAAGCTCCAGGGGTCCATTGTCTTTGCTCCCTCAGCACTGGGTTTCCAGACAGCCACCACACCCAGCTTGTATGTCGGTGCTAGGGATCCAAGCTCAAACCCTAATACTTAGGCAGAAAGCCTTTTCCTGTTAACACATCTCTCCAGCACCCATCGGGGATTATTACTTCTAATTAACCCCATCAGAGCTGGCCATGGAATCTCATTTCTGCAATTTCCTAGCCACAACCTTCGGACCAAGCTCTTATCTCTAAGCTTTCTTCCTTGAACTAGTTCAGGTCTTAGCTTCCTTGTATAATTTCTTGACTGGGCCCCTTTTTTTGCATCCCTTTCTTTGTCCCATATCCACATTCTACACTGTTGCCAGAGAAAATGTGTTAATTTGTATCGCTGATCTGATACCATAACAGAATAATTTGTATTACCAACTTGATACTGTAACAAAATAGCTGACACAGGTGGACTTTACAAATCAAAGAGGTTCATTTAGCTCACAGATTTTGAGGCGATCAGATACAGGATTAGCAACCCATTGGTTCAGCTTCTGGTAAGAATCTAATGACAGGTAGCATCATGACAAGAACACATGGGAAAAAGACATCATGTCACTAGACAAGAAGCCAGAGAATAAGTCAGGGGTCAGGTTCATTTCTTTAAAAAGCCTTTTTCTTGTAAGAACTCAAGAGTTCTGTGGGAGATATGTGTAGCGGCTATTTCTGATGGTCAACTTGACTATATCTGGAGTGAATTACAGTCCAGAACTAGAAGGCTTACCTGTGGTCTAGATCTTGAGTCTGGAAGACACAAGTTTCAGGTGTGGTGGTACACACACCTCTAATCTGGGCCACACCTGCTGCTGGAGATCTACATAAGGACCTTGGAAGGAGGAAGATTCAATCTTCTGCGCCTGCGAGCCTTGTGGGACTAAGCGACTGCTAGATCCTCGGGTTT
Organism: Uromys caudimaculatus; assembly: GCA_028551405.1. Lineage (NCBI taxonomy): Eukaryota > Metazoa > Chordata > Mammalia > Rodentia > Muridae > Uromys > Uromys caudimaculatus. The sequence goes on from CM052706.1 coordinate 75,259,082, forward strand.
TCATTCACAGCTGCGCTGACCATTGTTGGGGAGTTTGAATACAGACGGTAAGTCATTAACAAATTCCCTTACTATATAGAGACTACCTATAAGTTCTGTGACTCTAGAGGACCCTGACTAATACAATGTTAATCCCTTCACCCAAGGGTCTACCCTGAGACTCTACCTTTTAAAGGTCCTACCACCTCTCAGGGTCCCATAATGACAACTTCATCTCTAACAACATGTGAGCCCCTGGACAACAACCTCAGAGCATACCCAAGCAATAGTATACAGTAGTCTAGAACCCAATTCAGAAGAGGCCACTTCTCAGCTTAACAGCAGATTCAGAAGAGCCACCCCCCCCCCCCGTGCAGCTTCCAGCCTAAGGGACCCCCCTTGGCCTGGCTTCTCCCTTGAAGTCTTCTGAGGGTCAGAGAACCTTTTCTCCCATGTAGAGTTATGACTATGCTAAGCCACAAGGCAAGGAGAGCTCGTGTGACGTCTCCATCCCCACCTTGCTGCCAATTAAGTCAATTCTGCAGGAAACTGTCCCATCTACAGATGAGGCTGTTCACTCCCTTGGTGTGGACCAGGGAAAGAGATGAACACCTGGTTTCTGTCCACGGCTCCCTCCTGTCAGAAGGACACATCTCAGACTTCCTGGTCAGAACTCATTGCATCATGAGGGATAAAGGGAGAAGACAGGAAGTCCTCACTCAGGGAAAGATCGATGGGGGGAGTGGAAACAGGAAAGGAAAGTGAGTTAGCACTACGATGCTATTAAAATGGTCAAACTCCAAACAGGCAGCAACAAATGTGGCAAAGAATGTGGAGTCGAGAGAAGTGGGGCCTTTCAGTTGATGCTGCAAGGGATTTGAAATGACATAGCCTTGGTAGATGTATGATCCAGGTCATGTATCTAAATGAACTGAAAACGTGCATCCCCGTAGAAACCTGTACATGGATTTTCATAGCAGCTTTATTCACAATCGCAGAAGTTTAGGAACAGCCGTAATGTCTTTCATGGGGTGAACACATAAGCCGTGGTGTGTACACACAAGGAAACAGTCAATGCTAAAGACAAATGAGCTATCCTATGACTAATAGAAGAAGCACAGAGACTACTGTGTGATTCCAACTGCATGGCACTTTGGGAAAAGCTGAAGCAGGGAGACCATAAAAAGATCAGAGGTGCCTCAATCCTTCCCCCAACTCTTCCATAAGACTCCCTGAGCTCTATCTAATGCTTGGCTGTGGGTCTCTATATCTCTTTCCGTTGGCTGCTGGGTGGAGCCTCTCAGAGGACAGTTATACTAGGCTCCTGTCTGCAAGCATAACAGTGTATCATTGATAGTGTCTGGGATTGGCTCTTGCCCATATGATGGGTCTCAGTTTGGGCCAGTCATTGGTTGGCCATTCACTCTGTCTCTGCTCTATCTTTGACCCTGTACATCTTGGAGGCAGGACACAGTTGAGCTGGAAGGTTTTTTGGGTGGATTGCTGTACTTATCCTTCTACTGAGAGTCCTGCCTGGCTACAGGAAGTGCACACTTCAGGATCCATATTCCCAGTGCTAGAAGTCTCGGCTATAGTTGCCCCATAGACACCCTAGGGTCTCTCCCCATCCCAGTGCTCTGGCATATTCCAGAGATTGCCCCACCCACCTTGAGATTTCCATTCTTTCCCTGGCTCCCCCTACTCCTGATCCCCAGCCCCAGCCCACCCAATCTCCTCCCTTCCCTTCTCCCACCCAGTTCCCTCCATCCATTTCTGATAGCTATTTTATTTCCCCTTCTGACAAAGGTTAAACCATCCTCCCTTGGGGCTGCCTTATTATTTGGCCTCTTTGGGTTTGGGGATTATAGCCTAGTTATCCTGTGTTGTATGCCTAATGTCCACTTATAAGGGAGTACATACCATGTATGTCCTTTTGGGTCTGGGTTACAGGAACTCTTCAGGAAGACCAACAGAGACAACTAATCTGGACCCTTGAGGGCTCCCAGGGATTGAGCCACCAACCAAAGAGAGAGCACAGGTTAACCTAGGCCCCCTGCACTCATGTAACAGGTCTGTAGTTTGGTTTTCATGTGGGTCCTCCAATATCTAGAGTGGGGGCTGCCCCTGAATGTGTTGCCTGCCTGTACATCCCATTCCCCTAACTGGACTCCCTTCTTGGCCTCAGTGGGAGAGGATGTGCCTAGTCCTACAGTGACTTGATGTGCTTGGGCTGGTGGTATGGGGCATGGGCAGGGCTCCCCCTTCTCAGAGGAGAAGGGGAGGGAGGAATGGGGGAGAATCTGTGTGACGGAGTAGTGGGAGGACAGGGGACTTATGCTGTGATGTAAAGTGAATAAATGAATGAATTAAAAAAATCAGAGGTGGAGCCGGGCAGTGGTGGCGCACGCCTTTAATCCCAGCACTTGGGAGGCAGAGGTAGGTGGATTTCTGAGTTTGAGGCCAGCCTGGTCTACAGAGTGAGTTTCAGGACAGCCAATCTACTCAGAGAAACCCTGTCTCAAAAAACCAAAAAAAAAAAAAAAAAAAAATCAGAGGTGAACTGGGCTAGTGGGGGAGGGAAGGGGAGAGGTGAGGCATAAAGAAGCAGAGCACGGAGATTTGGGGGCTGAGAAAGCTATTTGTATAATGCTATGGTGGTGGATACATGTCACAGTCTTGTCAGAACCACAGAACATATAGCACTGAGAGGGAGGGTAAGAGGAAACTGTATTTCCGGTGATAATGTCTCCATACAGGATCACTGAGTGCAACTAACATCGCTGTGGTGTGGGGTGTCAATGGTGTAGCCATTCATGCATAGAAGAGGATAGCATATGGTCAGCTCCCACAGCTACGTTCGGGACTTCCCTCGTGTCTTAGTTAGGATTTCCATTGTTGTGAAGAGACACCATGACCAAGTCAATTCTTATAAAGGACAGCATTTAATCGGGGCTGGCTTATACTTTCAGAGGTTCAGTCCATTATCACCAAGGTGGAAATATGGCAGTGTCCAGGCAGGCCTGGCACTGGAGGGGCTGAGAGTTCTACATCTTGTTCTGAAGGCAGACAGGAGAAGACTCAGCATCCTCAGGCAGCTGGGAGGAGGGTCTCAGAGCCACCCCCAAAGTGACACACTTCCTCCAACAAGGTCACACCCACTCTAACAAGGCCACACCTCCTAATAGTGCCACCCCTGAACCAAGCGTATTCAAAACACCACACCACAAAATGTTGTGAACCTAAAGCTACTCTAAAGATTAAAGTCCCTTAATGTTAACAAAGGACAGCAGTGCATCTTAGGTTTTCTTCTACGCTTACATAGACACACTCATAGGCCACAGTGAATGGTATAGTGACATCAGCCTATGATACAGGAGGGAAACAAAACGTAGGAGCCTGGCTTCCTAAGAGAGCATGAGGAGCAGGGCCCTTGCATGCACTGGGAGTGGGCATGTGTGTGGGTAATGAGAGGACTACATTTGTTATGGCAGATTAGACTTGACCGTACCCGAGGTGAGAAATGACTGAGCAGACAAGTTTGGACCGTACTATATTGTTCAAGAGACTACTGAATGGCGAGGAAGATGATTCAGCAATTCAGAGCACATACTGCTCTCAGGGAGCTCAAGTATGGCTCTGCCCAGCACCTACAACTTTGGGGGATCTGAAGTCCTTTTGTGGCCTCTGTGGACATTACACTCCTGTGCACATACCCACCAACATGCATATATAAACATAATTTAAAATAAAATAAATTATTAAACAGAGAGCATTGAGGTAGATTTGACCACCATTGTCAAAGTAGAATTCAATGAAGACCCACAAGGAGAAAGACCAAATAAGCCATTGGACATCACAAGCAAGACCATGTGAAGAAGTATCTGGGGCTAGAAAGCTGGCACGCCTAAGAGGAATAATTATTAATCACCGTTGTCTGTCTGATTTCAAGCGAGGTCTTTCCTAGCATTGTGTATTGTAGCTGCAGATTTATCCAATCACTGGGAGTAAGAGAAGATTTCCTTTCCCTTCCTTCCTTCCTTCCTTCCTTCCTTCCTTCCTTCCTTCCTTCCTTCCTTCCTTCCTTCCTTCCTTCCTTCCTTCCTTCCTTCTTTTAATTTTAATTCTATTTTTTCCTTTTACTAAAAATGAATACTTTTCTCATACACTATATCCTGATACAGCTTCCCCCCCACTCCTCCCAGTTACTCCTTACCTCCGCTGCCATCTGAATCCCCGTTTCTTCCCATCTTTCATTAAAAAAGAACACGTTTCTAATAGATAACAACAAAATATAAGAAAATAAAACCTAATAAGATAAAACAACAATTATCACATTGAAGTTGGACAAGGTGAATCCACTGAAGAGAAAGAGCCCTAAGAGAAAGCACAAGAATGAGAGACCCATTCGTTCACATATTCAGGGGTCCCATAGAAAACCTGAAAGCTATACACAGAGGACCTGGTGCAGACCCATGCAGGCCCATGCTGGATGCTTCAGTGGAGAGAGGATTTGTTAGCATTCTGTCTAAATTCCACCCCACAGTTACCTAGCAGCAGCCAGGTAGGCCTGACCCACTATAAAAGGGGCTGCTTGGCCCCACCTCTCTCTTGCTCTTCCCTTCTTGCTCCCACTCTGTCCCCTCACCCCTTCCCCCTCTCTCCTCATTCCCTTTGCCCCTCTCTCTCCATGTGCTCATGGCCTGCCTCTATTCTTCTACCCTTTGACTTCTCTACTCCTCTCCTTTCTCTCTCTGCCTTTCTCTGCCTCTACTACCCTCTTAACTCCCCTCCTCATGCCCTGAATAAACTCTATTCTAGACTATACCATCGTGTGGCTGGTCCCTCAGGGGGAGGGATGCCTCAGCATGGGCCTACAAAGGCAGCCCCTTCTCCCACACCTCACCACCCCTCCATAGAACAAATCCCCTTCTCTCTTTTTATAAACACATCAGGGTTTTTGAACAGTAAAATAATTATTCATGAGAGCTGGTATCTTAGAGTTATTGTTACTACAATACTTGGAGAGGAAAGAGTTTTGTTTTTTTGTTTTGTCTTGTTTTGTTTTTTGTTTTTTGCCATGGAGGAGTGTTGTTCATTGTCTTGCTCCTCATGACTTGCTCCGCCTGCTTTCTTATAGAACCCAATACCATCAGCCCAGGTGTGGTACTACCCACATTGACTTGGCTCTCCCAGATCAGTTGCTAATTAAGAAAATGTCCCTACAGGCCTGTCTACAACCTGGTCTTAGGGAGGCATTTTCTTAATTGAGATTCCTTCCTTGGAGATGACTCTAGCTTGTGTCAAGTTAACATAGAACTACCCTGTGCTACTGGGAAGGTGGCTCTTTTGGGAAAGTGCTTGCCATGCAAATATGAGGATCTGAGTTTGATATCCCAGACCTGTGTAAAAAAATAATAATAATAATAAAAGTAATCCCAACTCTAGAGAGGCAGAGACAGAAGGATCCTTGGGGGCTTGCTAATAGCCAGAGGAACCAAATCAGTGAGCTCCAGGTTCACCTGAGAGACCTTACCTCAAAAATAAGATAAGATGAAAGCAATTGAGGAGAACACGTCAAACAAATGTCTCCTAGCCTTCCTTAGGGTATTCTTCTCTCCTTTCCCCACACTCTCACCTTTGCTCACTGCTTCTGAGTTCTCAGCATCCCCAGGTAAAGCCCAGCCATGGAATTCCTCCCTGGAGAGGAGACAGCAATGGAAGGAGCCTTGAAGCCTTGAGGAAACTCTTCTCAGTAGAGGAAGTCACTTGGTCCTGGTGGCCACTCTGGGAAAAGTGACACATCTATTTAATGCTGACCTTAGGCCACCCCCCATTCAGCACAGTCTCTCTTTCCCTCCCCATAATCGGCCTCCAGATAGCCCGGAGCTTTGTGGAGTTTTTTCATTCTCCTTTGTCATCTGGTTCTTCAAACTGAAATACAAATTATACCCCTGAGAAGAAAGGAGGTCATGTAAATAAGGTGGCTGAGGGTGATGAAAGGGATCCGTACAAAGGAGGTGACATTGTTTGCTGAGCTGTTGCAATGAGGATGTGTGGGGGTGTTCAAAGTATTTAAGCTCTGTTGATGACTTTAATAAAGATCACTTCTAATTTATGTGTGTTATAAAGGTTTTTTTTTTTTTTTTTTTTAAGAATACAGACAAATACAAAAAGAAAAACAAACCCATGACAATCTGTTTAGGGGTTGGTCTTTTGGGTCTTTCCATTTTCCTGAGTCTCTCAGCATCTTCTTTCTCTCTTGGTAAAATGGCGTCATTAGTACATAATACCCCAGTGCTCATTTGTATTGCTTAGTCATACATAAAAAATGTTTTTCATTTTATGCACAAAGACACAATAGGACGGTTCAGATCAAAGCTCTTCCCTGCGGCCATGTGTAACTCCACCACTTCTTTCATTAACAAACACTCACTGGCGCCCACAGGGTCCTGAGCTTACACAGCCCTAAACACATGGAGCCTACAACCCAGCCCAATGTGAGAGATGGGTACTAAATGACACTCTGTGTTGGACACTGCCCCTGCAATCATGTGGCACTTGGAGGCTCCCCTCTGAAAGTCTCCACAGCTGAGGTTTACTGTTAATGTTTTCTGGGGAGACTCACACAGTTTGCGCAGTTACCCACCCGCACAGTGGCCTGATGATCAGCCAAGGTTTTCTTTTTATGGATGATGGCTGTCAAGGACACTGTAAGGACGTTGCACAATGATATTCTATCTCCTTGATTTCTGACAGGAAGCCTGATTGTGACAAATGATCTTGTGTCCTCAGTCCCCTGCAAAGTTGTCCCATCAGCAGGAGATGGTCCCTTTTCACTGAGCACCAGCCCAAAGGAAAGGCAGAAGAACACTCAGACAGCCTAGCCGCAGCCCCTGGGCAGACAGCAGCGTGGGCCAGAGAAACAGTGCTAAGCAAAACCCTCTGCTCACCACCTCTGCTGGCAAAAGAAAGCATAAGAGCTCCTTGTTCTCTTTGAAATTTGATCAGTATCCCTATCAGGCACTGCTTCCATCATCAAAACAGGGGAGGTCATTTTTATTTTAAAAAAATATTCCTAAAAAGTCAACTTTTGAGTCCCAGAAAGAGATAGAGAAAATCAACCAACCAAAAACAACAACAAACCTCAGCATTCTTGAGCTGTGATTGAGCTATACCCAAGGCTAGACTTTAATAAATGACCTTGGCATTTTTGTAAAAGGTGCTGGTCCCCTTTTCTGTCTGAACCTTCTTTGGGGGATCCAGCTGGCTGAGCATAAGGCACAGATGTCCATACCCTCAGCAGCATGGATCCTTTGGACTGAGTGCATTGCTGCCTTCTTGTGGCCACAGCACCCCATTCTTTTAATCATGTACCCAGGTCTCTTCTTTTCTTCCTGTTTTGCACTTGTCCCAGCTGCTCAGTAAAGTGCTGGTTTCCGACATACACTTGTCCAATCTAACTGGCCAAGTGAACCACAAACAAACACCCAAATAGCAGCTGTTCTAGATTAATGGGTGAGTGGGGTTGTTATCCCCCCACCCACCCCAAATAATGAAAGCTCCTGTCTGCAGGGGATCCATAGCCAGAGTGATAATTTTAAAGCTAGCTATCAGCAGAAAAGCTAATGAGACCAGTTAACTCATGTGTTAATGTGGTATGTGTGTAAAATTAACAACCCTTTGATAGCTGAGCTGCAACCGCCCTCCCGAGGTCAAACTGGAAGTCACCGAGAAGGCTGCCTCTGCAGGGCAGTATGCCAGTTGTAAGTGGGAAGTCACCCAGATGGGGTGATGGCCCAGCTGCACCCTAGAATTAATACTGTGTTAAATTAGCCCCTGTGTAAAGGCTGTTGTTTAACAACTTGCCTGGGGTGTTTGTAGGAGCAACTGCAGCGGGGAGCATTTAGGGTTCTACCTTGGGACCATTTCCCACAACTGATTAGTCAGTGGCAAATAGTCATGGCAACACCAACATCTTCATAGCATCCCATTGAGTGGCTTGCACCATGCTCTAGGCTAAACTTGCCCAGACATCGCCTCGTCTGGTCCACCAGACATCACTACAAAGTGAATATGGGGTGTCTTCTATGTAACAGGGACAGACACTGGTGCTCTGGTGACAGGCTTGCCAGTCCTGGAGGACACTGGAATTTTCATCTAGATCTGTCTGATTCTAACAGGTACTCTCTTGCTTTTCAGAGTATACTTGAAGAGTTGGGGTGAACCACCCTCACAAGGGAGGCTTTGATGTTCTTTAGTGAATCACAGCAAAAGCCCAGGAGTGCTTGAAACTGACAGATCAGCATCAGCTCCTCTGGTGGCTGGATTAGAGGCACCTGCATTTTGGAGTAGAGATTAAGCTCCAGCCCTAACCGTACCACTAGCAACAGAACATAGGGACCAAGGCTTTGGTTGATATATTGGCAAGGGGTAAGACACAGTCTTCCAAAATGGAGTTCTCCCCCTAGGGCTCCTACTCATCACCCTGCACCTTATAATCTAGTCTGGAGCTGGGCAGGTCATCTGTGACTTCACCCTAATAGGCGGGCCTCCTGGAAATGGGAAGTTTCCTAGACTGTCCACCTTGCACAAACATGGCTCACACCATCGTCTCTTACATCCCCTTACCAGGGACTCCTGGGATGGGTGGGGCTGCTGCCTGCAGGGTGTGTTTGTTTCCCAGGGCCCCGGAGAATAAGGTCCTGATATATACACTGTCTCGTGTTGTACAAAACATTAAAGCAGCAGAATTGAGGGCCTTTCAGAAACCATCAGAAATACAACCAAGAAACCCATCCCTTCCTTTTCAGAGAAAGGAGGCGGGCCCTTGAAAAAAGAAAAAGAAAACTCCTGGCCAGAGGCAAACCCAGCTCCGAACCCCAGCTTAGGAAGAGAGAGGAAGAATGAAGGAAGGAAGCCATCATCAGGCACATAAGCTGCTGTCCAGTTCCACAAACATTCTCCCTTGGCTGACCCTCAGGCCAGCTGGGGAATCACACCACACACAGGGCACGCAGACATTCCGTGCTACCACCACCACTCTGTCCCCTGTCTGCTCTAAGGCCGTGCACAGCCTCCTGGACCTGTTGCTCTTACACAAGAAAACAGCAGATGAAACCAGCCTGGCTGGGGGCCAGTGAGGAGGAAATCTCAAAATGTCTTGGAGGCCCAAGGGCTGAACTCTGTTCTGGATTCCAAGTCATGGTTACAACAGTGCCAGTCTACTCTCTGTTACTGAGAACAAAGACCCAGCCCTGCTCTAACTGAGGGGTGGGGGTGGGGAATGGAGAGGAGGTTTGCCATACTCGTCTGAGGACTTTGCTCTCCTAGAAATGTACAAGACAACCCTTCAGACTACAGAAAATAGTTGGTTGGCCTTAGGCTACACTTCTCTTTTAGATGGATACATCATCGCTACCATCTCCAGCTTCCAGCACTGATCAACACCCGGCAGAATCCAGCCTAAACTCAGGTCACTGTCTATTTCCAACCGTCCTGCACAAAGAGGTTACTGAATCACTCCCTGTTCTCTGACCTCCCGTCTAGCGAGCCATGGCTTTGAGCTGTTCGTTTTGCCAGACCCACCCATATCCCTGTTTCCTCTTAGCCAGAAGCATCTTGCCCATCCTTCAAGAGCCAGATCAAATATCTCCAGCATGCTACTATTGTTCAGGGGTCCAGCCACAAGCTATTTATAAAATGTATGAACGGTCTCCCTCATACAGCTCCTACATCCTAGCATAAATGGCACATGCATACTTTCTTTTCAATATTGCAAACTCTTTGTGCTTGTGGTCTAGTTCTGCTACTACTTTGTATAGCGCCCATCAGGTAGACTAGTGTGGTGGTTTGACTAGGAATGGCTTCCATAGACTCATGTGTTTGAGTTCTTGGCCCATAGGGAGTAGCACTATTAGGAGATGTGGCCTAGTTGGAGTGGGTGTGGTCTTGTTGGAGGAAATGTGTTTCTGTGGAGGTGAGCTTTAAGCCACACCCAGTATGGCACAGTCTCCTGCTGCCTTCTGATCAAACTGTAGAATTCTCAGTTCCTTCTCCAGCACCATATCTACTTGCACGCTGCCATGTGCTTGCCATGATGATAACTGACTAAACCTCTGAAATTGTAAGCCAGCCCCAATCAAATGTTGTCCTTCATGTGAGTTATAGGGATAAAGTTATTGGACGTTGTATAAAGATTACCTGTGTATTATTCAAATGATGATTTTTCTGCTCCCACATCTGGTTGCAATCCAGACATGGCATTTGTAATGCTTACACTAAGAATCTCCAGTCTCGGTGTTATGTAAGGATTGCCCTCCATTTATTCTCTGATTTGTTAATAAAAGATGAGCAGCCAATGGCTGAGCAGAGGAGAGAATAGGGCTGGACTTCTGATCCCAGCCAGAGATCGGATAGAGAGAGAGTTCAGCCATGAGGAAAGGATCCAGGGGCCACCATGAGAACCACCTGGAGCAAAGAGAGCCCGATCAATACTAAAATGCAAGTATCTCAGGGATTGTGGCTGGGAGGTGGCCAGATTAATTTAGAGGATTAGAAAAGATCAATAACTGCTCAGCTATTGTGCTGTAAAGCTTGACTGAATAAATCTTACGGTCTCTGCTTCTTTACTTGAGAGCTAGTCAGGATAAAGAAAAATTATCACTTTAAAAATTGTATGAATAGAGAGTTGCTGTGGTCATGGTGTCTCTTCACAGCAATAGAAACCTCAATTAAGGCAACCAGTAGATCTTAGTTGTTTTTTTCTTATTGTTCTAGTTAATTCAGTTCCTGCCCATGAAACAGGGCATTTCTATGCTTCCTCTGAATGCTATTCCTCTGATTCTCTTCCTGTTCTGATTGTCTCTACAGAAGGCAGCACATTGGAAAGAACATGCTAGATTTTTCTAGGGGAGTTACCTGTGGGGGTAGGGATGGAAAGTCAGGTACACAGAGCAGTACAGCATCTTCTTATAGACTTGGAATGGGGATGCCTGGGCTTGCTAAGATGCTGGCCTCAAACTCAGCATCCTCCTGCCTCAGGCTCCTGAGTGCTGGGATTTACAGGAATACTCATGGTATGTAAGCTTGGCTAAATACAGACTTTCATATAAGCCATGTCCTGTGGATTGCGTTAAAGAAAACAGGATGTGGGAGACCACTTGGAAGCCTCTTACAAACAACCCAGACAAAAGTCACTTATAATATTCAGCTACAGTAGAAGCAGAGAATAGGGGAAGAATACAGCTAATACAATGACACTTAAAAGAGACTAAAGAACAAGAGGGCAGGGATCACTAGGTGTGTTATAACGATTAGTATCCAACCCCATTCTTCTAAGAGAACTCTGGATCATTCTCTTATGAAGAGCAACCGTAAACATTCACTGGCCTGGTCGCTTGAGTGAGGCACATACTTCCAACTTGACTAATGGCAATCACATATCTTCTAAGGACTGATTTAGAGTAGGATGTGTCCTGGCCTGGTCAACAGAACGATTCCCAAAGACTTCGCTAATATCTTCAGCACGGAGGATCTTAGAGTGTGTGATATGGCCTGTTCCAGGCCTGATGGCCTGATGATGATACCAGGTCTGACATGGTGGAAGGAGAGAAGAGACTCTCGCAACTTGTCCTCTGACCTTCGCACACTCATGGCGGCATGTGCACACCCACACACATATACTCAATAAATAAATAAATATAATTTGAAAAATTAAAAAGACTTTCCCCCTCTTGTTAAATGATGGGGCTAAAGCAGGGAGCCTTTGAAACACAAAAACAAGTTACAACACTAAGCAAAGACAGAGAGACAGAATCCTCTCAGCACCTTTAAGAAATCAGAGCCTTCTCTGCTTGCAACCAGAGAATGTCTAAGTCTTATGGGCCACCCCCTTCTTCTCTCTTTTTTTTCTCTTTTTATTAAATCAGTTGAGCTATATTTTTGGAGTTTTCAAATTAGGGTTCTGGCCAGCATAATGATTCAGTCTGTTACTACCATACACCTCTGTCAAGTGAGATCTTCCAACTGAACAGAATAACACAAATATCATCAAAGGGTGAAATGAAGGTGAAGATATGGGCAACATAGGAGAAAGAATTTACCCATTGTCTGTGTCTCCAGCCGGTTTGGATGATTCCCTCAAGCACTGTGGGAACCTTTGGGCCTAGGTTTGTTGGGCCCCATTTTGGCCCTGGTTTGGGCCTTGAGGACAAACCCAAGCCTGGCTGGAGTTTTTGCGGCCTTGTGGGAAAGCCTAAGCCTGGTGTGATTTTCGAGACCTGTCTCTCTCGCTTCTGCCCGGGATGACTCAGTGTGACCTGCACCAGCCCTTGCCTGCCCAGCTACCGCTGATGTAAAATGGACTTATTGGCCCTGTCAGTCACCCCTTACACCCTCCCCTGCCCCCTATGTCATCTCTTCCCATACCTAAGTGCCCACCTCCTTGCCTTCTCTATATAAGCAAGTGCCTAGTTTAATATAGTGAGTTCCTGCTTTGACAAGACTCCAGCTCAGCCCTGGACAGACCCGGCTGGACTGGGTTCTCTCCTCTCGCCTGGATCTGCTGGCAAGGAGCCAACATAGGTTCAGCATCAACCTGGGTAAAGTTTTGAGATACCATGGAAAAGAAGACAAGACATTGAGAGATCCTGTCCCAGTTTCCAGCATGGAGAAAAGAGTGGCTTTGGGAAACCACGCCCTAAAAACCAACCCCAACCCTGCTATGGAAACTCTAAATGTTTGTGTATTGGAAATGTGACCCTCCTAATCCAGAGGTTAATGGTGTTCAAAGGTGGGGCTCTTAGGAGTCAGTTAGGAGTAGATGAAGTCATGGGGGTGGAGACCCCATGATGAAACCAGTGACTTAAGAAGAGGAGGAGAGTCCAACCTGCCATCCTGATGCTCTCTTGCCATGATGTGGCAAGCAGGCCCTCAACAGGCAACGAGCAGATACCAGCAACATGCTCTTAGATTTCCTAGAAATTGGAACCACATAAATCTCTATTCTTTACAAATTACTCAGTCTCGGGTATTTTGTTATAGTGACTGAAAATAGAAAAAGACAAATCCCCCATCAAAATTCCAGAATTCCTTAGTAAACAGCTGGATGTGAATATTTCCAAAACTAGATGCAGTGGTCACCCCCAAACTACTGTGGTTCTATATAAGTCAAAGCAAATAAAATCAATAACATTTCTTGAGTCCTTGCAATGCCCACATGTCTTTCCTTATTGGTCATCAGGCTTGGAGACAAGTGTCTTTACCTGCCAATCATCTTGCTGGCCTTTGGCCAGCATTTCTTTAGCAAGAATGCAAACTACAAGCACCAGGAAGTGCTTTGCTACTGTGCACATAGGAGGACTGGAGGACACTGAGCAGGTCTTGGAAATCCATCCCACGTCGTTACTTCTTGCTTCTCTCTATTAAGCTCACAATGGACCCTATATCACCTCAGGTCTGGACAATTTAAATCTCACAATACTCCTCTCTTTCCTAGTCTTCGGAGTTGGTCATTGGAGGGTGGTGAGCTACAGTTATAGTTACCAGTCATGATCAGGACTCACCCTCATCACTGGCCACTTTGAGAACTCCTTGAATTCAGAGTCTCAACCTAATGTCTTTCCAACTCTCTATTCTCTCCTGAATGTCCTGCTTCTGTGTAAGATCATATTCTCATCTATAGCTACTTTGCTGAATAACTTTGGAAAACACTGGTCTGATTCTGAAACACATTCAGGCATTGATGTGACTTGATAACATGACACAGCACTGATATTACAATACAGGTTCTTGGGTCTCATCCCAGTGCTCTCCAGCTGTTGTCCAATAACAAAGCTGACTTCCGGGCAAACAGATGGGCTCTCCATCCCTGGAAACATTTTTATACTGACTGGATGATCAGATTTCTGCAAGTCAATAAGGATCCCTTTGTTGGTAGCTAGTTTGAATTATAATAATGATAAAAAAACAACCCTCTCTAGTCTGACTTCTAAAACTTTGTTTCTGGTTTGTGAATAGAATAGAAGTTAGAATTTCTTCCTTGAATCCTCTGTGTTTGCCGTTAGGGGACTGAAGCCATTGGAGTCCAGGTACTCAACGGAGTGGTAGTGATCACCCCTAGGAATACTTAATATTTAACTGGCCCATGGGTATTTCTATTACTTTAACAGGAATACAACTTCATGGTAATTATGCATTGGTTCTGATATACTTCCAAGACAGAAGAAATCAATATAACCAACTATAGAATGGGGAGAAACAATGACAAGGATAACTCAAATTCATCTTTTGATTGAGGAGATAATACATTCCTCCATTTGAATATGGCATACCTAATGATTTATTATAAACCACAAATGAAACTTAATTAGCAAAAGCCAGCTCAGCAGTGTCAGAACACTCTCCAGACTCCTCTCTTCTCTCTATCTTGAGTTTTCTTCCTCCTTACTCCATGTCAGGCAGAGATGGCAGAGATGATAAGATTGAACATGTCAGCTCTTGTCCCTCTGTCTCTCCCCATAGGATCTAATTGCACACACCCAGTCCCTGGGCAGCCAGTCCCGACTCATTAGTGCAGGCATTTGTTCCCTCAGTCAATCATTGTTTGTTGAATCCTTTATTTTAAACATGGTCTCTGCGACAGAAGTAGAAACGGGAAGATTGTAACTCCTCCTTAGCCAGAGAGCCAAATGGAATCCTAGCAATCGAATGGCACTTATAAATTCAGGGTCTGATTCTTTATTCTTTTTTATACCCACTGTTCCTTAAGCCCAACCCCGCAGACTCAAGCCATCCAGTGGGACTGATTCCTCCATTTCTCAATGGTTCTTCAGCCTCAACACTGGGGTTATAGACCTCTTTGAGCCCTATCTCCCTTTGTTGAAGTCCTACTAACCAATCCTATTTTATTCTCTTGGCTATAATAAGATGAAGCTGAGAGAACCCCTTAGACCTCCACACACCCCCATGCTGCCTTCTGGCTATTCTTTCCTTAGGGAGAAATTCTCAACTGTGGCTCCTCATCAGAATGGTCTTTACTAGTTACTCATCAATTTACCAAAATGTCTAACCTGTTAAACAGGTTAGTTTTTATTGTTAACTTGACTCTGTTGGGCACTACTCTCTCCTACCTGGAAAAGCACGCCCTCATCAATACTCTTTGCTCCGTACCTCCCACCTGCCCTAAACTTCAGTGGCTAATCCCATCTAGCCCCTGCCCAAATATCCCTGACCACCCACCTGTAGTAGTTGCCACAGGCCCTAGCTCCTCTGGAGATCTCACATAGCTGCTGGGGTCTTCTCCCTCTAAGACAGTTAATTGGGAAGAGGAAGCATTAACTGAGGCGTTGCCTCCGTCAGACTGGCCTATGGCATGTCTATGAGTCCTTTTCTTTGATTGATAATTGATGTAGGCCCCAGCCTCCTATATAGGCCATGTAATCCTTGCACAGAATGGCATTGGGCTGTATACAAAACCTAACTGAACATGAGCCTGGGGGATCAAGCCAGTGCAACTTTCTCCATGGCTTTTACTTCAGGTTCCTAGGTTGAGTTCCTGCCTTGGCTTTCATTCACGATGGAGTGTAGCCAGAAAGTTGAAATAAAGCCTTTCTCCCCTCCCCGAGCTTTTTGTGAGAATGTGTTATCACAGCAACGGGACGCAAACTAGAATACCTGTCATCACAGACCTTGGTAGGCCAAGGCTAGAGGGTCATGGGTGAGATCAGTGGGACCTACGTGTTAGTTCCAGGCCAGCTCAGTCTGTTGTGGGAAATCCTGTCTTGAAAACAATTATTTTTCTGAGATTCATCAGCACCACTGCATTTGCCTGAACTCCTCGGGACACCCACATTGCTTCAAGTTAAGCTCAAATGATTATGATTCCCCAGCCCCAGAAGATTTGTTGGATTCCTAAAGCAAACCTACATTATCTCAAAATGTGACCTCATTTGGAAATATGGTCGGCACAGGTATAATTAGTTAAGGTGAAGTCATAGGGTAACGGGGTGAGTCCTTAATCCAATAAAACTGATACAAGCCATATGACCAGTGACAGATGATGTGAAGACACACTGTGAAACTGTCATGGGCTTGGACCACAGGGAGCCAGGGAAAGGCAAGGCAAGTTCTTCCCCTCCTCTTTGCAAACATTTTAACTTTTGAACTTCAAGCTTCTAGAGAGGTAAGACTGTATTTTTTTCCCCTACTTTTAACACCACCTAGCTTGTGGTGTTTTGTTATAGCTGCCTAGGAAAGGTACACATGTGCCACATGGCTGCTCCCCTACTCAGCGCTGCATTTAGGAAATGCAAATGAGGAGAGTGAGGATCACAGCCCTACTATGCCCAGAAACGCTGATACAGCGTGCAGGTCCCTTGATCCTGCAGCTGTGCTATCTCACTACCACCCCACCCCCACTCTGCTCTCACTCCCGTTCACTCTCCTTCCCATTTGATTTGACACCAGCAAAGACTTTCTGTCTTCTTAGCTAACATCGTTCTGTAGACATAAAGAAAAGCAACTGCTTCTATGTACAAGATTTGTTCTCCTCTCATCTTCAGGTTTATAGACTGCACAGACAGGAAGCAGAAAAAAGAAAAAAAAAAAAAACCAGTCATCTAAGAAGCCATCGATCACGATCCAGGATAATAGATGCTCACTCTGTATAGCACATTTGCTTTTCGGCTGTTTATCTCCCAGTAGGCTGATCCATGCCTCTTTCTCACCTTGTGAAAATAGATACAGAGATAAACTGTTGCTTCGGGACTGAGCAAAATTAATTTGCCTACAGGGAAAATGGACCTAACACCAGGGCTTCAAAGAACAGTTAAGATAGGCCACTAACTCACAAAGCTCAGACAAAGTCAGAATCCTCTGTTGCTAGCACAGAAACCATAGGTAGTCTCCAGAAAAACAAAAGGGTTTCATTATAAAATGACAAACGGGATGTGTCTAGAGACAAGAGCCGGAGGCAGGCGAGTAGCAGAAAGGGGAAGACACTCTGTCTGTGCTCCCAACTCATCTCTGCATCTTTGAAACTCGCCTCTTTTCTATCTGAAGACTAGATCTGTAACTGGCTCACAAATTCACAGGCTAGTGGGCCAGTCATCAGGCTGTGTCCCCTTGATCGCTGCTGTTCCTGAGAAGAGACTCTGATCCCATCCTAGTCAAAAGCCCTGCTCTTCTGCAGTAGGTACCAGGAGGGGGAAGGAGGGCCAGCAGTGGGCAGCCGTGAAAACTGGAGAAATGGCTGTGAGTGGCGGTGTCAGGGAAAGTGGGCCAGCCAAACAAACAGCACTGAGAGTGTCCTCTACCATGGTTCTAGAATGGTGCTCTCACGAGCTCTTGAATGAGCCACATGGATATGACAGGGTGCCAAGAGGGGGACGGGAAGATATCAGATAATGGCTCATTCCATGTTCTCTTTCAGTGAGATGCAGACATAGGCCCAGATCTAAGAGACCTGTTTACTTAGAATCATCCTCCTGGCTGCTCAGGCCCTTGGGATAAGTTCTTTATTGGGGGAAACCCCTCAGTCTTTTAAGCAGTTAGTCTCCTGGTAACACCAAGAGCTGCTACATTTGGTAAGTTTTCTTGTTGCTGCAACAAAATTATCGAAAAAGCAAGGAAAGAAGGAATGGTGTCTTTTGAATAACAGTTTCAGGCAAGTCCATCCTGCTGGACCAACCTGGAGGTCATGGCGGCCAGAGCAGGGATCCACAGGGTGGAGCAGAGACAGGTGAATGCTGATGTGTAGCCAGTTTGCCCCTTTTATGCAATGTAGGACTCACTGGGTGAAATGGAACCGCCTGCATCTAGGGTGAATCTTGCCACCTCAACCTAATCTATTACAATGCCTAGCAGACACACCCAGAAGTGTGTTTCCATGGTAATTCTAGATCTAGTTAAGTCAACAAAACCTCTCAGCCACTATGTTCATTGAAAATGTATCAAGAAGGCCCCCTACCTGGGCCCTATGACTGGTGTTGAAGTTGGGTTAAAGACAGGGAATAGTTCTTCTGATGACTTCTTCCAGGGAGGGTTAATTTCCAAATGCTTTCTAACCACTTCTTTCTAGAAAATACAATACTTAGTATAAGCATTCAATTTACCATATAAAATGATATACGTTCAAATCCTGGCCTCACATTAACGTGAAGGCTTGGGGAAGTTGTTTACCTTTCTAACCCATAGATTTCCATCTGTGATGGACTCTAATGGTCACCTCCCCACAGAATTGTGAAGTAGTATGCTATGATTTGTATGTGCAATGTCTTCCCCAGCTCTCTTCTCCAAGCAGCAGAACTATTGTGGAAGACTGTGGAACCTTAGGAGGTAGGGCCGAACCACAGGAAGTAAGTCCTTCCCAGTGGGCCTTTGAAGGTTACACCTGGCCTCGTGTTCCTACCATGCTTTCTGCCTTCTAATAGTCCAAGATAAGAGCAGCCCCACCACATGCTCCCACCAACACAGACTGAATGGCTCTGCTTTGACTTTCCCACTGTGGACTACAACTCTCAGGAAGCCTGAGTTCAAGTAAATCTTCCTTTCTTTGGGTGGTTTCTGTCAGGTATCATGGTCACAGCAATGCAACAGTCTTTGAAATGAAGTAAATGAGACCTTAGAAGTGTCTGGCTCCACACTCACCAGTAGCTACCTAATGGCTTCCCTGCAGCTCAGTCATTCATTTCTTCTCTGACTCTGCTTTCTGGGGTAGAGAGAGCACCCCAGAACACAAGTTCTCAAAGCTCATGTGCAGTAATGTTTAGAAGGAAGATACCCCTCACATCAACACTAGGTTTAAGAAAAAGAACATTTCCTTCTAAGGTTGGCTCCCTGTAACTAGAGTTGCCATGAAGTCCTATCATCATGTGCCACCTGTGACAATGACCTCTGCAGACAAGCTATGGAGACATATGCATACATACACACATATATGCACATAAACATACGCACATACACACATATACACATACATATACACACACAGTTACATAGCCACATATAGCCACAAACACATATACATCTACATACACATATTCACACATATACATACACACATATTCATACACATACACACATACACACGTAAACATATACATACAGACAGACATACATATACACATACAGTTATATATTCACATAGAGCCACATACACATATATGCACATACACATATACATACACACATACACATATATACATAAACATCTATACATACACACATACATATATACATATACACATATACACATAAACATATATATGCACACACATACATATACACATACAGTTACATATCTACATATAGCCATATACACATATACATGCACATATACACACATATATATACATATATGTACACACATATACACATATACATACATATACACACTTACATATATGCACACACACATACACATAAACATATACACATATATATACACATACATACACAATACGTATATATATACATATCGCACAAGGCTAGGAAAGACATTGAGGAGGCTTTTGAGGGAAAATAGAGGAGAGCGAAATATTATTAGCATTCTAGTAAATCAATCACAGATGGTCTTCAAAATTAATACAAAAGCAGACTGCTCATTTTCAGTGAGCGCCTGCCTTCTTAAAAATAACCTGGAAATGTCCCAAGAACACCATCCACATGAGTGAAGCTGATACCCGCCAGTTCAGCTGAAAATGTAAAAGAGAAAAAGAAAGAACAGAAACGGGTCTTGATTCTTTCCGTGTGCTTGACAACAGAGTTGATAAAATTACAAATGATCTCCTGGGATGTGGACTATGGGTCCTTCTCCATCCCTGGAGATGTGGCTGGGTCCATGTGGTTCTGTAGGAAGGTACTCAGGGGAAAACTGTGTACCCAGATCCAGGGTGCCACTGACACCCGAAGACACCTGAGCTGCCTCCCCAATCCAGCCTCCTGTAACCAGTGACTCTTTCCACTAGAGCTCTGTTTATGGTGTAATTAATGAAAGCTAATGGCCCTTGCAGATACTTTGCCAGAGAGCCCCAAATTTAAACTCACACTGCTGATTAAGATGGGCTCTTTTCTTCTACTCTTCAGCGCCCAGATCCGTAAAACGTTTTTAAAGCTTATAGGGCCTCCGAGAGCATCCTCGGTTATTAATCTCAGCGTCAGCTCATTCTCTCTCAACCAATATTCCATCAGAAAGCACACAGAAGGCCAAGCAAGGGGAAGGGGAGCCATGCTGTGTTCTCTTTCTTTATGGAGCAGGCTCCATGCCCGCTCTCTCCTACAGGGAGAATTCAGCTGAGAGCTTCTGGCTACAATGCCTAGGCCCCAAGTGTGTGCCTGCTCGGCCTCTAGCACACAGTTAAAAATCGCGGCTCATGCTTCACAAGCATAAATAGTTCAAAACCTCTTGCTTTTTAGCCTGCCAGATGGCTGTATCTCACACTTCCAATGTGACAGACTCCAAAAACCTCAAGGACGCAAATCCGTGCTGGGGTTTAAGATCCTGCAGTGGGGGTTAGGGGGGTGGACAGAGAATACAGCAGAGATCTGTCCAAATTAGAAAGAAAAACAAGTGGAAAAAAAGTCTCACATCATTTGAGTAGAAGAATCTGCTCTTATGAGAGTTGTTTGCAGATAACACAGTATGAAAATGCCAGTTAGCCAATGTGGTGTTGTGTTACGTTTTCCTGGGAAGACACGATGAACATCCAGTCACCACAGATGGGAGTGAACAATAAACCAAAGTTTGACTCACAGAAGTCCAAATGAGCGGGACCAACGAGTTTCTTGAGCTCTCTTACAGAGCTATGTGAGGGGTTACCTACAGGAGCATGGTGACACCAGAATACCTTCAGGGACCACCGAGTCCCAGCCCATATGGATGGCAGCCTCATGGAAGCTACCTCACAGAGTCCTGTTTTCCATTAACCTGCCATTTTTTATACAAGTTAGCATCTCCCAGGCTCAGTAGCAGCTGGAGAAGGAGGGCTCTCTGGTGATGGCCCCTAACCCTCCCGTCCACCATATAGCAAGCATTCATAGCTCCAATGCCATTACCACAGACCTGGCTAGTGTTATATTGATCTGTTTTCATAGCTACCAGGGGCAAAACCCAAGATAGCATTGTGGTCCCAGGAAAAAAGGCACCAAACAACACATAGCCGGCAAACATTTTTCTTATGGGCCTAGAGAGAAAACTCGTTGAATAAGGTGCTTGCCTTGCGGGTGTAAACAGCACAGTTTGGATCCCCTGAACAGGGCAAAAGCCAGAAGGGCATAGCAGCCTACCTGCAATCCCAGTGCTTAGGAGGGGAAGGTAGAGTAGCCTGGGGAAAGCTAGCTAGTTAGCTAACCAAATGTGCAAGGTTCAAGGAGCAATCCTGCTCCAACAAATAAAGTGGAGAGTGAGGAAGATACTTAGTGTTAAACACTAGACTCAATATAAATACATACACATGAGCATGGGCACTCACATGCAAACATGCATGTGCACATGCAAAAAAATGTCATGTTTCTAATTTCTGCCCCAGTAGAATTCTCAAATTCTGTACTACCGGCTCCTGCAGCTAACCCCTCACATAAGCTTTGTGAGAAAGCTCAATAAACTCATGGTTCAGTTGGACTTTGATGAGCCGTACTCTGGCATTCTCCTGTTCCTGCAGGGGTAGACTTAAAGAACAGTTTCTTTGAGATGCACAGACACTTTAGGATTCCATCCTGTTAGACAAACTCCATTCAGCAGATTGACCAAGGGTGAGGCAGAGACCAGGGAAACCTCTCAGGTTTGTTCATTTCCCTCAGGCCTGATTGGACTGTGTCTTAGGCCTTAAGCTGGAAAGTGCTTAGGATGGGGAGATGATTTGAGTCTCTGCTATCTTTATTTTTAGTATTTCCATTATCATATAAGTAATAGATATTCATCAAAGAAAAGTTAGAAAACAAGAATAAAGAAAACAAGCCAAAAGTCAAACACACACACACACACACACACACACACACACACACACACACACACACACAATTCCACAACACAGAGAAAAATCATTGCTAACATTATTTCAGTGTGTATCTTCCTGACTGTCTGTGTATCTACATGTAGCACAAGCCAGCCCTCCTCTGCACTATAGCGGAGCACTCATTTCCATGGCATCTACTTTATTCTAGGGACTAAGGGTATTTGGGAGGTTATCGGAATCCTGCAGGAGGATGTATGGGTCCTGTGCAAAACTCCCTGTGTTCAGGGCACCGTTTTCCATGAAGAGCCAGGTGAGTCTCCCCAGCTCCCTCTCTGTCTCCCCCCTGCCCCTGGCTCCGCATCCCCTCTTCCCTGCTACCTCTCCCTTTCCTCCATCCCTCCCCGTTCTCTCTCTCTCTTCCTTCCTTTTCCTTCCTTCCTTCCTTCCTTCCTTCCTTCCTTCCTTCCTTCCTTCCTTCCTTCCTTCTTTCCTTCCTTCCTTTCTTTCTTTTGACAAGCTCTGACTATGTAGCCCAGGCTGGCCTAGAACTCACAGAGATGTTCCTGCCTCTGCCTCCAGAGTGCTGTGATTAAAGAGGAGTGCACCATGCTGGGCTTCCCCTGCCATATTTTATGGAAAACAGTTTCCTTTTTGTCTTTCTTTTACTTCCTTCAGTCAGGTTTCCTTGACACTCACGGAGTGAACCTCAGAAAATAGATCGCAGCTTACACGCTGCAATACGGCTGCTTTTTCTTTGTCTAAGAACCATCAGTGCGTCAGTAGACTGCCAGGATTCTGTCCCAACCTCATACGGTTTGATTATAATTTCCCTATTATTCATTTTCATGGCTGCAGCAAAACATCCCCACTGTGCACTAAAGCACTTCAGTTTCATAGCAATACTCATTTTATCTTGCCTGGTCCTTCACTCTACCCTTCCCTGTCTTTCCTTCTTGTCTGTCTGGGAAGCCCGTACCTGTGTTTCACAACCAGTAGAGACACATTACATCTTCAGGCCAAGCCAGCCAATCCCTCTTTTGGTTCCCACTATACCCTACCCTGTAATTTAGTCTCTGCAATTGCTTATTTTCATGACAGGGGATTTAGATGCATGTCTTAATTGGCATGGAGCTTATAGCACTTAGCACAACACTGGCCAGATAATAAACAGAATGAATGTTTGATAAGTGAATAACTGAATATATGAATGAATAAAAGCAAAAGTTGATTCGTGTAATATAAGGGGTCTGTATCAACAATCACCATTAAACGCGTCTAGGATGAGCAGGCTCTATCTACCCCCCACCCCCCACCCAAACTGGAGACCACTGAGCAGAAATAACCAGTAATTCAAGATGAAAGTTCACCTCCAGGCATCCAGAACACTTAGAAAAATCACTCGTTGTGCTTTTTATCATTTAACAACATTTTCAGGAAGGAAGGGTGGCATAGAAGCTGTCTATATCCATGGATTCTTGGCTCTGTGAAGACCAGGACTCTGTGTATCTTCTCTGTGATACTGTCCCCAGGCAGACACAAGACATCCACTAGTCACTGACTACCTGTCTAGATGACTGACTTGTCACATGTCAAAGGCAGCACAAGACAGAATATCCACAATGTGATCACACTGACATGCCATCTAAGCCTGAGCAGACACACACTGTTGTTCTCTAAGTCTGTTGACAGCTATTGATTCCTCTTAGCACAGCATTCACACTTTCCAAGCACAGCTGAGTTCGTGGCCCAGTCCTGACTTCAGCCATAGTTCTGCGAGTCAGGCTCTGTGTGGGCACTGTGTTCAGACCCACCTGACATGCTCAAGGAATAGGAGAAGATCTCTATGCTTAATCAGAAGAGGAGAGGGGCGGGGGCGGGGGGCGGGGCTCCAAGGAGATGAGTGGGAGAGTCAGTTTTAAGATGAACAATAATTATATATTATTTAATGACTCTGGTGGTCTTGAAGACTTTGTACAAAGTTATGGGAGGGGGGACTAGGACAAAGAGCTAGCAAATAAAAGAGTTCAGGCAAGAAGACGTCTCTGGAAAACGTCATAGGGAATAGGTTTATCCAGATTCAACCAGCATCTCAGACATAACGAGGGCGAGCAGGAAGAGCCTGAAGCTCCCTGGTCTTGATGCTTCAGGCTGACCTCTTCCACGCAGAGCTCTCAGGTTGAGCAAGGCCACCATCTCTGTAACCTTGGACTTCCTTGTCCAGTAAATGTCTTCCGCCTACAGCTGTTGGGAGGACTAAGTTAGATGATTCATGAAAAGCACTTTATACCGGGCCTGGCAGTAAATTTTTAATATCACTATTTCCTTTATTTGCAAGAGCAAATTAGTATTGGCTCCGAGCAGACTCGATACATTAGTAGCAGCCATAGCCAAGAACAAGGAGCCCCTCTTTGTTCCATGATCCTGGATGAAGATTTTCCAGGTGCCGTTGCCAGGAACTTGAACAGTTGGCCACACCCTCCCATGGGAATCACTCTCAGTGGGCACAGTTAGGCATCTGACACAAAGGACAGCTCTCAGAAGGCTGAATTTGGTTGCCACACACAAGTCACCGAAGTGTAAACACAGGGTAGCACGTTGCAGAGATTGCTGATTGTGCTTCTTAAATGTGCACGTGGATGCGTGCATTCATGCATTTGTGTGTGTGTGTGTGTGTGTGTGTGTGTGTGTGTGATTCTACCGTGCTCTCATGCTTGGGTTTTACATTCTGCTGACATGATGACCAATCTGTTGCTCATCTGCTAAGGGAGGGTGACAAGCTTTCAGGGCACATAGACCTTTAGTAAAATTCCCCAGAAAGCATACAAGAGAGATACACAGACTGGATCTTTCTGAGGATACCAAGGCCTGTGCAGAAGAACAATGCAACCCCTGAACTATGTCCTGGTAAATATTGCATACAAATAAATCTGAGCTGAGAAAGACACATGGTACAGAGGGAGAGGTATCCCTTGGGATAGTTACCAAGATATAGGGCAGTTCACAGGGTAGGTACAGAATATTGTTTGGGAGCCACGAACAACTGGTAAGTTCCTTTTTCTCAGCTATATAGTTTCTTAGCAAAGGGTTTGTCTTCCATGCTTGGTTGATTATATCAATTATTTGAGGCTATTTCTGAAAGTGTAGAGCGGATCCTACCTTCACGGAGGCTGAGTCTACAGGTCTGGGAGGCTGCGTCATGAAAATTCTCCTTGATGACTCTGGGGTGCAGCTCTTCTAGGTGGGATTGGCTGGCAATCATACCGATACCAGATACAGTGGTGGCCACCAGCCCCTCAGAGAGGAGGATGCAGAGTCCCACGTGAGACCAGAACCTAAGCCACTTCTCCAGCCCTTAGGGGGGAGGACACAGATGTCTCAGGTAAGAGGAGAATCAAAGCCACTTGTCCAGAAATTAAAGCCAGACCAGAACGGACCAGACCAGTCCAGACCAAACCAGATTAGACTAGATCTGATGAAATTATATCCTCATCTCTTCATTCCCAGAAAGAGTGAAGCCAACTGACCCTTGATCCTACCACATAATCACCTTTACTATGATTTCCCTAAGACTAGAGACAGGATTGTTCAAACATAAAGCCAAAAAGTCACACTCTTTTATATTAAGGTTTACTAGCTATGAGCAGTGGAATTAAGAGGTGTATCATATTTTTCATTCCTTTATCAGCTCTTTGCTCAGCTATGGTGGGGACAGTGAACTTAGCTGAGCAATGCTGTGACTGTTCTTTTCTAAAACCCATCACTGCCTCCCTGAGCTTCTTCCAGCTAACACTAAGCAGAGCGTGGACAATAAGAGAGGTCTTCTCCTGGGAGACACAGGCGGCTCTCTGGCCTCGTTAGCTCACGGGCTCCCCGACAGCATTCTCAAGCTTCCTGTAGCTTTCATGGATCTCTGCCATGTTTCAGACTCATGCCCCAGCGTGTTGTCCTTCCTGCAGTTTCCTTCACGAAGTCCTGACACATCTTGACCCTTCTTCTTCTTAGGGGATGCAGACCAGCATGGGCACTTTGGCATAGCAGCTGCCCGGAGGCCCTAGCTGCCCTGCAGAAGCTCTTGGAAACTTGAAAATGTGCCTTTTGAGGACCGAGAGACCTGTGGGGTGGGGAGAGGTGTGGGGAAGGTGCAAGAGAAAAAGATAGAGACGAGTCACTTAGGGCCAAGTATCTGTGACTCAAGACTCAAGGAGAAGAAAGTCTTTGTTCTTTACTTACTTGTTAGTATGTGGTAGGAATCACCCTTCTTGGAGTTAGTGGAACTGAGGCTTGGGAAGCAGCATGACCGGCTCAGGTTCATGTACGTCACACCGGTCAAGGCAGGGTATTCCTAATCTCAAATCCTTATTATTTCTGCCATACCACAATGATTGTCCATAAGAAACACAGAGTAACGTGATAATTAAGAACAAGAAGTTTGGGTCTGGAGAGATGGCTCAAGATTACAGAGGACCTGAATCTAGTTGCCAGTACATACATGGCTGCTTACAATCATCTTTAGTTCCAGTTCCGGGGGAACCAGTGTCCTTCTTCCTGCCATAGACACCAAGCATGCACACAGTGCACACACATGCACAACCACAAAATACCCATACACATAAATTAAAAATAAATCTTGTAAAAAACCAGGAACTTTGAAGGACTGCCTTCACTTCTCTGTTTTTAAAGTAAGGATAATGTACCTTCTTCAGGAAGATTTCAAAGTGCTGGTGTACTGACAGTAGTAAGTTGAGTTTTTTCCTATGTGTATCTAAAAATTGAACATGAAAAATGGAGACTAGGAGGGTGTGGATTTCAGCTGTGACTGTAGAAGGGTCAGTATGTTGTTTGCCTGGAACATGGGATCCCAGGCTGGAGAATCACAGAGGGGAAGGCTGTGGTAGGAGCCAGGCTGAGAAGCTGAGCTGCTTTAGTCTGCCTGCTGAGCACCATCTCTCCTGAAAGGATGATGGGCTGTGGGGGTAAGCAGTATGCTGAGAGTATCCTGATGTCTGTGGAAACCAACCTGGCAAAAGCCAGAAGAGCAGCTGGAATTTTTTGGTTCTTTATTGAAGGCATAACATAGGGCAGACTGATGGACCTAAAACAGTCTTTGCCCAGATTTTCTTAGACACAAGTTAGATCCAAGAACCTCACAGGAAACAGACTATTTGAAACCCCAGGCCTTTCTTGGAGAAAAACAAATTAGATTGTAAGTTACACATCTGTGAAATAGAACCATGGAAACCAATGACCCACAAAGTTCTTTCTGATGAGACAGGAAATAAGGAAGGTTTTAGCGTCAAGATTCCCTTGTCTGTCCAGAGAAGACTTTGAGTAACAGACATAAAAACGCTCAGAAGGATTCTTTCTTGTGGGAGAGTCTTGGATATTGCTGCCTTCCCAGGCTCCAGCAGCACTGCCATAACATCAGCTAGTCCAGGCACCAAAGCCGAGAATAAGAATGCTAGGAAAGAGACTGTCAGCAGACAGCCAAGGCTGGCCCACTGGTAACCATCCATTGAGGGTGTTCTATGTGCCCTCCACATGTTCATGCTGTATGTAGCCTGGGAGCTAGGATTGCAGGAGGTAAAGGAGGTAGTTAGCTGCCAGACTTAGGAGAGGACAACTCATCTGGGGTGATTCTTGCCTCCACCATGGCCCTAGAAATAGGAGGGCTAAACCTGCTTGCTGTTGGGTGAGTCTGGGAAAATTAGGTACTGAAAATGAAAACGGCAACCGACAGATTGGGAAACGATCTTAACCAATCCTACATCCGATAGAGGGCTAATATCCAATATTTACAAAGAACTCAAGAAGTTAGACTCCAAAAAACCAAATAACCCCATCAAAAAATGGGGAACAGAGCTAAGCAGAGAATTCTCAACTGAGGAAATTCAGGGCTG
>CM052706.1:75287407-75423598 GCA_028551405.1 Uromys caudimaculatus
CTAGGGGCACCAGTAAAAGGGAATGTCAAGGTGGGAATATGGGAATGGGTGGGCGGGTAGGTGGGAGGAGGAATTCCCTCACAGAGGCGGGGAGGGGGAGGGGACACGGGGTTTCTAAAGAAAAGGGGAATCATCGGAAATGTAAATAAAATATCAAAAAAATAAATAAATAAATAAAAAAAAAAAAAAAAAAAAAGAAAATGACAGGAGAGTCATCACTAGCCAGCATTATCAGCCAGAGCTCCTTCCAAAGATGATTAAATTGTTTTCATTTTCTTTCTCCTTTTCTTTTTTTGCATTTGTATGTGTATATGATGTGTGCATGTGCCTCTGTGTGTGTGTGTGTGTGTGTGTGTGTGTGTGTGTACATACATTATATGTGTACCCACATGTTTGTGGATGGCATATTTTGTGTATATGGAGGCCCAAGGTTAGCACTAGGGTTCTTTCTCGATAATTCTCCACCTTATTCCTGAGATAGAATCTCTCAAGCGAACTCAGATTAGTCCAGCTCCCTAGAATGTTATGGAAATCCTGTCTCTGGCTTTGGGGAAGTGGACCCAAATGGGCCAATACACCCAGCAGATTTATGCAGGGTGTAGAGATCCAAACTCTCATTCTTACTCTTGTGTTAAATGCTTTAAGCACTGAACCATATTTATAACCTCACGTCATGCTCACCTTTGCTCAGTAGGACTTGACAATACAGTACTACCTGTCTGCCTCATTGAACAAGGTAATGGAATTCCTTCCTCTAGAAGACAGGAATGAAGGGACCATTGTTCGGTTCTGCTAGGAAAATCAAATTGGTGGTGAAGTATTTGGCAAGATGTCTGTCATCCTGGAGACAGACAGTTCTTTGGACAGATCTCTGGACAGCAGTTTAAAGGTTGTGCCTAGCTCAAATGGTATTTTGTTCTTAGAATTTTTATTTCTTTCATTCTAGGTCTTTCTCCTATTGCCTGGTGGACTCTTCTGCCTGCCACACTGCTAAAAGCTCCCTCAGATGCTACCCAGTCCTCTGTTCCCACCTCAATCATTGTCCCCTAGTCATCCCTCACCCTCTTCTTCCACAATTCTGTATGCTTGTTGAGCTTAATTTTAAGTGTGAAGACTCTGTGAGTTCACATCTAGGAACCTTTGAAATGAGGATTCTTGGAAAACCACACAAAAAGTTTGCTGGTGGAATCACTGGGCTGGGGGCACCTGGTGGAGGAACTCAGATTGAGTGAGCAGGCTCGCACAGGGACCTTTTTGTGACCCCTTTTAATTACCTTGGCCTGATCTGCCATTGTTCTCAAACCTGCTTGGCAGCTAGATCATCTGGAGAACTCTTGGGGAAGAAAAAAAAATACCCAGTCCTTGGCTTCCTGCCTAGGGCAACGATGATTCAATGACAGTTAAAGGTTAAGCAGACCTGGGAAGTCTTTCTCTACCAAGAACTGGGGCCCGGGAAGACCAGCCAATAGGCATCTTTGACATTGAAAGAAGCCTGTGAGTTCCAGCTAGTGCTCTGGACAAACCCCACCCTCACTACACTTCCTTGATACCCAGTGTAACCATTCTGATAAAGGGGAATGAGTCCCTTTAGATGCCTGTCTCCTCAGTCTTTCCACCCTTCCTAGTTAACCTTGGCCCATCAACTTGGCACATCCTAGAACCGCCTGAAAAAGAGTTTCAACTGACTAATTAATTCCTTTATCGAGTTGATCTACATGGGGGGTTGTCCTGATTTTCTTTATTAATTTAGGAGGGCCTAGCCCATTGTGGGTGGGCATGTTTCCTGAGCATTGGGTACTGGACTGTATAAGAAAGCTAACTAAACATGATTTTGTGAGAGAGCTGGCAAGCAGCATTCCTCCCTGGGTCCTGCTTCCAGGTCCGTGCCCCCAGTTCCTGAGTGCTTTTTTTTGAAGGTCAAAAGACAAAATGACAGCAAATTTAGTTATAGATCTAATTGTCTTTTATTTATGATTTGTGACTTAGGGAATACTCTATGCTGCAAAATTGGCTGTGTGCTCCCTTTGGACAACACAAAAGTGCTGGGTTTGTAAAGAAGGATCTAGGAAGTAGAACAATATGGGAAAGCTGATTAGCTAACAACAGGCTACTTCTTTATAAGAACGAAGGAAAGGAGACTTGCTTATTAGCCCTTCACTTGCTTATTTGGGTATTTGAATATCACCCCACCCCCACCTGATTAAGCAGAAGGTCAGATAAATAAATTGGCTTCACTCTGAAGGCATGGAGTTTCAGCTCCAGTGTAGTACCTGTTTGATTCACTCTGTTGGGCCTCCTACTGGAGTTCAGCCCAACCAGTGTACTCCCATGGAAGTCAGTGTGGTGGTTTGAATAAATAATGGCCCCCATAGGCCAAAAGAGAGTGGCACTATCAGGAGGTGTGGCCTTGTTGGAGTAGGTGTGGCTTTGTTGGAGGAAATGTGTCACTAGGGGCTCAGTTTCGGGGTCTCAGAAGCTCAAACCAGTTTACTTCTTGCTGCCTGCCTATCCAGATGTAGAACTCTCAACTCCAACTTCAGCACACATCTGCGGGCACACAGGATACTTCCTGGCATGATGACATGGACCAAACCTCTGAACTGTAAGCTACCCCAATTAAATGTTTATAAGAGTTGCTTCGGATGTAGTGTCTCTTCACAGCAATAGAACAATGACTAAGACAGCTTCACGTTACTATTACAAGTGTTTGGGACAATCAGCTTATGAAGAGAAAAGGTTTATTTTGGTTCACATTTTGGTGGGGTGGTTTCATCACTTTTGGGTCCTTGACAAGGGAGCACCTGATGGAGGAGGGAGTATCTGGCAAGAGAGGAAATGGTCCAAGAACCAAACATCTTATGTCATCATGAACCAGGGAGCAAAGGAGTGAGGAGGGCCCAGGTCTCCCAGTAGCCTTAAATCCTACCGACTCTCAGTTGGTACTACCTGGGGGGACCAAGTCTTTAGTTTTAAGGGACACTCGTGACCTAATCTGAAGCATGCTCCATACATTTATTTCATATAAATCACTTAGGAATCTGTTTAAAAATTTCCAGCATCATTCAAACTGATTAATTGCACTATGGGGTCCAATATCCCTGGTAATTCTAGCAGGCAATGAGGTCCAAGGACCCAGCTTTAGGACACCCTTGTGGGTCTGCTGTGAAGAATGAATGCCTTCTAAGCTTTACAAGGTGGTTTTCTGTCCCGTCCTCCCCATGCCCCCACGAGGAAAAAAAAGCCCTCTTCCCTCAATGAGGAATGATAATCACTCATTTTGAAAGAGGGTCATTTATCTCTCATTTCCCAACTCCAACCAGAGAATCCTTGTGGACTGGAGTCTCATGAGAGCAGATACTCTCCAGTGGAGGCAAACACCATCTGCCTCAGCAGTCATGGCTGACAGACCTCATGAGGGGACCGGCAGAACCCTGAATTAGCCAGAAGGATGAGTAGCGAAATGGTTCACTTCAGGGTGGGTTTCTGTGATTGAGCCTCCTGTCTTTTCTGCCACTGTCCCTTGTAACTCATTCCCTGGTCCCACACCAGGAGCACAGTGACTCTTTTCTATATCTCCTCCAGATCCCTCCTGCTGCTACTAACCTTCATTTTTCTTGTTGTCCTTATCAGAAACAAAGGACAGCTGGCCTCACTTGTGCAAAGCCCCGAGGACCAGTGGAAAGAGTGTGGTAAGGGCTAAACAGTTGCCCGACCTTGGTTGCGAGTAAACCCCTAGGTAATTTCTCTACCTCTGTGATCTTGATGAGCTATACAGAAGGGCGTTTCAGTTGAAGAGCGTAGACGTCATTACTTTATGAGCAATGAAGACAGGCTTGTTAATCGCTGCTTATCTTCCGTGTTTTTCATTTATAAAGCCAGATAAAGTTATATGAAAGAAAGCCCGAGTCTAGTGAACACATCCCCTCTTTCTCCCCCCCAACCCCCACCAACAATGGCAGCACCCGAACTTCATTAACCAAAAAGAGATAAGTGAGTGTATAACCTTGCTATTTTCTGTACCTATACAAACGAGGACAATGTGAGCCATGCCAAGCCGCTGCCATTTAATGTCTGTGGATTTGTTCCCAGGGACAAAGTGATTCTTTACAGGTTGATAAACTGAGCGGTGGCAGTCATTTGAAGACCCCAGGGAACTTTTGCCAGTGTCGTGTTCTTGTTTGTGTGTGATTGTGCAGGCCGTTGTATTCACCGATACGCTGTTACTCCCAGGACCCAGAGGGAAAGAGAAAGACCAACCTGCTTGATATCTAAACAAACAGTTGAAGGGAAGCCTACAATCTGTTGGGCAGAATGCCCCTCTCCTTTCTCTCCTCTCCTGCTGCATTGCTGCCTCGTTCTGTGTCTTTTTCAAGTTTTCTCCTTCGGGACAGCTAAGTCTTCAATGTTGTCTTCAGCAAACTACCAAAATAGAATTTATGATTCATTGACCCAGATTATGTTCCCGCTGACAATATCTGCAGAAATTCTGCTCAACAATGGCTTGCTGACTTTACAAAAAAAAGCATACATCACTCCCTGGAATTCATCCGCATAACAAGGCTGACAGAAGAGCAAATTAAGTGTTATCTTCTCCAGAATCCTTGATGAAGAACACCCTGATTTTGGCAACTCACTCCGCATTTTCAACGAACTTCAAGAAAGTGGGATCATTAGGGGTTTTCCAAATTGCAGTTAAGTTTGGGGTATGTATGAGAGACCATGTTCCTAAATTTCTTCCCAGGGAAAGACGTACAAAATGTCTAACCCTTCCCACTAAGGTCCCAACTACAAACTCAGGTACAATTTGGCCTACATTTATCTAGAGGAAACAAGGAGTTTATTGAGCTTCTTTATGAGCACCAGTGAGGTTTCTTACAGCGGTGTGGGCACTCCTCTTTCTCAACTGACAATACCTGGAAAGCCTACACCCAGCATGAGTGGGGACTTCCCGTTAGTGACATAGAGGAGCCTCTCCCTAGTCTTCCCCTGCCTATATACTCTAATCCTTCCTTGAGGCCGCCTGCAATTAAGGCAGAGTTGCTTAGCAGCTGGTAGGGAGCAGCTAGATATTCGGAGAAGGGTCTCATGATCTACCACACCTCCCCATGAAGGGATCCAAACACGTTAACAAACCCAGTTGAGATGGTCCTCTTGAAAGGGGACACAGCTAAACTCCCCAAGATGGCAGTTGGTTGGCACAGAGGACAGTCACTCATACCAGGCTACAACCTTGTTTTCTAGAGCTACAACTCTGAGGACAGGCATCTTACGCTGCCCTCTGAGCTCCAGGAGGCTTCATAGATGCTTTCTCAACAGGTAGTAATGCCTAATGAGCAGCACACTGCCTGTCTTTGATTTCACTTGCCTGTAAAGCTTTTTTTCCCCTCTCTTTTTAAAATTTCCATGTGTCTGTGAGATATGCCTGTGTATATGCATGCATGCAAGTGGTGTGTGCGTGTGTGTGTGTGTGTGTGTGTGTGTGTATGTGCATGCGTGCACGAACACATGTGCGTGTATGTGTGCAGGTGTGTGGAGCACCAAGGTTGACATCAGGAATCTTCCTCAATTGTGCCTCCACCTTATTCATTGAGGCCGACTAGCTCACTTGAACCCAGAGTTTGCTGAGCTAGCTAGTCTAGCTCTGGGGATCTATTGTTTCCTTCCACCTCCAAATGTTGGCATTTACATGGATTTTTGGGGATCCAAACTCCAGACTTCATGCTTGCATGTGGGGTCCTTAATTCACTGAGCCAGCTGCTCTATTTATCTTCTAAGAACAAAGAAACCACGCATGTTTGACTTCCCTTAGGAAATAAACTTTCCCTTTTTGCTTCCTTTGTAACATCATACACATCCTTGGGCTGGTCTTTTGCTTCTCCTATGTTTATCTAGGGACTTTCTGTCAGAAGAATTCTCCAGTTCTCATGGGGAATGCACAGGCCTATCCCTGTAGCAATGGTGGAAGGCAGAAGGGAGTCCTACAGGTTAGAACAAAGACAGAGAAGATAATTAAATTCAGGTAAAACTTCTTTTTTAAAAAATCTCTCTTTTGAGCAGCAAATGTAAATCACTTGGCCTAGCAGACAGGAGGCTCTGGGCTTGATCCC
This sequence comes from Uromys caudimaculatus, assembly GCA_028551405.1. NCBI lineage: Eukaryota > Metazoa > Chordata > Mammalia > Rodentia > Muridae > Uromys > Uromys caudimaculatus. The sequence goes on from CM052706.1 coordinate 75,293,515, forward strand.
TAGTATTGTATAAGTTTATATAGTATTCGTGGTTTATTTTATAGCATGGGGATCCTAGCACTAAGAAAATGACCACAGGGGGATCAGAAATACAAGACATTCTACTACATAGAGTGTCCAAACTCCCCCTTCCCTCCCTCCCTCCTTCTCCCTCTTCCTCCCCTCATACTACCCTCCTTGTCTTAGTCAGGGTTTCTATTCCCGCACAAAACATCATAACCAAGAAGCAAGTTGGGGAAGAAAGGGTTTATTCAGCTTACACTTCCACATTGCTGTTCATCACTAAAGGAAGTCAGGACTGGAACTCAAGCAGGTCAGGAAGCAGGAGCTGATGCAGAGGCCATGGATGGATGTTACTAACTGACTTGCTTCCCTGGACTTGCTCAGCTTGCTCTCTTATATAACCTGAGACTACCAGCCCCGGGATGGCACCACCCACAAGGGGCCCTCCCCCCTGATCACTAATTGAGAAAATGCCTTACCGCTGGATCTCATGGAGGCATTTCCTCAACTGAAGCTCCGTTCTCTGTGATAACTCCAGCTTGTGTCAAGTTGACATACAAAACCAGCCAGTACCCCCCTCTTTCTCCCTCTCCCTCCCTCTCTCCCTCCTCCCTCTCAGTAGCCCTCTCCCTGTCCCCATCCTCCACCACTGGCATTTTCTCCTCTTCCTTCTGACTCTCATGCATACTGGCAGAACTGTTGCCATGTGTCACTCTTCTTCTCTCTCTATGGGTAGGGGTCAGTTCCCTCTGACCTGCCTTTATCTTATCTTCTCTCTTCTTCTTCTTCTTCTTCTTCTTCTTCTTCTTCTTCTTCTTCTTCTTCTTCTTCTTCTTCTTCTTCTTCTTCTTCCTCCTCCTCCTCCTCCTCCTCCTCCTCCTCCTCCTCCCCCTCCCCCTCTCCTTTTCCTCCCCCTCCCCCTCCCCCTCCTCCTCCTCCTCCTCCTCCTTCTTTTTCTCCATCCGTATATTCTGATCACTCCAAGTTCTCACTCATTCAACAGTTTGTCACTGGCCTTTCAGGTCCTGCTTGGGTACCTCAGTCCCTCCTCGATGCCAACTAAAGAAGCCTTAGGATCAAGTTGGTCCTTAAAGCATGGAGTCGCCATGAGTGGATACTTAAAGAGGATTTGTGTGGGAGGAAACCTCATTCAAGTAATCAACTAAAAGTCATTACTCTATGAGGATGTGGTTCTGTGGCTCAGAGAAATGGCTCCCTAAAGGACAGTCCTTTGTCATGTTGAATTCTTTGAACTGCAAGTGTAGGAAAGGCCTCAAATGAGCCTCTTTCTGATCTTCCTCCTGCTCCCTGTTCTCCCCCCAAGGCAACCATAGTCACTAGAACACCTCTTCCTTCCAGCAGGCCACAGAGACTGTAGAAACTGGATTCCCCCCAACTGTCTCCTAAAGCCAACCCAAACCTAGAAATATAATTCTAATCTGCCCTTCATCTTCTGGGCAGGAACTGATTATAAAGAATGGTCTTATCTTTCTTGTAGACTATGAAACCTTGGTTCTAGAAAGAGTCCTTTCTTAGCAAGAGATTTGAGAATGCCACAAAGAAAACCAAGAAGGAACTGAAAAAGCAAGCCCTGCTGGGCTCCCCATTCCTACAGTCTGTTAGCATAATCCATACCTTTTCCAAACAATGGTGTTTTGACGTGACTGCCTATTCTTTATCAAACCTAAGCATAAAAATTGAGGATAGTTTCCATTTGTTTTAATGTATGTGCCCTGGTAGGTAGATCACACTCTAGTGGGTGGCCACATGCCCATGATTACTACATGAGCAGCACTAATTGAAATCAATTAATTATTGGGGGGGGAGAGAGAGAGAGAGAGAGAGAGAGAGAGAGAGAGAGAGAGAGAGAGAGAGAGAGATGTAGAGGTGTGGGGTAGATCTTGGAGGAATTAAAGAGCAGGAGTGGAGCATGAAGAAGATCAAAATACCATGTGTGCATGTATGAGGTTCTCAAAAATTAATGAAAATCATATATTTTCAAAGTTGGCATTTTCCCTGGGTCTTTATTTGTTTTGAGTCTCACACCTCCCAGGTGAACTTCAGACTTGCTAAGTAGTTGTAAATGACCTTGAACATCTGCTTCTCCTGTCTCTCTCCCCACTGTTGGGATTTCAGATCTGTACTATCACACCTGGTTATGTAGCATTGGTGATCAAATCCAGGGCTTTTTGCACGCTAAGTATTCTAGTTTCATTATGTTGCTGTGACAAATAACTTGACCAAAAGCAACTTCAGGGAGAAAGGAGTTTATGTTAGCTCATAGCTCAGAGTCCAACAATGAGTGAAATCAAAGCAGGAACACAAGGCAAACTTGCTATCCTACAGAGCCTTGCCTCTGGAACTCATTCACAGATGAGGAAGCTGAGCAGTAACCATGAGCAAATACTGCTCCTTGGCTAACTGGAAACCGGTGTTAGCTAGCTGTCTTACACAGCTCAGGACCAATTGACCAGGAAATAGTTCTACCCACAGTAGGCTGGGCCCTCTTACAACTGTTAACAGCTAAGGTAGTTCTCCTTAGACATGCGCACACGTATGCAATTTCTCTCTCAGATGACTGTAGCTGTCAAGTCGAAAGTCTAAGTTAAAATACTAGGCAAGTACAATATCCACTAAGCTCCAACCCCAGACTGAATCTTCATTTTTGAAATCTCCCTTGTCACATAAAACATCGGTCAACATGTTACACTTTCTCATTAACGTATCTTTGGTTATAGGAGTGTCAATTATGACCCTGATGACAAGGAGGAAAGACACTTTACCCTCTACCTCTACCTGTGATTGATTGATTGATTGATTGATTGATTGATTGATTGATTTAGGTCATTCATGAGAATGGCATACTTTCAGATCATAGAGGGTTATTGCACGCCATTCTGTACAAACACTCTAGTGCAGACTCAGAACATCAATACAAATTCTGGAAAACACAAGACCAGAGCATCACAGTCTCTATGCAGTAGGAGAGGCCATCTACTTCTAGACACTACTTCCTTTCAGGATAACTGCTGCCTTACTGTCCTGGACTCACCACGTATTGGCGTTCATTGAACACCAACTCTCTGCAGGGTGTGTTAGGGCCTTGAGAAGCTGCCTGTGATGTCTGAACGGGGTGGATTTGCTCATCTCCACTCTGGAATGGCAAAATGTCATAGCCCACAGTTCTGAAATCCTGATTGGAGTTCAGAGGTGGAATCTGCAGTGCAATTACAGAGGAGGTGAAAAACTGTATCAAAGGTCAGATTAAGCCTAAGAATAGCAGTCCCTGATGGCCCAACTCCAGGGCCAACAGATCCTTTATAGTTAAGACCCAGGTCTAGTTCAATCACCAGGACTTTGAATGAGAATACCTTGTTCCCTGATGAGAAATCAGAGCTCTCCACATTGACTCCAGACTTTAAATTCAGACAATATTTCCCCTCACCCCTTACTGCTCATCCACTGGCCTAGACCCATACACCTTCCAGAGAAAGCATCTGGTGCTACTGCAAAGGCACCTCCTAAAAGTCACCTCTGCCTACTCTGGCTCTGTGGCCAGTCTTGGACCTGGTATCCTCCCAACCCCCAGGCTTGTCAATTCAATCTATCCCAATGTCACAACCAAACATTCCACCTGCCTCATTTACTGCACTCCTGGAAGGACTTGTGGAGAAGGCAAAAGGAGATTTCGACCCAGCCTCCTGACTAGTATTGCCCTACCACATACTTCTCTGTATATTACCACTTCAGAGGCCCACCCATGCAGAGTTCCCTGTCAGCAGCCAGAGAGAAAGCTCAGTCCTCCTATGACTTAGCATCAGGCCACCAGAGCACAGAACATTTGGTGTGTCCCATATATAGACTCTAGAAGGGCTGAGCTTCCTAGTTTCTGAACGCAGTCATGTTTACTTATGCTGTTGTCTTGGTAGAGTTCCCAGACATGACAGGACCTGACGGGAACTTATTATAGACTCCAGAGAAACTAGTTCCATGGGTCTGATATGTGAGGCCTAACCTGTTTTTTTAGTAATTCTGAGGCAGCAGGTACACATGCTACCATTCAGAGACAATCAGTGTACACTGTGGCTGTGGATAGTTAACATTCTCCCTGAATTCTCAGTGATGACTTGTCTGAGTTGACCTGAGATCCACATGAATCTAATGATTGTGGCCAAGACGTGGTTTTTCCAAGTGTCTCGTTCTGTGCACCTTGAATTCAGCCTCTGGATCCAAAGAGTGCAGAGAGCAGAACAGAGCAGAGGTACCTAGTGTGGAGCCTCTGCCATGCATGGGGAGATGCTACAACGAGCTGGCTTGCCTGAATGGTGCTCACCAGCCTTGTAAACTCAGGGCGGGCGCTGGGGGACTCGACACAGGCGTTGTGCATGCTAAGCACACACTCCAGCCCTGGGCTACATTCCCAGACTGACTTCTAGTTTGAATCACAGCCATCTGTTTCCTCCCAGGGACCTGCTCTCTCGTATGGCTTCCTCTACAGGTTAAAACATACACTTCCCAAAAAGCAGACACATGCCAAGTATCTCATGAAATTTTCTGTGGGCTCTTTTTTTAATTGCATTTTTACTCTGTGTGTGTGTGTGTGTGTGTGTGTGTGTGTGTGTGTGTGTGTGTGTGTGTGTGTAAGTATGTGTACATGCATACCACAGTGCTCTTGTGGCAGTCTGAGGACAAAACTCTAGGACCCATTCTCTTCTTCCACCATATAGGACTTGGGAATTTAACTCAGACCATCCTTCTTGGATGCAAGTTCCTTTTTCTTCTGAGCTGTCTTATTGACCATCTTTTTTTGTGTGCTTTACAATTACAACTAAGACAAAGACTCCAATCAGAAGACAATAGAGCAATCACTGTCATCCATCCATTCATCAATCCCAAACTTGGATTCTGTCGGTATCTTCCTCCAAATCTCTGGATCTAATTATATATCACCAAGAGAAGGGACATAAACGTACTGGCTGTCATCAGGGAGTGATCACAGAAGCTTTCAGGCACTCACACAATGGAAAATCATGAAGCCCTAAACAAGAACAAGAACAGTTTTTATGCCTTAGTTTGGAAAATGTTTTATTGAAATAATGCTAATTGAAAAAGTAAAATCAAAATACACTGTCCATGGCAAAGCATATGTTTGTTTATATCAAGTCTTATCTTCATTTTTGGATGACAGTGATTTAAAATAAGATCATTTGCTTCTGAGATGGACTAACTCACTGGGGATGAGGGGAGATTTACATATAGTCTTTTAAGCTGTGTTTAATGAATCATCTATTCAGCCCATTAGATGGAAAATATAAACTTGTGCATAGTGGCTCATATCTGGGGTAGGCTGGAGGAGCAGAAGTGTATGTACCCTGGGCTACACAAGACCCTATTTCAGAAAATAAAAGTTAAAAGAAGGAAGAACAAAAGAAAATATTGTATTCGTGGACAACTCACGGGTTTCATACGGACTGAGGAAAACTTGGTAGTCCGAATGGAGCTAAACTCAAGCTTATTTTTATTTGCTTAGTTATTTTTTTATTAACAGATTTCTCTCTCTGGTCATAGGTCTTGTCTGAATTACACGGACACACATCAGTTGCACAGCTGGAACAAACAGCTTGTTAGCCTGTCTGGGGAGACATCTGCCTGAGGTGACTGGTGAGCCAAGGGTGAAGAGTGGTCATGCTTTGCCGCCCAGGCACCTCCTGAAAATGACAGCCTTCAAGTCAGATGCATCCTGAGAGGAACCTAGTGCCTGCCAGAGTCCCTTGCCATGTAAATGGATGCAGTTAATTACAAAGTCCCTGATCTTTGTTAGCCAAGCTTTGTAACTGTCTTCTCGTTGACTTGTGGTTCTTCTCACCAAGTCATAGATCTGTTTCCCTACCTCTTGACTCTGGGCAGGGCTGTGGACTTGATCTGGCCAATTAGATGAATAATGGTGATATTCTCTCTCTCTCTCTCTCTCTCTCTCTCTCTCTCTCTCTCTCTCTCTCTCTTTGGTTTTTCGAAACAGGGTTTCTCTGTGTAGCCCTGGCTGTCCTGGAACTCACTCTGTAGACCAGGCTGGCCTCGAACTTAGAAATCCACCTGCCTCTGCCTCCCAAGTGCTGGGATTAAAGGCGTGTGCCACCACTGCCTGGTCTCTCTCTCTCTCTCTCTCTCTCTCTCTCTCTCTCTCTCTCCCTCTCCCTCTCTCCTCTCTCTCCCCCCACCCTCCTGCTTGCTCTCTCACTCTCATGCTGAATTCTGCTTTGGACCTGGGCTGACCATTAGGGCCTGATGTCCTAGACATTTGACGGGGCCATTTTAGCTGACCTGCCATAGGGCAGATGCCTGAGAGAGTCTGGATACCTGCCTACCTAGTTCATGTGCCATGCTGTCAGCAAATGCATGCTGTTTTCCATTGCTGTGTTTCATGGCTGTGTCTGAAATGGCATTTTTATGGTCTGGGTATCAGTCCATCACTTCTTCCCTGCCCCCTCTTCCTTTCCCATCTCTAGTTCTGTTACTGATGCCTCTTCCTGTCTGGTGCTATGTTCTCAGTTTCCCCCTCCTTCTCCCATCCATTCTGTAAGACTCCCACTCCAGGTCTTTGGGGTATTCTTTTCTTTATGAAGACTCTGTGTCATGCTTGACTTGTGCTAATAACGTTTGTTTGCCTTTTTCCCGGGCATCCATTTTATTCAAGTTAATTCTGAGCCCTAGGGGTGGGTAGAGGAAAGGTTGGCTTCTTCTACACGATCCCTCTCGGTCCCTTTGATAAGCTTGGTGTATTCAAAAACACCCATTGTGCACCACTTCCTTAATTCATAGTCTCTGACCTCAAGGAAAGCACAGTCATGGTTGGGGGTGGGGGCTGGAGGCAGACAGGAACTTAGGTGTGTGCCAACCTTTATCCAGAGGTGGGAGAAGAGACTTGGCTGAGCCTGGAAGAGTGGCAAAGCTTACTGGAAATTACCTCTGAGTTGTTTTCCAGGACAAATGAAAGTTTGGGGGGGGGGGGGGTTGAAGAATATGGAAGGGGTTTCCAGGCAAAGGGTCCGAGATAAGGGGGGACATGGATCAGCATGTGATAGACACACAGTGAAATCTTCCCCCTTTTCTCTCACTACCGGTCTTCCCTAGCTTCAAACCCTCACAGCCTTCTGCTTCTATGTAGCCCACGTGCTCTTGTGTGGTCTGTCAGCAGTCTCTTCTTGTCTGGTGCTCAGAGTGGCCCCAGCTACGCTTCCCTCACCCAGACCTGCACGGCCCCTGCACTTTAACAGGATCCTGCCAGGGTTCCTCTGCTGCTCAGAGTGTGAGGAGCGCCTCATAATTACACCAATGTTAGAGGGCAGGCCGGTAACCTTCCTGGGCCCTGTGGACCTTTGAATGGTAAAATCAACAAGCTGTGAATTTGCAAAAAGGCTCAGCACTGACTCTTTGAACTGTCTTTTCATACAGCATTTCTTGACAACAGGTCTTAGGGAACTAATTAGACTATGGTGCAGGGCTGTTTCTTTGACTCATTTCTATTGAGCACCTAGGAGCAGAATCTTTCCCCCAGGAGTCTGTAACCTAGCATAGGGTGGAGGTTCACCATGAGCGATGACTGAAGGTTTCAAACCTCACTTTGCTCCTGGTTAAGATGAATTTGTGTGTGGCTGGGGGTGGGGGGGGGAGGGGGAAGGGACATCCCTGGGCTTTAGTGTTCTCATTACAAAATGAGACTGAAGGTCCATTGTAAGGATTAGAGACCACTGGTATGACAGGTGAGGTACAGGGACAAAGCCAGCACTACACCTTGGGCACTACTTAACAGATGACATAGAACCACCCGGATGGTGCAGAAAAGAGGAGACATATATGAGGGAAGCCGAGCAGACAGTGTTCAGACAGAGCTAGCACTGGAAAAGGCGGGCACTAAACAGAAACTGTACACAGAAAGAGTTTTGTAGGCAAAGGAAAATTAATACATAAACAAATTCTCATAGACGAGTTTGCATATGGCATATCTGGGAGACCAAGGACTCATCTGTCCCCCTACACAAAACATACACACACACACACACACACACACACACACACACACACACACACCCCTACATGGCCATCCAAATTGGGGCGGGGGAGACTGGGCACATTCTTTAAAAAAAAATAACACTTAAAAATATTTACACATTTTTCACATTAATTAGGTTGCCTTTGCTGTAAAGATGAAAACGATGGGAAATAAAATCTTCCAGAAGATCTGGTACATATGCTTCTGCACACCATGGCTGGAGTCTCAGATTCAACCATTGTGTTGGCTGCCTGCTGCCCAGACTGAGTGGGGTGAACTCAGGACAGAGCCTTGCTTTGGCATGAATACCTCTGCCTTCTCTTGCTGACACATTCCCTCCACCACTCAAGAGCCCTTGCCAGGTTGAGAATGCCTGACTATGACAGCAGCATTTGCAAAGTAAAGAGCCTATTTATGAAGATAATGGCAGTGCCCAGACCAGGCCACTGTGGGAGAATCTTGGCTCGTAATTAGCAAGAACAGTGCATTTTAATGAGGATGACTGGTAGGCAGTCGGCTCCTGCCTGGACTGCTAAGGAATCTGGGGCAGAGGGAGTGTTGGCAGGGAAGACAAGGAGCAGGTGAGGGAAACAACATAGAAGAAAATGCACTCATCTTTCGGAAACTTGAAAGCTTTAGGATTGTTTCATTTCCCCATTACCCTGGCTGTCGTCCCTTGGGTTGTTTCTCTGGAAGCAAACAGCTTGGAGAGGATATATCAGGTCTGGTAACTAGCAATCCCAAACATTGCTGGAGTGAGAAGCAAAGGCCTACGGGCCTTGGGGTGGAAGCTCGGAAATATGGGCATTTTATTTTTCCTGAAAGGCAATTAGGCCATTGCTATGAAGCCTGTGGAGAAACTGGAATCTCAAAGCTTTCTGAGGAGAATACCTTTGGCGTTTGATGCTGTGAACCCTGGTGGGGGTGATCTGTTACTACCAAGGTTAGCCTAAGCCAGAGCCTTTGAGCTTTGTTGCCAAAGGCTGAAAACTACTGCTGAGAGTCTGACCTAAGGAAAATGGAACTTCTCAGCCTTTCTGTTATTTCAGAGCTCTGGCTCAGGGACAATGGGCTTCCCATTGGACAGGGTGAATGCTCATGCATAGGTGAGCATAGCAATTCCAAGATGGGTGAAGAAACTGCGATGTGCTGAATCCTGGGTACCAAGAGTGTCTTAGTGTTCTATTGCTGTAAAGAGATACCATGACCATAGCAACTCTTACAAAAGAAAACATTTAATGAAGGTTGGCTAACAGTTTCAGAGGTTTAGCCCATTATTGTCATGATGGAGGTAGGAGGTAGGCATGGTGGAAGTGTGGAGGCATGCAGATAGACATGGTGCTGCAGAGGCAGCTGAAAGTTCTACATCTGGACGTACAGGAACCAGGAAGAGAGAGACAGGAACCAGGAAGAGAGAGACACACTGGGCCTTGCTTGAGCTTTTGAAATCTCGAAACCCACCCCTAGTAACATACTTCCTTCAACAAGGTCACACCTCCTAATCCTTCTCAAGTAGTGCCACCTTCTGATGACTAAGCATTCAAATACATGAGCCTATGGCAGCCATTCTTATTCAAACCACTACAACAAGAATGCTCAGGTCAGATGGATGAAGGCTATCTTGTTATATCTGATAATAAGGGACAATCATAAAAGCTCTGGAAGAAAGAAAAAAATCCAAAGGGATACTTACAATTACAGGCATCGAGTTGGGTGGTGGACTCAATCCAGGTAGACCATGGGAGTTTCGATTCAATGTTTGCAGGCAATTTGGAGAAGCAGAGGTGATCTTTAGAAGTATCCATTAAAATCACTATCGAAATAAATAAATAAAACGTGACAGATGCTGGAGAAATGGCTCAGGAATTAAAAAACACTAGCTGCACCTTCAGAGGACCTGGGTTCAAGTCTCAACACTCACATGGAACTGACAACCATCTGTAGCTCTGGGGAGTTATCTCACATTGTCTTCTGGCCTTTGTGGGCCCAAGGCATGGACATGGTACACAGACACATATTCAGGCAAAACATCTATACACATTTAATAATTAATAGTAGCAGTAATAATGCTAAAACATAGAGAATGCTAGTTATCTCCTCATGTTTATTGTGTTCAGTTTTTCATAGTAGCAGAATAACAAAAACAATAACAAGAAAAACAAATCAGAATAAATGTATTTGTTACCTACTGCTGCTGTGATAAATCACCACAAAGTTAGTGTCTTAAATCAACACTATTTACTGTTTTACAGCTTGAGAAACTGGAAATAAACAAGGGTAAGCTGGACTGTGTGTCTTCTGGAGGCTAGAGGAGACACTCTGCATTCTTGCTTTGTCTAGAGGCCACCTTCCTCTATGGCTACTCCCCCCCCCCCCCCAATCTTCAAAATCAGTGGCTGAGCATCTTCAGCCAGTCTCTCACCTGTGCTCTCACTCAAGACAACTCTCCTTTGTCCTTTTCTGAAGGACCCTCACACTTGCATTGCCCCTCCCCCCCCATAAAGCAGGATAAATCCCTTCTCTTGAAATACCTAATTTAACCTCATCTGGAAAGTAGCTTTGTCATGACCTTCAGGGACAAGATAATGAACATCTTTGTGGAGTCCTACTACGTCCACCATGCAGAATAAAAACAGAACTTTCCAGCCTCACTTGCAGCTAGGTTTAACATCTGTGACTCAGCTCTGGCAGTGGATATGAGCTCTGAAAGCTGTCAGAATAAAAATAAATCCACTATGTCTATCCTGAAAGGAAGAACGGGAGAAGGAAGAAATAATCATGAAAATTAGACAGAGCTCCAATCTTGCATCTGCAACCTCCATACTCTGCATGGACACCTGCTCACTGGTTGATTGCACCGTGGAGCCAAGAACCATGTTTGTTGAAAGCATCATAGGTAGTTGTCTTAGTTTGGGTTTTATTGCTGTGAAGAGAAACCATGACCAAGGTAACTTTTATAAAGGATAACATTTAATTGGGCTGGCTTACAGTTTCAGCGGTTCAGTCCGTTATCAGCATGGTGAAAAGCATGGCAGTATCATGGCAGACAAGGTGCTCTAGAAGGAGCTGAGTGTTCTACATCTTGATCGAAAGGCAACCAGAGGAAACTTTCTTCCACAGGCAGCCAGGAGGAGGTTCTCTTTCCACACTGGGTGACACAGTTACACTAACCACGCAATACCTACTCCAATAATGCCATAGCTCCTAATAGTGCCACTTCCCATGGGCCAACTGCATTCAAACTACCATGGTAGGCTACCACATTTCTCTCTTCTTCCACAAGCATGCACGGAGCTTGCTAACTCAAGCAGATTCTCACTCTCCAGCTGCTTCCAAGCACACCTTTGCCTTGGAGCCTCTCTGTGATGGCATAAATACTTTCCTTCTTAGTCCTGTTCTTAAAGGAAGCGCTTGCTGTTTTTGAGAAGTGGAACCATGAGCCTTTGGAACCTGGCAGCTGAGGCCAGTACTTGCGTGTTGCTTAACAACAGAAGTTTATGCCTTTATAAGTCTTGGGGCAATGCCAGCTACCAGCTTAGACTTCTCTTAGACTTCTGTTCAAGGAAATAACCAACATCCATCTACCTCACTAAAGCTATGCAGGCAGAGTTTTATTTCACCAAAGAGCTCATTCTGTGCTCAGGAAATATAATTGACAGAAACTCTCAGGCTGAACTAACACTCTCTCTCTCTCTCTCTCTCTCTCTCTCTCTCTCTCTCTCTCTTTCTCTCTCTCCCTCCTTCTCTTCCCCTCTGTCATGTGCATTTTGGTGGTTTTTTGCTTCCATGTATGTCTGTGTTAGGGTGTCAGATCCCCAGAGTTACAGGCAGTAGTATACTACCATGTGGGAGCTAGGGTTGAACCCAGGTCCTCCAGAAGAACAGCTGGTGCTCTTAACCACTAAGTCATCTCTCCAACCCGTGACAGAAACTCTCAGACAAGAAGTGTCTAACAAAGACCCTTATATCTGTGTATTTAAAATTGAGAAATAAGGGGTAAAGCCAAGAAACATTGGGTAACTTTATAAGTGCTCTAAATGACCATAGAGTAACATTAATCTTTATAGAACAATTGATAATCCAGGGTCTGGATTGGTCAGATCACAACTGAAATATTTAATTTTCTTCTATGGACTCAGATTGGAAAGGGATACAGACCATATGTGTATATATATATGTGTATGTGTGTGTGTGTGTGTGTGTGTGTGTGTGTATGTGTGTGTGTGTGTGTGTGTGTGTGTGTGTGTGTGTGTGTGTATGTATGTATGTATGTCAGGGCTTTCCATGGAAGGATGGGGGGACTTGAAAGGAGATCAGACCTAGGAAAGATGGCAAAGGCACCAAGGGCATCAAAGGGCCTGCGGATACTTAAGGAGAGCCCACCAGGTGTAAAGCCCAGGGCTGCACCACTGAGATCTAAAGGAGAGAAAATCCTTGCCCTCAAAGGAAATAAGTGGCAGGAAGCATTTATGTACATGTAAATTTACGTTAATTTATGTAAATATATGCAAGGTAACTCCCAGACACAGCTTCCAGAGTGGCCCATTAAGAATCCATTTGGAGGGGGCTGAGGGCTGGGAATATGGCTCAATAGGCAAAGGGCTTCCTGTGCTCGCTTCAGGATTTGAGCTTATCCTCAGCACCCAGAGAAAGAGCCAGGCACGGCAGCATGAACAGGCAACTCCAGTGCTAGGACCAGACAGAGGGGTGGGGTGGAGGTGGGGGCTGGGAATTAGCAAGCCACATTAGCTGAATTGGTGAATTCTAGGATTAGAGGGGGACCTTGTCTTGGAAAATAAGTCAGAGAATGATAGAGCAAGACAGTAGACGTTGACTTCTGACCACTTCATATGCATGTGCACACACACATGCACTGGTGCATACACTAAACAAATGTACACACACACACACACACACACACACACACACACACACACACGGGGAGGGGGGAGCAGTGATAGAAAGAGACAGAGAGAGACAGGGACAGACAGAGAGGGTGGGGGAAGATCTGTGTGTCCATTTGTAGAGGGCTTCCTTTTCTCTGTTTTGAGGCTCTACTTATATGACCCTAACTACCCTTGAGCTTGTGTTCCTCTTTCCTCCTCCTTCTGAGTTCCGTGTTTACATGTGTTGACACCGCTCCTGGCTCCTGGCTGTTTCCTGGTTTTGCTTCCATTCCTTTTGTTTCCATGTTTTCTTATCTTTTGGACCATCTACCCAGCCTTCCATTAATACAACAAAGCCGATATAATCAGCTCACAGAGCTGCAAGGTGCTTTTAGCTTATGGTCTTAGAAATGGCAATCCTTGATCTGTATTGGCCCCACTGCTTTGAGCTTATAGAGTCCACAGGCCATGGTGGTGGGAACAGGTGGCAGAGCAAAGCCACATCAAGGCCAGGAAGCCAGTGGGTAGGAGACTCGTCATTGTTCCCTTCAAGGACATATCTCAAATGACCTCAAGTCCTCCTACTAGGCTCCATTCCCCAATAAGCTCCATTACTTCCTAATAGTGCCACCCTAAGGAGTGATCCATGGGCCTTTGGGGACTTCTCAGTCTGGAATATGTTGACTCATGAGAAAGGCCTGTGTCTTAGGGTTTTACTGCTGTGAACAGACACCATGACCAAGGCAACTCTTATAAGGACAACATTTAACTGGGGCTGGCTTACAGGTTCAGAGGTTCAGTCCAGTATCATCAAGGCTGGACCATGGCAACAACCAGGCAGGCATGGTGTAGGAGGAGCTGAGAGTTCTACATCTTCATCTGAAGACTGCTAGCAGAATACTGGCTTGCAGTCAGCTAGGATGAGGGTCTTAAAGCCCACGCCCACAGTGACACACCTACTCCAACAAGGCCACATCTACCCCCACAAGGCCACAATTCCTAATAGTGCCACTCCCTGAGCCAAGCATATTCAAACTACCTCAGGCCAGAAACATTATTTGCCTCTGATAAGAAGTCAGCTTGGGTTTTAGGGGAATATATCCTACCTACTTCCACATGAAGGCAAGCAAATCTGATGGTGTTAGTTCAAACTTCCCAAGTAACCACTGATTACCTACCTCCTTGCCATCAAATCAAAAGGGGCATCAGATCCCTTTCAGGGTTAAATGCTCCTGCTGCCCCACTTCTACCCCCAAATGAATTAGAAGAAAAGGGGATTTTAAGAATGAGGTCCAAACAGAGAATAGGTAGGAAGGAGAGACCTGCACAGGGATAGGAAAGGGCCTGGGCCCATCGGGTGTCTTCCTGAGATGTACCAATGGGTAGGAGTGGCCTGATGTGTTTATAAAAAGATAAAGAGATATAAGATATGTTTTATGGGGGTATGGTGAGGTGTGGGGGAAGGGAGTGCCTCAGTGGGCCCATGCCAAGGCATCCCTTCCCCTCTGCGGGACCAGCCAAATGACGGTATAGTATAGAATATAATTTATTCAGGGCATGGGGAAGGGAGTTAAGAGGGTAGTAGAGGCAGAGAAAGGCAAAGAGAGGGAAGAGTAGAGAAGTAGAGGCCAGCCATTACCACGTGGAGGGGGGGGAGGGAATGGGGACAGGAGAGGAGCAAGAGGGCAAGAGGCAAGAGAAGAGGCAAGAGAGGGAGAAGGGGGCAAGCAGCCCCTTTTATAGTGGGTTAGGCCCACCTGGCTGTTGCCAGGTAACTGTGGGGTGGAGTTTAGACAGAATGCTAACATGGCTGGTCTGAAAGATAGGTTATTAGCTGGGTGTGGTGGCACACACAGGTGATCCCAGAATTTGGGAGGCTGGGGCAGGAACACTATGGATTCAAGGCCAACCTGAACTCCGCAGTGAAACTTTGTTTTAAAAAGGGTGGGGGAGGGGCACAGCAAAGAAAAGAGAGGGGAGAAGGGAGGAAGAAAAAGAGTGAAGAAACAGGGAAGAAGAGGGAGGGGAAGGGGGGAGGGAGAGGAGAGGGAGAAATGGGGGGGGAGAAGGAGGGAGGAAGAACAGAAGCAAGGAAGTACCTAGGAAAGAGGTGTTCTAAGCTGCGAACAGTTTGGTTCAGGACAGACTTCGAGGGAAGACAATACAAACCCTCCCCAGGCAGAAAGAACCCCGCCCCCTCTCCATTTGAGCTCTGGGAGATGTTTGCCAGAATTGATGGAACTCTGGGAAGGGACAGCAAAATGAGGCTTCTTGTCAGTGGCTACTCAGAGGCCCTCCAGGAATCAGGGCTTTAGGCTGCTCAGGGTTGAGAGCTCCCGAAAGACAGTGTTAGAAGACTGTTGCTTCTCCACGAAAGCCAATTCTCCAGGGATCTGGGCGTTCGCCTGTCTACAGGTCCTACACGTTGGTCAAGGTCCGTCATACACACAACCGCAGTAGTTCCTGTTGACATGCAAATCCAGCTCTCACCTTACAGGGAAGAAGGGACAATACATTCTGGAGCCAAATATGAGTGACCAAGTGTGAGGCCCATGCCCCAGTGTCAGGAAACCGGCAGGGGCGCGGGAGACCCGGAAGCTGAAGAGATTTTGAAGACTCACAATTTACTCTTAGTAAAGGCACCAGGTTGATAGCTACCAGCAGGTACCTGTGGTCACAAGTTCCGCCTCTCTGCAGGGATGTAAGGAACTCTGCCCACTGGGGTGTGGAATAGCCGCTTGGGCAAGCGAAATGAGAGACACCAGACTGCGTTTACCCTATGCCTACTATCCATTGATGGGTATGCGGGAAGCGCCAATGCACTACTGCGGTGGTAGGAGAATACAGTCCGGGCTGGGGGCCTCAACCTGAGTGAGAAATGACACAGACTGAGTCTGAACTGGGGTTCCCAAGCTCACTGGCATCCAGTCACCGCTGGAAACCGCATGGAGTCCAGAAAGAGGGGGCCCTCAGGCTGAGGATGCTGGACGAGCCTGGGGCTTGGGGCACAGGGAACTTCAGCTTAGCTCATCATGGATTAGCTTAACAAGAGTGTGGAGGGGCCTTCTGCAGGAGACTTTGCAACTCTGTAGTCGAAGGCTTCCTCCATGCTCCACACAGGGTGGTTCTTGATGAGAGAGACGTTCCTTGGTTCCAAACTGTTTATTGATTGTTCATCATGAAAAATGGGCGCATACCAACTCCTCAGAGTGGACTAGAGATTAAATACCTTTTGCAGGAAAGAATGTCCAGGAAGGTAAGCTTATTGGCTAAACTCTCAGGGTCCATCTAGATGCCTCATTAGCATGGGTCACTCTGTTCTGATCTATGAGGTCACATGACAGAGACCTGGTTGGAAGCAGGTGAACCTCCTACCACCCTCTCAGAGGTTCTTATCAAGTTTCCTGGCATGGTACCCAGGCACACAAGGATGCACATGGGTCACAACAAAGACTCAGAGGCCTACAGGTAAGCACACACAGGCCACTGACAGAGGAAAAGCCTCCTACTCTCACTAAGGCTCAGGCAAAAGCCTGAGTCTCTGACCTCATAGCCATGTTTATAGAGACTCACACAAAAACAACTTTCAGGCAAAATCTAGTTATTCTGCATATTGCATCCCTGTTTGTCTTCGTACATCCCAGGACATCTGGTGGCAGCCATCTTGTGCATCATACGGGACACCCACTTCAGTTCCATGTTGTCTAAACATAAACTGTCCCTCATGGTCCTCTGTTCCCAGCACCATGGACTAGCAGCACAGATTCAGGTTAGCTGAGCTCCATGTTCCAAGTAGTAAGGGTCTCATGAAGTTTTTATAGTAGCAGAATAAAAAGAAAGTCATGAATCAAGGCACTTTTAAAATATGTTGGTGGGACTATGGGTAGACCCATAATAGCAAAAAAGTCTCTGCTACAGGCCTCAGACACAGACTGTCTGGTGATATTCTCCGTTTTCAGAATGGTAGAAGCTGATGGTCTGCTAGCACACTATAAAAAGATTTACCTGATGGTCACAAGGATGTTAGTTCAAATACAAGGCTGGTAATAGATGGCTATTAAAAGAGCTGAAGCCAGCCCAAGTTAATTTGGCTCCAGACCTGCAACATTTCAACTCTAAATAATCACTAAAGTTCTAATCAGTCAGTCAATCAATCAATCAATCAATCAATCAATCAATCATCAATCAATCAGCCTTTTAGAATCTTACATGCAGGTGTGGCTTTTCTCTAGGAACTTGTGCTCACACTTCCTGGGTGAATGTTTGCTAACTCAGGCATACGGCCTCTATGGGTTAGCTAGGAAGCAGGGGCTTGAACTTGACTTGTTCCAAAGCCAGTCTTCTCTTGCCCCTAAAGCTTCCTTAGTATAAAGATAATACAGAACCAGAAGAACGGCTCTTAAAGGAGCCACTTTACATTCTCTACCTTAGCCAATATATTACTGCCACATAAGCATTTGACCCTGGCCACTGCCCCTTTCTGTGACACCTAGGGGAGGTTTTCAGTCAGCTCCCAGCCTTCTCCATCATATACAGGGACCTCAAAAGATCCCAAGGGTGCGCATTAGCATTCCTGCACCCAGTACTTTATGCCAAGCTCAACCTCTCCCACACAAACACAAGCTTTGCTGTGAACAAAGGAGAGTATTCTGTGGACAATTGCTCATTATTCTAAAAAGCTGCTGTCTCCCTCCTCTGGGGCTGGAGGGCGTGTAATCATGGCTGCCACACCTCAGTCTTTCCTGGGCACAGGGAGTGTCTGGATTTACTGCACAGGAGCAGTGGGCCAGGTCCTAAAGGAGCCTCTGTAATCTCTTCTTTAAGATGAGAAGTAAGGCTCGTTCAATCCACACTCACAACAGGAGAAAATCAGTATTTGCTGACTGAAGGAATATGCAAATTAGGCAGTTATAGCATGTGGCACAAAGGACAGGACAACCTGAGTCCAGATCCAAAGTAGCTCAAAAGGATGAGGTCATGGCATCTCTGGACTGCTGATGTCATTCTAGCCTTCCTCATGACCTCAGTTTACCTGGGTGTCAAATAGAGGGTTGGTTGGATGACCCCTAATAAGATAGATAGATAGATAGATAGATAGATAGATAGATAGATAGATAGATAGATAGATAGATAGATAGATAGATATAGTCTGGAGTGTGTATATATATATATATATATATATATATATATTCTCTCTCTCTCTCTTTCTCTCTCTCTCAACTGAAACAATTTAGGGAATTAAATTTTAACTTCTCACTGAAATTCCAGGCTGTTTAAAAAAAGCAAATTGGCAGAAATGATATTTTTTTTTAAAAAAATCCAGAACAAAAACTAAAATCATTTTGTAAAATTAGAGCCTGTTTCTGAGTGACACACTGATGATGGAACAAGAGTAGTGAATAAATTGCATTAGCTCTGTCATTTCATAACAGTAGGACACCAGAGGGTGACATGCAATTTATCTTTCTGACACAGTGATAACTGCATACCAAAGGCAGTATTATATTGTGAGGGGGAAAAAAGCTATCTTCCCCTTTCCTGTATTAAAATATTAGGCAACGCCATCTGAGAAGGAATTAATAGATTCTGAAACTGGTACTTATGGAGAAGCCCAAATAACTGAGTTTTTAAAGTTAATGTTTAGTTCTACAAAGCAATAAGTGTGCTTAAAAAAATAATAAAATGGTCCGGAAAAGACACACAAAACAGCTGTTGCCTTTGAGTCCTGTCTATAGAGCCACGTCCACGGGCTGAAGAGATGGCTCCACAGTCAAGAGCATGTGCTGCTCTTCCAGAGGACCTGGGTTTGATTCCCAGCACCCACATGGCAGCCCACAACTGTCTGTGACTCCTGTCTATGAGGCCATCCCAGAAGGATTTGCTCTTGTTCTTCCTTCCTTCCTTCTTTCTTTCTTTCTTTCTTTCTTTCTTTCTTTCTTTCTTTCTTTCTCTCTCTCTCTCTCTCTTTCTTTCTTCTGGCACCAATGTTTATACTCACATCTGATTTGCTTATGTTATTATACATTGGTTCTTCAGTATTAGATACTATCCATTGTGCTATTTTTGAAAATGAGAATTTTGTGTTTTATCTCCTTTCATTTGCGTTGATCTCCATCTTTAGCCATTTGTACTTTTTTCATAGGTAGCGTCCATTGCCGTTCATTAAAATAGCATACTGCTACTGAATGAAGGGTTATATCTTAATTAAGAATAAAGTTGCTAACTAGTGTTTAGTCCAAGTGTCCACGATGTAGCAGTGAGTCGTGTGGTCTGAAGAAACTTAAGAATGGGACTGTACGGCTGTTTCTTTTCCAAAGCTTTTTTTCTTTTACTATTTTATTTATAAATAAGAATTCTTATTTATAAATAATAAAATATTATTTTTATTATTCATTTACATTTTCCCTTGAGATAGGATCTCACCCTGTATCGTAACTATCCCAGAACTCATGGTGTAGCCCAGGTTGGTGTTGAGCTGTGTGTCCTCCTGTCTTAAACTTCTTGAGTGTTGGGATTGCAGGTGCACACCACCATGTCTAGAATTTTAATTTTCCTATTTTAAAATCTGTTTGGGCAGGTATGGGGTATAGATTAGGTCCTAATGCCTGTTGTCACCCTAGAGTTATAAGATTAAAGAGGATAAAGGTAAAGGAATTCAACATGATGAAATCAATTGGATGGCTGCCCAGTAGAGGCCTAACTCAAAGCAGAACTATACTTTCTCAATCTCAAACTCCACAGGGTCATGTAATAGTTAGATAGCCATAAGTAACTGTTCAGATTACAGCCCATCATAGCAGGAAAGTCAAGGTGGGAGTTAACCGTATCATACCCACAGTCAAGAGCATGCTTGGTGCTCAGCTCTCCTGCTCCACTCTTATACAATGGAGGACCTGAATCCAGAGAATGATGCTGCCCACGTTTAAGCTGAGCCACATCAATCAATTAAGATGATCAAGACAACTCCCCACAGACATGCCCACAGGCAACCTAATCTAGGCAATCTCTCACTGAGATCCTCTTCCCAAGGGAGTCTTGTTTTGACAAGGTGGCATCATGGGACACTATAAAATGATCTGTGTAGTTATTTTTCTCAGCACTGTGATAAAATACTCAAAACAACACAAAGGAGTCTGGCTTTACGTTGGCTAGCGGTTTGAAGGTGGATAAGTCGTAAAGATGGGGAGTGGGGTAGGGAACTCTGAGGGGCTGGGAGAATTCAATGTCTTGCTCACATTTCAGCAGACCAGGAAGCTGAGTAGAAACTCAGGCCAGAATTGGTCATCAGACCTTCCTGGTAACCTAGTACTTACAGTGAAGAACTACTTTCTAAAGGTTTCACTACCTTCCCCCAAATAGTATTACCCCTTGAAGACCAACTATTCAAATATAAGAGCCTATGAGGAATATTTCCCATTCAAATCAAGGTGTTCCACCCCTGACCCACATAGATTTACAGTTATCTCATATGCAGAATGCATTTAATCCAACTTCAAAGTCCTATACTCTTAAAGTTCCAACTCAAGTTAAAATCCACAGTTCAAAATCTCTTCTAGAGCTGAGGCAAGTTCTTAATAGGAATCCCCATTTTTTACAAAAACTAAGGTTGATCCTTCAATATATAATAGTACAGACATTCCCAAAGGAGGGACTATATCAACACAATACATAAATCTAGCAGGGTAAACATCAAACCATGAAACTCCATGTCCAGCATTGAGGGATCATGGCAGTATCATCTGGACTCCTGTAAACTTGGATAGCCAAATCCTTCCAGCTCTGCTGCCTGCAGCACTTTGAACCCCACTTTTAGACTGGCTCCACTCCATGTCTACAGTGTCACTCAACAGACAGACCATACTCCCGGCATCTACAACATTCTGAGGTCTCCATTGTAACTCAGGCTTCATCTTTACAGCTTTACAGAATGGTCTCAGGGCCATCTTGAGGAAAATCTAACCCTGCTACACCTTGCCTGGCCACTGCACCTTCCTGCAGTGCTGGTGGAAGCCCCGTGACCCTGTTCCTCTGAAGTTACAAATGCATTCACAATTGACACGAGCATCATGGACCTGGTCACCAGCACCACATGGACATCACCAGTAAGTTCTGCCACCATCTTGTGATGTAACCTGCTACTCTCAGCACAACTATAGTGTCCTCCGTGTATCTGTGACTGAGCCTGGGGAACACTTCCTTGGGGGGTTCGTTTTTAGTAAGGAACCTCTACAGGAGTATCCTCCATCCACACACCCTCCTCTTGAATGAATCTGCATTTTTATACTTTAGCTTTTGATCTGAGGCTGTTGCCTTAAAGGCTCCTTTCCTATTGTTCTAGTGTCGATATGAATTTTCTCCTCTCTTTTGTCAATCTTTTTTTTTTTCTAACAATAATCACTACTGTGTTGTCTGTGCCAGACATTAGTTTGCTCATGACCATGTCCTTGCTAAACTACATGTTTTTTAAAAACATTTTACATAAAGCAGGCTAAGAACAGAGCACAAACCACACCACCATCTGACTACTATCCTGTCTTGGAACATTTCATTCACCCGACATGCCATTCATTCCATTTCTTTTGAATTCAGCCTCACTCAGATTTTCAGGACACAAGCAGATGGTAGCTAGATGCTCTGGCAAAATGTTGCATGAATGGCTTCTCACCCTCTGTTCTCCTATAGAACATTCTGAGTCTGGCCATCATCGTCTGCATTCCTGTCTGCATTCTGGCTCTCACTGCAGCCAGAATAGCCCATGAAGCCCTGCTTATAGTACTATAGATATTTTAGCCCACAGCTTTAAACTCTTGCCCATCCTTCCCCCAAATCAGTTCCAAAGGCCGATGACCCACCTGGGTCAACTTCTCAGAGCCACAGCGGGGAGCCAATGTTTTGGTACTGACTTTCTAAATTTGTTACTTTTCTGATCACTGTGATAACATGAAAAAACTAATTTGAGGGGAGAGTTGCTTATTCTGGTTCACGGTCTGAGGGAGCGCTGGCATGGGAATCATGGCAGGAGGGACATGGCAGAGGGCATTCTCCATGGTGATGAAAACATGTGGTGAGGGAGAATGATTTATTTTGTCCCACAGATTGAGAGAATACAGTCCACTGTAACAGAAAGTCATGGTGGCAGGTGGCTTCATGGTGATGGAAGCCTGTAGCTGCCGCATGCTTGCATCTCGGCATACCAAGTTACCAAGAACCTAAGCTGGAATGGGGTCCATGCTATCTCATAGGCCCATTGTGGTTGTGCATTCGAACGTGGGTGTCCAGATGTTAGTGCTGATTCAGGGGCTCTGGATTCCTTTGGAGGTGAGAAGCCTGCTGTACTACATATCATTGCTGCCATGATGTTCCTTCTGACCACAGGCTTGACCACAATGACTCCACCTGACCATGGACTGAATCCTACGAAGAGATGAGTCAATAGAAATCTTTCCCTGGAACTGAAACTATCTGTAGAGAGTAAAGGGAAATTGGGAGGGACAAGGAGCTGAAGAGAGAAAGAGGAGATGAGAGGCCATGCTGAGTAACAACATACATTTATATGAGAATGTCTTTATGTAACACAGTACCATGTACCGTGAATATTCACAATGAAATCTTAAAAATGCATAAGCTATAGAAGAAAAAAATCCACATTATTAGAATTCATAAAAATAAAAAGGAATCTTCCCTTCCCTTAAAAAACAATTTAAAGAACTCCCAGGTATTAGTCATTTCTGCAAAACCCCAACGAGCACAGCCTGATTAGGGGTGCTTCCAACATGCATAGCTAACACCATATTTCATTGTAAGAGATGGAATGCTTTTCACAAGCCTGGAAACAGAGAGAGCAGATGCTGCTATATTTCATTTACTACTAATCAGTGAGGTAAGACCAAGAAAAAGAGGCTTACAGATGGAAAAGGTGGGAAGGTGCCCTCATTCCAGGCCATTGTGGTAATGTATGTGGGAAATGGTTTCTTTATATCAAACCCAAAGCTCACCTTGCTGGAAGTAAGTGAATTTAACTCAGCAAGGTCACAGGATACAATGTTAACATCCACAAAAATCAATTCTATTTCTCTATAATACCAATAAACAGCTTGACATAACTTTTGAAGCCATTTATAACAGGGTTGTACTGGCTAGGGTTTTGTCATCTTGACATAAGCCAATGTCATCTGGGAAGAGGCAACTGCAATTAGGAAAACACCCCCAGCATCAGGCTGGCCTATAAGCAGTCTGTGGAGTGTTATCTTAAATGATGACTGTTGGGCGAGCCCAGCTCACCTTGGGCAGTGCCACTCCTGGGCAGGGGGTCCTGGGTTGTATAAGAAAGCAGCATGAGTAAGCCATGAGGGGAAAGCCAGTAACAGAGTTCTTCCATGGCCTCTCCTACTTGAGTTCCTGTCCTGACTCCTATGATGGACTGGGACTGGAACACATGTGAGAGCTGTTCTTGGCTGTCAGCTTTACATCTGGAATTTACTTAAACCGAATCAACTGGTCACACCTGTGTTGGGGATTGGTTCTAATGCTTTGTCTTAATTTGGCTCCCAAAATCACAGAGGAATTTGCATGTCCAGACTCTGAGGGTTGGTTTTTGATTAATCAATAAAGAACCATTGGCCAATGGCTGGAAAGGGTGAAAGAGGTGGGACTTTTCAATTAGGGGAATCAGAATCGCCATGATGGGGAAGCAGAAAGATCAGAATTAAAGGCCCACTGCCATGTAAGAATTCGGGAAAGTGGCCCCAGGGGCCACTCCCCTGATTGGGTCTGGGGTAGCAGAGATAAAATATAGATTTAGCAAGTATTAATTGAAGAATATCAGAGGGGAGTGTGTGGTAGCCATGGGGAGGTTTGGAAGTGCCCAACCATTGAGCTAATCAAAGCATATCAAAATATAAAGGTTGTGTGTGAGTGTGCATGTGTGTGTTTCAATCGTGAATACAGAGCTCTTGGGTGGATGCAGGGCATGTATGACCCACTGGGAGCTAGGAACAGATTACCTATTCACTACTACACACCTGGGAGGGACTTTTCCTTTATTTGAGGTGGAACCACCCACTTTTAATCTGCATCTTCTGAGATGGGAAGATCCAGCTTTAATCTGGATCTTACCTGCTGGCAGCTTACATAAAGGACATGGGAGAAGGAAGCTTTTGCTCTCTGCCTGACTGCCTGCTCTTGCTCTCATTGGCAAGTTCATTCCTTCACTGGCAGAGCCTACTTCTTTGGAATTTGGCTTATACTGAAGCCCAGCTTCGACATCCAGCATTGTGGACTGAACAACTACTGGATTCTTGGACCTTTCATTGATAGATGGTCATTGTTGGACTATTTGAATAAATATATAATAGATTAGATATAGATATGTGGATAGATGTGTGTGTGTGTGAATTCATTCTATATATATTTTATACATTCATTCTATCAATTCTGTCCCTCCAGCAAACATATAAGGGTTTATTGACCCTTTTCCTCCTCATGATGCTTTTGGTCATGGCCTTTCATCACAGCAACAGAGTGTAAACCAGGCAAGGGTGAAGAAAATTCCACTGGAATCAAGTTAGTGAATGGTGCGTAATGCCTCCACTTGGGACATTCCAGAAGGCCTAAACCGGAAGTGTACCCTGAGAGTCAGAAGGGTACGTTCCAGAGAGGCTCCCAGGGCAGGACATGCTACACATGGCTGCCGGTTACTTTTTCTAAATTAAGAACTGGAATGCAAATTACTACACAATAATAATATGACAATGATAACAGCTGTGGCTTGTCAGTGTTGTGACTCCGATTCTTAAAGGGCAGTTCGGCTCTTTGCTCTCCTTTGTTCCAAATGGCTTCTTGTTCCCAGCTCAGAGCCAGACCCTTCGCCACGCCCTCTACGGGTTCCAAGCTCCAGTTCCTACTGACCTCCTGAGTCTCCTCCCAGACACATTTGACACTCCAGGCACACCTGACTCCCTTCCTTCAGTGACTCTGCACTCAGTCTCACCACCATGCTCAGCTGAAACCCTGCTGCTGTGTCTTCTAGTAATTTCCACAGTGTGCTATACTTAACAAATGCCCTTCAAGTATCCCCAAGTAGCTGCTGGGTAAATCTGAAGGGAAAAGTGCTTGAATGACACCAGTCTCAGGGGAGAGGGTAAACAGATACGTTTGACAGATGAGGTGGGAATGAATGTTTAACTAGTATAGGCCGGTGTCCCCCACAGATGACAGGCCTCTTATAAACAGATTGTTGGGAAGAGCTACGGCCACAAAATTGCAATTTTGAAGGATTCGAAGAAACTTAAGACTATTGAGCATTTATTTATGCCCTGAATTATTTACTTACACAACAGCAAACGTTTAGTTCGTAGATGGTCCATGAAGCTTTGGATTTATTTATTTTATTATTGAATTAATTATTTTTGTGGTACTAGGACCTTACAGGCAGGTAACCAAGCACTGAACTCTACCCCCAGTTCTGAGGTAGCTCCTGTGACTGCCAAAATAAAGCTTTAAAGATACTACTCAGCCTTGAGGCTACTTGTGGTTTAGTCTCTCTCTCTCTCTCTCTCTCTCTCTCTCTCTCTCTCTCTCTCTCTCTCTCTCTCTCTCTGCTGTGGAGAATCAGAGAGGCCCATGCATGATAAGCACATACTCTACCACTGACCTACATTCCCAGAGTGAACCGCCATTTTAAATAGGTCCAGTGGAGGACACTGTGTTGCCATCTGTCCAAGGCTGACTCTCTGAGTGTCCAACCTGTGCAGTTGCCGAGAACCTTGTTCATAGACAGACAGGCTTGGTCTCATGTTGCAGTGTTAATGTGTTGAAGTTATTGATAATTTTGAAGATGGGAATCATTTTGCCCTAAGCTGCACATATCCCTACAGAATTCATGGTTCCTTCTTTAAGCTTCTCCTGCCTGGAGTCAATTCTGTTGGCTGGAAAAAGGCTAGAAAGTCCTGTGGAAGTCTGGGAATTGTGGTTTCTCATCACTTCAGCTTTCAAATGTCTTCTGATTCCTACTAGGAAAGTCTAGAAGTTTCTAAGACTGTCTGTTTCTAAATTATTTGTCATAGAAGAAAACCATGACTCAGTGAAGCATGTTCCCCTAGTTGCTGCATCATGTTTTCCAGTTACCTTTTCTGTTGTAACACATGAAAGGCACACAGAGAATCAGGGAAAAGCATGAAACCTAGAAAGTAAGACCTGGGTGGCGGAGGTAGGATATAGATTTTTTGTTGTCTCAATTCAGCCTTATCTCTTTGTTCTTCCATTACAGTATTCCCGACTTCCTCTCTGTTTCAACACCATGGCTGGCTTTAAGGTCATATCTTTTGTTTAGAAAGCTAACCTAGGAGGAGGAGGAGGCATAACTGTTCAGTGATAGAACCCTTGCTTAGTGTAAACAAGGCCCCAGGTTCAATCCAGAGAGAGAGAGACAGAGAGAGAGAGAGAGAGACAGAGAGACAGAGAGACAGAGAGACAGAGAGACAGAGAGAGTAGAGAAACCCTACTTCTCAAAAGCCTTAAGTCCAGTGTAGGGATTAAAGGTAATGGTGACTCTTCCTGAATGTCAGGCCAGCATTAGAGAAATGCACTGCTCCCCATATCTTGTTGACTTGGTGCCTGCTGAGGAAGATCTACCCTGGGGACCTGAAAACAAGGAACAACACAAACCAGAGAGCCTGGAGACACCCTGCCACAGTGTCTGGGTAGAACACAGATAGGAGAGGCAGTCACAGAGGGGGAGAGTTAGATGCAAACTGCTGAGAGGTTCGAGCAGACTGTTTAGGGTCTGGTAAGTGGTGACCCTGACATTCTGTGCTAGAAAGCAAGCCCTTTTGTATCTGTGGATGTCTGAGTGTAAAAGCTCTGAGCCTGACCCTGGAGATTTTCAATAGGGAGGAAATTAAAAGCATTTTATTTAAAATATCCAGAGCTATAAGATGAAAGAGAGAAAGAACAAACAAACAAACAAAGGGGATAAAAATAATAAAGAAGGGAGCCAAACTACTGTCATCTGCAGACAATATGAGCCCAAAGACTCCACCAGAGAAAACTCATAGGTCTGAAAATCACATTCATAAAAGTAACAAAATCATCGTACAAAACTCACTAGTGTCTCCATGTAGCATTAATAAACATGCCAAGAAAGAAATCAGGAAAACACTTCTATTCACAACCCCTAGAAGAAACTTAACCAAGTATATGGAACACATTTACAGTGTAAACTATATAGACCTCTCTGCATGTTCATGGATTAGAATACATATTTGGAGAATTGTAAGATTGATAAAACAATCTATAGTTTCAAAGAAATTCCATCAAAATTCTAATGATTTTCTTCACAGATTAAAAAAAAGACAAAAAATCAAAAATCTTGAAATTCCAATGGAAATGCAAAAGATACCGAATAAACAAAGCAATGCCAAGCAAAAGAGTAATGTTGGAGCTATCCCAACATCTAATTTCAAATTATACTGCCAAGCCATAGTAACAAGAACAGCATGGCGTGGGTGTAAAACATAGATCTATAAAACAATGCAAGAGAGTGGAGGTCTCTGGACCCAGAAGAAACCCTGTGCTTCTAGAGCACTGGATGCTTGACAAAAGTGGAAAAACATATACCCAACAACCAGATATTCTTCAACAAATAAAGCTGGGAGAATCCAGATATACACATACAGAAGAATGAAAACAGATTCCTGTTTCTCACCCTTTACAAAAATCAGTTAATACAAACCAAAGTCATAAATGTAAGAGGTGAAACTACCATAAAAAAACAAAGTAAACACTTCAAAGTAGAGGTCTAGAAAAGGAATTTTTGAACAAGGCTCAAGAGATAATATCAAGGACTTGTTTTTAAGATACTAAAACCTTCTGCACCACAAAAGAAGCAGCAGAGTGAAGAGGCAGCGTACAGAATGTTAGAGAACCTTTATTTATCAGCTGCTCACTGAACAGGGGATTAATATCCAGAACATATACACAGCTTTAAAGAAAATCTCAAGCAACAAAAGATCAAATAACACAATCAATAATTGGGAAATTTCCTATAGTAGTCTGAATGAGATACCTCATAGGCTCAAATGCTTAAACGCTTGTTCCCCAGTTAGTGGAACTGTTTGGGAAGGATTAGGAGTGCTGGACTTCTCAAAGTGGGTGTGGCCTTGTTAGAGGAGATATATCACTGAGGATGTGCTTGAGGTTTCAAATGCCCATGGCAAGCCCAGTGTCTTTGTATTTCTGCCTGCTGCCTGCAGATGAGGATGTTAAGCTTTCAGCTCCTGCTCTAGCACCATTCCTGTCTGCTTCCTGCCATGATGATAATGGACTAAACCTCTAAAACTGTAAGCAAGTCCACACTTAAATTATATTATATATATATATATATATATATATATATATATATATATATATATATATATATATATATATAATATATGAGTTATACTGGTCATGGTGTCTCTTGAAACAGTAACTAAGACACCCCCTAAAAAGTGAAGTACAAATGGCCAGTATATACCTGAAAAAATAGTCAACATATTTAGCAACCAGGGAACTGCAAATCAAAACTATGCTGAGATCTTAGCTTGGGCTGAATATCTGTCATAAGGAAAATAAGAAAAACACATGGAGAAGGTATAAGATATAGAGAAAGGAAATCCTTAGGCTCTAATTCTGGGACTCTAAATTAGCCAAACTACATAGAAGTTAGTAATGGAGATTCTTCAAAAAGCTAAAATTCAGGCAGAAGAAATGGCTCAGTAGATAAGAGAGCTTGCCATACTTCCAGAGGATCCAAGTTCAGTTCCCAGCACCCAGGTCAGGAAGCCCACACCACCTGTAACAATCCAATGGCCTCTTCTGGCTTGTTCAGGTGTCTGCACACACATGACATGCATATATATATATATATATATATATATATATATATATATATATATATATATATATACACACACACACACACACACATTATATATGGCTATAAATATATATGCATTAATAAAACCCTGCAAATAGAACACTCATGTGATTTAGTTATACCAATGTTGTCTATTCAACAGTAACCAACAATTAAGAAGTCTGCCTACCTATATTTAGTGCAGTTTTATTCATAACAGCTAAGTTGCAGAGTCAGCCTAAGTGCCTACCAATAAATGAGCAGACAAAAACGTATATTATATATACAATGAAGTTTTATTCAGCCACAGAGAAGATTAAAATCACACCTTTGCAGAAAACTGGGTGTTAAGCAAAATGAGCCATATTCATAGAGACAAATATCAAGTATTTTCTCTATATGAAGAGTCTAGATTTTTAAAAATGTATGCCTATAATGCAAACACTTGGGCGGCTGGGCATGGTTGTGATTAGCTTAGGTTGATGAGATAAGACTTGCCCACTGTGGGTAGCACCATTCCCTGTGCTAGGAGCCTAGAATGAATGAAGAGAGAAAGTGGAGTCTGATCACAAGCTCAAGGCTAGCCTGAGCTGTACAGAGAGACTTCATCTAAATAAATAAACAAACACGTAAGTGACATAAGAATAAAGGTGGGACTATTTGGTAAAGGAAAAGAAGCCAGTGGGGGTTGGGATGCGAGAAAATGTATGTGATTAGCACTACTCATATCACCTGGTGGCCGTGGTGTGAGTTCCTCGCTACCCACCCCAATGTTCTGGGTCCCCTAAAAGACACACACGCAGCCTTATATTTAATATGTCTTTATCGGATCAATGCTTGGGCCACTCCCAACCTTCCATGTTGCTAATGCTTCCCCTCCAGTACTCCTGAGTTATTACTTACTAAAATCTGTATTACATCTTTGCTGTCCTCGACCCAATGGAGGGGCCCCCTGGGGCCACTCTTCCCTGGCTCTTACATAATTGATACTCTGTCTTCTGCAGCTCTCAAGCCTGGATCTTATTCCTCTCCCAGTGTGGTGATTCTTTTCTTGGTTCCCCTTTCCTTCAAATCCTGAAGTCCTGCCTCTGTCTCCCTGCCCAGCCATTGGCTGCAGCAACTTTATTTACCAGTAAGAACCTCAACTGGGGACAGGAACCCTCAGCATCTTACATAAGGGTTCTTGTGCAATTTGGGGAACCAAAAGTAACATAATACAGGCCTTAGACCAAATCCACAACAAGAAGAGGTAATGGAGAAACATATGATCAAATTAAGTTACATATGCATACGAAAATGTTGTAATGGATTCCACTATTCTGAACAGCAAATATGTGCTATAATAAAAAGATAACCTGTAAGTTTTTTACAATCTTTCTTCATTTTTGGTACATCTCAGCTGTCAGGAAATATTTCCTTTTGCGAAGAATAAAAATCTGCCTAGTACAGCACACTTGAAGCAAGAGAACAAATGCCCCTCCTGATAATAATAACAGCTGCATTTCTCTCTCTAGCTTTTCAGATAACTTCAAATAACTTTATACCCACCACCCTTTACCCTGGGATGGTCTAATTTTTTTTATATTTTCATAGTTTTGCTTTGTATTCCTTTTCTCACTAGTCATGTATATGACACAAAGCAAGGCAGGAAGGTTATTTTTTTTTGGCTCACAGTTCTAGGGTACAGTCTATCATGGTGAGGAAGTCATTGAGGCAGCTGGTCACATTGTGTCCACAGGCAGAGAGTAGTGAATGGCTGTCTTCAGGTCCCCTTTTCTTCTTTATTCAGCCAAGGACTCCAGCCTATGGCATGATGCTACCCACGGTGGGCAGATCCTCCTGTCTCACTAATCTGATCTAGATAAACTCTCACAGACAGAGAGTGATTTAACCCCATAAAGTTGAGCCCTAGTTGTCTTCATATTCCATAGTGTTTTCATTTTCTAAGGTCTGTTGTAGGTTCATCTGTGTCTCCAGTAACCATTGGAGTGAGCTAAACAACAACAACAACAACAACAACAACAACAACAACAAAACAACCACCTGGTTGTTGCTGCTGCTCCTGCTGCTGCTGCTGCTGGTGGTAGTAGTAGTTGTAGTAATCACTGTTGTGGTGGTTTAGATAAAATTTCATGCAGTCTAAGCTAGCCTCATGTTAGCTATACAGCAAAGGATGACCTTGAACTCTAATCTTCCTGCCTCCACCTTCCAAGAACTATAATTACAGGTGCAGACCACTATGTCCACCTAACTTGTTTTTAAAAAGGAAAGAGTTCAAAACAAAACACCCCACTTTGAAGATTTGTTTGTTTATGTATATGTATGAGTATAAAGGTAGGCGTGTGTGTTTGTGTGTGTGTGTGTGTGTCCACTCACACATACACAAAGGCAGAGGCCATCAGTGGGTATCACATGACCTCACCTATCACACCCCACCTGTCTTCGAGGCAGGGTTTCTTTTTGAGTCCAGGGCTTAGGTTTTCTCAGTTGGGTGGGAAGCCAGCAAGCTGCTCCTATCCTTTTCTTTCCTCCCCACTTGCAGCTAGGATTGCAGGTTTTATATGAATCCCTGGCTTGTTATGTGGGTGCTGGGATCCAAAACTCAAGTCCTTGTGATAGTATAACAAGCACTTTTCACCACCAAGTCATCCATACCACGTTTTTTAAAAAAAATTCTAATTAAAACCTCAGCAATAACTTTCCAAAATCAGAAAAAAACCTGGACAAAATAATGGTGGTGGTGATGGAGGTACAGGATAAGTACAGAAACCAAGGCTTTGGGCCACAACTGATAAAAAGCCATCTGGGACTTGCTTAAATCAGAGAATGTTTTCACCAAAAAGCAAAGAACCCTATTCCTTCTCAGTTGTGTGGGAAAAGTACAGAAAAGGGCTCTGATTGGCCAATTGGATCATTCCCTGTCCCTGGGTAAGAAATGAAAGTACCCTTGGAGTACACAGCCAGAGGAGAGAAGCATTTACCTCCCAGATGGAACGAATGCTGTGCAAACGAAAATAAAAATGCCCTACAGAGGAGGCAGGTCAAACTTTGGAGGAAAATGAAGGAGATTATCGTTGAAAAGGAAAGGAAAGAGGAGGTCACTAGATGATAACAGAGCTGACTGGACAGCAGTGATTCCCGGAGAAGAAGTGCAATCAC
The DNA here is from genome assembly GCA_028551405.1 of Uromys caudimaculatus. Taxonomy (NCBI): domain Eukaryota; kingdom Metazoa; phylum Chordata; class Mammalia; order Rodentia; family Muridae; genus Uromys; species Uromys caudimaculatus. The sequence goes on from CM052706.1 coordinate 75,325,508, forward strand.
CTAACAGGGCGGTCCCCATGGGCCCCTGTATCCAAAGGCGTGCTACCCAAGACCTCCAACAGACACCTGACACTGTAGATGTTACCCAGCCTTACACATATTGTCCCCCACACAAGCCGCCAGGAAAGCTTGATCCATAAACTAAGCACAATTAACAGCAATAATAATAATAAATAATAATAATAAACAGGGATATGTTGTGGTGAAGGCGATACGGCAGCACCTTAGCGACCGAGGGACGATGTCCACCCTGGGCGGGGAGAACGGCACCGTGCACGATGTCAGCATGCCACACAGAACAGCGTGCGATTTAAAACCTATGAATTTTTTATTTCTGGAATTTTCCATTTAGTATTTCGGACAAGAGCAGATAAGATAACAAGAACCCAAAGCAGAGGAATGCGGAGCTGAGGATAAGCGGAGGTTGTTGCTTTGTTTGGAATTTAAAGAATTGTTTATTGTCTCTTGTTTGCCGTTTTCTGTGGTGTGCGCTGGCTTCAAACTCCTCATTAGCTTCCTGTGTGCTGGAGTATAGCTGGACACTCGGACTGTTGAGATTATTTTTGGTATGGTTGCTTTTTTCTGATGTTTTGACTTTTTGCTTCTCTCTCTTGTGTGTGTGTGTACACAGTGTATGTGCACATGTGTGTGCACACAGAATATGTGCATGTGCCCACGTGCACACCTGTACATGAACTCGCAGAGAACAGAGAGCACGTAAGCTGTCCTACTGGATCATCTTTCGGACATGACCTAGAGACAGGATCTCTCGCTGAACCTTGAACTAGGCTGGCAGCCACCCCAGCAACTCTTCTGTCGCTAACCCCCACAGCATTGTGGGTACTGACATCTATGCTATATTTCTCTGAGTGCTGTGATTGGATCCTTACATTTGTACGGATTCACACACTAAGCGTCTCTTCAGCTCGTGTTTTCTGTTTTTCTGAGGAAGACAATTGAGCAACAAGGAAATGTTAAAATGTTGAGTATGTTTTTAGATGGATATCTACTAAGATGTTTAATATTTTATGAAAAATAATTATTTAAATCTTGTTTTTTTTTGTTTGTTTATAGAGAGGGCCCTGTTTGGCAACCCTTCCTGGTCTGGAACTCACCACAAAGACCAAGCTAATCTCAAATTCACTATGCTCCTGCTACCTCCTGAGTCCTGGGATTACAGCCATGGACCACCACATCCTTTAATCTAGTCTATAATGAGGCTGAAAGTCATAATTCCTGAAAGATGAGCAGATGCATGAGAACATATGTTTTGAAAATTAAAATAGAAAGCACCTTGACCATTGTGATAGAGTTAACTGTCAACTTGATAGATTCTAGAATCATGTGGGCAACAGGCCTCTGCTCACATCTCTGTGGTATAATCTTGATTGTGTTCATTGATGTGGGGAGGCCCTCTGACTGTGGGTGGCATTGTTGCCTGGCTGGGATCCTGGACTGAGCAGTATTGTACATTCATCATTCTCTGACTTCTGATTGTGGATCTAATGTGATCGGCTGGTACAAGCTCTTACAGCCTGGATTTTTCCACCACGGTTACCGTGTCTTTAAACTGTGAGCCAGAGTAAGTCCTTCCTCCCTTAGGTTGCCTTTGTCAATGGTTTATCACGGGAATAGGAAAGTAAACTAAGGTTATCAATCATATAATAGTGGAGATGAGCTGGCTGAAGCAGTTGAGTCTTCATGCCTGCCTGGAAGGTCCTGCGTGTCTCTGGCCTTGGCAGCCAGACCACAGAGCAGGTGACTGCAGGCAGGCATGTAAGATGCCTCTCTAATCCACTGTCTTCTTGAGCCTTGGGAAAACTCAAAGGAAGATATTCATTTGTCCAATTAGATATGGGCTTTCATTGCAAGCCACCTCAGTGCCCACAGACCACAGGCAAGGAAACATTAGCAGCATCCAGAACCCAATATGGTGGCTAACTTGTCCACAGAAAGGCCGCAGGGAGAATTGGATTTCCTTGTGGTTGGAATCTGTGAAGTTAACAGCTCAAATGTAACCACACCAGCTTGGAACAGAGTGCAAAGAAGTGACTGAGATAAAGTTAGCCTATGTTGGATGCAGGCCAATCTACCTTGTAGGAAAATCTGCCTGCAAGGCTCTGATGCTTGCTAGGAGAGACTTGCCTCCCCTGTGTGTTTGAAAGGTCTGATCTCAGTCCACCAAAAGAGCACAAAGATGCAACACAAACACCCTCCCCAACCCAAGCCCTCAAGCAACTGCTTCCACTGGGGCCTTCTGAGCCAAGGAAGATCAATAAGCCTGCCCAACAGGTAAGTATAACTCGGAGTCCTCTCAGGCTAGTTTGTTGTGTTTTCTCAGAGGGCTTAACTGTTTACACAAAATGGAGAGCTACTGTTAAACATTGAATCTTTTGCTATTTTGCCTTCCACAAATGAACCTTGGTGGGCATTTTAAGAATCAATCAGCAAATATTTATCAGGCAGCTAACGACCTGCAAGGTGTTATACCAAACTGTTGTAGGTTCCAGGATGCTGTAATTAAACTGTACAGGAGAGATTCTCCATCTTATAACCAATATGCCTAAGTGTACTTGTGTAGTGAGCTTTGTCTTCTTTCAGCAAGTATGCCAGGAGATCATGCTCTTTGCCCAGTGGTGATATGTGAGAGGAAAGTCATTTTATAAAATATATTCTTTGGGCTGCACCTCCAGGGTCTGTGGTCCATACTTTTGATATTGCAAAGATGTGGTGAAACTAGCTAAGAAGAGCTTGAGGACTGTACTCTCTGGTTTAAGAAAAGGAAATAAAGGAGATGGAGAAACAGCTTAGTGGTTAAGAATGTGTTCTGCCTTTGCAGAGGACCTGAGTTCTGTTCCTAGAACCCACCTCTGGTGGCTCAGAAGAACCTATACTTCCAGTTCCAAGTGAGCTGATGCCGTCTCCTGGCCTCTATGTGCACTGCATTCATGTGAACTTACCCACATGTCCACCGGTGGTGGTGGGTAAAATAAAAATAAATCTTTTGACAAAAAGAAAGAAAGAAAGAAAGAAAGAAAGAAAGAAAGAAAGAAAGAAAGAAAGAAAGAAAGAAAGGAAGGAAGGAAGGAAGGAAGGAAGGAAGGAAAGAAGGAAAGAAGGAAAGAAGGAAGGAAGGAAGAGAGTCTATTTACTCACAAGAGAAGGTATGTGTGACCATCTGGAGCAACTATTATAGCGTTAGCTATAATAGCACAAAGGGATACTAGCCTGTGCTACATCCACCTAGTAGACGATCCCCTGGCCATGTGAAGGAACGAAGCAGAGATGATCAGTTTCCTGTGGAGGAGTGTTCAAACCATGTGAAAGATACCATAGACGAGAGATCAGAACTGAAGATTTCATTATCAAGGAATATCTCTAAGAGGCAGAGATGAAGTGAACGAGCAGTGTCCCCCATGCTGAGGGCGAAGACAAGGGATGGAAGGAAATGTTCTAAAATTGGCTTGGGGTGGTACAAAACTCCACGCCTTACTCAGAATCACTGACTGGCATATTTAAAGTGGGATTTTATTAGTAGCTCATCATACTTCAGTTATACTTTTAAAAGAAAGAAAGAGGGGTATGGATAGAATGATTGCTGAACAACTGTGAGGACCTGGAATCAAATTCCCATAACCGTGTCAGAGCCAGTAGTGTCCACATCCGCAATCCCAGCACTCCTGCAGAGAGTTGGGAAGCTGAGACAGGAGAACCCCTGGAGGCTTGCAGGCCCAAGCAGAGACAGGAAGAACCCTGGAGGCTTGCAGGCCCAGGAGCCTGGCTTAGTCAGTGGAAAAAGCCAGGAGCCCTGTCTCAAACGGGGCGGAAGGCAAGGACCTATACTTCCGAGTGTCCTCGGACAGCGCCCGCCGTGTGTGGTGTGGCTTGTGCTGTGCACGCTAACATCCATGTGTGCATGAATGCACACGCAGAGAGATAAAAATACATAAGAAAGTGTGCTGCTAAGTAACCAAATTTAACTTGGGATGAGTTGTGAATCAGTTGTATAGTAAATACAGTAAACAGAGAGGTTTTTTTTCTTTTAATTTCTATCCCTAAATCAGAGACATGGTGGCAGCACTTTGGGAGTGGGCATATAATCTCTGCAGTGACAGACAGCTGTCCTTTGCGGAGTCTGATGGTCACTCCTTTGAGAATGCTGCCCCCATCCCAGGCCTTTCCCCATACCTACATCCCACTGAGGAGGTAGGATGTAGACAGAGGTATTTATTTTCATCAATAAGTAAAATAAATTAATACCTACCATGTTAGAGTGCTTTTTCTTTTCTCAAAGTTATAGCTGGAAAACCCCTTCAGATAAGTATAGTCCTGACCCTCAGCAGGACACTTCTCTCTGCAACAATTAGAGACTGTTCCAGGAAACTATATCCAATCAAATTGTAGAAATCCCAATCGCAATGGAAAAATCTAGAATGTAACTTGGGGTCTTTGCGGAAGAGAGGCAGAAAGATCCTACAGCCAGAAGGTGGGGGAATTTGCTGGAGGAGTGTCGGAGGCTACCCCTCTGTGAGCTGAACAAGAACAACAACATGCTAATAAGGATGGGGATGAGGGTCATGGGGTCTCAGCGAAGGGAGCTGCAGGCAACTGAGAGAACCTAGGAATGGGAAAGATAGTCCTCCCCAGGCAGGAGCACACCGACTGGTTCTTCCATGCCAAACGATCAGCCCTGAAAATATACATGCATCCATGTAAGTATCATTATGTAGACTGAACAGATTGTACTTACGTGTATAGGAATATGTTTAAATGTATGCATGAACATATGTGTGTGTAAGAACTAATGAGAAAAGAAGCTGTGAATTCGAGGGTTTAGGGGGAGGAAAATGGGAGACTGATGTCATTGTGTAATCGCAAAGAACAAAAGAAAAATTGAAAACCTTCTATGCACACCTTTTGTTCTGAGTTTGAGGTTTTAGTGAGTCCTGTGCGTGGCTGGTGAGTGTTGGGCTGAGTAGCATCCACAACCCACAGAGTTTTAAAAGGCAGTTAAGAGAGGGAGTGCATGCCTTTCAAGTGGGAGCATGCTGCTGTCTCTCACCTCCCTCCCGCAAATCCTTTGGATCCCAAGTTGAGGACAAATAACACAGTCTAATGCTGTGTTTTCAAGGTTGTGGGTGTAATGCCAACTTCCACACACGTCTGAATGGACGCCTGTGTTTTAGATTTCTACTGTACAGGGTTGAAAGCCTGCTCTCATTGCTTCCAGTTCCTATTACCCTCCACAACTGATGTTGACAGTCTATGGTTTTCCTTTTAGTAGATGTACCAATGACACTCTCTCACCCCCTTCCTTTTCAGGCCTTGCAATGACACCTCTGAAATGAAGAATGACTTTCCCCTTGCACTCTGAAAGGAAAATTCACGCAGTGAGACCAACAACACTGAGCCAGTGAACAGCTGTGCCAGTGGGGCTGGAGAGATAGCTCAGCAGTTAAAAGCACTGGCTGTTCATTCAGAAGACCTGAGTTCAATTCCCAGCATCCAAAGGTGACTTACAACTGCTTGGAACTCCATTTTCAGGAGACCTGACACTTCCCCAGGAACACCTATACAATTAATATATATGTATATACACAGACATCATATACATATGCACAGATACATTCTATTCTAGGGGTAAAAGCAGGATTGGAAATCTGTAGCTGTTGCTTTAAATAGACTGACTTGGAGATGAACAGGCTGAGAATCCAGGAGTTGCTCAGTCACTGAGGCAATCTGCTGGAATCCTGAAGAAGTTGATTTTAATACTGGGGAAGGAATGCCCCAGTAACAGGATGCTTCATTAAGAGGATACATGAATTTGCCAGCAAGATTGAAAGCAAGCAGGCAAAAGGCTTCAGCACAGCAGGGAACTAGGTCTGCTAATTCTCTGAGAAATGCTAGTTGACCTAGAAAAGACAAGCCTGAATTGTTAAAATCCACTCCCATGGGCAGTACAGAAAGATGGAGAGATCGGTCCGCGGTTGCTGCTCCGAGGGGTGGACCGAGAGACCAAAAGCACATTGCCTGTCTGTGCCGCAGGAGGAGCTTCTTTGGGCTGTCTGAAGACTAGGAGTGGATCTATGTGGTGAGAACATGCCTACACTGAATACAGAAGAGTCAGGTTGAAGCCTAATGTGGAACTGAAATCCCTGCCTGAGAGTCCCTATGGGAGGACTTGGAAGAGACAATGGGGAGAAGTCGCCAATGTTGTCTTGTTTTGAGGACCAGTGGCTGAGCACCTGGCAATTCCAGCAGGTTGGTTCTCAGGAGAGGAAAACAGCTGCTCAGTTTGAAGACGTTAGCTGGGGGAAAATGTGCATCAATTACAGCTGTGCATGTATTTCACATATTGTATTTGACTGCTCTTTAGCCATTTTGGCTTTTGGATATAAACATTCAGAGAATACTTATTGCAAACCCTTGAACTCCATTGCTGGTGACTGGCCTAGATTCTGTAAGGGTACTTAAACAATTTTAGAAGGGTTTCCAGGGTTTATACAGGTCAGTAAGCTTGTCTAAAGTCTTAGGGGAAATACTACCCCTTATTTCAATAAAACAAATTATGCTAACCAACAGAGTCTCCCAGATTGGTCATATACATTAGCAGTTTAAAAGCTATCATTCATAACAAGTAAGCCAGACAATCAAATCCCCATGTCGGTTACCTCCTTTCTAATTATCACTAAAGCCTAACTTAGGAGGATGAAGCCTGGCCCCAGAGGGAACACTGACTCTTAGACACTAACCACGATAACTAGAATGGAACTGGATACAGCAGAACTGGATCTCTGAGAGGGGGCAATGGCCTGAAGCTATTCCAGGTTTCATATGGGATTGGGGGTGGGGAGTGAGGAAGATTGAAGCAGTGCCAAAGGTGAAGGGAGGAGCCTTCTGCCAGGCAGTGATGATATCGTGGAGGAAGGAACCTTAAGTAGAGCCACCCACACCCACTGTCTAAGTCCTGAAGGCCCAGAAAAGCAGAGACCAATAGCGATTGAGCAGAGGGAGCCTATTTCAGACGTGAGGGGAAGGAAAGTAGGCAATGAGTCACAGGAAAGGAGAAAATGTTTACTTCAGAGGAGGGAGAAATGACAAGAGAGCCTTCTAAGGTGTGTCTTCGCTATCTGCATGTATTCATGATACCCAGGATGTTGTCATGCTGTAGTTTGGGGATTAGAGGAATGGCTCAGCAATTAAGAAATCATACTGCTTCTACAGGACCCGAGAATCCCAGAACCCAGAGTGAGCAGCTCACAAGCAATGCCTGCTCCAGGAGATCCGGCCCTCTTTTGGCCTCTGTAGGCACCCACTCTCATGTACACATACTACACACGCAGCATGCACACACACACACACACACACACACACACACACACACACACACGTGCATGTACCCCTCCCACACACATACACATATACACACACATTTGGTTTTTCGAGACAGGGTTTCTCTGTGTAGCCCTGGCTGTCCTGAAACTTGTCTGTATAGCAGGCTGGCCTTGAACTCATAGATCTGCCAGCCTCTGCCTCCCGAGGGCTGAGATTAAAAGCATGCGCCACCACTGCCTAGCTTTTTTGATTTTGGTTTTGTTTTTATTTTTTTTTTACAAATAACTTTTCAGTCGAAATGAATCTTTTCAAAACAACTATAGTTTAAGTTGATGACAGATGGAAACAAGGTATTTGGTGATTGAAATACTTTGGAAGAATTATGAGCTTCTCCCCCCCTTTCCTGCAATGATGCAGCCCCACACCCCCACAGGAACAGAAATTGCCAGCTAAGATGTCATATTCCAAGCTGCTCAGTAAGGAAATGCCTCCGGTAACAGTATCTTGACTTGGGTAGAAATGCAGATAAGGCTGTTGGCAATTTTGAAACTCTTAAGGATACACGTTTCCTGCTATCATTTTAGTTTTGATCAGTTTCCTTTCCCCTGCATCACACAGTCTTCCAATTGCACCTTGTTGGGAGAGTCTCAATTTAAGGAAGACAGTTATAAATAAGGGTTTTTATCCTGGTAACATAGCCCCACAAAGTTTCTACTTAAGTACTTCCCAACATGCCAGTGAGCAGTGAGTCCATCCACATTGCTGGGAAAACCATTTCCAGAACTTTCCCAACTTTTGAAACAAACTCTGTTAGTTTGACAATCCCCTACTCCCTCCCCGCCCCCGGTCTCTAGCAAGGCACCCACCGATCTGCTTTCTGTCTCCATGAACTTGACAACTTTTATGTAACACACATATGTGGAATCACAAAATACTGAGTTTTTTGTGACTAGCTTATTGCATTTACCATAACAACCTTAAGGCTTATCCAGTCTTGAGCTGGCGAATGGGTTCCCTCATTTTTAAAGGTCAAATACCCCACTGGTTATTATTTATACAATTATACAGTGATGGGTATTTGGTATCGTTTCCGCCTCTGCCTACTGGGAGGGACACTACTATGGATATGGGTTTGCGCATACTTCAATACTTTTGGAACACATATCTTGAAATATGAATCTAGATTATATTGTAATTAAAACCAAAGTTGTTATTTTTAAAACCCCATAAGAGTCCTCCTGATGGCTGTGAGGTATTGATCTATTTATATTTCGACATAGACCAGTTAGAGATAAAATCCCCCCTCCTTTAATAAGAATGGGGGGGGTATAAATGGGACTCTTCAAATTGAGAGTCCTCAAGAAAGGCAGAGACAACCCAGTAGTTCCTAGGCTTACAGTCAGATCCAAATTCCCTCCCATAAAGCCCTAAGAAACGTGGTCCCCAATACCTCTCAAGCATCACCCCCCACCCCCGTACTCCCCATCATTATGATGGTTAACGTTGATTGTAAGTTTGACAGAATCTGGAGTCATCTAGCAGGCAAGCCACCCATGTGAGTGGTTATTTAGATTAGGTTAGCCTCTGGGGGTGCCTGTGAGGGATTATCTTCTTTGGGTAATTGAGGTGGGAAGACCCACCTGGAAGCAGGGCAGAGTCGCTCGCTGGCACGGCTCCTGGACTTCACAAAAAGCAGAAAGTATAGGTGAGGGTGGACTTTAGAATCATGTGACCACCTGATGTCTGCGGCAGCCTTGAAATGTGAACCTCTTCTCCCATAAGTTGCTTTTGTCAGGGATTTGTTTTTCATAGCATCAAAAAAAAAAAAAAAAAAAAATTAGCAATTCCCTGGATGATTGACTCCGGCCTCTCTATAGCTCCTGGGATACAACTGAGGGGAACTGCTCACTGGAGAGCCTGCAAATCCATGATTTGCTTTTTGTCTCGGACTTCCAGCCACCTGATACCTTAGCAAAGCTTGTCTAAACTCCACGTAAACCATAAAAAGCCACTCTCTTCTCATACACACATATTTAAATTTTTACCCTGATATGCCTTAAAAAAAAAAAAAAAAAAAAAAAAAAAAAGACAGGCTCTTGCTGTGTAACTCTGGCTGGCTTGGAACTCAGCTATATAGACCAAGCTGGCTTTGAACTCCCCAAGGCCTGCCTCTCTGCTTCTGGAGTCCAGGTGTGGTGAGCCTTTGCATGCATGTGCATATATACACATCAAGTGAGAATAAACTACATGAAAGCAAGAATTTATGCAATTTCAGAACACATAAGACTGTCTAGAATATATGTCCAACATATATTTGTTGAAAGAATGAATAATTCAACTAAGATTACATTATTTTCTTTTTCTTTTCTTCTGTGCGAGCTAAAAATTTTCAATAGGTAAGAGAAACTGGTCACCAAAAAACACAGAGACCTGTTGTGCAGAAGGTTGTAACCTCTCTTAGTTAGGGTTTCTGTTGCTGTGAACAGACACCATGACCATGACAAACTTTTATAAAGGAAAACATTTAATTGGGGCTGGCTTACAGTTTCAGAGGTTCAGTCCATTCTCATCATGGTGGAGAGCATGGCAGCACACAGACAGACATGGCGCTGGAGAAGGAGCTGAGAGTTCTACCTCTGGATCAGCAGGCAGCAGGAAATACCACACTGGGTCTGGCTGGAGCATCTGAGACCTCAAAGCCCGCCCCTAGTGACACACTTCCTCCAACAAGGCCACACCTACTCCAACAAGGCCACGCCTCCTAATAGTGCCTCCCCTGTGGGATTATGGGGGCTATTTTCTTTCAAACCATCTTATAACCCAAGCCTGGTGTTTCTCCCGGGCAAACAGCATCATCATCCAGATGCTATGTACACTTGCTCACTCCTCTTTTCTAATCCACACACTGGTACTAGAAAGTTCCACCTTGCCAGCCTCTAAGTCACATATTGTTGTCCTTGTCTAGGCCTGCCCCTGGCAGCCACTATTCTCTTTGACTCTAAACTGGTTTCCTCTCTTCTGTTCTTGTTCCATCCTTACCCAGTTTGCACACACTGGCTAGAGAGGGACTGAACAAGCTAGCCAACAGCAAACTGCTATTTAGGACCCTGAGTTCATTCTGGCCGGAAACTTTCCTACCTGCTCGCCCCTTCCTCTCTTTGTAGATCACTCTTTGGGTTCCAGCCCAAATGCCACCTTATTATAAGGGCATCTGTGGTGGGGTGAATGAGGATGGCCCTCATAGGCTCATAAGTTTGGATGCTTGGTGCTTCCCAATAAGTGGAACCGATTGAGAAGGATTAGGAGGGGTGGCCTTTGTAGTGAAGAGTTTTCCACCCGCACCCCAGTTCCTGAAATAGTGACTCTGAGATGTATTATTTATGAATGAATGCCTAGGCTGTAAGCTTGGGCATGTTCTCCAACTAGCTCATGACTTACTCAAACTGTTTATTCTATTCTATGAGTCCACATGGCTGGTTACCTCTTCTCAGTTTCACACATCTGTCTCCTCAGAGTTTGGGGTGAGTCTCTTCCCCTGCCTGACTCTATCCCAGAGTTCCTATCTCCCTACTAGAACTCCCACCTCCCATTTTCTGCCTTAGCTCATTGGCCATCAGCTTTTTATTGACAGATGATGCCTCCGTACAGAACATGAGAGATTCTCTCTATAGCCGTGCTGAAGTAGGTATGTAACTTGTTGGAGGAGTTGTATCACTGGTCATGTATTGTGAGGTTTAAAAGCCCATACCAGGCTTAGTCTCTCTCTCTGTCTGAAACTTATGGGTCAGATGTGAGCTCTCAGCTACTGCTCCAGTGTCATGCCAGCCTTCCGTCATGCTCCCCACCATTGATGGTCATGGACTAACCCACCAAATCTCTAAACAAACCCCTAATTAAGCGCTTTCTTTTATAGTTGCCTTGCTCATGGTTTCTCTTCACAACAATAGAACAGTAACTAAGACAGCATCAGTTAAGGTCTGAAAGTGAAACATCTCTGTTAACTACCACATTTGTGGTGGTTTGAATATGTTTGGCCCAGGGTGTGGCATTATTTGGAGGTGTGGCCTTGTTGGAGTAGGTATGGCTTGTTAGAGGAAGTGTGTCACCCTGGAAGCCAGTCTTCTCTTACCTGCCTTCAGACAAAGATGTAGAACTCTCAGCTCCTCTTATACCATGCTGCCTGGATGCTGCCGTGTTCCTGCCTTGATGATAATGGACTGAACCTCTGAATCTGTCAGCCAGCCCCAGTTTAATGCTATCCTTATAAGAGTTTTATAAGAGTTGCCTTGGTCATGGTGTCTGTTCACAGCAATAGAAATCCTAACAAAGACAAACTTTAAATATGAAGTGCTTCCTACAGGTTCACAGGTCCCCAGCTGGTGACACTCCTTTTAAGAGCTCTAGAAATTGCTGGAAGAAATAAATCATCGTGGGAATGCCTTTGAAGGTTATGGCTCCAGTTCCCCCCTCCTTTGCTCTCCATCTGCATGAAGTGAAGAAACACTTCTGTGCCACCTCCTTGCTGCTGTGATGTTCAGCGTAAGAACATGGGGGCAACCAGCCACAGACTGAATCCTCCGGAACCATGAGCTAATTGATGCCTGCCCAATTTAAGTTGTTTACATTGGGTATTTGTCATTGTGACAGGAACACTAAGAGAGGCATTGCCTCACCTCCAGGGTAGTTTAGCTCACTTTGCATTTCCAATCCTTCTGTCCCTCCCTCCTTCCTTCCCTCCCTCTCTCCCTGCCTCCCTCCTTCCTCCCTTTCTCCCTCTTTCTCTTTTTCTCTTTCCTTTCTGTTTTTCCTTCTTTCTGACTTTTTCTTTCTTGCTCTTCTTTTTTATTCTTTATCAAAATTTATTTAAGATTCTGTCATTGGGCATTCTTCTTTTTATTAATGTGGCCATTTAAAATGATGTCTCAGACAGCATCTACTATGTGCCTCTTACTCTGATATGGTTATTTCCCTACGGTATCGCTAGAGAGAATTGCAAGTAGAGGTGACACATTTTCATGGCTTTAGGGTTGTCCTTAAGTCATGTCTGTTTTCTCTTGTTTCCATCCACACAGCTGTGTGTCTGGGCTTTGGTGTTATTCAGCACAGGCAAAAAAGCCAGGGGTCCCTACTGAGCCCCACTCACAGACTGCTAGAGAGTTCAGCCACTCATGTACCACCCAGAATTTATACGCTCTCTTGGCACCCCTGGAGCAGTCTGTAGCATCCACCTCTTAATGGATACTTTCATAAGGAATCCAGATGGGACCAGTCCCTTGGCTATTAGCTGAGAGTATGTTCTGGTTCAAGGTCTATTTGATTTTTAAACTTCTGGAAAATTGGATTTTCCCCAGGTTCATGTTTTATCCTCCTTAAGTGTCCTTGCTCACCATAATCTCAGAATCCCCTCCTGCTCCCCCTCAGGTATCATCCCTCCTTCCATTTCGAATACAGCTTCACATTCTGGAAAGAGTGGTATGATCCACATTACCCCACTGTGCACAAGCCAGCCTAGGTCCCAAACTCCAGCTGGCCTCGGATGCATCTTGCTAGATAATGTGCCGAGTGGTGTCTCTGCTCTGAACAGACTCAGACCATAGAGACATACGGCCAGACTTCAACTGGGGACACATGGAATCTTATTTCTAGGAGGTAAAGCAGCTTTTGTCTAGTGAGGCAGGAGGGGCCTTGCTGTAAGGTGTGGGTGCAGCCTTGTGGTGAGCAGTTTCTACAACACAGCAGGAAGCAGCCTGCCACCCGTCCACAGACTGGGTCCTCACAAACCACACCCCTGGGCACTATGTCCACCTTCACCTGGCTGTACTTGCTACTCGGCCACCTCGCTGAGAACTACCACCAATCCAGAGCTTTCTGCCCCAGGCCCAGTTCCACATGGCAAGGGCTATTGTGGGTGTGCTAGGACACCACCCAGATATCACCATTCACAGTCTGTCCCCTGTCTTTTCCTATCCTACTGCTCTGTTTGTTTCTCCAGCAACTTCACCGAAAAATTACCATATTTAGTTGCCTACTTGTCTACTATCTGTTCCCACAATTAATCTGTAGACCCCAAAGTAGTGTTTATAGCTCATTGTTTGTAGCCTAGTGCCATAGATATCACTCATGTTTATATATTTATAGACAGAAAGAATGAAGACAGATTGATTGATGGACCAATGAGTGCAGAATTATTTGTATATATGCAGCCAACTCTATGTTTATCTTGGTATGGGTTGAGTACTTCTTATTCAAAACACTTAGGACCATCATATTTGAAATTTTGGATTTTTTCATATATGTAATGAGATTATTTGGGACACAAATCTAAACAGAAAATTCATATGTAACTTTTACATACAGCCAGCGGGTAATTTTACATAATATTTTTAGTAATTTCTTTTGCATGAGACTGATTTTCATGATGTGTAATTTTCCACACACACAGTCATTTGGGGCCTTTAAAACTTTTAGATTTCGGGGCATATGAGATTTCGGACTTTAGATTTCAGATTTTTAGATTTCAGGCATTAGGGTCACTCAACCTGTGCCACCAGCTGTTGAACCTGATCAGAATTTGGTGACAAGAAAGGCTGGGTGAAACTATTGCTATCTAAAGCTGTATGCCACCCCACATGGGGTCCACTCGTTGGCAGCTTGTTTATCCTCTCCAGGAAAGCACAGTTAGCAGAGGCTTTGAAAGCGCATCTGTAGTAGCTCAGTTTCTGTCCTTTGATCAGAAGAGAAAATCAAGTCAAAAGACAGGATGAGCAACAGACACAGTTAATTTATAGGGAAGTCATAATTGTACTGTAAGGATTTTCCCTAACCAGTGGCATCCCTAGGTGAGTCTGACATGACATCGTTGTATTTAACGATAACTCCCTGGACAACCTTTTCCATGTGGTAAAGGTAGAAACAAAACAAAGAGGTGCACAATTTTAGTCTGTGTAATCCCCACACAGAGCAGGCTGCCTGTTCATGTCCCCAGTGCCTGAGAAATTTTCATGCAGCCCTCAATATGCAGGTGTATAAGATAGGAATGCAAATTAAACATTTGCTGATCATAATGTTTATAAATCATAAGGAAGAGTATTTTAAAATAATTCTTTGATATATGAGTTTGTCATTAAAATCAAAATAATAATGAGATGTATATGCTTGTTTGTTTACACACAAAAGGTAAAATCTTAGCTGAAGATTTGATGTTGGGGATGCAGGGCACCATCGGCTGACAGAGTTGATCAATATTGTGATATAATTATTTTTATTGTCTGTGATGAGAACACCACTTTGAAAAACCCATTGTACCAACTGGCAGAAGTATGTTTAGGGCCACTTCAGAAATTTTTAGAAATTCCATCCTAATCTTAAGCCAAAATTCATTTCATAATTTTTCTTGTGAGATTCATCAATTTTTTAAATACCAACCAATCTAACACAAAACAGCCCAGAGATGTACCAACTCTGAAGAATGATGGTAGGAAACTATTAAAAGTCTATGTTTTCGGTAGTTAAGCCATTAGGTTTCTATGACAACAGAAACCCTGGCTTGTACAGTTAAAAAAATGCCATTCATAACAGAAATAGTCTTGGATCTGAGCTTAGGTGTTTCAGGCGTTGTTCTTTGGCGTATGCCATGTGATAGCCAGCTCAGTGCAGAATGAACTGGTTGTGTGGGAAACCAAAGCTACAAGGACATCATGAGCTGGAACACGGCCAGTGTAACACCTGGGAGCATTATATATTTGATAGAAACTTTTTACTGTTGCCAAACTTTTATGGCCACCCCGTCTCAGTTCAGTTCTGTGACCTCATATGGGGTCAAGGACCCACAGTTTAAGAAGAGAGGGGTCTGTTGGATCGGCACATCAGAAAGAAAGTTCCCAGGAATTCCCACTGGGTTACTCTTGGGAAACCACCTGTGGGTTCTCAATCCAGAAGGGGAGGCTAAGTGGAAAAGGGGAGCCCGAAGCCAGGAGCATGGTGCCAAGGTGCTAAGGTGCTAGCTAGGGTCTCGGAAGATCTTGGTCGCAGTTCTAGTTCCTATTCTCCTTTCAAAGCTAGGGTATGCTTGGATGTTGAGAGAGGCAGATGGACTGAACTCCACAAACCAAGAAATAAAGACTTAAAATTCCTGACTGGATGAAGAAGCATGCCTGTGGGGCAGTCATTTCCCTCGGGACCGTGCGAGAATGAATGCCTCTTCCGTGTAATGGCGATATCTTGGAGAAATACCAGGCTAGGAAATTTGTGTCTTTTCCTCCACAGCCAGCAATAATTGCTCCTTGCTTCCTTCTCTTCCTCTAATCCTTCAGTTTTATACTTCAGTCAAACTTTGTCCTTTGAGGGCAAAATGTCAATGTTAGTCTGGGCATGGTGATGGATGCCTATAATCCCAGCACTCAAGAGGCTGAGGCAGGGGGATCATTGTGAGTTAAAGGTTAGCTTAGGCTATTATGTAGTGGGTATTAGGCCAGTCAGCGGTGGATATCAAGATCCTGTCTCATAAAACAAAACAAAAGAACACCAAAAAAAACAAAATTAATAATGAAAACGAAGAAAGGAAGGAAGGGAGGGAGGGAGGGAGGGAGGGAGGGAGGGAGGGAGGGAGGGAGGAAGGGAGGGAGGGAGGGAAGGAAACATCTGTCCTAGCACAGACAGAACAAAAAGGACTTTGTGTCACCTCTCACACCCCAAATAATTTTCATTGTGCCTAGAGCCCCGTGTGGACAGTTCTGAGGCACACCACAGACTGAGTGGAGATGACCAATTAACACTGTCAGTCAGGGATAAGGGATGCCTAGTTAGCACTGTCAATCACAAGGTAATGGTGAGAGCCAGGGCAAGATGCTGCACCAAAGATCTAGCCTGGGAGGCAGAGGGAATACATTTAAATTCTACAGCACTTGCTTCAGCACCATTTGTAGCTTCCGTTTTATTTCTAATTTAGAACAGAGCGCTCCATCTTCTGGAAAAACAATTTCAGATGTCAACAGAACGAGAAAGATATTTCGTAGGCTCAGAAGCTTCTACAATCGAGGTCGCTCAACAAACCAATTCACTTCAAAGGCTCAGCTAGCAGCCTTAAGAAGTCCGAACGCATCTTCCTCTTCCTTCCGTCTTTTCTTTTTTGTTTTGTTCTTTGGGTGTTCTTAAAATCAGTGTTTTGTCATGCATGGTGGCCTACACCTTTAATCCTAGCACTTGGGAGACAGAAGCAGCTGGATCTTTAGAAATTCAAGGCCAGCCTAGTCTAGATAGCAACACCCAGGACAGCCAGGGCTCCATAGAGAGGCCCTGTCTCAAAAACCAACCAACCAAATAGACAAATAACAGAGTCTTGTTATGTACACTAGAATGGTCTGGAACTTAGGACTTCCTGCCTCCGCTTCTCAGTGCTGGGATAACCAGTGTACGTTACCACGCCAGGAAGGTGTCTTGTTTATCCTTTAGCAACAGATCCTGTGTATATGTTAGAAAGGTTAGGCTTTTAAACGTGACCCTGCCCCCAGACAGCTAGTAAAAAGGAGCACTGGAACGCTGGGCTGCATCCTTTGTGCCTCTCTCCCTTTCTCTCACCTGTGGTGCTGACATTCAAGGCCATGCCGAGCAAGTGCTCATCACTGAGAAACACTCCCCAGCCCATCTCTTGTCTTTTCTTTTGAGACAGAAGAACCTTTGACACAGAAGTCAAGGATGCAATGCACATTCATAACCTAAGACGCAGAAAACTTCAGTTGCTGCTGTTATCAACCCCCGAGTCCAGTCATGAAAAAAACAAACAAACTTACAAAATCAGATTTAGGAATGGTTGGTCAAGAAAGAGCTCCTGCAAAGAATAATTCTATATTAGGTTCCTGGAAGATCCCACAGGAGTTGGGGAGAGGTTCTGAGACTAGGGGACTGGGACTTTCATTTACAAGTGCATTTATTCTACCTTTTCAGATGAGCTGAGTATGTCTTTGAACCGGAGAAGCCATATAAAGAAATCACTTTTTATTTCTTGAGAAAATTCTATTATGCTCTGTTTAAATGACCAAAACTCCAGGGGGCCTGCAAAGATTATTAAAGAGAAATTGGTCATTAAATTGAGGCTATCTTATAGATGAATTTTCAAAATCAAGCTGTCAAGCCCTTCACTGGAAAATAAAGGAGTTGCCATCGGATCAGCACGGGCGGAATTCTAAGCAGAGTGGTGCGGCTGCGGTTTTACCCCAGAACAGATTGGGGAACTGAGAGTGTAAGCAAATGCATATAGTAAAAGTTTTGGCATGACTTGTGGGGGAACATTTTGTCCTCTCAGGTGTGTCTTTAGCCACTAGCTGAGAAGACAGAAAGGCAAGTTGGTGAAGTGGGGCGCAATTGAGTCACGAACTTTAAAAATTTTTTTTAATTTATTCTTTGAAAAAAAAATATAACACATTTTAATCACATCTAACCTCTCCCCTCCATTAATCATCCAGCTCTCCTAGGGACTTCATATCTATTATTATTACTGTTGGTATCAACCTGAGTCCAGTTAGTTTATTTAGACCACTTGTGCAAGGGCGTAGAACCTGCCAGCAGCCACTCTCCCAAAGAACAGTGACTCTCCCTCCCCCCAGCAGCTATCAACCACCAAGAACTCCTCCAACAGTGGTGAGGCCTTGAGACCTCCTTCTCCACCCATACTGGGATTTTGATTGACTTGATCAAGTCTTGTATGGACAATTATAGCTTCTGTGCGTTTATGTGTTCACCAGCCATGTCACACCCAGAAGACAGCGTTTCACAGCTCTGTTCCCATCCCACCCTCTCTTCTCCTCTTATTACCCACTTTCCCTCCATGTTTCCTGAGCTTTGGCTCAGAGGAGGAGATGAACACAGATGACACATCTTAAACAGGTACCATTATCTAGACGAACTGCTACTCTCTGACCAAGGTTGAGATCAGAGAAATCTATGAGTGTAAATATAAATACAGAGAATGTAGTTTGTCAGTGTAACCATTAGTGAAACACCAGGAAGTTTCTCCCTGGTACCTATGAGTCCTCCAAGTCATGGTTTTTTTTTTGTTGTTTCTTTTTGTTTTTGTTTTTGTTTTTGTTGTTGTTTTTTTGTTTTTTGTTTTTTGTTTTTGTTTTTGTTTTGTTTTTTCAAGACAGGGTTTCTCTGTGTAACCCTGGCTGTCCTGGAACTCACTCTGTAGACCAGGCTGGCCTCGAACTCAGAAATCCACCTGCCTCTGCCTCCCAAGTGCTGGGATTAAAGGCGTGCGCCACCACCGCCCGGCTCAAGTCATGGTTTTTTTGTCATAGCTTTATAGTACAAACTCCTTCCCTTTGGAGCAGACCTCAAATTCAGTCAGGAAACCCTTGGTTACCTTCATAGCCTTTATGCCACTAATGCTCCAGTAGGCACATCTTTCCTGGCAGGTTGGTAAGCTTAAGATCACCGATGGGTTTCCTCCCCAGAGCACCTTCTAGCACCGTGAATGCTAGACATCTGGGAGAGAACTTCCTAGTCAGTTTGAGATTCCATCCTTCTACATTTAAATCTAGATGGCAGCATCTAGGTGGAGCAGCATCACCCACCATGAAGGGTAGAGAGTTCTTAATGCCCATGGTGATGTCAAACTCCTTTCCCAAACAGAACCTATACCAAACTCTGCAGATGTGAAACAGTTGAGTCAAAGAGTTTAGAAAAGTGTCCTATTAAGACAGCTGTTTGTCAGTCTTCCAGTTAAAAAAATGGCTTCTGGCCATACTCCATAGCCTGAGCACATTTCTCCAAATGACCAACTGGACATGTCATTCCCATGGAACTAGAAAGATGGACATGCAGCACCAGAAGCATCTTCTTCAGGATCTGATAAGTAGAACAGTCTCTGAAGAAAGAGAGCTCTCTGTTTCTCTATCTCTCTGGGAGTGCCACAAGCCGGGGATAACCAGTGACCATCCATGATGTCAGATGGAACAAAGCAAAACAAAACAAAAAGCCTTCATCAAACAAATAGAATTGGGAGTTTACGAAACCAAGAGGGACTGTTTTCTGTTACAATTTGAATGTCTGGGACTGGCCAAGCCTGAAGTCAGTTAACTTAGGTTTCTTGATGACTTGAGCCAGAAAATTCCCTTTATCACTGAAGCTAGTCTTAGTTTTAGTTTTTGTATCTGGAGGACTAATACAGAAGGAAGAGAATGGGAGAAACCAAACGTTGTGCCTGTTCAGGATCATGTGTATCTGAGAACTGTCTAAACATGGTCCGTCTGAATGCTGAGGCATCAGAAGACATCACTCACGGCCGCACAGCCCCTTGTTTCTAGCCTCCTATTGTTTATCTCAGTTCTGTTAGTCTTCCTTTAACCTTGCTTTCTTCAGCTTCCCCAACCAACCCCTTTGTCTCTTGCAATCCACCACCCTCCTTAGACAAATTATCCAACTTTAGTCCCACATTTTTCTCCTATATAGTAAGAGTCTCATTGTCAGCCTTCACGTGACGTCAGAGCAGTTGTTCACACACCCAGAATGCTTCTCTTCAGCTCCAACGAAGGCCCTAGTGTCAGGCAGGGTCTCTTGACTCTGAAGGATAGGAGGCATTTTAAGTATCTCTTCTAAGGACAGGGAAGGGATGAGTAAAAGAGAAATTTTTCACTTTGTACCACAGAGACCTTCTGGTCTGTAACCAGCTACAGGCCTCAAAATCAAAGATTAATTCAGTCATGAAAGCATTTATCTGATCTAAATAAGAAATTCATATTCTCTGTTATCGTGAATTTGACACCAGAGAACAGTAATTCTGACTCATTTTTAAAAGAAAACATTTACGCCTTCACTATCCTGAGTTATCGTCCAATCAAACGGACATAAATCTATAAATTAACAGAGAATCAAGAGCTCCAGGCTTGCTTCTGTTTTCTGTCATTGAGGTGGGGCTGAGGGAAAGAGACTGGCTTCGGAATATCACTTCAGTCGGTCTTCCACTGTGCTCAAAAGATGGGGGTGCTCCCGTGTAAGAATGTAGGAAATAAAATATTTAGGAAAAGTTACTTAAAATAGCTTTTGCTCGTAAGCTGACCTGATGCTAAAAATCAGAATCTAAACCAGGCATGTACTCAGGAAAGTCGTCCAATAAAACATTCAGGAGAAAGTCAGAACGTAGTTTGAGAAGTGACTAAGAATCGTTTTTTAATTGGGTAGGAAGGGATCAAATTGGGTATTTGCACTTAAATATTACTTGTATATTAACTGACACTCATATAGCTCTTAACCATGTGCCAGCAACTGTTCTAAATCCTTTAAAACATTAGACCACTAAATCCAGGAGGTAATTCAGAGTATATTGTTATTTTAACAGTGTTTTGTTAATAGCAACATCATCAAGCATAAGACGCTGGACCAAAAGGTAGCTAGGAGCATGTTACTTGCAAATAGCATATCTGATAAAGTATGGTTGCCTAAACACTGCAAAGAATCCACAGACTCAATGATAAGATGTGAAGATCCCAACTAATGAATGGGCAAAGGATCTGAACAGGCACCTCGCCATCACTAATAAGCAGATGGCAGATACGCTTGAAAAGGTGCCCGTGTTACTAAGAAGCTGTAAATTAAAACTAACAGCAGCAATGGCAGGTAACACTTTTCAAGTGCTTACTGTATTCACACCGTGTGAATCTCATTTAGCCTCCACAGCACACAGAACAAGCGAGTGCTATTGATGGATCAGCTAAACAATCTGTGGCTCAGATGTATTCAGCTGAAGAATTTGTTCCTGGATATTTATACTAAAACCCAAAGTCAAGACATCGTTATTAGTTATTATACATGTGTGAAGCTGACAAGAAACAAACAAATAATGGGGGAGGGAGTTGAGAGCCTTGTTTCAAAATCAATTGCACTAATAAACCCAGGCAAATGTGAGCTCAGCACATCTCATGGCCTCCTTTTCTGATCTTTGAAGTTTGTTTTACCTTTGTTTCAATAAGACTTGGTGCTTGGGGAATTGCAAGCTAGGATCATCACAGTTCACGCAAGCATGTTGTAAACTAAGAAGAGGAATGTTGTCTGGGGATTATGGATTATCTGGGAGGACAAGCTGTTCATTGCAAAGTAGTCATCAAAGCATGGGCAGATATAACGCTAACAAGTTCTAAATGATCAATAGCCATTTGATGGTTGGGATACATGATTCCATAACAACATACTTCCCTCCTGGAAGAGCAACATCCGTCATCCTTGCTTTTGTAAGTATGCCCCGGACCACCACTCTGTATTCTGTGCAAAGCAATGCGTAGACATTGTGTGATGGAAATTATAGATACCAATGACTATAGTGCCTGAATTGTGGTAGCAATAGCTATTGCTTCCCTGTGACTTCTGAAGTCTGTAAGAACAAAAGACAGAAGAATCAATAGCAGAGACAAACTGTTCAGTTGGTCCCAGTTACATGACTATTTTATGGAAAAGAAAAACCAAGACGTGAAGAGATTAAGTAACTTCCCAGGGCACAGAGTTAAAAGATTTGTGTCTCCATGTGTCTGAGCTAAAAGCCTGTGCTCTGAATTACTGCACTCTAATCTATTAATATTTAGTTACTTTCAATAATTCACTATTCCAATACAGCTTTAGTTTTACATTCTTACACAATTGAGGAAAAAAGCAAGTGTATCTAATACCTATGCATATTTAACAAGGGTATTACCCAGGTACCACTATCCATCTCAGGGAGTTTATTCTCCCACTGAAGACAGAACGCAAGAACAACAGAAGAGCTTGGGAAAGTTCCCTTTGCAACAATTCACACTGATGAGTTGTAGGGCAAGGTCACAGTCAGGATAGAAACTTGCCTTTAGGGACAGTTATTCAGATCTTAATTTTAATGCTGTGCATCTAACAGATGATTGTTATTGAAAGCGTTTTGAGAGCTGGTGATGCAGCTCAGTTGGTAGAGTGCTTATCTATCATGCACAAAGCCCTAGGTTCAATTCCCAGGTCCTACATAACACTGGGGAGGTATAGTGGCCCATTCCTGGAATCTCAGCAAGGAGGTGGAGGCAAGGAGATCAGAAGTTCACAGTCCTTCTTGGCTACATGGTAGTTGGAGGCTACATGAAATACATTGCTACATGAAATCCCATCTCAGAAAGGAAGAGTTCCTCAATGGCACATGTGATCAGACACTTTAGGAAGAATTTGATGGATATGGTGGTGCCCACTTGAAATCTCAGCCTTTAAGAGGTAGAAGTAGCAAGATCATTACCTCATGACTGCTTTTGGCTACATAGGAAGTTTAAGATTAGCTTGGGTTGCATGATACTCTGCATCAAAAGAGCATGGGAAACAAAGACTGGGTTACCATTCTGGACAAGTCATTGGATCCAAGAGGGGGTATCTGTCTATAGGAGCAGAACCTAAAGTGAGCTGGGGCCATCGGAAGAGGAACTGGGCTAATCCCTGGCTATCCAGATGCAGGAAACGGGAACTGCCCTGATCTCCTTGGCACACTATGGTCCTCCTTACCAGTGCCTCCAATTGACCACAGCCACTGGAAGCCAGAGCTCCTGGAATCCCAGTGATACGGCAATATCTTCAGCCTCCTGAAACACAGATAATGATGAAAAGGGTGAAGATTGTGTTATGGGTGAATGAACAATGTCCAGAAAACTGATGGTGGCTCGGATCATGTGGGTCTGGTAAGTCCCTCCAAGTGTATTCCCGTGCCAACTTAGGAATATGGTTAGCGAGAATCTTGTAATGCTCTCTCAGTCTCTCTCTGTCTACTGTGTTTAAAGAGGACTCTCCTGCAAACAGACCAGCCCACATGTTTGGTCTCTTGTATGCTCTTTCTTTAAAGGCCTCTCCCAATTCAAACTCAAGTTCAGCATTTGTACCTGGCCTTGACTCTAGGGGTTTCCTGCTGTTTAAGTCAAATGGAGAGCTTACCTTTGCCTTACTTTCTTCTCTTTCTCTCTCAGTCTGTGTCTCTATGTCTCTCTATCTCTCTAAATCTCTCTGCCTCAGTCTCTCTGTTTCTGTCTCTGTCTTTCTGTCTCTGTCTCTCTGTCTCTCTGTCTCTCTTTCTCTCTGTCTCTCTCTCTCTGTCTCTCTGTCTCTCTGTCTGTCTCTCTCTCTCTCTCTCACACACACACACACACACACTCACACACACACAGTACCATATAATCACTAGACCTCCATTCAGAGATAGGCTCACCAAAGTGACATGTGTAAGCAATGTTGGTGTCCAGATGACAGACATGGTTCCTGTTTCTGGGCTTTTGCAAGCCCAGGTGATTGTTGTGTAAGAAACTGTGTGTTTATTCAGAGCATCAGGTGAGGGGAAGGAAGTGTCAAGCATGGTGGCCCAGTTTACAGTTCTCTTTAGTTCTTCCTAAAGCCCTTGACACTTAAATTAGGCAGAATGCCTTCACCTGAATGGAGTCCTGTGTGTCTCACCCTGACTAAAGCATGCCATTGCAATATTTGGCTCATCTCTGCTCTCTCAGAAAACAGCCCATGAACTGTTTCTTGACTCTATGAAATAAACTTCTCTCCATTTCTTCTTCTGTACTGCCTTACAGGACAATCACTACATTCAAAAGCAGAAACACGAAAACCCACAATACAGGCCCTTCTTGCAGAAGAGCCTGACCTTTATCCTCAGAGAAGACAGTGAAAGGGGAAATGAGTTCCTAGCAAGTGCTCAGTATACTAGATGTAGTTTTAGACTTTGTTAAAATCCAAAATGACCAAAAATTGAATATTATTCTGAAATTTCAGCATGACATTGCTAATCCTTCCAGTTCCTAATTCTCCCGTCTTTCTGATTTGTCCCTTGGGCTTTCCTTGGTTAGACTGCAGCTTCATTCTACTGTACACCCTTTGGTCTGCTGTAATGGCACCTTAATGAGTATATATCGCTTTAATGAACCATTGCTTCTTAGCCTATCCTATCTCCTCATTAATATTCCTCCAGACTACAGGCTATAGGGACCTGACTGACCTTGGATGAGCAGAAGATGCAGTGGAATGTGTCAAATTTGTATGCAGCCACTCAGTATCCTCCTTCTGTCACTGAAATTGTTGGGTACCAAGGCTGATGCTCACCATACAAGAGTAAGCTGTGGGATTAAGCATGAAGAATGCCCTTGCTGAAGATGTTAGAGACACTGGAAGGTTATTGCAAGGGCTATGGAAAGATGCATCTGAGCTTGGGCTGCTTGACCAACCTCTAACCAGGTGATAGAACACAGTGTTTGCTAATTCCTTTCCAAGACACAGTACAGCCTAGTGATTAATTGTATGTAGTTTGGAGTTAAACAGACCTGGAAATGCGACTCAGTACTATCACTCACTAGCTAGAAAATATTGAGCACTCTAGTTAACTTCTCTCCAGAGTTCTGATGTGGATTAAGATGAATGGACACAAAATGTGTAGCGTATGGTATGACATAAGAAGCCCTCAGTCAATATATGCCTCTACAGTTAGGCCTGAGTTCTATTCATTTGATTCTTTCAAGCCTCATGCCCATGAAATCCATACAGCTCCACTCTCCAGCAATGACTGACTCAGTTTCTGCCTATCCAGTGTCAAGACTGCAAGACTCCAACTGTTCACAAGTTTGACAGTCACAACTCTTTCCTATGTCTGCTGAAAATGGGACATTCAGCCTTATTCTAAGTCATACAATGTTCCAAGGAAAATGTTCCAAGTCAGACTCTGTCATTGGGTACAACTCAAGTGTAAGTAGATGAAGATGATGGTGGCTTAGAAGTTCACCTACATTCCTCAAGCCCAGGATCTCATGTTCAAAGAGATAGCATCTTTGGGCTTGAGGGTCCCTTAGCATCATTTAGCCTGGGATCAAAGCTGTGCCACAGGCCAAGCTAGTGTGCTGGACAGTCTTACATCAATTTGGCACACAAACTAGAGTTATTTTAAAGAAAAGAAATCTCAATTGAGAATATGCCTCCATCAGATCTGACGGTAAGGCATTTTCTTAATTAGTGATTGATGGGGTAGAGCCCAGCCCACTGTGGGTGGTGCCATCCCTGGGCTGGTGGTCTTGGGGTTTATAAGAGAACAGGCTGAGCAAGTCAGGGGAAGCAAGCTAGTAAGTAGCATACATCCAGCCTCTGCATCAGCTCTTGCCTCCAAGTTCCTGCCCTGTTTGAGTTCCTTTCCTGACTTCCTTTGGTGATGAACAGCAATGTGGAAGTGTAAGCTGAATAAATCCTTCCTAACTTGCTTTTTTTAAAAAAGACATCTGGTACCAGGAGTAGGGTATAGATGTAACAGACCTGACCTTGTTTGGGGAGGATTGTGGAAGGACTTTGGAACTTTGGGCTAGAAAAGTCATTGAGTGTTAATAACTCAGTGAGATGTTCTTGAGTTGCATAGAAGATAAGAATGTTGAAAGCAGATCAGAAGATGGAGGCCTGGCCTGTGAAGTTCCAGAGGGAAATTTAAAAACTCTATCAGAGCCATTTGCTATTTGAATTGAGATTCTGTCATTCTGGTCAGCTGGGACTGAAGAGTCATCTGTGATTAACAAAAGACCAGCACCATTGAAGTGAAATTTTTGCGTTACTGGGACAGTTGATGCTGCTCAGCTAGAGCCAAGAAATTAATGGAGACCAGCATCACTGAAATGAAATCTTCTGGGAAGTGTTTCCTGAGAGTATAAAGAAGCTGTGTTCCAAAGATGGCCAAGGTTGTACCTTGTGTTGGCAGCTGGACTTGGTAATATGTGAGTCACCAAGGTGGTACTGGTTTTAAAGGTCTGAAGGGGTCATGGAGAACATCTGAGGACTGGCTCTGTGAGAGGGTAGGAAAGGTCATTGGTAAAGGTACAGCCTCAGTGGCAGATGAAGACCCAGGATTGAAGGGGTCATACAGAGAAGGTGAGGTTTGGAGTCATAAAGAAAGTCTATGAAGAGCCATAGGTGAAAGTGCAGCCTAGCTGCAGCAAAGGAAACTAGTAGTTGTGGAGAACCCAGTACCATGGGACAACCATGAAGAACAGCAGCAGCAGTGGAGTGGAATCAGACAGAGCCTAGAAGACAAGCTGCACGAGCTGCAGAGGACAGAGCTGGAGAACTGGCTCAAGCTCTTTGGGGGAGCCCAGGAGAACATGAGTGAGTCCCAGATAATTGGACATTGTATTTTTTTATACTGTTGGAATTTGATTTTGCTTGGTTCAGACAAACTGTGCCCTGGTTCTTTCCTTTTGAAGAAGGTGTTTAATTTTGATTTTTTTTTTTTTTTACAGGAGCTTATAGCTGAAAGACTTTGAACTTTTAAAAAGAGATTTTGAATATTTATATTTTAAAGAGACTGAAAATTAAATGTGTTAGAAATTGTAAAGATTGTGGGACATTTAAAGTTATTTATGTTTTTAATGTGAGATCTTGGGGATGATTAAGAAAGGTGTGGCTGAATAGTGATTGTGTGTCAAGTTGACAAAGTTATGCTGGCTGGTCTTTTGCCAACTTGACACATAAGCTAGAGTTATTTTAAAGGAAGGAACCTCAGTTGAGAATATGCCATCCCAATTGCTTTTTGGTTATGGTGTTTCAATGCAGCAATATAAACCTTGACTAGGACTCCCAGCAGGGGTTTGAACTCCTATTTAACCAGAGGAGTGTAAAGGAACATGAATAAGTGCTTGTGGCTTCTGCTTAGGACCTTCAGGGAGCGAGAGGAATTGGTGCAATGTGGGAGGATGCTGACAAAGGGAATGTGTAAATACCACATGTTTTAAAGATGTGAGAACACAGAAGGCTTGGCTTTCAAAAGAGGAAATAATATAATTTTCAGCAAGAAAGCTGCAGATGGTGCCAGAGAGTAGGCTCAGTGGCTAAGAGTATGCATTGTTCCCTGGACGAGCCAGATTTTGGTTCCCACCACCCACCTCAGATGGCTCACAGCTACCTGTGTCTCTAACTCCAGAAGACCCAACTCCTCTGGCTCCATGAACGTCTGCACATATCCCTACTATAGACACACACAATTAAAAATGCAAAATAAACAATAAATAAATAAATAAAACCTGACCTGTCTATAAAAAACAGAAAGCGTCAGAAAAGAAATATATCTTAAATAATTATGTTTGTGTATATGTATATATGTGCATATGTGCCTGTGTGTGTATGTGTTTTAGATGGGCACTTGTGTGTAGGTTCCTGGGTCAAATTACACATACATGTTTGTGCATGTAATGGAAAAAGGTAAACTCTGGTGTCTCTCTTGTTCATTTCTTACCTCATTTTTTGAGGCAGGGTCTCTTGCTGAATGATGAGTTCAGTAATCGGCAAGACTGGGTGTCCAGGAAGCCCCAGGAATGCTCCTGTCTTCATGTCCCTGGTGCCATAGGATAAGCATGGATGACCACACCCAGCCTTTGACACAGACCCAAGTTTAGGCTCTCCAACTGCTCTGGCAAGGACTTTACAAACTGGACTATCTCCCCAGCCCCCAGTTTAGGTTTTGGTAATGTGTGAGAGCTGAACTCTCAGAAGCCAAAGAAGGCAGCTTTGCTTTGTTAGTTCAGGATCCTGCATATTTAAAATCTGCAAGTTTAAAGTCTGAGTTTGTCTTTTTTTGTTTGTTTTGTTTTGTTTGTAGTTACTTAATTTGAACTTTCGATTTAAACCTCTCAACAATATCTCTGACAAGCATTAATTTAGCCTAGAGATGTACATGCTCAGGAACAGGATACTGGGAGGGGCCATTTCTTTTATTCTTTTATTTATTTTAGCTTAATTTCTAGCCAGAATATGATTGAACCCAGGGGAATACACAGATTTGAGATATATAGTCCAATGAGTTAAATGGATATACTTGCATATCTAGGCACAATCAGAAAGTAGGAAACTGGACTGGTCAAATGGCTAGGTGGGTAGAGGTGCCTGCCACCAAGCCTGAAGAACTCAGTTTGGTTCCTGAAACCCATATGGTTGAAGGAGAGCCAGCTCCCACTATCTGTCTTTGAACCTTTACAGGCATCCAATCCTGCTCCCATATACATACCAGATAGATAGATAGATAGATAGATAGATAGATAGATAGATAGATAGATAGATAGATAGATAGATAGATGGATAATAGATAGATAACATTCTCTAGTTGGAGTCCCCCTCCCTCCCTCTGACAGGCAGTTCCTATTCTCACTTTTCATCTCTACAGATGAGCACTGCATTTTGGATTTCACACAAATGAAGTATGCTTTCTCTTGTGTGTCTGGCTTTAAAAAAAGACACTTAACATAGTGTCTCTGAGATTTATCCATGTCACATATTTAGATTTGTTGCTTTTGTGACTGGACACTGTGTCTTTGTATTGAGTACCTCGGTTTGTTTTTTCATTCTCCTCTTGTGAATGGACATTTGTCATGTCTCCAAAGCTGAACTCTGAGAAAGAAAGCGACTGTAGACAGTCTCATACAGACTTTTGGATTGACTGATTTTATTTATCTTATAAATCCTGGACCATAAAGTACACTAGTAGTATTGATATGGAAATGCTGGTTTGGGCCTGGAGATGGAGTTCACTTGGTGGAGTGCTTGCTTAATGCAGCCATACTCAAAAACCCTGGGTTTGATTCCCAGTGCATGAATCAGGCATGGCGGCACATGCCTGTGATTCCGTGTCATCCTTGGCTACAAGAGTTCCTGTCTCAAACAAACAAACAAACAAACCCAAAACCCAAGCCAAACCAAACCAAACCAAATCAAAACAGAAGAAAGAAAAGCAGGAAATTCGAACTTTCCAAATGGCTGAACAATTATGTATTTTTTCACCAACACTGCATGAAGTCTCAGCGGCCCCACAGCTACGCCCACATTTGGCTTTGGGAGTTTCTAGGTTGCACTGTTATCAGTCCAGGGGGCGTGTGGCAATAGTCATGTGATCTTAATTTGCCAACAATAACCAACAATGCTGAGCATCATTTTTATGCATGGTTTGGCTGTGTATGCCTTCTCTTTTGTGAGGTGTTTACTTGTTCCTTTTGCCTATTTAAAAAGTGCTTTGTTGGTTATTCAAACATTCTGTTTGTGAGTGTGTTGGCACAGTGGAGAAAGCTTTCAGCTTGAAGTCAAACACATGGGTGTTTGCATATTGATTCTGAGTGTATTCTGCATATGTGTGCAGTGTGTGTGTGTGTGTGTGTGTGTGTGTGTGTGTGTGTATGTGTGTGTGCACGCGTGCACACGCGCAGGCCAGAGATCAATGTAGGATATTCTCCTTAGTCATTCATTTTTTGAGACTGTGCTTTCCACTTAATCCAGAGCTCACTTATGGGCTTGACTGGCTGACTGCTGAGTTTCAGAGATCCACCTGTCTCTGCCTCTCCAGTTTAAGGATGTCAACATACCTGCCTGGACTTTGATGCTGGGGCTGATGCTAGAATTGATATCCTCATGCTTGATTGGTAAGCACTTTACCAACTGAGGTCTTCCCAGACCTCTCTGTGTATCTTTTACAATAGTCCAATGTCTCTGATCTTTTACAAATTTGTATGTAGAGTAAAAATAATTCCCATCACACAAACTTGCTTTGAGAGTCTTAAACTGTGGTTCTCAACCTGTGGGTCTCAACCCCTTTGGAGGCCCAATGGCCTTTGTACAAGGCTCACATAAGGCCATCCTGCACATCAAATATTTAAATTATGATTCCGAACAGTAGCAAGATTACAGTTATAAAGTAGCAACAAGAATAATTGTATGGTTGGGAAGGTCACCACAACACGAGGAACTGGATTAAAGGTCCACAACCTTAGAAAGGTGGAAACCACTGTCCTAAGAGATCGCATATGAAGCACTGGGCCCAATTCAAGTCTCAGCACATTGCAGATATTTAAAAGAACGTTTTAAAAAGGCAATGGTTATTATGACTGTTTAAATGATACATGGAGTTACCTCTCCCACTTCTGCTCTAGGTTAAAATGTATCCAGTTCTTCAAGAGGGCCATACATTCCCGTTTCTAGGTATTGCTGCCATCTTCCAGGTAAAACATTTAAAAATTGGGTAAGTCAAAGGCACCGACAAACCAGTAGTACAAGCCAGGGGTCTGGATCAGAATGAAAGAGACCCTTGGTGAGCCAGACATTAAAAGTTCAAACCTTCCTAGAAGAGGGGCTGGGTAGTTGGGGCTTAAATAGTGGCACGGTGTTGTTCAGGGATTTGTGAAGTAACAATTTACCACTGAATGAAGCAGTGTTTTTAAATAACAATCTTTTCGACTGGCCTCCTAGCTATCAGCCCTGCTCACTCTTGATTGGTTGCTCACTAGAAATCCTGATGATTTCGGAAGCAACCAATCAGTGACTGCTTCTCTGTATTGTTTCCCACTTCTAACAGGAAGAGAAGTTCTGACTTATTGGTGAGCACAGGGCTACTCAGAGTTAGACTCTGTCTCCCAACATCCCTTGCATGTAAGTAATTGAGGACTAACTTCTGACCATCAGGATTCGAGAGGAAGTGATGCATACACATTGATTTGTGCCACATTCCCTTTTCCCCTGGCTTTTCAGAAAAAGCTGGTGAGTCACCGTGGACCACAAGAAAAAACAGACCAGCAAGGCAGAGCAGTAAACAAGAAGGGACCTAAATTGCTGGCAGCCTTGGAGCCAGCAGAGAGACTGATGTGGGAGGGAAAGAAACATACTTCCTGTAGAAGCATTAGCATGCTGGGTCTCCACGACGTGTGGCTGAAGCTTTCTCCCAGCTTATACTATGATCCTGAAAATCCTCTCCCCACTACCTAACCCTACCCTAGTTTTCCAGCTCGATCACTCAATGACACACATTGAAGTTGACCTAGATTAGGTTCGTCATGTCTGTTTTTGACAGATAAGGAAGCAACTGGATTAGTTAGAATAGCCAGGGTTAATTGCTGTCTGAGACCCTTACCGAAATGTCTGAACGGTAGCAACCTCACGCGGGACCCCACGACACATGTGAATGTTAATTAAACAGTTAATAGCAACAGGGCATCTGAAGCCCCAGCTCTGTCTTAGGTATGTTCATCACACCTTACTTGAATGTGTTTTATCAGCTGCAGAAAGAACATTCTAGAGTTGGCATGCAGTTGTAATTACAGCTTGTAGCAGGCTGCCGGAATCCTTAGACCCAAGGAAGCAGAGTAGGTTAGAGAAGATGTAGCCAACTCACCCCTCTTCTCTTCCTCATTCTGTCTCTCTCATCCCCTTCCTTTTGTGGGTATGTGTATATGTGCATTCGAACACTCGTGTGGGAGTGTGTGAGCATTCGTATGTGGAAGATAGCACAATGCAGGAGAGCATCGGGGATCATTCCTTGTCAAGGAAACCAGGCTGGATGGCCAGGGAGCACCAGGGACCTGCTTGTCTCTATCCCCCCAGCACTGGGGTGACAAAGACATGCCACCATGCCAAGCTTTCGCACGGGTTCTGGGGATCAAATGTAAATCCTTATGTTTGGGAGGCAAGCACTGTACCTACTGAGTTATTTTTCTGGCCTGCTTTTTCTTTCATTGTGACAAGGTCTTATTCTAGGCTGGCTAAGAGCTAACTGTGTAGTCTAGGCTGGTCTCAACCTCATTATAATTTTCTTGTCTATGCCTCTCAAGTTCGAGGTCTACAGGCAGTAGCCAGCATGTCCAGTTTAGTTCCTATCTCTGAGACTACAGGACTTGTGATTGTGTACGTGGCTGTGCGATGGGACAGTGAGTCTTCCATGCCATTCTGACAGGCATGATGCCTTGGACACTTCCGAATTTACTGAGAGCAAGTTTCTAACGCTCACCTGGCCAATTAGATAGCCACTAATGAAGACCGTTCTCTATATTATTATGCCAATTGTGAAAAAAATCACTTGTATTGATTGAGATTAGGATATCCAAAACACTTGTAATAGCTACTCGGGAGTATGGCCTGTCTTATCCAGCTGACCACAGTGGAGGCATGAATTCTTTCATTTGCGTAAATGGCTCCTTTAGGGTAAGGTCTAAACTAACACAATGTTATCTGGCTGGCTCTGTGAAAGCATGCTACACAGATTCTGGGCATCAGAGAACTGAAGGTACAGAATTCCATTCCAGGATTCCACACTTTTACATCTCTATTCCAGTTTCAGTGGTGTTGGAAGCTTCTCCTTGTTCACAGTTGCTCTACTATCTGTGATCGACTTGTACATGCTTTACTAGAAACAGCACTGTGCAGAACCCACACTGAGAGCACGCGTAAAAACCCTCATTAAGAATGCATGTTCTTAGGTGTGCTTAGCATTCGGAGCATCTTAGCCTGGAATCCATGCTAGACAACAGAACCTCAGCTAGCACAAACTAAACCTGAATTGTGATAAATTAATTAGTATAAAGGATAGTAGAAATATTTTCTTCAAGTGGTGAGGTTTACGCCGTTTAAAAA
This sequence comes from Uromys caudimaculatus, assembly GCA_028551405.1. NCBI lineage: Eukaryota > Metazoa > Chordata > Mammalia > Rodentia > Muridae > Uromys > Uromys caudimaculatus. The sequence goes on from CM052706.1 coordinate 75,358,232, forward strand.
ATGTGTCTACCTAAGTGGGTTTGCATGCATGCACAAGAATCCAGTCAGGTGGGCTTAGGTGGATGGCTCAGCAGTTGAGAGCACCGGCCACTTTTCTAGAAGACCTAGCTTTGATTCCCAACACCCACATGGCAACTCACAAACATCTGTAACTCCTGTTATAGGGGATCTAAAGCCCTCTTCTGACATCTTGAAGATATCAGAAATGGATGTGGCACACATACAGACAAGTCAAAATGCCCACACATGTAAAGTAAAAAAAAAAAAAAAAAAAGATATCCAGCAGGCCAGGCGGGATCAGTTCTTCAGAGCATCCTCACAGAGTAGAATTCTTATGGGCTTTATCCCCATGCTTAATAGGAAACTGAAGCTGGTTTTTCTAGAGTTCTGGGAATCCTGCCCTCGGAACATTATTACACCTGTGTGCAACCTGGGCAGAAACATGAGAAACCTGAGAGTTGGATCTGTCCCACCCAGGCTATGTGATCTCCATGCTTGTGTCTGTTTGCTGGTGTGTGTGTGTGTGTGTGTGTGTGTGTGTGTGTGTGTGTGTGTGTGTGTGTGTGGTGTATGTGGGAGAATGGTCATTAAAGAAAAATGCTGGGAACTGAGCTTAGGGCCCTATGGGTGCTAGGCACGGCTACCACCATTGACTTACATTTCTCTGCACCTCCGTTAGATTTCAATTTTTAAACAGTAACCTATTGTCTGGTATGGAGACAGAAGAAAACACAAAACAAACCCGAATAAAAACCTGCCAACTGCTGAACGGCCAAACTGATGGAATGACTGTATCTAAGCTGAACTTTGCAAACAATAGGTATCATTTGATGAACAAATCTTCTATGCCAAGTTTAGATTTAAACCTCAAGGCATCTAATCTCATGTAATCTTTTAAACCTGCAGAGGTATGAGGAAAATTAGGGTCCTGGGATCAGGCGGCTGGTCCAGAAGGAATTGGGATAAAATCCAGGTGAGCTACTTCTCGATGCCAACCCTCTCGTCTCCTATAATACCTCTGCCCGTGCAGATGGAGTCCCTCTCAACCTCTTGTTCTGTTTTTAGTGAGGAGACCATCCCTGGGAGATGAAATCATAAGGAGGAAGAGAAAAGGGTGTATGGTTTAGATCTGATTGACGTTAGTGGGCAAGGGGGAAAAATGAGGACACAGTGGGTGTCCCCCTGCTGGGAGTCTCACAAGGCAGATGGGAAGCAGGAGCCACACACCGTGCTTGGCAGACTGTGAAGTGTTCTGTGGCGTCATTATCACAGAATCGAGCCCTTTTCGAATTAAGAATAGTCCTAATTTGCACTTCAATGGGTTTTTCATTTACATAATGTTAGAATGCAAAGAAAATTCATACACAAAACCCACTGCTAATTTAGCACTGAAGTTCTTGTTTAAATACACACTGAAAAGGAATGCATTTTTTCACTTACCCATCAATGGAGGAGGCTGGGCAGTTTGCTAGTCCGGGCGTGGCAGTCAAATCCCAAATGAGACTATATGTGCCTCTGAGCAGGTCTGTTGGTACGATCCAAACCCTAATCGCTGTTTCAATAATTTATCTGGCATGGAGGACTTAATGTCATTTATTTAAGGGCTCTGAGGAAATGTATTCTTTTCTGCAGGTCCTCATTAAAGGCGCTTGCAGCTTTGACTCTAGTGGGAATGATGGTTTTTTAACAGGTGTTAATTCAGCTGATGACACCGTGTAAAATTGCCAGGGTGATGGACTTAGAGATGGCAGATGTCTGACCAGTCTGCTGTACCCTCTGCACAGATTATACGCAAGGCAAACGGGTTATGATACCCTGTGTTCTACCTGGCCGTGGACGGAGGGGGTATCATAAGGGATTATACCTCTTGCAGTGGGCACTGCCCTAGTTAATTGCTTTCATATAATCCCTCACCTGTTAAAAACCTTTTTCCTCTTTCAGACACCAAAAAACTAATCTTCTTGTTTTCTCTTGAAGTACTGCACTGTCCCCCCTCACCTGCCTCCCTCTCAACATATATATATGAAATCTCCAGTCTAAGGTCTGTTCTATCAGTGGTAGGGGTTGAACTCTAGGCTTTGCACTCTCAGGACAAGCACCGTTTACCAATGAGATTTCACCTCAGCTCCTTGAATATCTTTTATTTTGACTTGACACCTCATGAAGTTGCTCAGGATGACCTTGAACTTGCAATCTAAGATCTTAGAACTCTAGAGCCTGGGAACATAGCTCAGTTAGCTGAGAGCACTTACCCAGCATGCACCAGGCTCTAGACGTAATACTCAACACCTCAAGACTCATAGTAGAGGCCTTTCTCTTTCTTCAAGTCTCTTGAAGATGGTGGCTGTATATTTGTGGACATTTGTGCCCTATCATCAAGTGGCAGACAATGTGCAGGACATACATGGAAGTATCTTGCAGGAAAATCTTAACCAGGCTGACTCACTGGACTCAGGAAAGAGTCGATGGCAACTCCTGGAAGAGGCTGCATGGTGACACGGACATCCTTGTGATGCATAACTGGAAGGGCTGAGGCAGGAGGAGCTCAAGTTCAAAGCCACACTGCAAGTCTTTATCTCAAGAAAAAAAATTCAAAAATCTAGTTCTTGGACAAATAAAAATAAAACATAATGTCATAATGAAAACGGCAGAACAAAACCCGTCAATTAATCGAAAAAGTCATGCAAAACAAAACAAAACAAAACAAAACAAAACAAAACAAAACAAAACAAAATAAAAAACCAGGAAAAAAGTTGACTTTCTACCTGAGCCATCTAGCCAGAGGAGGCTATGCAGAAGGACCAGAATTCAATAGCAGCTTTAGAAACCTTTACCCCAACTCCACAGGGCTTGAACACTGGAAAACAATTCCTCTTTAAATATGTCTTCTTGAAAATTATAGAAAACAGGATTGGATAGATGAATCTCTCAAACCAGAGGTGCCTGGTGAGGGAGATGGCCGTGACTTGGAGGATGAAACAGGGCTGAGGGCTGGCTCTTCTCTCTGCCTTAAAGCAGGTGAAGGCCAGGGAGGCTGTAGAACAGTTAGGTTTCCAGCGGTGCCTTACATTACTGAGGGGTGGGGGTGTGGTATTCAGTAAGATAGGAAAGGAAGGAAATCCTATGATGATCAGAATTTTCCTGGAATAGTGTTTACTCCCATTTTCTGGTTTTATATGGGGCTTTTCTGGAGGTGCCACTGCTGTCACCTGCGTAATACCCACAGGCAATTTTGCAAGGTTAACGACATGGAAATGCTATTATAATGAAGCTGAGTACAGTTAGCTGGTTTGACTTCATCTTGTGTCTTTACTGTTGAATAGTCACATGACATCTGGCTACAGTAGAGCCCCTAGTGGCCTCAGTCCTTAGGTACTGTGCTCCTAGCCTGCAGTTTTTTCCAGGCTTGTGTAGCGCCCCCTCCTGTTTCCTGTGTCCTCTTTTTCTAGGTCATGAAACTCCAGCGCTTCCCTTTGTAAGGGGGCTGTCAGCCTTGGCTGCAGACCTCAGAGAACAGTTGAGTTAAAAGCCCCATGAAGTTTTGAATCAGGTGCTCTTACCTGCCAGATTCTTATTTTCTCAGGTGCTGCTTACAGTGTGGGCCTTGGCTCTGTTCACAGAGTCACTGTGAGTTACGATGGACAATACCCTCTTAATGATATGCGAATGTGAACCGCTGCTATTTCCAGAAACTTCTTTACCAATTTAATGTATTCAAAGGTGAGAATTCAAGCTGCTGGCTGCATTCTAAATGCCTCTGTATCCCAAACTTTGCCTGTTTTCCTGGACTTTGCATTGTTGTGTGTTTGCTTGTTTATTTAATTTTACTTGCTTGTTTTGATATAGGATCTTTCTATGTAGCTCAGGTTTGCCTCTGAAGCAAAGGTGCTGGGATTACAGGTGTGTGTCCTCATGGTCAGCAACACTGGTCATATAATCCACCCTCACTCTGTCACCTCTGCTCTCGGCTCACCTGCATGGGTCTGTTGGAGATCAGAAAACAAAACACTCAATATGGTGGGTGTGCCCAGCACTTTGGGCTGCAGTATTGAAAAGGACTCAGGAGCAGCCCGAGAACCAAAGTCTGGCTGACTTCTGTCCCCCCAGCCCCAGTAGATTCACAGAAGCCTGAGTGCAGCTTTCAGTGAAGTTCCCTTATCTGACCAAGGGAAGTTACTCAATAAGAACCCAAGTAATAGTCTTTATCATCCTTACTGGAGTCTCACCAACCAGAGAAACTCACAAGAACTGCCTATCAGCCTATTGTGCAAATTCTGGGAACTCCTAGCTAGGGCTCTATTGCTGCAGAATAAGAAGAACTTCCTTTGCAGTCTTCTTCTTCCATTCCTCTTTTATAAACCTTGCTATCACCTCCCAGATCCTCCAGGCCCCTCAGCTCAGAGGGGTGGGCTGTACAAACGTCAAATCTGCCCCTTCCTTGAGTCTTGCATAGTGTGTGGCCCCCATGGAAAGTGCACATCGTAAGTGTGCAGATCTCTTTTGCTAATTTGACTCTTATCAGCTTATTTCTTAGTGGGCCTCTGGAAGGAGAGACACTATTCACCTAGGTGTAGAGAGAGGCTAGCCAGGGTTCACGGAGTGGTGGGGAGTATTTCCGAAGGCCACCAGGTAAGAAAGGAATTAAAATATGTTTCCAGGATTCCCACCGCCCCCCTTTGTCTTTACTGGCGGAGCCAGCTTGTGAGTCCTTGGATTGCTAAGTTTCCTAGGTTTATCTCAAACTCATGATCCTCTTGCCTTAGCCTACCCAGAAATGGGATTACAGACAGTGCTGGCGTATAGGTGTGTTCCACCACACTCCGCTTTTGCTAGCTATTTCATTTATTAATGTATATATGTGTGGTGTGTGCTCTCATACATAAGTGTATTTGCATGTTTGTTTATGTGCATGGACACACAAAAGGCACGTTCATGTGTGTGTGTGTATATGTTCTGTGTGTATACGTTCATGCACAAGTGTGCCCCCCCCCCCAATGGAGATCAGAGGACAACTTGTTGCCGATGCTGGTTCTCTCCTTCTACTATGTGGGTCCTGGATATTGAACTCTGGTTACTAGGCTTGGCAACAAGCACTGCACCTTTACCTGCCAAGTCATCCGTGTACGGATCCATGCATATTGATTTTTGTAGTGATGCTGTCCAGCATCAGAGCAAGGCCATGGGTAGGGCAGAGAGGGCTAGAATACATCCTCCCCTTGTCTGTAGCCCTGGAGGGACGGAGGAAGTGCAAGCTTCGTTACAACCCAGATCCGGTTTTGAAGTTAGGAGAAATACTCTGCTTGTGTTGCACAACTCAGCTCTGACTTCTGTGTGGGGTGACCTTGCCCTGTGGCTCTTCCACTCTCACGCTCTTGTAGGAGTCCCAAAGGTAGAGAATGGTCAGGAGTAGAAGATCTCATTGACCAGGAAATACCCCCCAAACCCAACCCCCAAAAGCAAAAAGAAAAAAGAAAAGAAAAACAAACCCACCAAAACCCAAGTGGAAACTTGCTGCAAGAGCAGAAGCATCATGCAGGCCACCAGTGCGGCTGCCTGTACACAGTCCTTTCCTAGGGGGAGCTTCCAGGCTCTTTTACATACATGATCTCACCCGGGACTCTGACTGTTTGCAGAGGTGGGTAAGAACTAAGATCTCTATTTTATAGGTGAGAAAACAGAAGCTCCAGGGAGAGCATTCAGCCCAATTCCCATAGCTAGAATTAGCCCTTTGACTTAAAAATTCAGTGTGCTTTCTTTCTCCTGTGCCCTGTGGTTCCTCAGCCCACAGTCTCCCGGAGAGCTGACTATCCACCTAAGAATGGCTTAGAATGTAGATACTGATTAGAGAGGAAGGCATTCTAGGAGTAAATTAACTGTGTTTGAGCATTCTTGCCAGTTTTATAGCATTGAAATTACAAATCCAAACCAAAATGAGCAAGTAGCTGGTCCTGCCCTTCTAATCCTTCTTTGCAAATTGCCACCTGGAGCTTAAGCCAGCGGTTCACAGGGCAGAATGCTTTGTCTTCCACACCACAATTAGACGACACTCGGGGTTGTTTTCTGCCGAGACACTAACTCATAGAAGACGATACTCATTAAAGATAGCTTGACAAACAACCAATGATCAAACCACATGCAGGGTGTTCCAACTGTAGGCTGTTCCTTTAGTTTTTCTCTTGGGAGTCAAAGATGGCAGAAGTGCTGAGGACCCCTGAGTGGGTTCACATCTGGTAAGGTGATACTGAATAGGTAGGGCTGGTCTTGAAGGGCAGTTGGAGGGTGGCACTGGTTCAGTGGCTGTGAGTCAGGTGGCTCAACAATGATGTCAAGTTGGGGAGCAGAGAGACAACATCTGACTAGGGGAGGGAAAGGGTTGTGGGGGATGCAGGAGACTGTGGAACCTGAGCTGGGGGATGGTGTTTCAGAAAGTCCTATGGGATGGAGTAGGGCAGTTGAATGCTGGCTTGAGGGAGGTGAAGAGACGCTGGCCTTCTTTCACAGGTGGAGTCACAATTTGAGCTCATCATTACGGAGAGAGGGAGGGGAAGTCTATGAACATGGTGTTGGCACTCTCTCAGCTTCCGGTGAGAGCTATGCTGCTCAGCTCATGTGGAAGACAGTGCTCGTGCAAGAGAGAAAACAAGAGGGTCGCCTTGCTTAATGAGAACCATTTTAGGGTGAGCTAAAGCTCAACTGTTCTACCAACTGCTCTTGGGAGAACAAACGGACTCCATTGAGAAAGGCCCGGGTCCCTCTCCACAGTATAATCGACTCTTAAAGACACCCACCTCCTGACACTACCACAATGGCAATGCATTTCAACCCGGGGACAAACCCAGTTCATATCATGACAGGTTCTGGCAGGTTGCCTAAGGTGGTGTAGATTGGAGTGAGGAACAAGATTAAGCTAACTAGAATGAAGTTGAAGGGCAGGTGAACAAGAGACTACTGGCTTGTTGAAGTGGCAGAAAGTTGGGGTGTGTGTGTGTGTGAGGAGAGAGATCACCCCTTCCCTTCTCTAAATCAATGGATTCAGCAGCCCAGCTCTCCCTTCAGTCATCTCAATAACCAGGACCTGAGTCTGGAGAGGCATAGGATGAAATACAGGGTAATACTTAACTGCTCTCGCTAGCTGGAGAAAAAAAAATGTGTAAAAGCAGTTACAATGTGGCTCTTGGAGCTGATATTAAGGTGCATTGAAAGTGCACCCCTCCTTGGGCATCAGCTTCCTCTAAGTACAGGTGTAGTCTTTACAACTAGCAGTGTCAGTCTGAAAGGACTGGTAGATACACACACTCATCTTAGCACTGAGAGTGGCTCAATGCTGGGACACCTTAAGAGACCAAAGCCTTAGGAGACTGGTAGGGCCCTGGGCCATGCCTAGTGTAGTCGTCCAGGTGGGGCAAGTATAGCCTAAGTTTTACTGCTTCTGGGCAGGGATGTTTGTCTGCTGTACTCTGCTGGACGCATGGGCAGTTCAGCTTGATCAAGGGTAGTTTGAGCTGTGGCCACTTCAAGCACATTTCTGTGTCATAGTTGAAACCATGTAAGTTTCACAAACCCGGCGGGTTCATCATGACTTTTGTTGTTGGTGTGCTGAGGACTAATTCTATAGTTTGCTTTCCACTGGAAGTGGACAGCAGGCCAAGGCCCAGGAAGGTGGTCGAGCGGCTGCACAAGGTGCAGAGGTTGACGGCGGTTTGGGGTGACCAGGGTACACCAGGAGCCCACGGAGTAGCTAACTCAAACCGGGGAAATAGAGCACAGCGCCCACGCAACTCTTCACTGCGACAGGGAGGGCGAGGTGTGCGCGCTGGGGACCACGGTGCCCTCAGGCGGGCGCTCCGTGCCTTGACTTCCCCATCCCAGGGGGCGGGGCCGCAGTCGCGGCGAGCGGAGAAAGTGCGCGAAGGGGGGGGACGCGCTGTGAGCGCACACGTGACGGCGCGGCGCCGCGCGAGCGGGACCCGGCGGCGGCAGTGGACCTGGCTGCGGCGGCGGGCGCAGTGGAGCGGCCCGGGCGGCTTGGAGCCCCGGGAGTGGCGCGCGCGGCCCCGGCCCTGGCCCCGCGCTGTCCCGGCGCGCGCTGCACATTCTCTCCTGGCGGCGGCGCCACCTGCGGGAGCGTTCGCCCGAACATGGCGACACGGAGCAGCAGGAGGGAGTCGAGACTCCCTTTTCTATTCGCCCTGGTCGCGCTGCTGCCCCCCGGGGCTCTCGGCGGGGACTGGACGCAGAGATTGCACGGTGGCCGAGCGCCCTTGCCCCAGGACCGGGGCTTCTTCGTGGTGCAGGGCGACCCGCGAGAGCTTTGGCTGGGAACGCACGGGGATGCCCGAGGGGCGAGCCCAGCGGCCAGGAAGCCACTCAGGACCCGGCGGAGCGCTGCTCTGCAGCCCCAGCCTATCCAGGTGTATGGACAGGTGAGCACTTCTTCAAGCCACCTCCTTCCAGCTCCTTTCTTTCCCAGCACTTCCTCACCCCCGCACCCATCCTTTGCAGTCGCTTCCCAGGTGCTGGCACCGCTTGGGGACTTCCCAGCTGGCATGTTTGTTTCATTTCTTTTTCTTTTCCTTTCCCCCCTGTACATCACATGAGTACAGCCGTCAGCACTCTGGTCGCATAGATCTTTTCCTTCTTCCTGTCGATTTTAGCAAATATATTCCAGGTAACTCGAAGGGTGCAGCGCCTCTCTTTCCTAGCCTGTATGCAGACAGACCAGTGTAGTTTCCGGCAGGTTTTTAGAGGAGTACAGCATTATTTTTACATCTGGATAAATCGGGCATAACCCCCACCCCCACCCCAACACCATACCTCCCTTTGGCAGTGGGGGGCGAGAACCCTGCAGTTGTAAAGCACTTAAGCAGAATTGCTTTCCACGCTTATCCTCATAAACCCCAATGAAGGTGGGCAACTCTCAAAGCGCCACGATTGTCCCTTGTGTACCCAGTAGATGTATGTGTGCCTGTGAGCTCATGAATGTCTCTGTGTGTAAGGCTGGATTATTTTCGTTGGGAGTATGGCATACCATCTCACCTCCTTTCCTTCCCACCCCCTCAAGGTGATGGCTTTATTTTAGATAGAAACTATCTCTTATGACACTCGGGATTTGAGAGTACTGCAGGAAATTTGCTGGACTCAATATTCATTAAAGGATTTATTTCTATCCAGGCAATGGGTTTATTAGGTCATAAGTAACACACATTTCACTCATGGCCCCCACTGACTGCTAGGGATGTCAAGTTGAGTTTGTCCCGTAGAATCAGTGTTGGAATTAATTTGCCGGTGTTATTTATCTACTCAGAAACTCCCAGTCCTTTGGTTAAGATTGACAACTAGAAGGTTGGTGGGAGAGAAAAGGTGGGCCCAATGGAGGTGACCAACACAACCATGTCCCAGAGCGACTGTTGCTTTCTAAAGTACAAATTAAGTGATTAGCCCGGGTTCTGCCTTTCTTCACGGATTTTGGCTATAGCAAAGTCTTCCTTCATGCCTTACATAGAGTTAAACGATCAACTCCTGCAGCCAGAGAGCAGCTCATAAAACATGCCACCCTATTGTGTAATGTTTTGAGTGAAGAAACCCAAGCTGTGAAGGTGCAGTGACTGGTCCAAGGTCACATAGGGAAGGACTGTAAGTGCTGTAGCTCTCGTCTGCATGGCCTCACTGACCTTTGGGTGCTGGGGGTCACCTTGTCTCTGCTCAGTCCTTCCTAAAAATCCCCTTTCCAAAAGAAAATGTATGTCGTTGTAAAGATAGAGGGATGGTTGTGTGTGGGTGGAAGGAGCTGACATCTGTCCACCGCCAGACCACCTGCCCCTGGGCAGGAATGTATACTAGATGACCTGTAACTGCTTGACAGTGTATGTACGTGTGTGTGTGTGTGTGTGTGTGTGTGTGTGTGTGTGTGTGTGTGTGTGTGCAGGGCTCAGACTACTGAAGCCCACCTGCCCTGTTCTTGGGCCCAGATCCTTGTTCCCCTTTTCACCTCCATCTGAAACTTCCTTTTTGTAATTTGGAAGTCAGCAAGATTGCTCTTGGCAGGCATGGCAGCTTGGAACTGACGAGGATGGGTCTCCCCAGCCTGCCTCGCTCTGCTGTGCTCCTGAGCCAGTGGGCTGGGCCTGGGAGGAGTGAGAGGACAATGCCCCTGGATGCTCAGGTCCCCTGCAGCCTAGTTTTGGTGGAAAGAGGCACCTTCTAGTCTCTACAGTATCCATGCAGGTGCTGCTTGTTTCCGCCTTCCTTCGGGTTTACTGTGTGAAAATCGCCCAGGGATTTAGAGCAAGCTAGAGATGAACTCTGTTCTTGTTGGGAGCCACTCCAACACCCCCCTCCCTCCTGCGCTTTGCTTTCATGTCTCCAGGCCAGCCAGACTGGTTCCATTGAAGGATGCAGATCCAGCCAACAGTTGAACTCAGCATGAGGAATTCCCACAGAACAGTGAGGATCCCTCCTGGGCCCTTCCTCACTAGGGCTACCTTCCTAGGCTCCCATTCCCTGTTGCCGCAGGTTAATGAAAAACAGCATTAACCTTCCTTGTTGAGGAGTGGACTGAGACAGAAGGAAGAACTTTATGGTATGGTGTTTTTACCGCAAGCTCTAACCTGGTGCTGGCCGATCGGACTGCAGGCTCAGGAAGCAGTGGCTGAATGACTTGGGGGCTCTTCTCTGGGTCTCTGAGTAATGCATGTCTATTTGGAATCACCTCTGTAGCAGAGGTGGCTATGTGCGTACCTCTGTTTTTCCTGGGACATACCCAGGTCTGAATAGTGCCTCACCCCCCCACCCCCCAAGTGCATCTGTGTTATTAATTGTATGCTCATTTGAACTCTTGTCCTGTACCAAGTCATATAAACTCCCTTCGATTTTTAAACCCAAATAATTACAGTGAACAGTTGTCTGAAGGGGATGTGTTTCTCAAAACAAACAAACCAACAGCAAGCAAAGACAACTGAAGGAGAGATCATTGTAAACAAACAGCAGACCTGTCACACTCAGCCCTGACCCTACAATGTACTGGTGGGCTTACCTGGCTGAGTGAGGCTCTGACGTGGAAGGAAAGCTGGGGACAGGGAGACTTAGGTGTTCAGTACTTTCTTGTCCTTGGGCCTTGGTGGGGGTAAGGGAGTAGGGTGAACACTTACCAGGGCTCAAAGCAGAAGCCAGGGAGGTGGTGAGAAGGCCTCTAGCTTCAGGGGGGACAGAAGGAAGGCTTTGCCAGGGAAAATTTGGCTGAGAAAGGAGCCTGTGTTGGCATGTTGCATTGGAGTGTCTCTTCTTTTACTCTCCTCACTTTATGGAGTAAAGATTTTGTTATTTTGACTATATTTTGTCTAAGGACTTCCTTCTTAGGAAGGTTTTCTAATGTGGGGAGACTGGTTCTGACATGATCACCCAGAAACACATTTGTAATAATAGAGACCAACAGACCAGATATTAGGGCTTTTCTACACAAGTTCAAATTTTACAAGGAAGGCCTATTCTTTAAAAAGGTCAAATTAAAGAAGGAGGAAGCGATAGCTTTACAATATATAATCTATTTAATTATTATTGACAATAATCATTCATACACTTATTGATATAATTATTCATATTATTAATGATTTAATACTACATAAATGAATGTAATTAATTTTTATATTAAGTTGTTTTGGTGTGGGGGGTTTAATTTAGTCCAAGCTGGCCTGAAACTTACCATAAAGCTCAGGCTAGCCTCTAACTGATGCTCCTTTTGTCTCTACCTCCAGAGTACTGTGGTTACAGGAGTGTGTTGTCAAGCCCAGTCTAGTCCATAGTTCTTGCCTGCTCTTTGCCATCACTCTTGCTTTGTGCTCTTCCCAAAGGTCTTCCTCAACTCCTCTCTTTGCTTAGAGAACCCCTTTCTGTTCTCCAATCCTCCCAGGCCCCTAGTATTCTCAGCTCTGTGGGAGCAGTTCTATGCTGGTTCCACCCCTCACTGCCCTGGGTTATAATTAATGCCTCGTCTCCCTGTGTGCTCCTTGGGGGCCAGGATTTGCTCCTCTGTGTTTCACTGTATGGGAGACCCATGATAACCATCTGAGGACCAGTTTTCTACCTGGAAGAAGAGGCATAGAGAGCACATTAAGTTATACAAAGTTATTTATAAGCAGGAGCAAGGGGAGCCCACAAACTGACAAAATGCTTTGGCTCACTCCATGGTGCTGAAGCAAATGCCATGGCCCTTGGGAGTGTAGCCCTGGTTTTCCTGTGTTATCTGGGAGTTAATTCGAATAAAGACCTAGGATTCTATTTTTACCGTGTTCTCCCTTTTAGGACTCTCATACTGGTTTTTACTAATGGTATTTTTAATTTTTGTGTGTGTGTGTGTGTGTGGGGGGGGGAAGTTGCGGATCCTTTGGAATGAGGCACAAAGCCTAACAGGATTTACAGGTTTATTTTGCTTGCAACAAGCTCTCTGTTCATAATTCTTGCATTTTAGAGGCCGGAGAGGATACAATGTCCTGGTTTGAGACTAAAAACAAAGTGTCCATTACAACACAAGGGCCTTGGACAAAAGGCCTCCTTTGAGGAAAGAGTACTGTTTGGCTTTAGATCACTCTGGTGTTGATTCTTACACGATATACTTGCTTGGGAAAGAATTGGCTGGTTGATTCTGGCGTTAGGATGCTTGACCTGTGGGCTTCCAGATGAAGCCGAGACGGCGGCATGCTGGCTGTGCCACGCTGAGTTTTGCGTAGGTGAAGACCTGGTTGGCCTCTTGGGTTGGTGAGGGATGTGACCTTGAAAAACCTCTCCTGGTTGCACCTGTATCCCTTGCATTGAGTTCTGGGCTGTGTCTGGCACTGTTTGGTTCATTGGTTGATTAGAGCCTGGAACTGTAGAGGCTTTGAGGTAGAAGGAATGGAGAAAAGGGGCCCAAGGAGAGACACTGAGAACTCAAGGGATGGGAAGAGAAGTTACCTGCTGAGCTTCCTTAGTCTTAAGCAGAGAATGTCTGCTAACAGAGCCATTGATAAGAAAGAATGTGTGGAGACAGGTGAATCCTTTTGAGTTCTCAGGTATCACAAGCCCCTTCTCAGTTGGTAACGCTTGTTGCCAGGTTTTTGTTACGATTTCCTCACAGAAATAGTCTGTGTCTGTATAACATGAATGCACACAGAACCGAGTTATCAGCAGCCTTTTGTTACCTGTGCCCTTGGTGTCATGAATAATGAGGTTAATTTAAACTCTAAATGTATTTGTGGGGTGGTGACCATGGGTAGTCAGGATGTCACCTGAAGTGCCACATATAAAATAGATGATTACTTCTTTTCCGGGCCAGGTGTAAGAGTGCCCTCCCCCCTTTCTCCTGTGGGCCAGAAGGCCACCACTGCAGAGCCTCCTCTGAGCTTGCAGAGGATTCAACAGCCCCTAGGGGAGTGGAACCCCACTTTGTGAGGCCATCAGAATTCAGGGAGCACGTTACAGACCTTAGCTTTGTGTTCCTTTGGACACTCTTTCCATTGTATTTCTGGAAAATGAAGGCAGTGCTTTGCTTAGTAAATTGCTTTGAGACCTGGATCCGTGAGGCAGGTTCTAACAGCACTGTACATCCCAAGGCAAGAGCAGCTGCAGTAGGAGCCTTGCATTGTCGACTGGGGTCCTCTTCCTTAGAGATCACAGGCGTGTTTGTGGTGTCTTTCTTATCCCAGGCAGTCATAGAGCAAGCAAGTCCTGTCCGGTCCACTGTAGAGAGATGCAGGGGTAGTCTAATAGTCTAAAAAGCATGAAATAGCCAAACTAATGCTATTTGCTTTTACATATTTATTTAGTTTCTCTTTTAAAGCATCAGTTTACCTTCTTAATTAAAATTTGCTCAGGTGAATATTAAATGAGTCTGCATTCTTCGTGTTACCTACCGATAGGGGAAATGGTCATATAAATGTATTCCAGGATGACCAGTGTAGCATTTATAATATTTGACAATTATGGATAATTGATGGTTGACGACCCAGAACTGTTTTAAACCTGGGCTGTTATGTGGACCTTTCTTTCACTTTTTTTCCCCAGGCTTAAATTTATGTGATGGGAAGGGGAGTTCAGTCTCTTTTGGTTTGAACATTTGGGGATTGGTATTTCTCTGGAAATTGTCTGGGAATCCAGGGAGAGGCGTTTTCTTTGTTAATGAGAACGCAGCCTTCCTGTGCATTCTCCGGGCAGGCCATGATCTGCTGGCAGATGGCATATTCAGTCCAGCCACGTACATGCAAAAATCAATTTCCCCCAGTTTAAAATGAGTCACAGTTAATTTCGACCTAATTTATTGGTTTATCGACTTGCGAACCTTAGGCCTTCGAAGAAGTGGCCTGGGTGGCCCTTTAGTATCAAAGCAGCTGATGATGCCAAAAAGCAGGAAAATCAGGGTGGGCTGCTGCTCAGGGTTCCATGTTACTGGGAGATGCTGGGAGTTGAAATTGGAAGACAGCAATGCTTCGTGCTTAGTAGAGTGGGCTCTGTGTGCATGGGACTTGGTAACAGTCATAACTACAATTGTGAAATAAAGAGTAATTATAAAATTCAGGTGTCCTTTGTGTGTGTGTGTGTGTGTGTGTGTGTGTGTGTGTGTGTGTGTGTGTGTGGTTCTGAGGATTGAACTCTGTGCCTGGTGCATGCTGAGCACATGCTTCTCTATGAGGTAGACCCTCAGCCTGAGCAACTGTTAAATGTAGTGGTGACTGGAAGCTCCATCACCGCTGTTAGCCGAGAGCTTTCTGATCCTGTGTTCTGTCCTTGTAACCGATCTTCTGATGGAACATTACGGAATCGGAGTTTCAGCAGTGCCGAACATCTGTGTGTTCAGCATGTCTGCTAGGTACACGTGGCCACTGAACACTTGAACTATGGGTAGTGTGACTGGAGAGCTGAGTTTCTTTTCACGTAGTATTAATGAATTTAAAGCTTAATAGCCAGCCACATGGAGACCCTGGCTGTCGGTGTCCTGCCGGCTGGCAGACCTCTGTTAAGTGGAAGGAGCCTAGGCATCGGAGCTGTATGCATCTTCTGTTTCACCCAAGAGAGAGGCTAACCATAGACAGGGGAAGTAAAAACAAGAGTTGAGCGCTTTGAACAAACCCTAGGTCTTGGAGGCTGCTGATGGCCAAGTTGCAGTGGCTAGGGCGGGCTGCATGGGCCATTGTGGAGGACAAGGGGGGCCCTGTGTTCATTTGGGGGGTTTGCCTCTGCACAGCTGCCTCTTTCCATCAGGCCCTTGGAGGGCAGACCCTTCAGATGAACTCTTTAAACCTGTGTGCCTCTGCTCTTGGCTGCGCTTATGCAAACAGTCCAGGGCTACCCCAGCTGTGCTGAGGTGCGCAGAGGTGTGCAGATCTCCTGGTTCCTAGGGAGCAGGGAGCAGTTAACGGTGAGGCAGCCTCTTTGTCCCTGTCCACTTCCTGTGCTTTTACTGACTTACCCCAGTGGACCTGGGTCTGTCTTTCATCCCTTCGACCCTTTGGGCTGGCACAAAGACAAACAATAGAGGTGTGTGGTCTTCACCGCTGTACTGAAGCTCCTCCTCCTTCCTTGCTGACCCTTTAACTTAGCATGCCATTGCTGTTACCGCTGCCGCTGCAGGCTCTTGGCTTGGAAAATCGGGACCCTTCAGGATGATTTATCTCCAGGCCCCTGAATTAGATTAAAAACACAGCTACGAATTCTCAGAAAGGCAGGCTGATGTGATTATATCCCAAATCTGAGTGGCAGACAAGGGCAATAAAAAGACGTAAGATATCAAATGCGTTTTGTGCCATGTAGAGACCAATGTACGAGGTTACCCCTCCCTTAAAAAGAAAAAGAAAAAAAAAAAAAAAACAAAAACAAAAAACCGAAAACAAAACCAAACTAAAACACCCGAAGAGGACTACAAAGGCTTTATTTATTTTGAAAGAAGACTTATCTGTGGTGTGGACAGCTTGCCCCTCACTGCTGACTGAAGGGAGACTTGGGGAAGGTGGCTAGAGTAATTTTTATGTGGAGTAAGTGGGTAAGAGCCGATGAGGGTTGTGGGACTCTAAATGTGCTTCATCTCTCATCACCCTTTGTAAGCTGAGGGATGGTGTCCTGCTAAAACACACACATGCATACACAATCTCACACACACACACAACACACGCACAATCTCACACATACAACACACACACTTAATCTCACACATACAACACACACATATACACGAGAAACACATAGGTGCAAATGCACACACACGACACACACATATACATAAAACACACACATATGTACACACATACAGTCTCACACACACTACACACACACACAATCTCACACACACAACACACACACACAATCTCACACATACAACACATACATACACACGAGAAACACATACATGCACACACACGTCACACACATATACATAAAACACACACATGTGTACACACATACAGTCTCACACACACTACACACACACACAATCTCACACACACAACACACACACACAATCTCACACATACAACACACATATACACATGAGAAACACATACATGTACATATACATAAAACACATACATACAACATACAGACATGTCATGTACACACGCACAGTCTCACACATACAATACACACCCTTGAGAAACACATACATGCACATGCACACATATGTATATGTACACACATATACATGAAACACACACACAAAACGCACAGACACATACACACATGCACACTATCAGGAGCCACTTGGGAAAGAACTTGGCTCAGAGTCTGTCACCCTGGATGCTTGCTGGGCCTGGACCCCATGGAACCTTGTTTGTCTGTTAACTGAGATGTTCGTGGCAGCGGAAACTTGACAATCCCGAGACCTAGGAAGGTCAAAACTGACCTCCTGGGCCCAGGTCAAGGATCTTAGAAGAAGGGACCATTGATTCTAGGTAGGGGGGAAAGAGCGGAGCTGGGGAAGCTATCTGGAAGCTGAGGCTGTTTGAAGGAATTTGAATATTTGAGACCTGTGCCCTGTTAATTGAGTAACATGACACCATACCTAAAATTTACCTCATCTGTGTATATTTAGTTCCCTGGAAGTCCCATACTGAGTAGTTATAAAAATATATCTTGCAGTTAATTGTGCATGGGGTTTGCTGGAGTTGTCGAGGCGTGCCAGGGTAGAGATGACAGGGTTACTGCAGAGACCAAGCAGGAGAAACTTTAGGTGTGTCTGGGCGAAGTTGGGGAGAGGTGAATAGGCTGTTAAAACAGAGTTGGAGAGTTAGGCAAGCAGAGGAGACCTGTGGCCAGCACCTGTCACCAGGTGGGGCCTCTGGTAGTCTCCAGGCTGTCTTGGCTTTCCTTGGCTTTTGGGGGGCTGAGCTTTGGGTACCCTCTGGGTTAGTTGTCTCGTTTGGGTTTCTTTTTCAGTGTGGAAAAGCAGCTGGCAACGAGGTCTCAGGGTCTTCTGCTGTAGGATAACAGGTTTAAATGCTGTGCCTTTGGGGTGAGGTCCTTGTTAGGGAGTAGTGTCACCTCAGTGGTGACAACTTGGGGCTTGGACTTTGGGCTTCCCCAGCGTTCTAAGCCTTGTTGTCAAGCATGGGCAAGGCTTCCTGAAAGTGTCACTAGTTCAAAAGTCAGTGTAGTATGTGTTGTCTTATTTGATATACGGCATGCTTTCTAGGTCCCCTCCTTCCCCCTGCCCTTCCTCCCCCCTCCCTCCCTCCCTCCCTCCCTCCCTCCCTCCCTTCCTTCCTTCCTCTTCCTTTCTGTGTAATCCTTTAGTCTCCTTACCCTAAGCCCCATAGCTCTCATATAATCCCCTCTTCTCCTAGGCTATTCTGGCTTCACTGCTGTTTGAACTGTTTTGAAGATGGTAGATTTTAGTGCTCTCGCAGTCCCTGAGTCTTATTCTTCCCTAGGTTTGTGTTCCTCTCATTCTGTCCCGGCCTTGCATCCCTAACTGCTCCCTCTCCATCTTTGGTTTTATTAGCTCTTTCAGGAAGTGTCATTGTCCTCTCCACATGAAGTCAGGGCTTCTGTTTGACAACTGGAGTTTAAGCACTCATTAAATTTGTTACTTGGTGCTTCTTCCTCTACTAATTTGAGTGAAGCCAGGCAAGACAGAGAAGTCTGGTGCTATCCTAACACCTAGCGTAGCATCTGGATTACAGTAAATGCTCAGTAAACATTTATTGAATGAGTGAAGTAAGCAGCTATTTATAGCAAAGCTGTGGGAGCCAAATAAGAGAGTTTGGGGAAAGTGGGTGGTCTGGAACCCCACTGAGGGAAGTAGAGGTGCCTCTGGGGGAAGTGGGAGCAGGGGAATTGATAGTTCAAGGTCAGCCTGAACTTTGTGGTAAGTTCCAGAGCAGCTTGGGTTACACAGCTAGCCGCTTGTCTCTAAAGGAGCAAGTGCATGGCTTTGGGTTTTATTAGGAAATCCTCACAGGAGACAGGTGAGCTATGGCTTCTGTTGTATACTTTGGGAATATTTACTGTGTTTGTATGCCTGGCACTGGAGATCCCTGGTCTCGTCTAAAGGCAGCTGGAATGTTCCCTGTAAATCTCAGAGCAGAGCCTCTCCAGTCAGCAGTTAGATGTTTTCTGAGCTTCCTTCTGGTTCCACAAGTAAAGGAAGGGACAGATTCCCCCCCCCCCCCCATTCATTTTACTCTGGAGCACTCCTGGAATAAGACATGCCATTGTCCAGTGACAATGTTCACCTGGAGGGTGTGGCATGAGGCAGTGAATGACAGGTAGGGTTGACCCTGCAAGCCAGTGAGAATGTGGTTATTGTCCTTCTGGTGTGGTAGGAGGAAAGGCCTTCCCTTCCTCTCTTCTCTTCTCCCCTCTATTCATCCGTCTGTCTATGGCAGGCTCATAGCTCTGGTGAAGATGGTATTGAAATGCCAGGCTTTAGTTCAAGGTCATTCTTTTGCTTTCTCATCTATAAAATGTGCAGCATGACTTTGTCAGCTAAGTGGTTAGCGAGTTCTGTGAGTACGGACCGCATCTTGAGCCAACTCCAAGGTCAAGTGAGTGTGCTGACCCCACAGATAGGGCTGTCTTCAGGGAGCACTCAGATGCTGCATTTCAGTTCTCCTGAGGTAGGAAGTCCAGGGAGTGTAATGAGCTTTCTAAATATAGTGGAGACTTGGTCTGGAAAGGGGACACTGGGAGCTGATTTGCATACCTCACATTTAGGTCGCCCTGGTTGGAAAAAGCCTTGTTGTTGGACATGGGCAGTCCATCTTTGGTTTCTGAGGGCCCCGTGGTGTCAGGTACTTGGGGGGAGTGGTGGGGGGACACTTGGGGGTGCTGACTCAATCCTCAGGGTGTTTGTTTTATATCACTGTTGATTTAAAACAACAACAACAACAACAACCACAACAACCACCACCACCACCACCACCACCACTTCTTTGTATTTCATGCCAGTGAGGCAGAGAACCGAACCAGGCTGCCTTGTTTGTGACACCTCAAGGTCTGTTCTAGAAAGAAACATGTTTGAGACGTGATGATGTCGAGCTGGGAGTGTCTAGGACATCTTCAGCTTTGTGTTTGGCCATTGGGAAGGAGGTAACAGCCAAAGAAATGAATGGAAAGAGGTGGGGCCCGTGGCACGAAGGGGCTCGCATCTTCCCGAGTAAGCATCCAAGACCATACAGACTTTGGTGGCTTTCTTGACAATCTCTCATCCTGTCTTCAGTCCTCCAACCTTGATTTCTCCCAGAAGCCCTTGGTGTGCTCGCGGAGGTAACACATGATTAAAGAGCCTACAGGGTACCTGGCATCTAGCAGGCCTCAGTGCGTACTTCATGGGGATGTGCAGGACTTCCTTCATACCCCCAGGATACTCCTCCATATCCCTTGGCTCCCTAGGGCATGCTGGGGGACTGAGAGATGGCCAGAGGGGGTGGTGATGCTTGGTAAAGACTTTGAGCTATGTCAAGGAGTGGGTGATGGCTGAGAGCCTGTAGTAGCTAATATCCCGGAGCTGAGCCTGTGAGCCTGTGACGGTCACTCCAGCTGGGGACAGCAAGGTGGATGTGAATGCAGTGACTCTGAAGATGCTGTTTACAGTGCTCTGAAGTATTGCTTTGGCCAGAGACCCTGTCCCCACCGGCCTCCATTATGCCTCATTTGAACCGCATAGTTTGGTAGCATCAGGGCTCACTGTGAGCTGAAAGGAAATAAGTCCTTCTTACAAGTAGGAGCTCCTAGGTATTGGATCTGCACTTGAGAAGTATAGTGTTCTACCCAGGTCATAGAAATGCTTTTAAAATGAGGTGGCATTTACATAACAGCCATTGAAAATCCAGTGGCATTTGGAATGTCTGTGCATTGTGTATCTATTATCCCTGTCTGGGTCCATGACGTTCTCAAAGTCCCAAAGAAAATTAGTTACTCCCTCCTCTCCTCTTCCTCAGCCTTCTGGCAGCCGCTTTTCTGCTTTCTGTCCTTGTAGATTTCCCTGCCCAGGATATTTTATATAAACTGAGTCATGCAGTATGTGACCTTTTTGTGCCTGGCACATTGTATTAAAGTGATGAATTAGTATCTCATAGAGCCTTTATTAGCAACCATGCTAAATTCCAAAAGACAGCAGCTCCCTTCCGAGTTTCCCATCAAAGGCTGTGTTGATTTCTCTTCAACCCACCAACGGAGTGTTTTCTTTGATTCTCACTACCTGGAAGCAAGAGAACAGCCCAGATTCACCATCTCTCAAATGAGCTAGAGACTCAGTCATGGGTTACCTTCTGAGGGCTTCTGAATAAATACCTCTGGATGGAACTTACAGGGCTTCTGATCTTGGGCACTGAATCTCTAGGTCTCTGTTTTTTAACCAGAGGAATTCTGGGATACTGATCCTGGGCCACATGGCTCCTAGTGTTTTGGTTATGGACCAGGTGACCTCTGGGTTTGATACTAGAGTGCGTAACCTCTGCAGGTCTGATCCTGAATGAGTTACCTCCAGGGCTTTCATCCTAGACCAGGTGGCCTCTTGGGGTTCTTTTAAACCTTGCCTATGAACCCAGCAGAGGTCTCACAGGCCTATAGATTTGGTTTGTCACCTAAGATGGAGTTTTACTCCGAGATCCCCATGGCATGCAATCATCTCCCCCTCTCCCCCAGCAGAGGCACTCAGCCCCTCCTTGTTGCCTTTACAGCCCCAATTAATTGCATCTCATTTATCAGGTTCCAGCTATGCCCTGTGAGCCAGAGACAAGAGAAAGAAGGTTGTTCACAGCCCGGGGTTATGGTTATGACTGACTACACATCAAGGTTATGTTCCTGGAAAAGTCACACTCCCACCTTCTCCCACCCACTGGCAGGCCGGTGTCTCCTAGATCAGCCTGTGGAACTAGGTGGGAGAGGCTGGTGGGATGAATCTGCAAGCCTGCAGCTGCTGTAGAGGGCAGGTGGTAGGGAGAGCTGGCAGTGGAGCCTGGCATAGGACCCAAACACACTAGAAATCACCAAGGGGATCCAGCCACAGGAATCTGTGGGTTCTCGATGTTGTGGGCTGCCCTGGGGGCTGTTGGCTTCTTGGTCACAGTCCCCTGGGGACTGCGCCCTGCCTGCCTTTTCCTGTAGTACAGCTATGGACAGGAGGAAGATAGATTGCATGTTGTGACCTTAATAAAATTTATGGCTTGCTGACTTCCCTCTCCTAGTTCCCTGGTCTGTCGTTGGGGTGCATCGATTCCTGCTACTGATTTGGGTCCTGTGCTTTGGGGGGGATGGGCACCTTGGCTGCCTTGAAGATTAGTGGTGACTCACCAGGGAGTTATTCTCATGACTGGATATGCTTGACGTCTCTGCCAAGGCAAGGAACTGAACTGTTTGTGTGAGTGCCTGGTGACCCTTGGACAAGCCTTTGCTTGCCAGGGAGCCTTCTCTTCCCCTTCGCTGGGCTGCCCTTTTCCAGTCTGCTCTTAGGAATAAAAGAGACATCAGATAGAAAAGGCTTTAAAAAAAAAAAGTGTTCCACCGAGCTTGCCCCTCAGAGGCTCTCTCTTTTTAAGAACACCCTAGAATATTTTGATGCCTCTCTTTGGTGCCCATTTCATCCCTTAGGATCAGTTAACAAAACCTATGTCCTCGGCTACAAAGACCCCAGCAAGTGTTGTCAGACCTCTCCCCCACTCTGATCCTGTAACACTTTGTAGCCTGTTCAAAGTGTCCTCTGATCGTTAACCTGCTAGAGGGAGGGCTTCGCCTCTGTCTTTGAGAATGGCCAGGTTGAATACGGGTGGGTCTTTGCCTCTCAGACCTCATGTGAACTGCAGGTGATTCTCCTAGGTTCCTAGCCCTCTTTCTGAGCGCCATTTACATAGGTGTCTTGTTTGTTCTTCGCTGGTTCCTGGGGAGCAGATGTCTTTGTAGGTGAGAGGATTTTAGCCTGAGTTTCTGAGGTGTCTGTGCTGGTGGGCTTCTGATCCAGCAGTATTTCCAGTTTCTTCCTGGAAACCTAGGTTGGAAGGGAGGGAGAGAGAAGAGAAAGTTACTGCAAAGTCTGACTTGCTGGGGTTGGGAGGGGGTGAGGAGTCCCTTAGCTGTTTTTTTTTTTTTTTTTTTAAGTTAAATAATTTATTTCTTGTTTTTGATTTGCACATTTCTGTTGATGCTTGCCTAGACTTATCTACTGGGAATGAGAAGTGCAGTTCAGAAGGACATAGATTTGCTATATATGTATATGTATATGTATATGTATATGTATATGTATATGTATATAAAATCAAGTGTCTTTTTTATTTGAAGCAGTCTCTCTCTCTTCAGGTAGTTTCAAACGTTTGGTTCTTAGATCAAATTAGATACAGGTGCTTAAAACCCAAAGCAAGGCTGTTACAGTTAGTTAGCTCCTTGGTGGAGCTGGCTGCCAAGTTTGTGGCCCAGGTGTTTTTCTTCTCCCTTGTGACATCTGAGAGCACCCCCACGAAGTGGGTGGGGAGCACCAGGGTGGAGGAGGAAGGGAAAGGAAGAGGGTGGAGCTGTGGAGAGGGGCGAGTTTTCTGCTAGAGCTCTGCAGGGAGAAGAGTGGGCTCACTCAACTTGAATTTTTCATTAGTCCTAGAGCTGGTGGTTGGGCTGGGCAGGTGAGCTCTCCAGGAGCTGAGTCTCATGTCTGTGGGTTTGAGAAGACTCAGGAGGCTGGCAGCAGACTAGGCTTATTTCAGACTACTATGAAGGAGCTCTGGGTTTGGGGAAGCCTTGTCCAGCTTCTCAGGGATGTACCTGGAGCTTGTCAGTGTCCCCACGGGTTGAGTACCGCGTAGAGCTCAAGTGTTCTGAAAAGTGAGTCTTGGAGCTGGTGTCTGTCAGTGCACGGGAACAGGCACATTAGGGGAAGGAGAAAAGGCCACACAGCTAGTTTTCCATGAGGCAAGAGTGAGCTGAAAGAACGAATGGCTCTTTATTCCCTTTATATCCTTCCTCAGTTTCAACAGACAAACCCCGAAAGCTTTCTAGTGTCAATATAGCTCTCAATTCTGATCAGTTCAAAGGGAGTGTTCCTGATCAGCGGCAGGCCTGCCCATCAATCAGGAACCCAGGCTCGTTCTACCCTGTTTCTTTCTCTGCTTGCATCTGGGCCATTAGAATCCGGAGTTGCCACCTGTGGATGGGGAAAGAAATCAGGACTGGGTGGTCCAGGGTATAGCGGCCCTAAGGATCGTCTCCTAAAGTCTTCTGTGTAGACCTCTGTCCCTGGGACACACTTTGCTGTCTCAGGCTGGGCAAGAGTCTATGGTGACTTCAGAAAGTAGATCAAGAGAGTAGGTGGTCAAGTTGCAACATGGTGGCTTATCGGGGTAAAACAGAAATGGCTACCTAGTCCTTGGTTAGTTGGCTTATATATTCTGTTTTTACTTGGCTGGTTTACAAAATTGAAAGTCTGGGGACTTCTGTTAGTAGTAATCCAAAGGCTACTTCTGGTCAGATCTGAGAAAGGTTTCCTCATTTGAGACATTAAAAAGGAAATAAATGAAAAGGTTACGTGACAAATTGTTATCTATCTTAGCACTGAGGCTGAGGCAGGAGGATCATGACCACTAAGGCTACCTAATGAGACCCTGTCTTTAAAAAAAAAAAGGTAGAGAGACCGCATAAGGAAGCCTTCCTTTCACCTCTCATGCTTGGCTGAAGTGGAGCAGTGATGTCCCCCTGCCACGAAACACTGGTTTAGAGTGAAGTTCAAAAAGTATGTGACTTTTTGTGCTGTGAAATTTTGAAAATAAATTATTTCTAATTGGCACACACTGATCCATGTTCCTGAGGTACAGGGGGAAGCTGTTTCAGGGTGTGTACTAGAGATAATTGGCATATCAGGTAATGGTCAGGGATCTGAGACACAGGCGCCCCAGTCAGTCATTTCTTTTTGTTGAGAGCATTTAAAATCTTCTCCATTTTGAATCCAGTAAGCTGTTGTTGTCAGTGATGGTCATTCTACTGTGCTGTAGAACAGCTGGTAGTCCTTCTGGTGGGTGAGATGACTCAGTGGGGGAAGGTGCTTGTGGCCAAGACAGATCACCTAAATTCAACTCCTGGAACCCACGTTGTTGCAGAGAGAGGCCTGACTCCAAGAAAGTTGTCCTGTTCTCTGACCTCCACATATGCTCTATTGCACACTCATGGGCGTGTGTGTGTGTGTGTGTGTGTGTGTGTGTGTGTGTGTGCGTGTGTGTGCTTGCGCATGCATTCACACACATACAAAATATGTGTAAATGTAAATTTAAAAAAGAGCAGTCATTCCTTCCACCCATTGCCCATTCTCAACGATCTTGCCCCTCCCTGCCATGATTTCCAGCCTATGGAGAATTGTTTTTGAACAAACAGGAAGTTTCAGTGTTTAGTTTACAGTTTTACAGGTGTACACCACACATACGGAGTAAAGATCAGCCTAGCTGGGGTCTGATATCAACAACGATGAACCGAAGCAAAGGAGACCCTTGGGCAGTGCTATCCCAGGAAGGTTTTCTGTAGTCTGGTTAAATCCACAGGGTCACTGATTGCAGAAGGGGTTGGAGTTTCTTCTTAGGGAAGGTGCTGATGGTAGAGTTTGCAGGGTAGTGAGAAGCTGCCCTGACCCCATGCTTGACATCTCAGAGTCTGAGTGACAGAGGAGGACCAAGAGTCTCACTTTGGAATGTACGTGGCTGTCACTCACCATGGGTCTTGATTTTCTTCTGGTCTCTTTCAGGTCAGTCTGAATGACTCCCACAATCAGATGGTGGTGCACTGGGCCGGAGAGAAAAGCAACGTGATTGTGGCATTAGCCCGAGACAGCCTGGCATTGGCAAGGCCCAAGAGCAGTGATGTAAGTATCTGTGTGGCACTGGACCCTCCTGGGACAATGACATGCCCCTTCTGATCTTCTAGGTCATCATGTCAGAAAAAATAGTGGGTAGTTAGGGGATGGGTAGTATGAACTATCTGACAGTGAAGAGATACAGAAAGTAATGTGTACATCCCTCGTGTACTGAGCACAGGGTGGAAGCGCCCAAGGAGATGTGTGCAGTGTAGGGTGGCTTTTGTGACGTCACAGGTAGTCTGCCTTGATAGCTCCAAAACTTACAGGTGATCTGTACCGATACCTGCACTAAGTGCCGAAGAGCACTCCAGGGCTGGGCAACTTGGAGCTGGTCCAGACCAAGCTAAACTGTTTGCTTTTCATATGCCAACAAGGTTGATGAGCTGTTGGCAGACTCAGTCTCTTTCTTCTTTATTCATTTTATACTATCCCTTTATCTGCATGTATATGAGTGCTCTCTATCTCCTATGGAGCTGTCAGTCATCTGTCCTGTATCATCTATATCTTCTGTTTATCATCTATCCATCTCTCTCTCTCTCTCTCTCTCTCTCTCTCTCTCTCTCTCTCTCATCTTTCTGTCCATATATATAAAACAATGTCTCTATTGATATCTATCATCTATCCATCTATCTATCTATCTATCTATCTATCTATCTATCTATCTATCTATCTATCTATCATCTATCAGGTTTATTTGTTTGTTTTGTTACAGGGTCTCACTCTCTAGCATGCTCTATAGCTTCTATAGCTGTCTCTTGGCTGGCCTTGAACTTAACAGCAGTCCTGCAGCCTCAGCCTCTCCAGTGCTGGGATTATAAGCAGGAGCCATATGTCTGCCTGACACACCTCTTATTTTCAACTGTTTCTGTGGATGATATTGTTTTGGTTAGATGATTTGAAGAAATGAAAACAAAGTTTGCAAACCGAGAAGCCTATGCAAGACCCCCAGATCCAAGGTGTTTGTTTGTTTGTTTGTTTTTGTTTTTTTCTGAGACAGGGTCTCACTATGTAGCCCTGGTTAGTCTGGAGCTTTCTATGCTCCAGGCTGACCTTGGACAATAGGTCATTTCTACACCTTTAAAAGAGACACAGGCTCAAGAAACATTGTCTGTCTCTTGATTTCAGTCTGGTGCTTGGTGAGTGGAAAAGAGTCATTAGGAAGCAGCAGAAATACTTCTCAGGGCTGTGCTCGAAGCAGGTCCTAGGGCCTAGAGGCCATGCAGACTACTGGTCCAGTATAGCCAGATCTCCTGAGCACAAGGTCATATAGGTCATTGGTTTTATTCTGTAGTATTGGGAATGGAACCCAGGGCCTGGCACATGCTAGGCCACCTCTCTACCACCAAGCTTTCACCCAAGCCCTGAAGTCTTTTTTTGTGTAAAACTGCCAAATCTTACCAGTTGGCAGATAAAGTATAGTTCTTACAACTACTACCTAGGCCAAGTAAAAATTTAGGGTCAGAGCTGGTCCTTGGCTCCCAAGTTTATAGTCCAGACTTCTCCTTGTGGGCAAAGCAATAGTCTCTGCCTTGGGTGGATGTCTACCTTCTTCACAAGGGTTACCCTATACCTAGAACATGCTATAGATCCTCCATCTTACGCAATCTGGCCAGAAGTTCCCTATACTCTTGTTTTAAAGGTGCTCTTGTGATTTGAACATTTGCGTTTGGTGTCTGAGCGCTCCCTGTCTGTGTATCTGCTCTCTGGGTTGGGGAGGGAGTCCCGGGATATTTCCTAGAAAAGTCGATTAGAGTTGCCACAGCCAGGGAGGCTTGAAGAAGGTCTGGTTATCAGCTGCAAGCTGCCTAGGGAGCATTCTGAGCCATGGAGGGTAGTATAATGCAGGAAATGGCTAGTCTGGGTATTTTGTTCTTGAGCAAGGCTGGACTTGTTTGGGGCAACAACTTAGACCAGTTTATAAATAAATATGTTCAAGGTTTGCACGCAGTCACTGTGGTCACACATGGGTGGCTGTGTAAGAATGCCCGCTGGCTGGGGATGCTCTGCAGTTACCCGTGTCCACATTTAGTCTAGTAGCTCTTAATAGGAGTTTCTTTTAGGCACCAAAGTCCGCTCTATGCTATTCTATGTTGAGAAACCTTCAGGGTATTTTATGCATGAAAATAATCTCTTTTCCACAAAATATTTGTCTTTGCAAAATAGGTAAACATATTTAAGCACTTTTAAAAATATTTTTGTTGGACATGCAAAGGGGCTGAGGGCACAGATGAATTCGCAACGGGTCATTCAACATGTCAGTGGGGGGGGGGGTGAGCAGGAACATCATGAAAATGGAGGTCCTATTATGGATTTGACTTAGAATCACCAGAAAGACCCGTTTTTCTGTGCCAAGCACTGAAAGACCCTCTTCGTCTTGAGTGAACCAGAAGTGTTGACCACCCAAGTATTACTAGTCTGTCCAACTCAGCTCTCACTTTGTGGAAATGTTTATGTGTTTTGAAGAGCTTATTGAGGTCATTATTCTACAATGACATATGAGAGAAGATTAAATGGAAAGGAAACTTAATGTTCAGAGTTAATAAGTAGAGATGGCAGAATGTTCCTCTGTCCGAGTACAAACTGCATTAAAGAATTGGCTGTCGAAACCAAGATGTTTGGATGTGAAAAGTTAGTGCAAAAATAAACTGTGACTCAGAGGCCGAGTCGGTGGCGCTGGCAAGGGAACATCCAAATAGTCCTTAAAGAGGACTGGAAGCATGGGTCAGAAAGGCCCCACCTGAAGGGGCCTTGTGTGCGGGTAAGGACCTGCCTGAAGGGCAGAGAATGGCTGAGGTCAGGAGTATTCTGTATGTAAATAAGGCTGGGCCTGGACACTGGGATCCCAGATGGCTTGCTCTTAAGCAAAAGCCAAACCAAACCAAACCACGAGTCGTCAGTCATCAGTAATCATTAGCTGAGGATGGTCTCCTGCAAAGGTGATTGATCTGTTCCTGCAATGAGCAGAAAAACTGCAGCATAGGGTGTGCTTCATCCCGACTCTGCCCAGTTCATTATTTTTGCTTTCTGATGATGCATTTCAGAAAGTACTCCTGTGCCTCCATAATAGGCGATGATACTAGCACTCAAGGGGCTGAGGCAGGGGGATTGTGAGTTCAAGCCTAACCTGGGCTACAGAGTAAGTTCTTGTTTCAAAAAACAAATATAGTACCTCCCATTCCCAATAACAAATATTCAACCAATTACCAGCAGGCACAAGGGAGTACTCAGGTGCAATGTAATTGACCAAAAATGCTACCTAGGGGCAGTAGCCACCAGAGGGTCAGAATCAACTGAGATGCCATGAATAATAAGACTCATTCTTCTTGTCTGTGAACCAGTGTGGTATTTGATTGGTTGCCTCCTGGACCAACTAGGTGGCAGAATTCCCACCTTTGCTAATGGAACAGAGAACCTCTGAAATCAGAATGCTTGGGCTGGAATCTTGGTTCTGCCATTTATAATCTGACTCTGAGCCAAGTAATTTACATTAGCCTCCTCTTTTTTTTTTTTTTTTTTTTTTTTTTTTTTTTTTTTTTTTTTTTTTTTTTTTTTTTTTTTTTTTTTTTTTTTTTTTTTTTTGTTACTATAGCAAAATACTTGAGTCAATCAGCTTATAAAGAGAAAAGTTTATCCCATGGTGTTCAGTTCTCTGGTTGGGATGCTGTGTGTACAGCCTAGTGCTACAACTCAGTGGTTAGTGAAACCAATTGCTTGGGTGTACAAGTTTCTGGGTTTGATTCTCAGTACTGCAAAAACAAACAGCTCCCCTATTCACAAACATTGGTGCTGTTGTTAGTTTTTTTCTAAACTTGACACAAGCTAGAGTCATTTGGAGATAGGGAACCTCACATGAGACAAAGCTACTATCAGATTGGCCTGTAGGCTACTCTGTGGGGGCATTTTCTTGGTTAATTATTGATGTGGGAGAGCCCAGAACACTGTGGGTGGAGCCACCCTGGGCTAGGGATCCTGGGTTGTCTGAAATGCATGCTGAGGGAGCCATGGGGAGCAAGCCAGTAAGCAGCATGCCTCCATGGCTTCTGCCCCGAGGTTCTTGCTTTGAGTTCTTGGTTGGCTTGTCCAGATGGTGAGTTGTAACCTGTAGGCCAAACAGACCCATTCTTCTGTAATGGGTTACTTTTGGCCATTTTTTTTTTTAATCACAGCAACAGAACGCAAACTAGAATGGTAATCAAATAAGATCTGTAGGTCATCCGCCTGAGTGTTTTCTGGGAGCTGCTTAGAAATGCAGAGTCAGGTACCACCCAGATTCCTTTTTTAATTTTTAAAATTTATGGCAATTTGTTTTTCATTTCTCTTGCTTTTTTCTTGGATATTTGCTCTCACATTATATTCCAGGCTGGCCTGGGATTTACTATGTAGCCCAGGTTAGCCTTGAACTCCTCCTTTCTTCTTACCTTCCCCTCCCTCATTCTGGGATTCTAGGTGTGAGCTGCCGTGCCAGGCACAGACCTCACTCGGAAACGGTCTTGGCCAGTGTCTTGCCTGGGCATTTGTTACAGCCCCTAAGACTGTAGTAGTGCTATAAAAGGCTTGGGACAGTGCCAGGGGAGGGGATGCCTTCTGACATTTCAGTCTCCTCTCCCTCTCCCCTCCATTATCACTCTATAATTTTGAACTACACGGAACACCATTCACTTCAAAGGATCATCTTTATGGGTAAGAAAATGATCTACTTGGGACTTTGGGGAAGTTTAGTAACCTTCCAATGTTAGGTATTTTTTTTCTTTAAGGAACAGTGCCATATTGAGGGACTAATCAGTGGAGAACCCTGCATCTGTACAGGCAGCAGACAGTGAGCTCGGGGTGTCTGCCCAGGTTCACCTGGTGACGGCACAAGGCAGTAAGACAGCAGCATCTTGCTGCCCTGAGTGGAAGACAGTCCCAGACAGAATTTGTACGTGGGGTGCAGTACAGAAACTTCAAAGCCACAATCTCACTTAGCACTGCCCCAACCCTCGGAGGCCTTTTGTGTGCCGTCAGTGTGGAGGGATCACTCTACCTCAGCCCTGAGAATGCTCTGTGTCTGCCAAAGAGAAGGTAAAAAGTTGCAAGAACAGGACTAAAATAGTTTGTTTGAATTGTTCAATCCGGACAAGGTGAGGCCGGTTGATGAGTGGCCTGAGATAGGCTTCAGGGGTAGGGTGGGTCCTTGTCAACTTCCTCTTAACCTCTATTAAGTGTTGGACTCAGGAGACAGTCTGCCTTGTTTGCAGGTATCACGAGGCAGACATTTTACCCCCACATGCCCCGTGGCAGCTCTGTTGTTGAGAATCTCAGGAAGTCTATGTGTTCTCCCTACTTAGGTCTCTTTTCCCTTCTCACTAGACTTCCTGACATTAGTATGGAGAAGGGGACCATCTTCATAAGGGTAACTTGCAGAGAGAAAAGACAAGCGGGCTGGGAATCCCAAGAGACTGGCAAAGCTGTGCTGGTTACTACTAGTGTGACCCTGGGCTAGTCCTTTGCAGCCGTGAAGCTTAGATTTTATTATCTTAAAAGGAAACAATAACAGCAGATCATCTGTGAGCCCTGTGTCTATGAATCTGCCAATGTGAGCTGAAAATGTGAGGGCAGAAGGTTGTATTCATCCTGAACACAAACAGACTCCTCCCCCTTCCCTTGTCATTGTTCAAACAATGCAGTGCAAACAAGTATCCATTCACATATAAGATTATATATTATCTGAATTATGGTAAGCTGTTTAGGGGTGGTTTCAAGTATGTGGGAGAATCTGCGTAGGTTCTGTGCTATTTTATCTCAGAGACTCGTGTGTCACCGGATTTTAGTATCCATGGGGACTCTGGAACCAATCCACTGCAGACACGGAGCACCATCTTCTCCATGACTCACCAATTAATTTAGTTCACTTTCTTTGTTCATTGATTCTGCACATTCATTTACTCATTCTTTGGTTTATAATCACATTTGTTCATTATGTAAGTCTTTGTTGACTAAGCTGTGTGCACCAGCTACCCCGAAGCTACACAGAGGCAGAGGCCAAACGTGTAGGAGGGTGTATTACCCACTAAAAACTCCTGCTTTGATGTAAACACAGGACCCGATTTGTGCCTCTCACAGTGGATTATCACCTCACAGTGGATATTGGAGTTTGAAGGAGTCTTGCTTAGTTTCCTATTTAGGAAGCCATTACTTTGCATGGAACAGCTTCCCAACCTTTCTGGGACGCCCATGTCCATTCTTGGCAAGCAGAATGCAAGGTTTCACCTGGTCTTTTACTGATAACTCAGGTTATCTGTGAACTACCTACCTGCTAGCTGGCCCTGTGCCAGCACCGTACTGTGAACACCCAGTTAGAGGCAGAGACACCCTGCCTCCCTTCACCTTGACATGTATTAAATGATAATGACCCCTTGTTCTCAGTTCCCTATGCACAGCATCCTGTCCTTAACTATATGTTCAGGGCTACACTAACAAGCAAGCATTCATATGTTTACAGGCCCATCCTTGTCTGATGGCGCCCAGCGCTGGACTTGGCTCCTATTAAACCCTCAAGGTTTATTTGTAATTGAATCAAATGGGTGGGGATGACAGTATAGTTCCTGAGTTGAGTCTAGCCAGTCTCTCCTTGGAAACTGCCTGTTGTTTTTCTTTCATGCATCCCTCAATTACCTTTCTCATAAGTAACTGAAAAAACAACACTGTGATATTCATCTGTCGGGTTTGTTTCTCATCCCTTGATTATATTAATATTTCATATCTCACAGACAAGAAAGTCTAGGTTACAAATACCCTACAACTTCTCTTTTACTCTTCATGACCTGAGATAATAGTGCTTTTGAGATCACTAGCTCAAAGACAGGCAGCCTGGGTCAGGATCCCTCTCTCCTGGTTCTTTTTATTGTATTTTTCTTTTAGATTTATTTTATTGTTTATTTATGTGTATGCCTATGCACGTGCAGGTACTTGTGGAGGCCAGAAGAGGGTGTTAGATCCCTGGAGCTGGAGTTACAAATGATTGGTTGTGAGCTCACTCTCTGATGTAGGTGCTGAGAACTGAACTCCATTCCTTTGGAAGAGCAGCAAGTGCTCTTGGCCACTGCGCCATCTCTTCAGCCTCCTGCCCTGTTGACTTCCTCTGCTGTTACCTAGGCAAGCCCCTGATCTCATAAACCCCATGGTGTTCTCTGTGCCATGACTTTGCAACTGAGGTCTCCAGCTAGGATTGCTATGCAGCTGGCCCGAGCTCATCCCTGTGATGGGATCAGCATTGTCTCTGTGCACAGTGTGCAGATGACAGTTGTTCTGATGTTGTGTCTCTGTGGTTACTGTATTATTAGAAGCCAGGAGGCAGTGGAAAAGCAAATCTGTTGGCAGGACCCAGGATCTTGCTGCTGCTGCTGTGGTCTCCCATGCTATAGAGTCACAAAACACTGGTGGATTCTGATACTGATGGCACATATGTGTATACACTTATGCTAGGGTCGTGTATTCTACACAAATGCTGTACTCCCAAGCCTCTCCCTCCAGCCTGCTGGCATTTTAACCTCTGTGCACATTGTTTTATCACTCAGCACCTTCTCCGTTTCCACTCACTGGAGGCCGTTGATAGGTTTCTTTCTTCAGGTATGGAATGCCAACTTCCTGGCTGAAGGATGAAGAATTCGATTATCCTGATTTCCTTTTGGGGACCTGTCAACTGATGCAAAAACAATTGTTCAGTTCTTTTCCTCTCAGAGTGCATTCTGTCTGCATTTGGATTGGAACACTTTACCCGGTGGGAGGAGGATGTCCTATTGACAATGTTTGCCAATTGTTCCTGGGGCCTCTGAAGTGAGAGGACTGTGTGGTCCAGGAGCAGGGGATGCCTGTAGAGTTCTTGTGCTTTCTATCACTCTGGTCTGCCCTAACTTTGAGGACAGTCACAGAAGTCACCTGCTTCTCCTTTGTGGGTCATGTGATGCTTATCAGAAGTTCGTGATATCAGGGACTTCCCCTGGGGGGCCATGCTCTTTCAGGATCAGGAGTCAAAAGCAAGCATGTGGAGGTGTAGTTAGAGACTGTTCTGTTCAGCACTCCACTGACTCTTGTGCTCTTTCTCCCTTCTGTGTGTTCCAGGTATATGTGTCTTATGACTATGGGAAATCATTCAATAAGATTTCAGAGAAGCTGAACTTTGGCGTGGGAAACAACAGCGAAGCAGTAATCTCCCAGTTCTACCACAGCCCTGCTGACAACAAGAGGGTAAGGAGGCTCTGGCTTCAGAGCATTGCATTCTGGGAAGATGGCTGCACTGAAGGGGACTGGGCCATGGAGCCCTTTGCTGTCTTTGCAGCACATATGGGCCACCAGCTACTGTTTTCAGTCTAATCTGGGAGTTGGTGACAGAATACAGTTCTCAAGGTGAATCTTTGCATAATCAGAGTGAGTACTTGGTCAGGCAGGATTTCTGGACAAACAAGGACAGGTTCAACCACAGAAAATCTGCCAACCAATCAACTGCTTGACTCACTGGAGGCTGGAGCATTTCCTAGGTACACAGTGCTAATCCTGAGCCTCCAAGAGTGACTGCTGAGCCATTGCTTTTGTTGGCATTATCAACATGTGTCTGCCTCTCTCTCTTTCTCTCACATATAAAGTTTTCTTTCCCTCCTTGGAACATATATGGATATAGAAAAGAAACTCTAAGAAGCAGGTATGGCTGTGCCCAAGCCTTCCCCACTTAGCATGCCCAGTTGCCTTGCTTCTTTGATCAGTAGCCCGAGGCAGTTGCATTTGGAGAAAGCACCTTACCCCTGGGCCATAGGCAGATGGACCTGGCCGAGCATGAAGGGACCCTGATAGCCCCCTAGACTTTCCTTTCATTTGGTATTTCTTGGCTCTGGGACTTATATTAGACCCCATGTTTCTAGAGGTGGAGATTTCATGGCTTCTTCTAGGAAATGCCCCAAGATAGAAAGCAGCCTCAGAATTAAAAGTTTGTGGAGGTGAAGGGAGCTCCTGGGTTCCACCTGTCCAGAAAGGACCCACTGGGCCAAGGCCACAGAGTTCTGTCATTCTCTACTCTCCCAGTCCCCTCCCCCACTTCCCCTTCCCTCCTTCCCATGCTTTAAGAGGAAGTGCTTGAGATGTTTCCAGGCAGAGGCTCTTTACCAGAATAGTCTTTACTGGTACCTGCTGGATAAATAAACAGTCCCGCCTGATGACCTCAGAGTAAATGGGCAGTTAGCTGTATACTTCCCAAGGGGAAAGCAAGGAGAAATGGGAGGAACTGGTTCTGGTCTACACTTACCCTCCTGCCCCTACCTCATGATGAGTCAGGCTGGTCTTGAGGGTCCTAGAGGTGGGGAGTGACCACCTTATTGTGGGATTGTAAGAGGCTCGATGCTGTATCCAGGATGCTAAGGGGCTGGCTGTGTCTTCTGGATAAGTTCTCTGATTGTTTGTGTCACCAGGGTGTGCTTCCCTGGTGATTATTGTCACCACTAGATCTCCACCCCAGTTCACAGCTCTGGCTGAAGTCCTGGCCTTGAAGCCTCCTTCCCCACCCTGGCCTCTCCCCTGTTTTAGTACCAGCGAGCCTCTTCCAGCTTAGGGTCCACATGTAGGCAAGGTGACTTTCCTACCTGTTTGTGATTAGACCATAGCTAGTAGACCACAAAGCTGAAGACAGGAAGGATGCTTTGAGTTCTCGTGAACATGTTTAGAGCAGACAGGGACCTGAGCTTTTGGAGCATCTGGTCTGCAGAAGGGGGAGAACACTTGACATGTTGGGGTAAGAGGGAAGCAGGGATACCTGAATGGTCACAAGAGACTTTGGCATTGCATGGAGAGGTGGGGACGGTGTGTTTTAGCTCAGGTGCATGGTGTGCATCTTAGGTTTCTCATGGCAAGCTGGTCATGCATGCTCTGGGGCTGGCAGGGATGTGGACTCAGAAAACAAAGCAGCTGCCTTTCTGGAGAACAAAATGACAGTTGGATGTGAGGCCTAGAACTGTGAGGATGGAGAGAGGGAGGGAGGGAGGGAAGGAAGGGGGGAGGAAGGCAGGCAGACTTTTCTTTAGCATGTCTACTTTCCCAGACAAAGCTGTCACACTCCCCAGATATCTCCTCCGGAAGGAAGTGATGACATTTACTGTACTGGTGGAGCTTCTTTTACCTTTGTCCCCTGGAAGGCAAATACTGCCCCACCAGACTTACCACTTCCTGAGAAAAGCCACACAGGGCTGGTTGCCTTGGTGTCAAGAGTACAGTGCTGGGCCCAGGCCCATCACCTATGTAAAAATGCCCAGTGGGGCTGTTAGTGTCTCAGGTGGATATCAGCAGCAGCTTTGGAAGGTCTGGACAGCAAGAAGGGGCACATGCTGTGGACTGGGAAAGAGGACAGTGTGTGCCTTTGCCTTGTGATGGAGACACAAGCATGTATTCTGTTGCTGGCTTCTTGGTCCTGCAAGCGGCTCCCTGATCTGATAGTAGACCTGGCCATCTGGAAGCCCTCCTAGCCTTGGAGGCACCCACAGTCGCTTTCTGTGCATGCGTTCTTTGACAAGGGCCATGGAAACGTGGTTGGCTTTTAGCAGGAGTGCAAATGCATCCGGTCCTTTTCCAGGCTGAGGGTGGATGTAGGGAAATAGCAAACAGTTTGTTTCTCTTCTTTCCCTGCTTGTCTTCTCTGTGCTTCCAACTCATCATTGTAACTAGGTTCCTGCGTTAAAGCTGGAGAAAGTCCGTTGTGAAGATAAATCCTGTAACTTACTGTCTTTAGTTAGGGTTTCTTGGCTGTGATGCTGTGATGAAGCACCATGACCAAAGCAACTTAGTCACAGTTCCAAATAACAGTTCATCATCAAAACACAGTGAGGGCAGGAACTCAAGTGGGCCAGAAACCTGAAGGGAGGAGCTGATGCAGAGGCCATGGAAGAGTGCTGCCTACTGGCCTGCTCACATGGCTTGCTCAGCCTGCTTTCTTATAGAACCTAGGACTACCAGCCCAGAGATGGAACCACCCACAATGGCCTGGGCCCTCCTCCATTAATCACTAAATAAGAAAATGCTCTACAGGCTTGCCTATGGCTTCAATTGAGACTCTCTCCTCTCTGATGACTCTAGCTTGTGACAAGTTGATATAGAACTACCTTTTATCTTCACAGAAGTACCTCTGGGAAGTCAAGAGATTACAAACGGACTGGTGAAGTTAGAGTAGGCAGGGATGCTTCTGAGATCTCAATTTAGGAAGCAGCTAGTAGGTCAGGTCTGTTGGCCAATCCATGTGGGAGTCCAATACGGACCCCATCAGACAGGCATTTAGAGACTTAAGACTCTTAAGTCCTCATAAAACTTAAGGTAGGACATTCTGTTCTTTCCTGCCATGTTTGTGTCATGTGACATAGCATCAAGGTGTCCGAGATGCTGTGGGCGGTAAATGAACCCTGTTTCTAAGTGGAACAGGGGGGTTACTTGAAGTCATAATGCCCTCTGGGGTGCTTCAGATTAGGAATGGGGATTAGGGTAGGCATTTGGTGTCAGCAGTTGGAGCAGAGTTGGTAGGACCCTCCATGTAGGAGGAAGGTATGGGTGAAGGGACTCCAGAAGCTGGCTTATGGTATCTGTGCAGGATGCTGTGCATTGCCACCCTGTCTGCCATTTGGAGGTAGAAGGGACTGACTTTCACCTTGAGGACTGTGGGGAACACCGAGAGAATCTTTGAGTCTGGGAGTGGCGGGCAGGAACATTTTGGGAAGTGTGGCTCCTTCTAATATGTGTGATGAATTAGAGCAGAAAGAACAGAGAAAAATCTGGAAAATGAAACATTGTTAGTCCCCGATGAAGGGATTGGAGGGAAGAGCCATGACACCTAGCTTTTCGAGTGGCTGCTGAGGATCCGAACTCAGTTCCCCATGCTTGCATAATAAGCACTTGGTTGACTGAGTCATCTTCTTGGTCCCGAGAAGCTGCCTCTTAATGGCATCATCACTTAGCATTGCCTCACCAAGGGTCAACCTTCTAATCTGTAAACCTGTATACGACCAACCACATCTGAATTGTAGCAAGCATTCGGCATGTGGCGTTAAAGGCAGGGTGGGGGCTGTGTGGAAGAATACTGCGTTGGTAAAGGACATAAGGCTCTAAGCATCCAAGCAGGGAGGTGGGGATGAGGAATCTGCAGAGAATCCAAGTCCAAGGTTGTCATGGGAGGAGCATGGGGGCTTCAGAGGGTGTGCGTGTGTGCAGAAGGTGAAGGAAGATGAGCTTTCAGGGTGGAAACTGAGGAACATTTGAGGAAAAGAGGCACATACGTAAATTAAATCCCACAGTGAGATGCTTTGAGATCAGGAAATGCTGCCTCTGTTCGGAGAGCACTAAGGATTGATGGACTGTTAAAAACTGGGCTCTGCACCAGCTGGATATGACTCTGCTCCTGCGTCATCTCGGGCATTTAGCTGCCAGGAGCTTCAGTGTCCTCGTTATTAAAAGGGGGGTGTGACGGGATGACCCAAAACACTGAGTCACTGTGAATGAGGAACAGTCTAAACAAGACACAGCCTGGGAAACTTCTAGTTCCCTGCCGATCGATCGTGGAGCAAGTGTTCTTAAAAAACAACCAAACCAACCAACCAAAGAAACAACAGCAAAAAACATTAGCTTATCATAATCAGTATGTCACAGTAATCTGTATTTTACATTCACAAATGTGATATTGTAGGAAAGCACAAACCAGATTTCTGGAGCAGTCCTTTCTGATTGAAAGCACCACCTTCCCAAGGAGCCGGGATGGTTTAGGGAGGCAGGCTATTTTTAGGGCAGACATCCATGGCCAAATTATGATGCTCTTGCTAGGATCACAATTGTTTTTATTGCATTGAGTTTGCTTAAAGTAGTTCTTGCTTTCAAAACATTTACTACCTTTTTCTCAGGTTTAATGAGGCTTCTGCAGAGTGTGAGATTTATATTAGATGCTAGGGAGGAAGTACAGGAGAGAGTACACAGGAGGGACATGCAAAGAAGAAGGAAGGAGGGACCTGGTGCAGGGCAGCTTCTCATGTGCAGGCTGAGAGGATTTGAAGCTGGAAGCTCATCTGTCTTGTAGGGAAATGTCCTTGGATGGATTCCCTTGCCTTGGCTGCCTTGTAGAATAGGAAGAATTGGTTGTGAGTGGTGCTGGGTCCCTTCTGCTCTAGCTCTGATTCATTGTCTGGTCCTTGGGGGCCACTCTTGTTCTTCTGGGAGCATGGCTATCCCTGCCACTCCCAGACTCCTGTCTCATCTGAACTTCCCAGGCTTGTTTCATCTATTCTTAGACCTCTGATCCTACCATCAAACCTATATAATAATACCTAACCCCCTACTTTGTACCCAAAGTCACATTCCCCCAGATCTGTAATGTCCTTTCCTTCTAGAAGTTATACCTTCTATGCTGGTGAATTTTGGTCAACTTGATGCAAACTAGAGTTGTTTGGTAAGAGAGAACCTCAACTAAGAATTAGCCTCCATTGGACTGGTGTATAGTCACATTTATGGGGGCATTTTCTTGATTAATAAATTGATAAGGAAGGGCCCAACCAACTCTGAATGGCGCTACTCCTAGGCAGGTGGTCCTGGGTTGTATAAGAAGGCAAACTGAAGAAGTCATGGGGAGCAAGCCAGATAGCAGTTTTCTTTCATGGTTCCTGCCTCTGCTCCTGCTTGAGTTTCTACCCTGACTCTCCTCAGTTATGAGCTATGATTGGGGCGTGTAAGCCAAATAAATCCTTTCCTCCCTAAATTGGTTTTGGTCACTTTTTAAAAGCATAGCAACAGAAAGCACAACTCTTCAGTGACTACCTCTTCTATGTCATTAACCTCTGATACGTGGGGCTGGACAGGTTCTCGAAGTGGACCATCTGAGTCACTGCTCACTTACCCTTCATTTGTGGTG
Source organism: Uromys caudimaculatus (assembly GCA_028551405.1). Lineage (NCBI taxonomy): Eukaryota > Metazoa > Chordata > Mammalia > Rodentia > Muridae > Uromys > Uromys caudimaculatus. Next base: position 75,397,411 of record CM052706.1, read on the forward strand.
AGCTGTGGCCATGGCCACCTCTCACATAGGCTCTGCCACCTAGGAAAGGATTCTGGACCATGACTGCAGCACGCCTAGCATATGGCTGATGGCGTCTGTAGTATTCACACATTAAATTGTACTACCTTAGTCTGGTCCTCACAAAGTCTCAAGGTGGCAGCTGCCACCATCCAAGTAGAACTTGTTTAAAGTCACTGACTAATGAAGAAGTAAAATAAGACATGGCCCCTGCTTCCCACAGCCAATTTCAGCAGCACAGTTGGTTTCTGGGAGCCATGCAGTCACCTGGCATAATAGTGAGGAGGAAGAAGAAGAGGAAGAGGAGGAGGAGGAGGAGGAGGAGGAGGAGGAAGAGGAGGAGGAGGAGGAGGAAGAAGAGCTTATCTTAGATGTAGAGATTTTAATGGTTTTCCTGGACAGGGGTGACCTATGGCTGCTCAGAGGATGCATGGAGTGATGGCAGTCCCATTTGGGTTCAGCTAATCTGACGGGCAGGATATCTGTGTCCTAGCTTCCAGTAGCCACCTTCTGACTGTGACCGAGTAGCCTGCCAGTGAGCAGGAGTGGCCAAGTTGGCCAAGTCAATGGGAAGGAATAAAAAAAAAAAAAAAACCCAGAAAAGTTTGCCAGCCTCATGACCTGGTTAAACAAGCTTCCTTTGTGGTCTTATGTAGCCTGTCTCTGCAGTCCTTTCTATGTGTGTGTCACATGAGGACAGGGGACAACCTCTGCAGGCACTGCCCACTTATTTTTCCTTAAAGACAAGTTCTGATGTATGCAAGGCAGGAAACGTCCTGCTGAGTTATCTCTGCCCTGCCTCCATCCTAACTGAGCCTGGTTTGATGCATCCAGCATCTTTTGGTTGCCAGGAGATGAAGAGGAGGAAGATGAAACTCTTAGTGCCATGCCCCCTGACACAGGGGTACTTGCACATGGTTTGGGGACCTGTCAGGCGGCTCCGGCCAGATGCTACTCTGAGATCGCCCGTTCTGTCTTGCAGTACATCTTTGTAGATGCTTACGCCCAATACCTCTGGATCACGTTTGACTTCTGCAGTACCATCCATGGCTTCTCCATCCCATTCCGGGCAGCTGATCTCCTCCTCCATAGCAAGGCCTCCAACCTCCTCTTGGCCTTTGACAGATCTCACCCCAACAAGCAGGTAAGAACCATCTGGAGCACAGACAGAAGTGTGTGTGCGTGCGTGTGTGCGCGTGTGTTTGTGTGTGTATGTGTGTGTGTGTGCGCGCGCATGTACATGTGTGTGTGTGTGTGTGTGTTTCTTTTGAAATCCTCTGCTCTGCTTGGGTGGATTACGTGTCCTTTTCATGACCTCACTTCCCCCTCTTCACCCAGGCTTAGCCTTTGTAGCTACTATTTCACTTACCACAGCTAAGGAAAAAGTATACTCCTCTTGGCTCTCTGTTTCTGTGTCCTTGCCAGCACCCAGGACCCAACACTTGGCAGGTCCTGTGACTTTAACACTAGGCAGGCCTAGTGTATATGCATCTTTGCAAGCCTGTGGGGTAAGTCGAGGCCCTGAAATTTGATTAGAGAGAGTCATGAGAGAAGTCTGGAGCCTGAGCTCTTCTGTGGCTTCCGGGCATAGTCCTGCTTGCCTTCTCTGTTCTGTGCTGAATTGATTTTGTTTGACTTTTGACAAACTGGGATTGAAGCCAGGCCCTCATGGTCCTCACTCATCTTCGTCTCGGCCCCACCTTAAGCACACTGCACTTACATTTGAAGTTATTATAAACATTAACAGCATGCTAAACGCTAATAGTCTTCCTTTGTGTTTTCGAGTGCCCGTGAGTTCTGAAGTGAATGATGTGTATTTCCCATTTTGAATCAAGTTTGAAGGAAGCTAACGGGATGGAGAGCCTGTGGAGGATTTCTGTCGCAAGGTTCAAATGTGTCATGTTGCAAATTCTGGTAGGGCATAAACCTGTGAACTCTGTAGGTCTTGTGTAAGTTTCGGCTGGGGACACTTGAATGCTTTGATCCAAAGAGCCTTGAAACAGTTCTTTTGCTCTGTGGTTGTTTAACCAAAACACAGATCTGTTTACTGTTGCAAGCCTTAGGGAGTAACCTAAGCTTAGGGGCAGAGTCAGTTTACCAGTAGAAGTGGACTACTGTTAGGTTTGGTCTCAGGCTTCTTAATCTTTTCTGCCAGGGACCATGGAAGCCTCTGGTGTCTATAGGTTGTGAGGATTTGATAAAGTTGAGCTGCTAATTACTCAATGGCCAAATCCATACATTCAGTTGATCCTTGTGCTCTGGGCTCAGCCAGTGTCTTCTGCAGTCAGCGGAAGTGACTGGGGCATATTTACTTATTTAATGCTAGGTATCAGATCCAGGGCTTCTTACATAGGATGAGTATTCTCACCTCCAAGTCATTCCCATAGCCTATAGATTGTATTTCAATTCTCTTTTTAGTGTATGTTTCTTTTTTAGAGCATTTTACCATCTTAACTTTTTGTGCTTTCAGTTGATGGATATGGGTTACATTTATATGGTACAATATCACCACTACCCAGTTCGAGAACTCTGTCTTGTAGATCTGACACTTTGTCTATGTTAAATCCATACTCCCTGCGTCTCCCTCCCCCAGTCCCTGTAGGCCACCATTGTATTTTCAGACTCTGATCCTGGCTCCCCTGGATCTCTCATTGAAATGAATCCACAAGATTTGTCTTTTTGTGTCTGGCTTACCCACTTAGCACAGTGTTTTCAATGTCTCGTGTGTGTCTCCAGTGTGTGCCAGGGTCGCCTTCCTTTTGCAAGGAGGATCATACACTGTTGTGTGGATGTCCTGCATATCACTTCGTCTGTCCTTCAGTGGATACTTGCCTTGTTTCCCCATTTTTTGCTTTGGTTTTTTGCAGCACTAGGGAAGGAACCTTGGGCCTTGCACATGCTAGGCAAGTCCCCTGTTCTGACACCTCCTCACTCAAGTGGTGAGACAATTCACAAGTGGCAGGCAAGTTGTCCTCATTTTTCTTCCCAGCTGCTCTAGAAAACAGATCCGTCCTTTCTTCTGCTCCTGTTTGCTGTGCAGTGCCTGAATGCTGGTCCTCACAGTGCCCCATGGAGGGCTGGGTTTCAGTTGGTGCCGGAGCCTGATATAATATGGTGAGACGTGCATCTCTTCTCATGTCATGACTGCTTCTTGTCATTTTGATCTCTGCAGCTATGGAAGTCAGATGATTTTGGCCAGACCTGGATCATGATTCAGGAACATGTGAAGTCCTTCTCTTGGTAAGTTGTGCCACGTAGCCAAAAAAACCTGCCTCCTTCAGCTTGGATTAGTTCATTGGCATGACTGGGACCAAAATATCTGATGGGAACAGGAGGATTATTTTAGCTCCTGGTATCAGAGGGTGCTGGTTGACGCTGGGGAGAATGGCAGGTCAGCTCATGGCAGCAGAAAAGGCTGCATGAGGCTGTTCACATCACAGCAGACCAGGAGACAGGGTGAGGAAGGAACTAGGGACAGATATGACCTTAAGGTCTTGACCTAGTCACCTTCAGCTGGGCCCTACCTCCTATAAGTTTGACAGCTTCCGGCTGGGAACAGTGCTCAGAATAAGCAGACTTAAACTGTGCCGATGGACAATGGGTGGGTACTTTGCTCTCATGTGAAGTGTGGGGAACCTGAACCAAGGAATATGTTGTTCTGACATGAGATGTAGAACATGGAACAAACTCACCAGGTGGGGGTAAGAAAGGGGATGCTTTTTAGTTGGTTAGAAAACCTGAGGAACCTTGACGTTCTTGCATGTCTTAGAGCCCCTAAATGCTTCCATGTTCAGGGCATTATATCACAGGTGGGATTTTCCACAGTATAAAAATCCAGACTTTGTTACATTGATTACTTGGGTTTGCTTGTTTGTTTGTTTATTTATGTATTTATTTATTTGCAGTGCCAGCTAAACAAAATTTTTGGATACCGTTGTGGAGGAGAATGTAGTGTATAAAGTCAGAGAAGGCATTTGGTATACATGCCACACATTTTGGTGGAAGCATGAAAGTACTGGGCAGCTCTGGTTCCCCTTGATCCAGGCTGTACGTGGCAAGTGGGAAGCAGGAAATAGCATGCTGTAGATAGTTGTAGAGAACCGGACTTCACAATGGGCGCTAGCTGCTGGAGGAAGCAGCTGTGTATTATTGTGGTACTTGGTGGGGAATACTGAATTTTATGTTTGGACAATGTGTTGTTTCATGTGTGTGAAGAGAAATTGTGTAAGGACCTGCAGTATTGAGGGACAGCCATATGGCTCAGGAGGTTAAAGGTGCTCGCCACCAAGCCCTTTGACCTGAGTTCAATTCCCAGAAGCCACAGGTAGAAGAAGACTAACTCCTATAAGTTGTTCTCTGAGCTCCATACAGAGTGCTTGCACACACACACATACACGTGCACACACACACACACACACACACACACACAGATATAAAGCAAAATTAAAGAAGCTGCAATGTTTGAGGAAGGTATTTGTACTGAATTCTGAGCACACGAGGTAACCACTGTAGGTTTTGAAGAGAACGAGGCAGACAGGCTGTCGGCCAAGGATTCCTGTGTCTAAGTACTGCTGCTTGTCACCTTGTACTGTGACCACAGTGGAATGCAAGATCTTGACTACTGTATATGCACATGTGCAGTGAGTGGGGCAGATTCTTGGGCCTGGGTTATAGGGCGAGTGGGTCTGTCTTATTTGGCCGTTCTATTTCCATGAGTAACAGAGAGATAGCACAAACTGATGTCTCCAGAATTGACTCTTGATCATCCTATTTGCCAGGGTCCTTGTCACTTTGTCCAGAGCATCTAGGATCAGTTTTATAGACATTGTGGTTGGGGGTGGTGGAGCACACCTTTGATCCTAACACTCAGGCAGCAAAGGAAGGCAGATCTTTGTGTGATTGAGGCCATTCCGTCTGGTCACATAGCCAGTTCCAGGACAGTTAGGGCTACATGGTCTCAAGACTTTGTCTCAAGAAAAAAAAGAGAGAGAAAAAAAAAAGAGAGAGAGAGAAGAGAATAGAAAACATTGTAATCATTGATTCTGCATTTGTTTTAAGCTCTACACTTTCTCTGTCCGGATATCTTGTGGACTTAATGCCCCGAATATGTGTATGTGGTATGCGTTTGTATATGTGTAGGTAGACGTATTTGCCTCGGTGAAAGTACATGTAAAAGGCTTGAAGTTGTCACCCATGTCTTCCGACATTACTCTCCACCCTATCTATTGAGAGAGAGTCTTCTGTGAATCCAGAGCTCACCATTCTGGCTCATCTAGCCAGCAAAGCAGTCTTGCCCCAGGGAAGCTTCTCTGCCTCCAAAGTGCTAGGATTACAGGTGGACCTCCACTCCTTCTAGTGTTTTACTTTAGTTTGAGGGATCTGAATGCCTGTCCTTATGCTTGCATGGTTAAGTGCTTTACTTAACTGAGCCACCTCCCCAGCCCCTAAATGACCTTCTTTGCATACCCAGAATTGCCTGCTCAACTATGGCTTTACCTGAGGCTACTGCTCTTGCTTCTGAGTCTCAGCTGTCTCTCTGGGGTCACTCCTGTCCTCTGGTAGTTCATCCTCAGAACACAGGCATAACGATCTTTTTGAGCCAGGTTGGATCATATCTGTTCTTTTTTTTTTTTGAACCCTTGTGTATGTATGGTGTGTAATGTTCACATGTTTGTGCACACATATGTGTGCAGGTATGTATACGTGCGAGGTTGATGTTAGCTGTCTTCTTCAATCACTTTCTCCTGTATTTTTAAGACAGGGTCTCTCAATGAACCTGGAGCTCATTAACTTGACGAGACTGGCTGGCCAGAGTCTCCTCACTGTTTTACATGGGCACTGAACTCACGGCCTCAACCTTGTATAGCAAACACCTTACCTGCTGCTCCATCTCCCCAGCCCTCCTGTGAGCCTTTGCATGCATTATCACATCTCTTAGATGAAGTGTGTATGGACCACAGTAGGGCATCATGACATCCTTCAGATGAAGTGTGCATGGACCACAGTAGGGCATCATCACATCCTTCAGATGAAGTGTGCATGGACCACAGTAGGGCATCATCACATCCTTCAGATGAAGTGTGTATGGACCACAGTAGGGCATCATCACATCCTTCAGATGAAGTGTGCATGGACCACAGGGCACAGGACTTTTGCTCTGACTAGAATGTTCTTTCCCAGCTTGTCCTCCCCGCCCTCCCTCTGAGCTTATCAGTCCCTGAGACTTGCCCATCAGGTCTTACTTATTTACTTACATTTTATTAGAGTATGTTCTATGTTGCTATGGGAGAGATGTAGTTAGTTACGTGATGCCCACAGCAAAGCAGATTATATGTCTGGTCACACATGGTTGTCCTTGTGCGCATGGCAGGAACAGCTGTGATCTCTTCATTTAGCAAAAATCCCAAACACCAGCTCTGATTCTGAAGCCCACTCCTCTGCGTGTTGGCTCTCTGGACTTCTTTTCCTCCATGTCTTCTACTTCTACCTCCTCTTGCTTTCCTCTCTCGTCTCCAGCCCCATGTGAGTTTTTCCCTTTTTAAATGGAAGTGAGAACATACTACGCTTTTTTGTGTGTCTGGCCTGTTTGACTTAACATATATCTTCTAGGTCTCTCTTTATTGTCACGAAGTAGCTTCATCTAAAGGTTGACTAATAACCCACTGTGTCCATATGCCACGGTCTCCTCATGCATTTCTCTGTCAGTGAACACGTAAGTGTCTCACTCTCGTGAATCGTGCCACAGTAAGCATGGGAGTGCAGAGAGGCAGTGAGTGAGTTTCCGTTGGGGTTTTAGATCCAGGTCATATGGTAGTGCTAGTTTTAATTTCTTCAGGATCCTCCCCAAGCTTGGTTCACACTGTGCGCCACACACAGAGTCCGCCTTTCTCCACATTCTCCCAACACCTCTGTCTATTGTCTTTTAAGTGATAGCTATTTTTCTGTGGGGAGCTTTCTAAAGATTCTACTTAGAATTACAAGTATTGCTCTGTTAGTTCAGCTACATACTATCCTTTTTATGTGTAATCCTTTATTGCCTTCTAGCATACAGTTGTCTGGCATGTTAACTGTTTGCCTTCAATAGGGTGAAAGCATCCCAGGGACGAGATTTTGTTAGTCTTGTGCACTGCTGAGTCCCCGGGGAAATTGTAACTTGGGTAGACATTGCCAAATTTTCCATGGACATTGTCAAATTTACTTTCATCTCAGTAGAATAGAATAGTGTCTTTATCTACAGCGAAGGGCACAGTGTCTCATTTACCTTTAATTTGTACTTTTCTCATTATGAATGAGCTTGAATGTCTTTGTCTGCTTAAGAACACTCCCCCCCCCCCCCATAAGCTAGACTTCATGTAATACTGGATAGCTTTGAACTCTTTATGTATTTGGCAAGGATCATGAACTCCTAATCAAGCACGAGTTTTAAAAAAAATGTTCTTCTTAGCAAGTTCCATGACAGCTATGATGGCTACACAGAGAAATCCCATCTCAATAAATAAATAAATAAATAAATAAATAAATAAATAAATAAATAAATAACAACAACAACAACAAAAACTAAGTAAAATTTTCTTCTTTTGGGGCATGCCTGCTAAAGCCTCTTGCCCCTTTTCTGATTGTTAGTTTTCTTGTTGATTTTTGGGAACTCTTTATATAGTTGAGGTTCGGCCCTTTAGGTGTCATATGAGACAGGTTGTATGTATGCTTCTGTTTGTCAGTTATTATTTGTCTTCTGAGATTTACATTTAGTTTTAGTCTACATTAACTATAGAGGGCCAAGAGGATGTAGATTCTGCCCGTGTTTATTTTGCCTGCTTGTTTGAACTGCATGTTTTCCAGTTGATATTATTTCCCAAATATCTAGGGATGGTGAAGAAAGAGGATAGCTAAGCATCTCCCAAGTCACAAGGGTGTTGCTTTCACAGCAGGCAGCTTTCCTGATCCTTTGGTTATTTTCTTCGGGAGAGGCTGTGGGTATTTTAGGAAAATTTTAACCATACTGTCATGAAAGAACCGCCTCCATCCAGGAGTACCATAACTTTCTCTTGCCTTCTGAGGAGAAATTGATTGAAAACAATTTTAGGTTTATATGTATGAGTATTTTACCTTCGTGTGTGTGTATGCATTCCCAAGTGTGCCTGGTGCATAGAGAGTCAGAGGAGAACATTGGATCACTGGAGTTAGATGGTTGTGAGCCACCATATGCATGCTGGGAACTGTACCCATGTCCTCTGTGAGAGCAGCCAGCATTCTTAACCACTGAGCCATCGCTACAGTCCCCAAATTTATCTTTTATCATTTTAATGAGTAGCATATTAAGAGGCTGAGCCAGCAGGATAACTAAATGCAGGAATATTTAGCTTTGGGCTTTGTTCTGGAACTTCTGCAGGCTCACAGGTGTGTTAAGGGGTTTGGCCCACTTTATTTCAGATGCTTGGATGTCTAGAATTGAGATTTATGGTGGCTGGAGGGATTTCTTCATAAATGTCTTCCAATACAAGCTGATCTTTCAGAGAATTAACACAGGTTTGATCCACCATGCTTGTCAACCTGGGAGCAGCAGGCAAGGAGGCAGGGGCCAGAGCAGAGAAAGCTAGTAAATACATGTACAGTGTTAAAAAGACTGGCAGACAGGGTAGGGGAAGGCCTGTAGCAGGAAAGCCCATTCAAGGGTGTCCTCTGGAGCTTCCCTGTGGGACTGTGAGCGAGGCAGGTGGGGTCCAGTGGGTGACTTTGCTTAGAAATAGCCAATGGATGAGATTTCTTTATGGAAGACAGAAAGAAAAGTATCTAAGATCCGGAGAGAAGGCAAGGAGATGCCAGAGTATAGGAGTTCGTAGGCGGAGCCAACCCCAGAATTAGGAGGTCCAAATATGGATGAGAGAAGAGGGTTGGGATTAGAGGTATGAGGCCTTCTGTCTCTAGACGTTGGCTTCCTCTTTTGACTAGAGCAAGGGATAATAGAAATGAGTTCATCTCAAAATATGTCAAGAAGGACTTCTTCCTCTCCGCCTTTTAAAAATACCCAGCAGTCTCCTTGTCATTTGCATATCCTCCAGGCTAGAGGAAGTACTTTAATCAGTACTTCTAATTGTGGAGAAGAGAACATGTCACCAGCCGCCCCCACACGAGCATCTGATCAGGAAGAATGGATTTCTCCCACGCCGGGACCAGGCTGCTGGCTTCTCTATCACTCTGCTCGGAGTCCAGATTGTAGGGCCGACATCAAGTCTTCCGCTAGTGTGAAATGAGACTCTCCCCTTTCTATTTCTTGTCGTCTTCTTGTGTGTGTGTGTGTGTGTGTGTGTGTGTGTGTGTGTGTGTGTGTAGGCCAGAGGTTGATGTTGTTCATCTCCGTTATCTTGCATGTATCAGTCTCTATCTTATGTTTTTGAGATAGGGTCTTTCATTGAACTTGGAACTCACTGGCTAGACTCCGTTCCCATCTCCCCGGTGCTGGGATTGCAGGACACACACGATGCCTTTCACACAGAGCTTCAACTCCTCACGATGTACCACAGCCTCTTGCTTTCATGGCTGTATCATCTCCCCGCTTCTATTTCTTCCTTTTAAAAGAATCTGTTTTCCTCCTTGACAGTCCGTCTCAGGAGGAATTGGAAACGATCCTCACCTCCATTATGCTAAGTGCCACAGGGTATTATGGGACCTGCAGGCAGCTGCAGAAATGACACCCTCCGCTCAATGCCCAAGTCATCTTCGCATGGCTACTGTGGAGTTCTTTTCTTGACTTCCCAGTTAATTTTCCAGTTTCTGGTTCACCAGCCTTGGCAGGTCTTGTGAGTATGAGGAAGCCTGGTCCCATCAGTGGGCTTCCCAGTTTCTGGCTGGTGCTTTATTTGAGAGTACAAGCTTAGCATCTCCACTGGGCTTTGACCTTACTCCTAAGTTACAGTTGGGGTTAATATGTGTAGTGGTGGTCCAGGCATCTAATACAGTGAGTATCTCTTCAGCCTCCCCAGGCCATGTGACATGCCCACAAAGCTTGCACAAAAACATGTGACTCAGTGGATAAGAGGCCCCACTATAGTGCAATAAGACTGACTCCAGAATTCACCCAACCTTAGTACTTTCATCCCTTAAGCTGAGTTAAAAACTCCCCTATGAAAGTCTTGATAGCGAATGTGCAGAGCGAGTGTGTGGTTAACATTGGGAGGAGAAAGAGGAGCACTGGGAAGGATTCCTGGAGGACGGTGATTTGGACTAGAGGAGAGGAGGATTTAGGTGGGAGGACTGGAGTTTGTAGAAAAGATGTCTGTGCACAGAGGTGTTTACAGAAGCATAGGGGACAAGGGTGCCTACCCTCTCTGAAGGATGCTTTGCGTGACCGCTAAGTAGGTGCCTCACGGGAGACGAAATGTACTGGTAGGATGACTCCAGATGGCATAGATTAGTGATGTCTGCAATGAACAGGCAGGGAAACACCCGAGGGATAGGCCACTGACTCTGAGGGTTCAAATGTACCCTGTCTGCCACTGTGCCATTGAGTCTGTGGCACCTGGCGAAAATGCCTCTTTACCCCAAGGTTCTGAGCTTGGCACCAGGAACTTGCCTCTTGCCTCCAGGAGCCCAGTGCTTAGTTATTCAGAGCATCCCCACCTTGTGCTGTTTCTATTCTTTTACAGTAGGGCCGGAGATAACTGCATGCTAATCCCAGGATATTTTAGAAACAGCCCCAGCAGAGCAAAACACTTTATAAGTGGCAGATTCCCAACTTCTGTCCCTAGCTAAGGAACAACCAAAGGCACATGCTTGAGGCAGATTGCCATTGGTAACTGGCACCACTTCCATCCTGCGCGGTTGTCCCCACGGCGAAATGCCCGAGCTTTAGTGATTAACTGGGAAATGGTAACAGTTGCTTCTTCCTTGCAGGGGAATCGACCCCTATGACCAGCCAAACACCATCTACATTGAGCGGCATGAACCCTTTGGGTTCTCCACAGTGTTCCGCAGTACAGACTTCTTCCAGTCCCGGGAAAACCAGGAAGTAGTCCTGGAGGAAGTGAGAGACTTTCAGCTTCGGGACAAGTACATGTTTGCTACAAAGGTGGTGGTAAGTTGAGGCTGCTCAGCAGGATGCTGCCCCAGCAGTTCCTCTGCTGGGTCTGGCACCCACCTGGGCGAGTTTGCATGACATCGGCTGGATGTTATACTTGAGGTAGCTCGCCTGAAGCATCCTGGTTGTCAGTGAACATGAAGGGCACAGAAGGTGCAGGATCAGAGTGGAGAAATGTAGAGCAGGCAATCAAAGTCTCAGAAAATCTAGAAATCTGCTTGTCTCCCTGTAGCCAAGCACCCCAGACAAAGACCGATTTCATTTTTGGTGTTTGTGCTTGAATGTATATGGTAGTATGTGCGTGTGTTAAACATTTGTAGGCATTTGCGTGTTGTGGAGGACAAAGGTTGAGCTCAGGCGGTTGTTTGCTTGTCTCCCCCCCCCCCACTGTAGTTCACTTAGAGGCTTGCTGGCCAGTCAGCTCCAGGGCACCTTTCATCCCAGCTTCCCCAGAACAACTGTGTCTGGTTCCTCACCCCACAATGGGTCCTGGGGATTGAACTTAGGACCTCACACTTGCTCAGCAAATGTTTTGTCAACTGAGCCATCGCCTCAGCTCCTAGAAACAAACGTCTTTGTACTCTCAGGAAAAAGAATGTGGACAGGACCCGTGGTGCTTGGAAGCTATGGTTCTTTAAACCCCACTACCTGGTGTCCTTTCAGTTTAGACTCATCTCTCTGAGATTTTTGGACTCATTTCCATGGCTCATAGGATGTGTTGTCACTGGCGAGTGGCAGCTAACACGCAGAGAAAGGGAGCAATTAAGCTTCCAGCTGTAAGTCCTTTAATGCTCAGTCTTGAGGAGGTCTGATGTGCAAGAGCCAGCTGCTGAAACAGAGGCTTCAGACCAGAGCCAATCACTTAGCAGGACTCTGACCCCCGCTCAAAGGGACTGAGCATGCTCCGGCAAGGGCACCTGAGATCCTTGCTCCTGGAAGCTGTGGCTTTGCTTACTGACTGTGGAAGGCCTCTGGTCCCCGGGAGGTTGTCAGTGCTTCCTGTCACTGTTAAACGAGGGACTGAAGCCAGGGAGAGTGTTTATCTCCAGATTCTCATTCATTAATTCCTGCAGTTGGCAGCAGGTGGGCAGAAGCAGATCAACCTCCTTGATAGAATTCTAGGGTATTCACAAGCAGGGGAATCAGGGCAGAAGGCTGGAAGAAGAGTACAGGTGACTAAAAGCTGTAGACAGTCCCCAGGATATGCCTTGCAAAACTGTGTCTTCTTATTTTATTAAAAGTTGCATTACATTTGTTTCCTTATTTAGTGTGTGTGTCGCTGTGTGGGTGTGTTCCTGGGGGGCACGTGTGGGGAGGTCAAAGGGCGACTTATGGGAGATGGTTTTCTCCTTCAACCATTTCATCCTGGGGATTGAACTCCAGACACCAGGCTTGGCCCAAAGCACCTCTACTCCTGAGTTACACCCCTGTCCCACAAAGTGTTTTATCTTTAAAAGTCATTTTTTAAATGTTTTATTTATGTGTGTCTGTGTGGATATGCATATGGCTGCAGGTGCTGGTGGAGGTCAGAGCTGTCAGCTCCCCTGGAGCTGGAGTTCTGGGTAGTGGTAAGCTGCTGCCTGACATGTCTGGGATTCGAGCCTCTGTTCTCTGCAAGAGCCATACACACTCTTAATCTCAGGGCCATCTTTCCAGCCCCCACAGATGATTTTTAAGACTACTGAATTGTGGCCATTTTTTTCTGCTTGTATTGACTCCTAGGTCATCTCTTCCTTGCCTTGCCTGGCTTTCTCATATACACTCTATGTATATGCATATGTATGTATCTATAAATACACATATATATACCTATACATACATACATACATACATACATACATACATACATACATTCAGAGTAGCTCAAGAAGATACCCTGCACCAGTTACCTTGGAAATGAGTAAGGTAATAGAAAATAGGCAGAAGTAGAAACCGGGCCTCAGCACTGATGCTTTGTGACCCAAACTGGATAACCCTGAGTTCTTTTTCAGCCTGCAATCTTATCTCTGGCTCCCCAGTGGCTATGGGCCTTTTCTCTTTGAAGTTGTTGGCTTGGAATTAATGTGCGCCTTTAACATTTCGGTTCTCACACACACTGGTGATGCCCTGGCTTGTCTGAGTGGGGCCAGAAGCGGATGGCTATAGTTCCTTCTCTCAGCCTGTTTCCCAGATCTCCTGTCCAACAGCTTAAGGTGCAATAGTGGGAGCTGTTGGTTCCACTGTGGTCTAGCAAGAGGCACAAAGGAGAACCTCTGCGGTTCCGATTACTCCTGGGGTCATGTGCTTTGATGGTCACTAATGTTAGACCCAGTAGCAGGTATGAAGCAGAGCTGAACATATGCTGCCTTGGAACCACACAACTAAAAAAACCAAAATAACAAAAAACCTAGACAAGTACAATTTTAAATTTTGGAAGGGTGTATAGTCCTGCCATGTCGGTCACATTGAGAAGTGTAGGAGAAAGTGAGGCACGCTTCTGCGACATGCCCACAGAGGGTTCAATGGGAGAGAAGGCATGGAGACCCCCATGCTACCATAGGTTGGGGACCTACCTTGGACATAGTATTTTATCACAGCAACAGGGAGGTAACTCCTATTGGATGCATGCATGCAGGCCCATATGGTAAAGATGGAACCCAGGGCTTCCTACAGGCCAGGCAAGTCATTTACTTGAGTTATGACTTGCCTTTTAAAAAAATCTTTTCCTGAGACAAGGTCTCTATACATAGCCCAAGCTCACTGTGAACTTGTAATCCTCCTGCCTCACTCTCCAAGTGCTGGGTGATAGGTGTGTCTTGCCATGTCTGCTGAGCCATTATTTAATATTCTTTGGTTTTTAAAAACATATTTGTGGTACCTGATTGGCTTGCTGATTCTAATACCTGTACTCTCCCATGGATAGTTTACACTGAGACCTCTTCTTTCTTGTCTTTTGAATTTCTTTGTGTGTTAAGGGGAGTGTGGGAATGACTAGGGAGACAAAGATTGAAGCCAAGGCTTCATGTATGTTAGGCAAGCACTGTCCTACTGAACCACATCTCACGATGTAGCTCAGCCTAGGTTTTGCCCTCCTGCCTTGGCCTGTGTAGTGGTGGATTGCAGGTGGGTACCACTATGCCTGACTCATCCTCTGTTCTAGACTGATGTCTGTTACTGTGATAAAACCCTCTGACCAAAAGCATCTTAGGAGACAGAAAAGTTTATTTGGCGTACACTTCCAAGATACAGCCAGTCCATCACTGAGGGAAGTCAGGACTGGAATTGAAGTGAGGAATACTACTTGCCAGCTCAGTTCTCAAAGGCTCAGACTTAGCTAGCTTTCTTATAGAGCCCAGGGAATGGTACTGCCCACAGTGGGCTGGCCCCTCCTATATTAATTAACAATCAAGACAATTCTCCATAGATAGGCACATAGGCTAGTGTAATTGAGGCAATTCCTCAACCACTCAACAAAGACTTTCAGAAGACTCTAGGCTATGTCAAGTTGACAGCTACAGCTCACTAGTACATTTTGTTGAAAATTACAGTTACTGTGATACAGTGGCTTTTGGTTCCTATCCCTGGGTCTATGGTATTGTTCTGTGATGTGTCCTTTATTGTACATATACAGAATTGTCTGTGGTTTAGTTTAGCAGGCAGCCAGTGTTTGTTAGAATTTCCTTGGGTACATTGGAGCAGCAAGTCTCTGCCCTTACTAATGGGCTCTGGTGTGGGTTAAAATCTCCTGTTCTCTGCCTGGTAAGTTATGGAGTTGCCCTCACCCTCTATTTCTGCCTTCTGCAGAGCCCTCCCTCCAGGTTAGCCGGAGGTGAGACAGACTCTGTTTTGTTCTTCCTGGGGTGTACCCATAGCTCTTATATGCCCAGCCTTAAAGATTCTTAGAAAATTTTCGTAGCTTTTCAAACAGTCCCTCTTAGGGCTATTTTCTTTCTGGGTTTTTCTTTTTAAGCTTTGGTGAGCCTCAGATGTGGGTGCTGCCTCTGGCAGTCTCTATGTTAAAGTGCCAGTTGTCAGTTGCTGCCCCCCAGGCACACCCTTACTGACTATTGGATGCACACACACATGTGTACGTGTGTGTCTATGTCTGTGCATGTAGTGTGCATGGTCAGGTTTTGGGAAGGTGAGCCCAGAGCCTGTACCTCCTATGAGGTAGGTAAAGTACTGGCAATCTTCTGACTGGATTTTGGGGAGGGGGACCTGTTTTGTCCACTAGCCCCTCAGCCATTATGGCTATGAGGTTGTGGGCTTCCAAGGCTACCTCAGAGTTTGAGAGAGAGGGATAGGAGTGGGACGGAGAGTGCAGCGAGGTTCACCACAATTGCCAAGACCCAGACGCCGTTCTTCAATAAACGCAGCTTGGAGTTTTGCCAAACCTTTATGTAGTCCTCAGAAACTTGAAAATGTTGATTTTTGAAAGTGTTTATGTTTTTCTTGCTTTTAGGGATGGAGTTTTAGAGCTCCTTACCTTGTCATTCTGGAAATGTTTTTAATTAATAGCGACTTCGTAAACTTTATTGTGGTCCTTTTTCCATCTATAAAGAACAGTTTATATTGATATAAACTCTTCATTGCCTTCATCTGTCCTCCTCATTCCTCACATATGTCAGCCCCACTAGCTGTCTATCCTTCCATTATTTAACCTATTTTCCTTAGGATAGTTTTTCACTTCTTAAAAATTATCTATTTTTATTAATTTCTTTATAATTTCATACACATATACAATGTGTTTTGATAATATTCTTCCCCTGCTCCTTCCCCTAACTTTTTCTGGATCTTCTTCCCCACAGCCGTATTCCCTATAACTTCATCTCCTTCGTTTGTTTGTTTTGTTTTAATTTATAACTCACTGAGTCTAATTTGCTCTGCCTTGGGTGCCGGACCGTCCACTGCAACATGGCTGACCTACCATGGACCACACTCTAGGAAAAAAACCATCTCTCTCCCAGAATCCATCCTCACCAACAGCTATTCTGCTACAGGCAGAGGCTCATGAGTGGTCCACCCCCACAGTGGAATGTCCACTGGCTAGATGTTGTGCTTGGCTTGTGCAGGCAGTCATAGCTATGTGAGTTCATGAATTCTTTGGTCCTGTGAGGTCCAGAAGACATTGTTTTGAGCAGGTCCTCTTTGACTACTGGCTCTTAGAATCTTCCTGCCCCTTTTCTGCAAAGTTCCCCGAACCTCGTGGCGGATGGGTGCGGTATAGACATCCTGCTTACGGCTGACGCTCCTCTGATGCTTATCCTTTGCACTTTGACCAACTGTGAGTTTCTGTGTTAACCATCAACGGTTGTAGAAGTACCTATTTGGAGGACACTTTTAATACTATGTCCATTTAGCAACATAATAGTAGTAGATTTGCCCCTGTGCCTGTGAGCTTCACAGTTCTCGGTCAGGTTTACAGTTTCAGGCAAGTGTTTCCTGTATGGTGCAGGCCTCTTAAGTCTAATCGGAAAGCCATTGGTTACTGCTGTAACATTCATCTCACTACTGCACCTATAGGCATTTCTTGCCTCGTTGATCATTTTCTGGCTCACAGAGATAATAGCTAGATGGGACTGGTGACTTCCTCCTTAGTGGCTTTCATACTTCCTCTGGTACTGTGAAAGCTAGTTGTGGTTTATCTATGCTTTATTTATGGGTTTTGTTTTTTTTTTTCCTTACATGAGGTCTTGCTATGTTACCTAGGCTGGTCTTTAACTCCTAGGCTCAAGTGATTCTCTTACTCCAGCCTCCTGAGTGGCCAGCATGTGCCAATCTGATTAGTGTTGCTGCGACAGAAAACTGTGGGGAAAGAATTTAAAAGAGAAAGGTTGGTTTTGACTCAGGACTTCAGAGCTTTCAGTGTGTAACAGTGGTGAGGGTGGGGCAGGGCAGGGTAGCTCACTTCACTTCATGATGCTATGGAGCAGAGAAGCCGACACTCATGCTTGCTCCTGTCCCTCTTTTTATTCCATCTGGGGCTCTAGCCAGTCTGGGGACAGTGCCTCCATGTGTTCAGAGTAGGTCGTCTCCCTTTTGTTAACCCTCTTTGGAAATGCCCCAGGAACACAGCCAGAGATGTGCTTTCCTGATCCCTTAGATGGTTCTTAGTGCAGTCAAGTTGACAGAGATGGGTCACTGGGTGGGAGGAGAGGCCTGGGCCCCTGCGTTGGGTTTCTGTGTTTTATGTCTGATGTTCCCTACCAGGAACATTCGTGATGATTAGCTGAAGCTTTGTCATTGGTCCAGAGGAGACTGCATCACTGCCAGCTGCAGCTCTTAGCTACTGTTTAGGTCACCCCACACCCTGAGGGGCCTCCTTCTGTCTACCCACCTGTTCTAGCTGAACCACTCTGAGACTTGAAGAGCTTGTCGCTGCGTCCTTGGCCTTTGTGGTTAAGACTATCACATCTTTCAGTTCCCCCTTGATGGCTCATGACTTTTTTTTTGCTTTACTCTCATCTCAGGTGTACACTGAAATCCACATCATTTGCTTATCAGAACGGAAAACACAAAACTCAAAAATATCAACCTGTCCATAAAGTATCAAATTCTGTAAGATCCACCCAGACGAACACATTTAAATAAGCCCTAATTGTTGCACACGTTGATAGGTTTAGTAATGGACTCAACCTGTGAGGATATCAATGCAGAAAGAAAGTTTTGCCTCTTTTACCGAGACCCACCAACATGGGCCGCGTTCGCACCAAGACTGTGAAGAAGGCGGCCCGGGTCATCATCGAGAAGTACTACACGCGCCTGGGTAATGACTTCCACACCAACAAGCGTGTGTGCGAAGAGATCGCCATTATCCCCAGCAAGAAACTTAGGAACAAGATAGCCGGCTATGTCACGCATCTGATGAAGCGGATTCAGAGAGGTCCTGTGAGAGGTATCTCTATCAAGTTGCAGGAAGAAGAGAGAGAGAGGAGAGATAATTATGTTCCTGAGGTCTCAGCCCTAGATCAGGAGATCATTGAGGTAGATCCTGACACCAAGGAGATTCTGAAGCTTCTGGACTTTGGCAGTCTCTCTAACCTTCAGATCACTCAACCTACGGTTGGGATGAATTTCAAAACACCACGTGGAGCTGTTTAATCTGTTAATGCCATATTTTCAATAAACCGGAAAACAAGTTAAAAAAAAAAAAAAGAAAGAAAGTTTTGCAAGCCGAGTCTGGTGACATACCTGTAACCCCAGCACTCAGGGAGATAACAGGAGGATCAGCGGTTCAAGGCTATCTATCCCCAACTGGACAGTGTTCAAGGCCAGCCTGGGCTACATGAAGAAAGAAATAATAATCCTTTTTCTAAAAACTTAATTCTCTTCTTAGAGTGTGGTCTAGAAATAGTGTGCATGTGTGAAGGAGGTAGTGTATTCCTGTGTGTTTTATTAGATAACGCTTCTGGAGGGGGTGGGTGGGGGAGCACCCTCATAGAGGCAGGGGGAGGGGGAATGGAATAGGGGGTTTCCAATGGGAAAAACATTTGAAATGTATATAAAGTAAATATCCAAAAAATTTTTTAAAAAAAATTTAAAAAAAAAGTGCTTCTGGAAATCACCAGTGTCCAGCCTCAGCTGTGAAATGGAAAGATGTCTGAGATACATGATTAATGAAGAAAGGCTAAACTGTGCTTTGGCAAGGTTTACATGCACTATTCATGAAGGAGTTGCTCAGTAGTTTCTCTCTTGTGACCCAGTTTGTGTGCCAAAGATTGGATTGCACAGGTGGGAATTGTCTTAGGTCACCAAGAACACCACTAGAAATCAAAGTGACAACCAAACTGGGCATTGTGTCTCTCTCTTGTGCTGCCTCAGGTAGACGGGCGAGCTGTGGCTATGGTGACAATTGTGTCTTTCCATTCCAATATCCCGTGGTGTTATTTCTATTCTTAACATGCCCTCACTGGCCTCTGAGTCTCCACCCAGGTAGGAAGACTAAGGAAAACCAGAATGGCCAAAGAGATCTCTCCACCAGCTGGTTTGGTACATCCAAGCAGCTTCCCCCCAAACCAACATGATAGTTTTCTTGGCATCTCATTAACTAACCAGTGCTTGGCTATGTGACTATACAAGCTGAAGAGAGGATAGAGAATGGAGATCTTTACTCCGGATGGCAGTCAGGGCCCTGTTGTTTAGTGGTGAAGGGAAGTTCAGTGTTAGGGGAAGGCTGACAGTGTTGTCTGTCACTGTATTGGGACGTTTGTGTGTGACTGTGTGGGTGCATAGAGCTTCTGCCAGTGGACACTCGGGAAGGTGGAGTTGGGACAGGGAAGGGCAGTGGGAGTGGAACTCTTCATTTTATCTGATTTGTACTGTTAAGTCTGTTCCACAGGGCTTACTAATAACAGCTAAAAAATAAAAAGGCCAACTAACAAAACCCTGTGGTTTATTAAGAAAAGCATCAGAGCCTGACAATGCCCTGCACAGTCAGTAGTGTGTCATGATTTAATTGCTAATATTTTTCTTGATGGCCATAAAACAATACAATAACACTTTCACAATACCTTAGGGCGAACCTGAATTACCTCAGGTAAGGAATAATTCTCTCAGAAACAGGGAAAGAATGCCTTCTGAGACTTTGAAAAAAATTGATGTATAGTGGTATTTGTATTTATGCAGTAAGAGTGGCATGCATATATATGTACACACACACACGGGGGGGGGGAAGGGGAGGGAGAGAGAGAGAGAGAGAGAGAGAGAGAGAGAGAGAGAGAGAGAGAGAGAGAGAGAGAGAGAGAGATGGTGTTTGTCTTTCTGAGTGAGGCTTATCTCCAGTTGTGTACATTCTCCTACAAATGTCATGATTTAATTGTTCTGTCGGCCTGAATAAACTTTATTGTGTAAATGTATCACATTTTCTTTATCCGATCCTTTGCTGGTGGACATCTGGACTGGTTCCCTTTCTTAGCTGTTGTGGTATAGACTTGGATGAGCAAGGATCTCTGCTGGGTCAGAGCAGGTTTGATGTTTAGTCTCTAGGAACTTTCATGCTGACAGCAGTAGTTGGTTGCTCCAGTTCATGCTTCTACATCAGGTGGGCTCTTTCTCCATATGCTTGCCACCACTGGGTGTCATTTATTTTCTCAATGATAGCCATTTTGACTACTGTGAAATGCAATCTCAAAACAGTTTTAATTCTCATGTCCCTGACGGCTAAAGACATGGAACACTTTTGAATTTATTTATTGGTTGTTGTATTTCTTCTGTTGAAACTTCCAACTGACATTTGGCCTTTGGTTCTACTGGAAATTGTCTTGTTTTGGGGAACAGAGTTTAAACTAGTGAAAAAACAGAACATGCAATAATGTGTATTCACTGGTAGTTATGGAGATCTTCATATGCACAGGACATCTTTGCATTTTCATGACCCAGCAATGGCCTAAAACCTCTAATGCAACGTGGGGTACTCAGCATTGTTGATTGAAGCCTTTTTGAGCTTTGTATAGTGTATGGCTGAGCTCACCTGTGCAGGCTTAAAGCCACAGGCTTTGCTGTCTGAACTCCATGGCTTTCTTCCTTCCTACCTCTCTTCTTCACACTCTGGTGGCCTCCACCACCCTCCCTGTGTCCAAGTTCACATGTCCTACCACTGTCTCTCTTCCTCTGATACCCTCAGACTGTCTGTAGGACTTGTAGATTGAGCATCCAGTACTAAACAGCTCAGCTCCGGGCTGATACTGTAAAAACAGAAGAGAGACCGAGTTAGAGACTGCTTTGTGTTTTCAGCAGAATCTTTCCCCCATGTTTTGAGAGACTGTCATCTGGCACAGTTAATTTTCCTCTCCTCTTCCTTGGCAGCATCTTCCGGGCAGCCAGCAGCAGTCATCTGTCCAGCTCTGGGTCTCCTTTGGCCGGAAGCCTATGAGAGCAGCCCAGTTTGTCACAAAGCATCCTATTAATGTGAGTGAGGTCTGCTGGAAGCCGGGAGGGGGAGGGTGCTTGTCTCCAGGCATCATGGGAATGTCCTGCTGGTGTGAGCATTTTACATTCTCCCTGTGGGCAGCCTCTAGAGAGGCCTCTGAAGAGACCTGTTATACTCTGGGCCTTGTTGGTCTGCTGTTGTGCACTTCACTGTTGGGAGTGGAGCTGAATAGGAATCTTCTCCTGCTTTAAGTGGAGTAAGATTGGCAGAAGGGTCAGTGCCGGCCAGTGGCCTCATACGCCAGTCCTCAGGCAGCGGGAGATTCATGCATGACATTTGCTTATTAACCACATGCCATATTCCTTGCAGTTGACTAAGGTTTCAAAAGGGGATATATTTGCTTTGCAGAAACAGACAAGTTAGAAAGACCAAGAACAGAGTGGAGAAAGCATATATAGTCATTACTCAAATGAATTCAGTATTAGGACATACCGCTTGCTAGGAAAGCACAGTGTGGGTCACCAGGACAGAGCCTGCAGCGAGGAGGCTGCCTTGGAAGGCTTTGGCAGCAGCCTGTGGGTGATAGCTCAGCTAATATGATGATCAGTTCCGTCTAGTTTCTATGGGTTCTCTTAGTCTCCTGAGGGAAAAGAAGAGAAAATGAAATGTGTGTTAATCTATATTGTGCCTTATGCTAATAAAAGGTCTGCTGGGGAAAATGAGGAGACATCATTACCCAAAAGAGGTTTCTAGGTCATTTATGGAGGTCAGAGGCCCATTCTTTTCTCGTACTTTTCCAGCAAGTTCTACGTGTAGACTGGTCATGGTTGCTTGGTTATTTTAGCTTCGTCAGTTTGGGGCCTAGCTGTGCCTTTATACCCCCTTTCACGACTGGGACAAGTGGAGTCATTGCCTGCATGTGTGTATAAAAACCCCCAGGGATAATTGGGCTTTTAACTTTGTTTTCTGACTTTGGCTCTGAAGGAATATTACATCGCTGATGCCTCTGAGGACCAGGTGTTCGTGTGTGTGAGCCACAGCAACAACAGCACTAATCTATACATCTCAGAGGCGGAGGGGCTGAAATTCTCCCTATCCTTGGAGAATGTGCTGTATTATAGCCCAGGAGGGGCCGGCAGTGACACCCTGGTGAGGTAAGGAGTACCCCCAGACCCCAGCCTTTGGACCAGTCAGGCCACCTGCCTCTTCTTACCTGAGTGGTTTGCAATCTTAGTTGTACACTGGGCCTTGCTTGAGGTGCTTTCGAAGTGTGTACCACCCCCACCCCTGGATCAGGTGTCCTCAGATTGCAATTGAATTGGTCTGGGGTTAGGGTTCAGGTTGTTCCCCAGGGGATTTTTGTGTGTGGCCAAGGCTGAGCACTGCTGTTCTAGGTGACATTTAGGACCTCAACTGCTTGGGTTTTGTGGTATCTGAGCCAATGGAAAGAATAGTTGGAAGATACCATCATTTTAGGGAAAACGGGGGCTCTGCTTCCAAGTGACTGATTGACAACCTCTCTTAGAGTTAATTCTAAAGTGGTGTGTCATAGCAAAGCCCCCCGTGTAGTTGTCCCTTTAAGTGGCAATCACAAATATAGGGCTGTTTGGTACTTGTAATACTAGGTGCTTTTTGAATGCTGTCTTCTCAGAGGAGTTTGGGAGCAGTTGAAGACTCTGGATTTAATTTTCTGGAAGTTTGGCATACACAGAATCATAAGATGGTATGCGGCCTTCTGGATCTGGCTTCTAGCAAGTGCTCAAGGTTCATCCTCATTGGCTGAATGTTAGCATCTCACTTCTTTCTGTGGGTGAATAATAGAGCTTACTTGTTTTAATAATTAAGATTCATGAACCATTGTCCCTCAGGTCTTTCAGTCACTTTAATCCCCTCCCCTCAAACCTCAGACACCCATGGCTATGGATGATGACTTTATCATCTTATTCATTTGTCAGATATTCAGATGAATTTCTCATGGTAGAACAGAGTGGGATCCCTACTGGAGAGGACCACCAAGGAAGGAGTCCTCAGTTATGTGATCATAGGGCTTTGTCACACCTGTAAACTGCCTTTTACATGTGACAGTTTCCTCCTGTGGTGCCTAAGGCTGCCATTCGTCATCCAGCTGAGATACTGAAAGGAGATTCGTGTTGACAGTGGTAGGCCAACATCCTGTTAAGCTTTCTTCCTATTGCCAGGATTTATCTCGGGGTGACAGGGGTTCAGATGTGCTCAGTTCAATGAGCTGTTATCATTCGTGGCTCTGTTTCAGTCAGATGAAATGGGTTAAGGGTGAATTATCAGATTCATCAGCAGGCTGGTTTAGAATAAACGGCTCTGAATCGAGTAGGACAATGTGATACTGACAACTGGCTCTCATTATCTTAAAGAAGAGGAGTGAGGACTCTTAACAGGGGCTTACTCTGGCTTTTGTGGGTTGTGCTTGGGGAGATTCTCATGGGAAGCCATAGCTAGTTGTAGGCCTCTTATAGGAACTAATGTGCTAACAATGTGGCAGACCTTTAGGGACAACTTTGGAGGGAATACTTGGCTCAGTCGGTGGGGATGATTGCCAGTGTGTAGATGCATGGAGTGTGGCTGAAGGGAAACCTGGTGAACTTTATGACAAGTTTCAGCCCACAGCACCTGGGAAAGGAGAGGAGACATGCTTTGGAGGGGGCTGGTGGAGACGACGGGGAAAACAAGCTCTCAGAAGAGAGTGCAGACCTGAAATCTGTTGTTCTAGTGCAAGCCAAAGAGGGGAATGAAGGCGCGGATTGACATCAGAGCGGAGGATGGCGAGGCAAGAGCTGACAGGAAGTCAGTGCTAAAACCCCCAGAAGATAATAGGGAAAAGAACCAGGTCTTGAGAGAAACCCAGGCCTCCCACCTGGGCATAACAAGCAGTGAGCCTCAGGATGGTAGGTTCCAGAGGCAAGAGAGCTGCAGTGAACAGTGCTGAAGGCCAGAGCCCATTAGATCATTTCCCCAACAGAGACCCAAGGAATCCTACATCAGAGGGTTTAGTCTACACCCCAGTATTTTGGGTGGGCTTTTCTCATCCTGCCAACCAAGAACAGCTTCACTGGTACTACGTATTTCTTCCCTTTCCTGCAGCAGAGGTTGCTGTGTCTCCCTGTCTGAGGTGGTACAGCCTTCATCCAGCTCAGGAGATTCCTATGACACACGATGGGGATGCTGGAGCAGTTTGCTGCTTTACTGTGCAGCCCATGGCTCTGAAACCCTGACATGTCCAGTTTAAAAGCCACATATGAACCGTGGTGACTATTCCTCATAGATGTTATATTTGTAATGAGCGTGCCGTGTTAGTGAAAAACTCCTTTCCGGTGGGCTCTTAGGGTAGCAAGTGAAACCAGGACGGTCCTTACTGTCCTATTAGCAGACAGCCTCAGGCTTTATAGAACTGTCCTAATTGCCTGCACGGTTTCACTGCAAACCAGCAATAGATGCGTCTAGAACTCTTGACAGGGAACCCTGTGTTTAGTGTTTAATAATCGTATTTCTAGAGGCCAGAGTGGACTGTGAGCCTCAGCGTTGTCACCAGGGTCTTGCACACCTGGCTCAAGGCTTCCCACTTGTCCAGGTTTCTTGAAGGATTTGGATCAATATTCACAGTGAAGAAATGGGTGTAGCTCTGTCAACTTCTTTAAGACGTCTTCTACATTCTAAATGTCCTTTGAGCCGTTGGTGGTTGGCTGAGCACCCTGGCCCTTAAAATCAATTTGTGTGTGTGTGTGTGTGTGTGTGTGTGTGTGTGTGTGTGTGTGTGTGTGTGTGTATTTATATTTAAGAGCAAGTTATTTAACTCTAAAGAAACGAGGTTGGTGCATGTTACATGGGTGAACCTTGTAAACATGTAAGTGAAAGTAACAAGATATAAAAGGGTACTGCATGATTCCGTTTATACAGAACAGCCAGATCAGGCAAGTCCATAGAGACAGATCTGTAGAGACAGAAAGCAGATCTGCGGTTACCAAGGCCTGGGAACTGAGAGGACAGCAGACAGAGACAGTGCCTGCCAATAGTGAAAATGTCCTGGCACTCACACTGCACGACCCTGCGGGTGTACTTAATGCCGTGATAGTGTGTGCTTTGAGGCGGTTCAATATTATGCTGCACACAATGCAAAATGCCAAGCAAATGCCATCCCAGGCTATGGACGATTGTTTTTCTTTGCCTGCAGGTATTTTGCAAATGAGCCATTTGCCGACTTTCACCGAGTAGAAGGCTTACAAGGAGTCTACATTGCCACCCTGATTAATGGTTCTATGAATGAGGAGAACATGAGGTCGGTCATCACCTTTGACAAAGGGGGAACCTGGGAATTTCTTCAGGCCCCAGCTTTCACAGGATATGGAGAGAAAATCAATTGTGAGGTACAGCCGCTTTAATCTTGTTTGGCTTTTTCTGATACAAAACAGAGAGCTGTGGTCTGGTGCAGTTTTCTATATTCAGTATTTACAGGAAGCATGCAGGATGATAGAGCGTGCTGTTAATAACACACGGAACAAACTTCCATATGCACAGTGCCCTTTCAGTTCCCCGGCTCTACACCAAGGCAGGGTGGGGTCTGGGATCAACTCAGAGGGGAGCCATGGGATATTCAAGACTTATCTTTTAGATATTGGGGATTGAACCACATACAGACCCTGTTTGTTTGACTCATGAGCTATACCTTTTGCCCAATATCTCAGGTTTTGTTTTATTATGAGATGGACTCTTACTATGTAGGTCAGGCTGGCTTAGAATTTGTTGTGTGGCCCTAGTTTGGTCTCGAACTTGCAGTTGTTCTACATCAGCCTCTTCAGTGGTCAGAGTGCCAGGATTATGTCCTCTACTGTCACACCCAGGTTAATTTCAAAGTTTTGAAAGAAGCACCATGATAACACAGCATCTGTTAGATACCGTGTTTGTTGTTTGACTAAGGAGCTTGAGTTAGCTCGCAGCTCTGACATGAAGTCATAACGTATGTCTTTTGAGGACATCACATCTTTGGGAAGCTGGAGTTTTGTGAGCCAGTGGGAAAATCAGGGTGGGACAGAAAGGAGGGCAGAAGTGTCGCATAGGATTCCAAAATTTGAGAGGTTGTGTGATGCCTAGTAGGTCCATAGACATGATTTTCCTCCCAGTTTTATATATACAACTGTTTCAAATGGATGATCTTTTATTAGGACACACACACACACACACACACACACACACACACACACACACACACACACACACAC
>CM052706.1:75424098-75504987 GCA_028551405.1 Uromys caudimaculatus
ACACACACACACACACACACACACACACACACACACACACACACACACACACACACTCTGTTTAGACTGAGCTCTAAAAATGATACATGATGATATTTTATTTCTTCTGGTCTGGAACTACTATAAAAAATGACATCACCAATTTTGTTTTAAACCTGCAGTGTTGAAGAGTGGGTATAGTGCTCCCTGTTTACGTTCCTGTCTGAGAAGCTAAGCTCTTTAAACTGTGTTGCTTGGTCCTTCTAAGTGTTCTCACGAGTTGATTGTTGTGCTCCCTAGTCTTCTGGGACAACCACACTTGCACTTCCATTTCATCTGACTGGGCAGAAGGAAACCAGAAGAAATTAGTGTTAATTTTGGGTGCAACTGTATTTAGTTAGTCACCTAATCTTTTGGACGTTTGGATTATTTGTTCGTGGCAAGCTATGTTGTCTCCCCTGCATTTCATAGCTGTATTTTTTTCCTTGGGAAAATTCTTTTGGAGAGTCTTGCCCTAGACCATACTTTCCTATATTTCTTCTTTATTTGGTCATAGGTCTTGATTTACCACATGAAATCTACAGACATGGGTAAACACCCAGACAGTTCCCCCTCTTCAGTACTTAGGACCTCAGAAGCTGGCCCATCTTGATATGGATATGTCTCGACAGTTTTGAACATGCCATGGGGCAGGAGACAAGCTTGGTGAAACAGATTCAGTGGCAGTACTATTTCTCAGACTCATTAGCTTGTAACTGTAGGGTTGTCAATTGGCTTTTATTTTCTAATTCTTAGTTTAGGTGGTGGTTGGGTCCCTCTTCCTTTTGCTGGGACCAAATAGCTAATAAGAAACGTTAGGAAGAAAGGGTTTTCTTCATTGGTTCAAGACTTTGAGGGTACAATCCATCATGGCAGGAAAGGTTCAAGGCTGATGCTTAGTTTTGTTTTCTCCTTTCTCCTTTTCATTCTGGTAGGGACCCAGACCGTAGGATGGCACTGCCACAGTCATGGTGGTTCTTCTCCCTAAGCTTAGCCCCTCTGGAAGCTCCGTCATAGACCTACCCTGAGGTGTTTCTTCTAGATGATTCTGGTTCCAATCAAATTGATCATGAACATTAACCATCATAGGTGGTATGTTAGCTTTCTGTCACCATTACAAAGTGCCCAAGAAAATCAGTTTATGAGGTGGAAAGGCTGGTTTTGGGCCATGGTTTCAGAAGTATCAGTAGTTTTTGTCTGAGCTTGTTTGGCTCTGTCGCTTTGGGCCAGTGGTAAGGCTGAACATCATGGTAGAATCATCTTGATTGATCATGACAGATAGGAAATAGATAAAAGAAACCCAGAGAGGAAGAGGCAAGGTTTCCATGTCCCCTTCAAAGGCACACCTAGTGACAACTTCCTTGCTGCCAGTTTCCAGAAGAACCAAAATCTTGTGACCAAATCTTTAGAATAGGACCCTTGGGGAGTATTTCAATCCAAACCATGAGGTGGAAAAAAAAAATAGTAATGTATATGATTGAAACATGATGGCCCAAGGATCCAGAAATACTTCTAAAGATTGACTTCCTTGTAGGCGAAGTAAAATGAGTGAAAGAGGAGGTAGGGAAGGAAAACTTCCTTGAGCCAACCTGATTTTCTCCTGTTCTTAATTGGCCAAACCAGGGCGCTAGCAAGATTAGTTTGTTAGAAGGATTTTTGTGTGTGTGATAAAAAGAAGTAGATTGGACAAACCTTGTCATCATTTTTACCTGTGCTATGAACACAGAGTCCCCCGTTTTGATCACTGATATGTCCGAAATACTTGAGATTTCATTTTTCTGGCCAGGAGAACAAGGCAGAAGCATTTGTGGTGGTCCAGGAATGGTAGGCATCCCCGCACAGAGAGGAAGCCAGTTTCAACACCACTAAAGCCTGCATCTTTGTACAAACGTGGGATATGCCTTTCAGGTTTCCACATGACCCCTGTGGCATCCATATCACACGTCATGCACGTCTGGCCATTTTCCAAAGAGACTTTTGGACTTCTGATTCTTTTTCCTCTGACAAAACTCTTGAGTATCGTATTTCAAACACATCTGCACTGACTTATAAAGTCACAGGACATTTCAGTTCTCGGTCTTTCTGAGTCCCTGGGTGGCACCAGCAGTGGACTGCCTTTCTTTTCTGCTTGAGTTGACACTAGCTTGTAATTGTTATTTCTGGGAGTCTCAGGACTTTAAGATAGCTTCCTCTTTCTTCAGTGGTAGACGTTTATGTTGGTTCAGAAGATATGCTTGCTCTGTTTAGGGAGATTTGGAGACCACTGGGTTGTAAGTCTGGTTTCTTCTGGGCCAGACCCTCTTCTGAGTCTTGCTGTGGGGTCCTTGGATAGACTCTTGGGTTTGAGGGAGTCCTAGGCATGTGTTGTATTATATGCTGGTCCCATCTGGAAATTTCCTTCTGCAGCTTTCTCAGGGCTGTTCCCTCCACCTGGCCCAGCGCCTCAGTCAACTGCTCAACCTCCAACTTCGGAGAATGCCTATCCTGTCCAAGGAGTCAGCCCCCGGCCTCATCATTGCTACCGGTAAGTGTGCCTTGCCTGCTATCACAGGGGCTTGAGTGAACTGGTTACATGGAGCCAGATAGATATACAGTGATCACCTATGCCTCCAGCAGTGTGACCCCTCCTCATGGCTTTACAACATTATCCTAGTGACTAACTACTATTCGGGATGTCTAGTTGGGCCAGATGTCTTTCTGGCATATTCTTCCTTTTGTGTTTCAGGCTCTGTGGGAAAGAACTTGGCCAGCAAGACCAACGTGTACATCTCTAGCAGTGCTGGAGCCAGGTGGAGAGAGGTCAGTTGGTCCCGGGGCTTTTCTTAGTGTGAGCATGTGGGCTGTGCAGTGACATATCAGGGACACGATGGTCTCTGGTGGAGGTCTGTGATGCTCTATAAGATCCACATGTGTATACAGAAACCCAAGGCTCCACAGAAGTGTAAGCCGCACTCCTGTGTCTTCACACCCTATAACGCACTCGTGATTTTTGCCAGAATATCACTTTAAATAAAAAACAGACCGTTTCAGTTTTTATTAGAAACAACTGTGAATTTGACCAAGTTTTTCAGGATAAGGCATTCCATGAGGGAGAGAATACAGTGTCTGTTTTGCTTACTTCTTCAGCTCTGGGCTGTAACAGTGTCTGGCATAGAGAAGATGCCCAGTGAAATTTGGTGAATGTGTCAGCGGATTACAATGCGTTGTGGTGGGTCTGACACTGTTCATTTCCCCTGTTTTTCTGAGCCTTGCTGCCTGGTCCTTTTCATCTCCATGCTATGGGAGGGGATTGCTTTAACGCTATTTAACCTATTTGAGTCTTGAACACACCCATTCTCAACGGTCACCTAGTGCTCCAGCCTAAGTTGTGGTCTTATTCTGTAGGGACTTGGTCTCTGCTGACCCTGAGGATGGGTCCTGACATCCCAACAGATCTCTGTACAGGCTGGCTTGAAAAGTCAGCATCTGTAGCTTCTGTCCCCACAGTGCTTCTTGTGGAGAATGCAGTGTGCATGCTTCCACACTTAATCTGCAATATACATAGTAACCATGTTACCGTTTGGCTCTGGGTGATTTTTAAACATTGCTCTTATATTTTATCTCATATGTAGCCCAGGCTTATCATCCCTCTGAGAGAGAGAGAGAGAAAACAGTCTCTCTCTCTCTCTCTCTCTCTCTCTCTCTCTCTCTCTCTCTCTCTCTCTTTCTCTCTGTATGTGTGTTCACATACATGTGTATATATGCATACATGCGTTAAGGGTTCTACTCAGAATGGCAGAAACTACAAGTCTGTATTCAAATAAAAGAAGTGATCAGGACATCAGGCCAAACGAGAGTTGAAGGTTTGGAATTTTCAGGTCGCCCTTATCCTGTCCCATGGGAAAGATGGGACAGCTGCTTCTCCATCCATAGAGCTGTCGCTTCCTTTGGAGTGCTGCAGAGAGGCCTGCGGGCTTTTAGTACCTTCTGCTGCTGGAGACAACAGGGACAGGAACATCCGCAAGTTATTTCCTTTGGGTAGAGAGCTGTGTCTTGCTCCTCCTCTGCTGGAGCAGCGTTGCCAGGCTGTTGCCAGGGCAGCTGTTGGAGACTCTCTCCAGGCACACGTAATACCTGCCAGGAAGTATTCAGCACCCAAGGGACCTTGTTTTGGCAACTAGCAGAGAAGTGGCTGGGGATGAGAGTTGGAGATTATCTGTGATGGAGCTTCACAGTCCCTGTGGGTGGCCTTCACCACAGCGGGCCGCATGTGGGAAGGGGACCAGCCATCACCTACACTGGGGGATGAAAGATGCAGGTGACAGACTGCTGCAGGGAATAGTGGTGACTGAGATTCTGGTTACCCTCCAACTAGTTAGTTATGTAAACTCTCTGATCCCCACAATTTCTTCTATAACGACTCCACTGAGAGCTGTGAACTATAGCAAATCTATGCTACAGTCTTCCGTTCGATAAGAGCCATCCCTCATTTCTACCAATTCGAAGCATCAGGCATCCCCCAAGTGTCTCCCCTTGTCGTATCCATTCCTCTCACTGTCGGCATCCACCTCTACATACTGTTAGCATGTCCGGAATTCTCTGTAAGGACTACTCTGTATGGATAGGTTGTTTATTCCACTTTCCAAGATTCTGTCACTCCTGTGAATTTGAAGCTCACCTAAGAGGCATCATTGCCTTTTTCTGTTTTACTGATTCGTTTTGTCCCCACCATAGGGACAATGGTGGTTTAGCTTATCCAACCAAATCTTAATTGTTCTACCTAGTTGGAACAGTTAAGCTGTTTTAATGTCTGATACTTTATTTTCCCACGTGTGTGTGTGTTCGTGTGTGTTCTATAGCTTTTAAGTTATGTTTACACATGCGATTCATTTAGAGTTAATTTCTAAATGTGTCATAAGGGATTGGTCACCACTCTATTGTTTTTATATTTTAATCTGCTTGAACCACTTTTTGATATCTATTTTTATCCATCTGTTGAGAAGACTTCTCTTTCCCCTGTCGAGTCGCCCCGGTCCCTCTTTGGAAATCAATATGTCATGTATATGTGGGTATATTGGGGGGGGAAGGGGAGTTCTGTTATGTTCCATTGAGCCATGTGTCTGTCTTTTTCACCACTACCATATTGTCTCGATTACCAAAGCCTTCTAGCCAATGTTGGAATCAATTAGGGTGAGCCCTTTGCTTATTTTCAAAATTGCCTTCATTATTCAAAGTCCTTTGTGTGTCTGCGTACCCTGCCAGTATTGCTAGGACTTTCACTGGGAGCGCATTAAATTTGTAAATCGATTTCAGGGTAAATTGACATCTTCATAACACCGAGTCTTTTGATCCACCGTTGTAGTCTGTCTCTCCATGCCTTCTCTAATTTCTCTTGGTATCTTTACATTTCCAATGTAGAAGTCTTGTATGTCGTTTGCTTCGATTGTTCAGGCTGGAACTCATGGTCTCACTGTCTCTGCCTCCTGAGTATGGCGATTACAAGCATATGCCACTATGCCTGACTTCATCTTTCTTTTCTTTTCTTTCTTTCTTTTTCTTAATTCTGGGGATTGAATCCAGGGTTTTAATCATACTGGGCAAGCACTCCACTGAGCTACAATCCCAGAAATGCCAATGTATATGTGTGTTATTCTTAAATATTTAAACTTGCTATTAATGCAAATAAAATTTTCTTTTAAGTTTATTGCTAAAATTTTGTTGGTGATTTTTTTTTTTTTTTTGAGATAGGATTTGTCTGTGTAGTCCTGGCTTACCTTGCTATAAGGAACAAGCTGGCTTTGAACTCAGAGATCCAGCTGCCTCCGACTCGACTCCTGAGTGCTGGGGTTAAAGACATTGTGCCACCATGCCTGGATTCATTCCTAGATTTTTATGCTAACATATAATAATGCTTTCTGCATTCTATGACTTTGTCAAAAGCATGAATTCTTTTTAGTTATCTTGTATGTGCATTTATTATAAACATACGAGATGCAGAGGGAGGCAGTTTCTTTCTGATCTTTTATTAAACTATTTCTTTTTCTTCTTGCTGTTTCTTCCCTCTGTGCTGTGATGCTCTCTTATTTCTCTTTCCTCTTAATATGGTGACTATGACCTCCAAACACTGCTGAATAGATGCAGGGAGAGGAGTATTCCAGTTTATTCTCTGTCTAGAGGAGAAAAATTTTAGTCTCCTTATTTGTTTTTTAAAGGCAGAGTCTCTCTTTGTAATCTGGGAAAGCTAGTCTTTGTGTTCGCCATCTCAGTCTCATGAATTTAACAATATGCTCTTGGTTGTATATGATGTTTATGCATATGTATGTGTGTGTGTGTGTGTGTGTGTGTGTGTGTGTGTGTGTGTGTGTGTGTGTCTGTGTATTCTATCAACACGGAGAAAAATCCCCGTTGGTCCTAGGTTATTGATAACTTAAAAAATCACATTCAGGTATTGATTTTTTTGTCAAATGTCATTCTATATCAATGCAATGATATAGATTTTCTTTATTCTGTTAATGTGATGGATTGTATTAATTTGCTCTTGAATATTGAGCTAACTTTCAGTTACAGAATAAGTCCCACTTGGTCATGATACATTGTCCTATTAAATATAGTTAGGTTTGATGTGCTAAAAATTATAGGGATCTCTTGGTGAGAAATACTAGTGTGTAATATTCTATTTGCAGGGTCTTTGGCAACTTTCAGTACTGGGGCCTGGGTGGTCTCATACAATAAGAATACACTGATGTGCTGCTCTTCTTCCTTTGTTTCTGTCTGCCCATGCTAAAGTTGGTGTTATGTCTTCTGTAATTCACCACTGGGCTGGGAACTTTCTTCTTAGAATATTTTTAGCAAGCAATTCACTTTCTCCAGTTGGTGCATATCTATTCAAATTTTCAAATTTAGTGAATTTTTCTTGCTACCTTCTAAACATCTGTAGAAGCTTTAGAGATAATTTCATTCCTGGTAGGAATGACTTGATTGTTTACTATATTATTAAAATTTTCCTTATTTGTTTGCTCTTTGTGTGTTTTGATAGCTATTTATTTTAGATGTTTTCTAAATTTAAACACGTAAGTTTTAAAATTTTCCTTTGGATACATCTATTATTGTCCATTTACTTATTATTTATTGTGTCTTTGTATTTAAAGAATTTTATGAATGCAACATGTACATTTTTGCTTTCTTATAAATTATTATTATTTTACTTTTGGGGGGAGCTAGGTAGATGCGTGTGGAGATCAGAATACAGCTTGTGGGAACTGGTTCTGTCCTTGCACCATTCGGGTTCTGGGAAGCACACTCAGGTTGTTAGGCTTGGAGACAAGTGTCTCATCACGGAACCATCTCACCGGCACCAGGCTTCGCCTGTGTGCCTTTATTTATTGGAATTAAGACTTTAATGTAATATTTTTGTTATTTATTTCCTCTGGGTCCATTCTGCTGTTTCTGTTTTCGCATCTCCTTCTTGCGTTATTTAGATTTGTTTTTCAACAGTGTTGGACATTGAACCCAAGGTCTGTGTATTCTTGTCGGCTGCTCCACCATTAAGCTTCCTCCCTAGCCACCAGATGTATTAGACTCTGTCTTTTTGTATTTCTCTCTTATCTTCTTTTATTTCAGTGGATTCTCTGAGAATTAGAGCACACATATCTAGTCTTTCATAGTCTTCACTGAGTTCTTATTAAACGTATGTAAATACAGAGTGTTTGCATCATGTGGGTCTGTGTCCCCTCCCTGACCTTTCTGCTTGTGTTATATGTGTCTGTATACTTTAAAAACACTCATTTACTTTTGCTTAAATTCTAATACTGATTTTAAATAATAGCAAACAAGCAGTTTTTAATCCCCCCACCCACCCAGGTATTTGCCATTTCTTTTGTTTGTTTATGGTTCCTGATGACCCCTGGGTAGATACCCATGGCTTAGAGAGATACCTTGAGCATTTCCTGCAGAGCGCACTGTCTGTGAGGGGCCCACCGGCTATGGGCTCCCTTGGCTTTCCTTTGTTTGAGAATCCCCCATGTCTCCTTCATTCCCAGGCTTCGTGTTTCTTCTACTGCTGAAGTCTTGGCCAGTGGTAATCTGGGTTAATAGGCTCTTGAATAAGTTTTGTTGGCCTGTTTCCCCAGGTTCGGGTGAGCAACCTGTGGCCACTTCAGTTATGTAATTTGCACATGCAATAGCCCATTTTCACACAAGCATATTTGTTCATGTATGTATATTACATCATTTTTCCCTAGGTTCTGTCAGCATCCCTCATTCAAAGTAGCTGGGGGTGCTAGGTAGAGAGGTGCATTTCAACTAAGGGGTGCATGCTCTTGGACTGCTTCCACACTTCCCCAGCCTGCCTGCCAGGGGTCATTTACCAGTTCCTTTTGTAGAAACAGTGTCTATGGACGTTTGAGGTCCCTGGCTAGAACTGGGGTGCTCTATGAATGGCCTTCCCTTGAGGCTGCTCTGTATCAGGAGACGGTGTGGGTAGCTTCTCTAGGCACTAAGTCCCTCCACAGGCTTCAGAGAGCTGACTTTGTAATAGTAGAACAGCGGCTCTGGTTGACTGGTTAATTATTTTGCAGCGTGGGGATGAGGCCTGAGGCTTCAGGCATGTTAGGCAAGTGAAGATTGCGTTCTCTCTCTCTCTCTCTCTCTCTCTCTCTGTCTCTCTCTCTCTCTCTGAGGTAGACTAAACTCTGGAGTGTGAGAACTTAGCTCTCTCTGACTCTAGGATTGTGAGGGGTGAATGAGAGGGTGGATAAGAACTTCTTCTGAGAACTGGAACCTGCATCCCAGTGGCTGTCATCGTGGTGGTGTGTGTCCGGGGGAGGGGAGGACACCGTTTCTGCATTTACCTTTCAGCAACACATCACCTCTGCTTTGTTTGTTTATTTTTTTCTTAATCAGGCTCTTCCTGGACCTCACTACTATACTTGGGGTGACCATGGAGGCATCATCATGGCTATTGCCCAAGGCATGGAGACCAACGAGCTGAAGTAAGTCCTTCTGGTTATCCCCCCTCTCCCTCCTCCTTCTCCTCTTCTTAAAAAAAACAACAACTTTCTTTCTTCTCTCCCTCTTTGTTTTAAAACAAGGTCTCACTATGTAGCCCATGTTGTCTTAAAACTTACAATGTAGCTCCAGTTGGTGTAGAACTTGGCAATCCTCCTGCCTCAGCCTCCCAAGTGCTGAGATTTGCAGGCGTCAGTTACTGAGCCTTGCTTATTCCTTTTCTTTGGACATCAACCGTTCTCTCACACTGGTGTCTGTGGTGACCTTTGGATGTCCTCTGCAGCATAGGTTCAGGACAAAGAACTGAGACCTCTGGAGATCACTTAAACTTTTTATGTCTATGACAAAACTAATTCCTTCTGTCTTAGAAGGGGTTAAGAGAAACAAGTGAAATAATTTTTCTTTCTTTGAATAAAAACTATCCATCATCTTTCTTTTAATTAATTATTTCAAGTTAACATTTAAAGAACCTCACTATGGTAATGTTATTTATTTACTTTTAACATATGACATTATTATTATTACTCAACTGTTCACTTCCTACTACCCTGTCTGCTGTCCCCTTCTCCATCCTGCCTGCTTCTCTTCCTTCCCCCAGACAGTTCCTCCTTCTGCTTCCTTATCACATGTAACTAGAGAGCTTTGAACATGTCTTTGCTTTTAGAAGTGGCATTTCCAAAAGTTTGCACATAAGATGACTAACAGTTAAAATGACAAGAAATAACAACAGGCAAATAGTGGTTGTAGAATGTATATTACTTGGTAACCAGGTGACTTCTGCTGTGCTACATTTCATCTTGGGGGTTGTCATAGATGCAGCTGGAAGGGATGCTAGAGGTTAACTGTTTAATTTTACAAATAGGGAAACTGAGGCTCAGGAAGAAGTAACCATTAGCTTGTAGCGTCATTCTTGAGAGTCTTGGATTATGTCTAATCGAAAAGCAAAATTTCGGGAGTTTGTAGCTTTTCTCCTCTTTAGGCTTGACTTCATCCAGAATAATTTTTTTGCTTCCTTTCATGAAGCTATTGAACCAGAGTCACCATTGGAAAAGACAGACTGACCCTCATCTCTGCTTGTTTTTGGCTTGAACCCTTTAATTGGGTGATCATGGGAGGCAGAGAGGGCTTCTGTAATCACACTGTGGTATGGGAAGAAGCAGGCTTCCCCTGCTTTTGCTCCTATTAGAACTGGCCAGAGGCAAGAGTGGGTGCTTTGAAAAGGAGATTTTAACAGCTGTTTTCCCCTTTTCAGTACATGCTTAACTGGGCATGTACTGAACCTCCAAGAGGTAGAGAAAGACAAAGGTCTAGTCTTGGCTTTCCACTTGACTGCTCTTGGCCTTGGGTGGCACAGGGACAGCTGCTTCTCTAGAGCCTAGAGGCAGGGGAGGTTGTGTACCTACACGACACCTGCATCCGTGTTCAGATTAGCTTTTGCTTAGAGGAAGATATTCACAGAAGATGCTTCCCACAGATCTGCTGGTGTTTGTGTGTCTAGTCATTTAACTTACACCACACACACACTGAGCAAGTGGCACTTACGCCAGGTATGGTGAATCTAAAGAGGAACAGGAGGCTGTGGTCCTCTCCCACCCCCACGAGGGCTTCATCCTCTGGCTGTAAGGTGGGTGAGGAGGTCATTGTAGTGGTTGGTAAACTGCTATGTGGGGAAGGCATACAGGGGCCAGGGCTTGGTTTCCTGGGCATAGGTTTCATTCTCTGGATAGTTCTAGTTTTCAGATTTGGAAGTCAGTTCTCAATTTTCCTTGTTTAACTTCTCCACAGATTACATTAGCAGTCCAAGCTGGCTCCTCTGAAGGAGCTAGTGTGATTTTAGAACTCTTACACCATCTGTCGGTGCATATGTGCCCAGGGAACTCAGCGTCATTCTGCACTAGCTGCAGCAAAACATGGCCAGGAAAATAAACCTGCTGACGGAAAACCATAATGCCCTCCCCAGGCATTTCATAATGGCTTTGGGGGTTGGTGGTGGACATCGTGGACACAGTGGTGTTCTTCTATTGGCATGGATCATTTAGAAGTGTCTGCACCACATAGTTCAAATAAATATGGACTGGCCTCCTTTGGACAGGTACAACCTTGGCTGGGATCTGTGTAGCCACCTGGTGTTTACTGTGTGTGTGGTTCTCAGAGGTGTTTGCTCCTCCTTCTGCTGTTCTGAGAAACAGAGGATGAGAATGGAGTCAGTCCATAGTCTCCAGAGACAAACAGCGATTCCCTGTGCCACGTAGATGTGCGCGAGGCCATGTGTTAGGCTTTTGATTGTTGTGAGAAATATACCAAAGAAACAGAGCAAAGCTGGGAGACTTCGTTTTGAGTTCACACTGTCTCAGGATTCAGTCCCACTTGGCTGCTCCTTTGCCTTGGGGAGGCTAAGCAGACACAGCATGTCAGGAAGCAAGTGGCTGAGCAGACTACTCAGCAGGGTGGGCACGAGGTGTAACTTTCTAGGGCATGCCCTCTGCAGCCTCTTTCCTCTAACTGAGCCCTACCCCCTACTTTCCAACACATACATCCCATAATGTCACCATGGTATGATCCCATTGAGGGATTAAAGTCCGAGCCCTCATGATATAATCACTTCTCAGCGATGGGCTTCTATCATGAGAGCACCAAACCTTTCCATCCATGTTGACGAAACTGGCCTCAGGCTCTGGGCCTCTGACCTCCCTGGCCGTAGCAACCTCTTTGTCCTTTGAGCCTCAGAATTTCTTGGCTGTCCTATTCATTTAGATTGATTGTGTTCAGACTTGATGTTTTAGCTCTGTTTCATTCTGTGCCTGGATTCTTCAACTCATTAGCAAGGCTTTTGTAGGCCCCTATGCCTGGTCTATACAAGTTAGCAGGCACTTAGCAAATATTTGATCGATCAATAAATAAATAGGTCACGTGTACTTGGGCATCTGAGATTGCTTTTTTCTTTTTTTAAACACCAACTTAAAAATCAGGAAGGGATCTGGGTAGGGTGCTGTTTGCACAGTGCCAAGGGAGACCACTGCTGTTGTGTCCTATGTAAATGACAGCCTCTGAGCAGTGGGGGCTTCCTGAATGTTTGCAGCCAGGCAGGCAGAGAGAAGATCTGATCCACCCTTCTTATCGTCCACATGAGGACATGATATAATTTGTGAGAGTTAGCGCCCACACTGGGACATGAACAGATTTCTGCTAGGAATCATTTCAGGTCAATTACACAAACATTTGTTGAACAGCGATAGTGCACCAGATGTTGTGCTAGACGCCAGTGATGGGGAGGTGAGTGGGCCTGGCTCAGGATCTGTCTGTGCCCATGGGAGCACTAGGGTGTCTGAGCCAGTTGGAGAGAGAGTCTGGGAGAAGGAAGGAGCTGGCTTTGAAGGGAGAACAGGAGCTTCTGTGTATCTGAAGATGACTAGGATGTGGTCCCTCACCTTTAAGCATTTTACCCTTTGTTTGTAATGTAGGCAAGAGCACCAAATAGAACAGAGTCTTTTGTTCTAATCAGAGGGCAGAGGTAGTAGAGATAGGAACAGTGGTCAAAGATAGAAAGACAGACTGGGGTGTTTGTTTCCCCCACTCCTTGGTGGTTCATTTACTATTTCATGGCATTCTTTCTCTGATTAGCACAGTAACTGAGGTCCCTCTGTTTACCTTCTGCCTTGCTTCTCCAAGCAAATGAGAGCCCACGGGGCTAGGGGTTTGCTTTTGCATCCATTCAGGGAGCCTGGAGGGTACCAAGGAGTGGCTTCAGTTCTTAAGGATTGCACAGCATCCTGCAGAGAAGGGGCTGCTGCCTTTCGCATCCTGACCAGAAAAGACCCAAGCACCAATTTGTGAGCTGGATCCCAAGGGCCGAGATCAATTTCCGTTTCTTCTTGGCAGTTCGCCTGTCACTGTGATGAAATGTGGATAGCTACTAATACTTTGGACTTGCCCCAAAGCATCTTTTCTGTGAGGAGATCTCCAATTTCACAGGGCTTCCCTCTGGGAATCCCCCAAACTCCCTCAGAGGCTACATGTAGCAGCTTAGCTGTAGTTGTCTTTTCTGGATCGGTGTTCTAGGGGCAGCCTCGTGGCTCTAGAGCATAGGAAGCTGCCAGTGGCTTCTCCGTGGCTTCTCCACCAGTGGCTAACAGCATTACCGTGAGGCAGCAGCAGAGAGCTGTCCCCACCCAAGTCTCGTTGCTTCCTCTGCTCCTTGAGGCAGAAGCAACAGATGTCCTCTCACCTTTTAACTGTTACAAAGCTAGGGCAGGGTTTTTTTTAAAAAAGAAAAACTCAATGTGGGTTGTTTAATTTCCTGCAGCAAATGTTGATTTTTCTTCTTTCCGGTGTTAGAGGAGGTGCGAGGTTCCGGGACAGGGAACTGGGTGGAGGTTTTATTACCGATGAGCCACAGTGTGGAAGACGCTCATAGATCTGACCCTGTGAACACAGCAGTGTAGGGTGTGGAGTCTAGTGCAGGGCCCAGTCTGAGCTGGCCTAAGGCAGTGCCACCTGTGAGGTTGGGATAGGCTTCTCAAAGGAGGTGAAAAGTGAGGTGAGATTAAAAAGTTTGTGTCACTGTCAGTGTTAGAAAGAGCTTGCGGGGCTGGAGAGATGGCTCAGCACTTCAGAGAAGCTTGCTGTGCTGCCAGAGGACCTGCGTTCAGTTCCCAGCATTGATATCAGGTGGCTCACCATTGCCTGTAACTCCAGCTCCAGGGTGTTCAATGTCTTCTTCTGGCTTTGGTGGGAGATATGGGGGTGGGGTGGCATCATGGTGGTGGTAGGGGGGCGTGGTACCCTTGTACACTTGACCTACAGTCTCACATACACATACAAAAAGAGACACAACTTGAGCAAAGGTGTCAGTGTGAGTCTGTGGTCCCTGAGGCCTTCATACATGAATGGAATATGTATTGGGAGATGGGAGTGGTGATAAATGAGACCTGAGGTGGGCATTAGACAAGCACCAGTCCCGTGGGCCCCTTCCTGACTCTCACTGGAGAGATTTTGTCGTTGTTGTTTGTGTGTGTTTAAATAAAGTTATTGTTGTTCTTTGACAATTTCATATATGTATGTCATGAAGTGTGGCCATTTTTACCTCCCTTAC
The DNA here is from genome assembly GCA_028551405.1 of Uromys caudimaculatus. Classification (NCBI taxonomy): domain Eukaryota; kingdom Metazoa; phylum Chordata; class Mammalia; order Rodentia; family Muridae; genus Uromys; species Uromys caudimaculatus. The sequence continues at coordinate 75,438,194 of CM052706.1, forward strand.
ACTCTCACCGTCTCCCATTCACATTAAGCTGTTCTGACAGATAACTCTCCTATCGATAGGTCTTTTTATTTCTTGGTTTTTTTTTTTTTTTTTTTTTCTGAGTTCAGTTAAGGTTGAAGGCATAAGCACAGGTGTCTGGCTATTTCCTGGAGCATGGGCAACTTACTAGTGGTGGCACCACTGAAGACAAAAACAACACCCGGTTCTTCAAGCTACCAATTAGTTGCCAATCGCTTCCTTCAGAGGGGCGGGGCTTCACTGGTCCCGCCCTCACTTGTGATTGAGATGTTGCTGGGCCCAGTCTTGTGAATGTTAACCACTGCGGCTGGGAGTTCACAAGAGAAATGGCTGTGTATATCCAGAAGTCACCACCATCTCGAGTGCCTACGCTCTTTCAGTCACTTCTTTGCTCTGGTTCCCTGGGCCTTAGAGCGGTGATGTAGATCTCCTGGGGGAGCTGGACTCTCTCAGCACTTGACGACTTATTAGTCACTGTTTTGATTGTTGCCCACAGCAAAGAGAAGCTTCTCTGGCCAAGGCTGAGAGCAGCACTCACCTATGGCTATGAACATCAATATTCATAAAGCACTTTGGCACCATGCCCATTTAGCAAGACAGCAGTAGGCTTTCCCCTATGACCTTTGGTATTTGAGCAGGTTTGCAGTATCAGGCAGGAATCACCCCTGTGGGCGAGGCCTCAAATCTAATCAGAGAGCAATTGGTTACCCTCCTAATAGTCCTGCCATTATTGCACCAGTGGGCGCTTCCTGCCCTCCAGGTTGGAACTGAAGGGTTCATGGTTGGGTACGACTGAAACTTTGCTTTTGAGGACTTTAAATGGAGGAATGACATGGCTTCCTTTAGAAGACTGAGGAGGATACATGTATTCCAGAGAAGATTGGAAGTGAAGGCTGGTGGGTTCAAGGGAGCAACCTGTGTGAAAAGGAGTGCTTTCTGGGTAACGGGAAGGTGGTGCTACCACTCACAGAAAACAGGCATAGGACACGTGGGGCGGGGCCATTCCCTGAAGGCGGATTTGGTCAAGGTGAACCAAGTGTTGGTTTGGAGTCCCAAGGTTGAGTTCAACATGTGGTTGAACTTGTGCCTCGTGGCTCTGCCTTCTGCCACCTATGATGGAGGACCTTGTCGTCTTTGAGTAGCTGTGCCAATGGGGACAGTTTTCTTCTGGGCAGTTTGATTTATCCCTTTGGCCATTCATTCATTCACTTGTTCATGTATTTATTTGTTCATTGGCGAATGTAGGTCTCTGGTAAGAGAAACTCTCAAGTTCTCTGCAGTCCCGGTTCCATTCCGCGGCTTTGAGTTCTGCTCCCTGGGATCGTATAGCAGGTGCTTCCTTTCCTTTGAAAGCCATTCAGGCTTGGATGGCCCCTTGCTTGTGATACTGAGTATCTGTCATTCTGTCGGAAATACCCCAACTTTCTTTCTTTGTCTACTGCCGAATTGTCACATAGATTTTCTCTAGGTCTACCTTGTATATAATCTCATTGCATTAAGATGTGGGTCTCATATCTGACCTCCATAGTGTGAATTGGGCGGAAGGATTAATACCTACTGATTCTGGACACTATTTCTACAAATAAAAACGTTAAGACCAAATTTCCACCTTTTTCTCCACCTGGATTCAGTTTCTTGGTGTGTAACCCAGGCTATCCTCAACTGAGATCCTCCTGCCTCAGCCTCTCCAGTGCTGAGACGACAGATGTGCACCACCATGCCTGGCATTTTCAAAATGGTGACTCCCTTTAATATTTTTATTTATTGAGAAACCATTTACATAGCATTGGGGTCTTTGGATCTTAATCAGTTTTTAGGGAATTGTACCAAGATGCTTTTCCGCCACCCCAAAGATACCCCTGCAGGCACCCGCCCATCAGTGCCTTACCCCTGTCCTCCTGACCATTACATGCATCTGCTGGTTTGATTTTATTCCTGTTGCCATGAGGGTAGTTTCCTTTATTCCAGAGTTGCAGCTATGAACAGTATGTGTGTGTATATATATCTACACACACACGCACGCACATACATACATACATACATACATATATATATACACACACACACACACACACACACTTGGTTAGTTTCCTTTACTCATATAGAATTTTCTATTTTCTTCTATTTTTGTTTTTGTTTTGTAGTATATAGATATATAGATATAGATGTGTGCGTATGTGTGTGTGAGTGTGCGCATGCATGTGTGTTCACATGTGTGAAGTGTGTTCATATGCACATGTGTGTGAACCTGTGTGCCTGTGCATGTGAAGACTCAAGGTCGTAGTAGGAGTCTTCCTCGACTGTGTGTCTATCTAGTCCTTGGAGGCAATGCCTCTCAGTTCAACCCAGAGTTTAGCAATACGGTCCATCTCCTTAGTCAGTTTGCTACAGGGATCCCAGTTCTCTGCCTTCTGCGGCTGGGATTATAGGAAAGACGCCACACCGACATGGCATTTCCATGGATTCTGGGGATCCGAACTCTGGTCCTCTTGCTTGGATGGCATGAGCTTTAACTACCGACTCATTCCCCTGGCCCAGCATTTCAGGTTTCTTCACCATATACTTTTGTCAGTAGCTATGTTCAGCTCAACTAACCCCCCAGAAGTCCACTCTCTGATATTGCTTATTAAAGGACACATGTCCAGCTGTCTCCTATCCTAAATTCCAGCAGGTTAAGTCTTGGGAACATCGCGTGAATATTTATATTCTCATTTTTGCTCAGTCTTTGGATGCATGAAAACATTTTAATTTAATTTTACCATATATATCTATATCTACATCTCCATATTTGTGTGTACAACTGGCTTGTGCCCTTTGCAAATGGGGTTGGGTTGTGTCACATTCAAGTTCATTGTCTAAATTGCAGACTGGAGTGTGAAGCTCCGTGAGAAACTGAAGTTTTATTTTGGTTCATGATCAAATATATATCAGCTCTCTTCATATTATTTCACTGGCAATGAATGAACATTTATATGTGTGGTCCACAAGGATCTCCTTTTTAAAAAAAATGCTTTCACATCATTATTCTTCTTATGGTTGGTTTTGGTTATCAACTTGATGGGATTTGGAATTACCATGGAAACAAATCTCTGAGCATGTAAGAAGGATTAGCTCAATTAGGGTAATTGATGTAGGTAGGCCCAGTTCTTTGCCTGGAGTCTGGAACTGAATCAGAAGGAGAAAGAGATCTGATAGAAGCAAATATTGCTTCCTGCGAATGCAATATGACCAGATGACCCAAAGTTCTACCAGCATGCCTATCCTGCTAATTCGAGCCCAAACAATCCACCCAGAAGTTGTTTCTGGGTTTTTTTGTTTGTTTGTTTCTGTGTTTTGCCAGAGCAACAAGATAAGTATCTAATGCAAGTCTTTTGTTCAAATCAAGAATAATCAGGAGGAAAGGAAATGGGTTAGCGGATTGTGACAAGAGACCATTGGGTTCTCAGCTCTGGCTTTCATTTGCCTGGGTGCTTTTGTTATACGTTCTCAAAAGTAATGTAAATAAAGTATTAAATAAATTTTTAACAGTACCTTTCCTTCTGTAGGTAAACAAAGATGGCTCCTCTTCTGTCTTTAGGATCTGTTCCACCCGACTCTTGGAGAAATTACCAAAAAGGACTCTGATAATTTTATCTTCATCTCTTCTTGTTCCCTAGTAGGTGTACACACACACACACACACACACACACACACACACACACACACACACACACACACAAAGAAAAGACATCCATATTTGTGTTTTTCTTGCCTCTTGTCATTTTAGTTTCACTAGTAAGTCCTCTTTTCAGTTTCAGGAAGTTGTGATCAAACCATGCAGATGTTCCCTTAGCTGTTGCTCTTGTTAGCTGACTGCCTTTTCTTCAATATTCCTGAGGAACGCCATGTTCTAAATGAGCAGTGTGTTCTCAGGTACAGGGCTGTGCTTGGCCACACACCTTCTGGTTCGTCTCATTAACGGCTTTACTGTCTGCACCTTCTGGGAATCTATAGAGAAATGATTCATTTCCTGGGGTTCTCTTTGGTTGGATGATCTCTTAAATGGAATTAGCTTGCCCATGTAAAAATGGATGGACTTCCTGTATCATCACTGAACAGCTGGACCATCCCAAGCTTGTCTGATTAATGGATGGACTCTAAAGGTATCTTTAGGAGTGGTATTGAGCCTTCAGCTTGGTAAAAAGCAAAGGACTGGATAGGTTAATCAAATTTGATTTAAACCTCACTTAAACTCCAAGCATGTAGCTGGTTGAGAATTGCCCCCACCTATGACCTGTGCTGGGTAGGGGGTAGGTACTCAGTGCTTCAGTGGCCTGGGTGGCTGTAGTAGCCCTCACGTGGTTTAGGTTCTAGGTGTAGAGAGGTCACTTCACAAATCTCAGGATGAGAAGTGTTGTGATTGAATGAGGTGGTCAGAAGATTCGTGTCTAGTATTTTATATGTATGTAAGCATGTGTATATATATATATATATATATATATATATATGTATATATATATATATATATATGACAAACACACACACACACACATATATATATATATGACAAACATATATATATATATATAATACATGACGTATAGATGACAGTGTAGTCATCTACACTGTCCCACAGTCTAGATTTGTTCAGTTGCATCAAATGGTACTGAGAGGCTGGGCTGCATCCAGATGCTGGTGGTGTCTGTTGGTGGTGCTAAGTGTGGGTAAGGGTGTGGCTCGTTGTCCTGCATGAAATTGCATTTCCCCAGCAATGAATGGTTGGTTTGCGGGTTCATATCCTTAGACCGCATGGGCATCCTAGTCCTTTAAAATTTTACATGGTGATTTTAGCATTCGGTGATGGTCCTTGTCTGATTTGATTACTTCAGTGGGGATTACAGAATGGTAGCACTTCACATTCTGTTATTACTTTTTAATGATATTTGGTGATGTACCAATATAAGAAAAGATGACTTTCTTCTCCCTCCTTCCTTCTCTCCCTCTCATCATTGGTAGTGATCCATCTTTTTTTTTTTTAAAGACTAGTAGATTCTATGTTTTATTAAAATTGTTTTAATTTTAATTTTAATTTTTTAAAAATTTTTGGATATTTACTTTATTTACATTTCAAATGTTTTCCCCTTTGGAAACCCCCTATCCCATCTCCCCTCCCCCTGCCTCTGGGAGGGTGCTCCTCCACCCTCCCACCCACTCCCGTCTTCCTGCCCTGACATTCCCCTACACTGGGGCATCTAACACTCTCAGACCCAAGGGCCTCTCCTCCCACTGATGTCTAACAAGGCCCTCCTCTGCCACACATGTGGCCAGCACCATGGTCCCTCCATGGGTATCCTTTGGTTGGCGGCCTGCAATCCATCTTTTATTCCCTATGTAATATTACCATCATTTTTCTCTTCCGTGTCAAATTTTTTTTTCTAAATTTGGCTGTTCAGAGTCCTATCAGTTCGTTCCTGCATCTTATTGTTCATTGAGGAAAGTCAGAGATTGAACCTAACAATGAGTGACCCCCTAGTGTTTGCATTCTTTTTAGATGACAGGATCTGTCCTTGACACTTTCCTGCTTTTCTGGCACACCCATAAACTTACCTGTTGCAAGGTCACCATTTTCTAGAGCACTGGTTATGGCCGTGAGCAATGTATGTAGAAACTGAGGCCTGCCTTCTAGGACTGTAACCTCAAGGCTCCTTTTGCTTGTATTGGGCAGGTACAGTACCAATGAAGGGGAGACCTGGAAGACGTTCGTCTTCTCTGAGAAGCCTGTGTTTGTGTATGGGCTTCTCACAGAACCTGGCGAGAAGAGCACAGTCTTCACCATCTTCGGCTCTAATAAGGAGAGTGTCCACAGCTGGCTTATCTTGCAGGTCAATGCCACGGATGCCTTGGGTAAGCCACTGCCTCCGGGACCTGGCTACAGACATAATGACTGATTGTCTGGAGTGGGCAGAGGGGCAGCTTAGATAACAGTGTCCTGTTTGTGACTCACTATGGGAGATGGCCCAAAAGAATTCGTGAAAGACCCAGGGCACGGGTGGTTGGGGGTTTATTTACTCAGTTTTTCTTAAGGGGACTGTTTATGATTCTTCATGTCTTAGTTCCTTGTGTAGTACCTGGTAGTAAGTCTAAATATATATCTGTTAAAAGTGTGAGTGGATGGGTGGGTAGATGGATGAAAGAGAGTTTTCCAAATTAGAGGTTCGAGGGCCTATTCAAATGGGTCTGTCTGTATCGGCTCTCCATTGGGGAAAAGGAGGGAAACTTTGCTTTGGCTCGTGGTTTTGGTCCATAGTTCCATGACATCTTCACTATAGTTTTACTAGGAGCTGTGATAGGAGAAGTCTGCTTATCACACAGTGTCTAGGAATCAAAGAAAGAGAGGAGGAAGGGGCTGGGACCCCAACACATTCCTTAAAGTCACACTCCTGATGACCTTACTTCTCTCCTCTGGAGCTCACTTCCTAAAAGCTCCACCATTTACCCAAAGTGCCATAGGCCAGGGTCTAGCGCCTGGGTCTTTGGGAGCGATAACAATCCAAAGAGTAGCACAGCTTTGATGCGGGGTCCTTTGAAGGCTGTCTGGAGCCTAGTTACCATCCATCTGTTGGTGCACATATGCATGGAGGGCTGAGGGACTCTGGAGAGCTCTCAGATTGCCTCGTTGACTTCTGCCCTTTCTCACTTCTCCTTTGCTGATATATTGCAGCTGCCCAGAAAGCTCCTATGTCTTCCCTGAGCCATTCACTCTCAGCCTCAGGATCTAGCATCTCAGGATGTGCTGTTGGCATCTCAGTCGGAAGGTGTCTCTCCTCTGTCCATCACACCTTGAATTATATATCTGTGCCTGCAATTAGGTATCATGTCCCACCCCCTAATTATAAGGTTCTCACCTATCTTTATTGCACCCACTGAGAATCTTTATTGCCTCATAGGCAGTAGGGTTTTAATAATTCTTTGCTCATTTGAGTGGCATTGTGTCGACAGGTGTGCATCAGCTTTGGGTAGTATTTAATTTGACACACACATTAAAAAAAGATACGAGGCACCAATTAGACATAAGCACAGAATTCCCATAGGCACACTACTGACATCTTAAGTGGCTGTGGGCTGGTGGAAGAAGTGTGAAGTTATCTTGTCATTTCCAGTCTCTCTACATAAAGATCCTGTACCATCAAGTAGGGCAGACACATTTTCAGTGCTCACAGCCCATACTACCAGATTTGCTTTTCTTCCTAAGGAACCAGTACCCCTGCATCGTCTACCAAAATATCCCAGGAGAGACCCCAGCCCTAGCCCAGCCCTACCTCACCCCCCATCTCTGGCACCTATTTGTAAAAGGAGCTACTGACTCTCCTAATAATTTAGAGACTTGGCTGAGTTTTATGGAATATGGGAGAATTTCAGTACTGGGGACGTTGAGGCAGGGGGATCAGGAGTTTGGGGTTCACCTGAACTCTTTAGATAGATCCTCTTGTTTATAAAAACACATGAGCAAGCAAACCAGGAAGCCACCCAGAAGCCTGGGCCAGTGCGATGATGGTTCATCAGGTAAATGTGCTTGACGTTCAAATCTGGAGGCCCCAGTTCAGTCCTGGGAACCCATATCAAGATGGAAGGAGGGACCTAACTCCACAGATATGTCCTCTGACCTCCACGTGTGCACATGTGCACGCATACAAATGCATAATAAATAAGTTTAAAATACACAGTCCCAAACCAAATGACAAAAAGAACATATGTACACCCACACCCAACACATACACACAATAAGTAAATAAATAAGTTTAACATGCACAGTCCCAAACCAAAGAAATGACAAAAAGTGTGCATGGGCGCGTACACACACACACACACACACACACACACAGTGCACAAATCATCAAAAATAATCAGCAGTCTCATACACAGTGCCTCAGATTTTATGATTCGGAAGTGGATGCTGTCAATGTGACTCGCACCTTCGTTGCTTTCTCAGAGGAGCTGTGTTATAGGGGTGCTGCCTTTCTCCTCATGGCTGCTGCCCACCCTGGGTTACTAGAGATGCGTAGTTTTGAGTTCTCGTAGTTGCTGGACGGCTACAGAAGCACCGGAAGTGGAGGGCTGCGTTGAGGGCGTGGCGAGAGGAAACCCTGCACCAGCCTGGATCTGATGCATTGCTCTGTCCTTCTCTGTTCTCAGGGGTTCCTTGCACAGAAAACGACTACAAGCTGTGGTCCCCATCGGATGAGCGGGGAAATGAGTGTTTGTTAGGACACAAGACAGTTTTCAAAAGGAGGACCCCTCACGCAACGTGCTTTAATGGGGAAGACTTTGACCGCCCGGTGGTCGTGTCCAACTGCTCCTGCACCCGGGAAGACTATGAATGGTTTGTTCTTCCTCTGTGCCCAAGATCTTGCGTTGCATCATATCTGCTCTGTAGAGTGAGGCTAAAAGATGGCGAGCGTGTTCTTTTTCTCTGAGGAAAGGGATAGCATTCCTTGAGCATGCTGCATGATCCAGGACTTGTGAGGCACCCTCTACTCACGTTATCTTCTGGATCTAGCCATGCAGTTCAGCAGAGATGCAGACGTTTCTGTAGGAACTCCTAGCTCAGGGTTTAGTTCTAGGAGAACCCTTAAAGAGAACACACTGAAAGCTCCATTTGGGGGAACTTGTTTTCTTTTTTTTTTTTTTTTTCTTTTTTTTTCTCCCCTCCCCCTCCCTTTCCCCCCAGAACTTGTTTTCTGTAGCTGCATTGAGCGTGGGGAGACAGGAAGCCCTGCATGGGTCTGATCTGTGCCTCTTCTTCACCTGAGAGAACTTTTTTTTTTTAATCTGAAAAGGTGTTTGTATGTACAATTTTTGTATCATTTATTATTCTTTGAGGAAACTATCCAAGACATGTCTGGGAATTAAGTGGAAGTGACATCTGCCCAGATCCCTGTGACAGGAGATGAGATGCCACCTTAGAGGAAGATGGGCTGCTTTTAGTGTGCCTTGAAAGGATGGAGAAGGCTGTGATCTGCAGTAGGAAAGTTGGGATTTCTGGAGATGTTTGTGCTGGTTCTTAGCGAAACGTCCAGCTATGTGGACTGGGCAGCGTCAGGCAATGCAGCAGCGGCCTGGTGATGTCAGAGCAGGAGAGTGACTGCTACTGCCAGTCTGTTTATGATGACTGGGCTGGGTATGTGGAGCAGATTCCGGGTGAGTGGAGATGAGATGGAAACATGGCCGGAAAGAGGAGGAAGTGGAGGTCCTACAGGAGAGGGACTTCATTCTGGAGGTAGAAGGAGCCTCACTGCCTTTGGGGAGAGTTGAGCTGAGCAGAGCTTAGCTATAAATGGTTCCTGCTGTTAAGCACACAGTATTATTAGGCTTTCCACAGTCCCTTCTGTCAGGTGTGGCTAGAGCGTGGTCCTTCAGCTCACATTGAACGTGTGTCACAGTGGTTGCTGAGGCACCAGCTACTTTTTACTTTTGGTGTCATTGATCTTGGTTAGCTAAAGCCAGAGTCTTCGAATACATGCTAGACCAGAGGTTGGAAGAGAGCCTTGTGGTAAATGCTTTAGATTTTATAAGCCATATGGTTCCAATGGTGCTGCTCAGCTACACCCATGGTAGTGCCCTCGGATGAAGGAAAGACATCCTACAGATCTGGTTGAAGAGATCTGGTTGCGGGCCAGGAAATCCTGGTTTTACAAAAGCCCAGCTAGATTTGGCCAAACGCACATGGGTCTAGTTAAAATACAGATGCTGCCCCAGCAGTTCTAACCAGCTCCAGGCACTAGACCCTGTTCTTTCCCATTCCTATTGCGGGTTCCAACAGGGATGCACCTGCATCTGGATTCCACAGGTGTCTTGGAGTTAGTCTTACCTGGACGTGAAAGGTGTCTGCACCAAGAAATAAAATGAACACTAAATGAAAAGCTATGTGAGGGAATTAAATGAAGGTTTTTCTTTCTTCCCTCCTGGTTGCTGTTTTGTCTTTCTAAAAAAGAAAAATAAAAGTCTCCCCCAACGCCCCCTCTCCCCGCCCACCCAGCAACAAGCAAGAGCTCTATCTTCCAGGCAAACTGGCTGGGCTCCTGCTGGTTTGCTAGAACTTGCTTGGCACTTAGTTTTGCTAGATGCTGAGCCTTTTTATTATAGACGAGGGAAACCCCCTCTCTGCCCCTTGTGGCACCGTAGAAATGGTGAAGGGCCCATTGATGCTAGGCTACCCTCTGTTTGCCATGGCTTCTGGAAAAGGGCCATTCTGATCACAGGACTCTGGAGAATACTCTGTGGACTGGACCGTGGCACTAAGAAAGGAAGTGGCCCCAAGACACCAGGAGAGAAGAGATGAGGATGTGCCAGTGTGGTTGAGCCACTGGCAGACCACTGTGTTTGCAAGCCAGGAGAATTCTCATAACCCTTCCAGACCACAGTGGGGTGCCAAAGTGTTGGTGGACATGCTCTCTGACTTCAAGAGTGACTTCTTTTACATCTTTTTATATCTCCACATTGCCAAGACTTGCAGCTTTCAAGTTCTTATGTGCCGCCCTTAGTAAGCAAATTATTTCACATTGTGTCCACACGTTTATGTGTATGCAGATCCACATGTTTGCCATGTGATTAAGACAGAGTTTTTATGGGACAGTCACGTTTAAACACGTGATGGCTTTCTCGGTCTTGCATTGTTTGGGGGAGAGAGTGTAGCTGTTGGGACCCTAGACCGAGGAAGCTGCCTCACAACTGGGTGCCTTGCTATGGAAACAAGCGGGCAATGTATTAATACCCCAGCCCAGGTCCTCGGCAGATCTAGAGTAGCCAGTCAGTACCAGGTGGATGGGTCGAATGAATGAGGGAGAGTAAGAAGCTCCCTGCCTTTGGGCTGGTTCTGCACAGCCCACTACGTGAGGATTACACAGTGCAAACCACGTTGTCCTGTGGTTTGGTTGTACTTTTCATCCAGGGGAATTTAGGGAATATTCAATAAATGTTGAATTCAGTATCAGAAAGTGAAGATTTTTGGGTCAAGCTCATGAGTATGAAAATTCCTGACTTAAGGAGCTGGTAGCTTGAATCAAGTATTGGAAAACACAGTAAAAGCTGTCTTGCATTCCGTGTGGGGAATGTAGACTGGAGAAGCCATGGAGTGAGGGGAAGACTTAGAAGTTAACCAGCATTTGCCTGCTTCACCGTCTAAGCTGCGAGTGTGGCTGATGTGGTCCCCAGATTATAGGAGTCTGATGAATTAAACTGTCATCTCCCAAGTTCAAGATGAGGCATCCAGGTGCGGTAAATAATATGGGGACAGGTTCTTAAGTGACACTGAATTCTTAGTCACAATGATTTTCAAGGCTAGGAAGTGGTAGATAGATCACTTACCTGGCATGGACAAGGTCCTGGGTTTGATCCTTAGTACTTAAAAAATGTTGTTTTTTTTTTTCCTTTTTAAATTCATCTTCTAGTTCTCCTAATGAGTTAAAGAGAAAGTATCATAGTTCTTAAACATTGGCTAATCCATTGTATGTATATGCATGTATATATGTATGTATGTGTGTATATGTGTGTATGTGGGTATATGTGTATGTATATATGTATGTATATATATGTATGTGTGTTTATGTGTATGTATATATGTATGTGTATATGTATATATGTATGTATGTGTATATATGTATGTGTGTATGTATATATATATGTATGTGTGTATGTGGGGATATGTATATGTATATATGTATGTATGTATGTGTATATGTGTATGTATATATGTATGTATATATATGTATGTGGGTATATGTGTATGTATATATGTATGTGTATATGTATGTATGTATGTATGTGTATATATGTGTGTGTATGTATATATGTATGTAGTATGTGTGTGTATGTATGTGTGTGTGCTAAGCATGTGTACCTGTGATGGCACATGTGGGAGGTCAGAAGATAACTTCTGGGAGTTGGCTCTTTCTTACCTTGGTTCTGAGGTGAGTCTCTTGTTTCTGCTCTGTGTATGCCAGACTAACTCACTCTAAGCTGGTAACCAATTCTCCTGGCTCCTCCCTTCCTGGAGTAGGAGTGCTGAGATTACAGCTAGGCACCACTGCGGCTGACATTTCACACTCATACTGTATGCAGGAGCTTTTACTACCTATCACCCTGATCCCATTTTATTAATTAATTAATTAATCTGTATATTTATTTGAAATAGAGGTTTATATCTCAGGGCTTCAAAACTACTATATAGTGGGGGGTGACTTTGGAGTTCTATTTTCTTGTCTCTAACTGCCAAAGGCTAGGATCATAGACTCGTACCATACCTAGTGCTGATACTGAGCCCAAGGCCTTGTGTATGCTAGGTAAGCACTCTACCAATGGAACTGTAGCCTCAGCCCCATTCTTCCCTTTTATCTGAGGACAGGCCCAGAGTCTTGATAGGCAGCTGCATCTAGATGAGTCTTTGCTTTGGCATAATAGCTTACATCCTTTTTGTCTGCGTAGGGGATGTGGCAGTGGCTTTCCAGCTACGGCTTTGACACATGGCTTCTTTTGTAGATGCAGCTTAGTATAACAAAGTAATTGTTTGTTAAAGGACCTGTGGGGTAGCCCATAGAATGTAAACAGTAGGTGTGTGTAGAGGATGCAGGGTTGCTTCTGAGGGGAAGGGTACATACCCGTGATCTAATGGACTCCAATTGCCTTTTCAGTGACTTTGGCTTCAAGATGAGTGAAGATCTCTCCTTGGAGGTTTGTGTTCCAGACCCTGAGTTTTCTGGGAAGCCCTACAGCCCTCCTGTGCCTTGCCCTGTGGGTTCTTCATACAGGAGAACTAGAGGGTATGTATCTGTATTATACAGTTGACTGAGTCAGGCTCACAGGGGCCTGTGTGGGGAAGGAGGGAGCTCTGAGAGCCACTCGACTCTGCCCACCCCCTAAATTCTCAAACCCCAAGTTACAGACTGCAGGTGGTTGGACAGCTTTTTAAGTTAATGGCATCTGCAGCCTCCTATTCCCAGTGAGAAACAGAGTCTGCAAGCTTTTCTGCAAGGCTGAGAACATCTGAAGAAGCCTCGGCTGGGGAACATCTTCAGAGGAGTTTATAGGAGAGAGATTTTTAAGTGCTTCCTTGAGCAGCGCATTAAACCACCTGGGTCTGCCTGCTCTAAATAACCATGAGCAAAACTAACTCAGCAGCTAAATATCACCCTTCCAACTCTCTTGTCTGTGGCCAGGAAAATGTGCTCAATTGGGGCACCATCATGACCCAGGTGTACCCTCCCCATGTTTCTGACTTCTTGCTTTGGTGGGGGGGTTAACAGCTATCGGAAGATTTCTGGGGATACTTGCAGTGGAGGAGATGTTGAAGCCCGGCTGGAAGGGGAGCTGGTCCCCTGTCCCCTGGCAGGTAAGACATGTGGTCTCTTCCTTTTGCCTTCTTGAACCTTGGTTGGGTCATTCTGGTCCCGCCCAGCTAGGCATGTGCTCTTCTTACTTAGTGGGGGTAAAGTCAGAGAGTTTAGGTATCATGAAGGCTCCTCCTTCCCTAAGCTTAACAGGCACATGAAGCCCGTGTGTAATTTCGCATCCTGAGGGAATGTGAAATATTTGGTGTTAGGCCAGGTAGTCTGTTTGGTATCTGTTGAATGCTGAGCACTGGGGGTTGAGGGGCAGTCATAGACCTTGGTGTGTCTCTCGGTTTGTCAAAGTTGAATGTAGAGAGACTGGGGCTCCTTCTAAACTAAGTGCTCTATCTTGGTTTTATAATAAATATTAGTTTTATTAAAATTTTATAGATCTCAATTCACTTGCCTATGTGTTGGCAGTTGAACTGTCTGTACAGCCCAGTGATGCAGAGATCATCGGCTCCATTAAAACATATCGTATGTGCGTCCATATGAGGACGCAGGCAGGTTCAGGGGAAAAGATGGCCCTAAAATCATGTATCTAGTAATTGGCAGTGGTAAAACTCACACCTGAAGGTCCAGGATCCAAATGGCATCTAAGTGTCAGTCCTGTTTCACATGGTCACTGTGCCTGTTGATAGAAAAAACCTTCTTTGGAGAAATTAATGAAGATTTAACTCTATTCAAAGATGTTCTAAGCTGTTTGGTATAATATGAGTTATTTGTAATATAGGCACAAAATTATGATACCTTAAAAATGTGATTGGGCTGGGGGCATGGCTCAGTGGACAAGAGCACTTTCTATTCTCATGAAGACCCAAGTTCAAGTTTTCTACATTAAAGCAAGGTGTGGTCACGTGTGCGTGTGAGCCCAGTGCTGTGAACAGGTGGAAACAGGAGGCGTGCTGGGGCTTGCTGATGACCAGCATTGCTCTAGATTAGTGAGAAACTCTGTCTTAAGGGAGTAAGGTTGAAAGCGATAGAGCAGGCCATGTGGTGTTCACCTGGGCACACATACACACGCAAATGAACCACCACCCCACATATACAACACATAGCACACATACACATACATACGCACATACAGACATACATATATACCACGTGTACACACATGCACATACACATATACATATACACATACATACACACATCACATACACACTATATCACACATATACCACACACACATACTTACCTACTTGCACACATGTGTGCACATACATACACATACATGCACACATATACCGCACACATGTATACATGTATACATACACATACACACAATAGACATACACACACACACACACACACCTCACACATATACCACACATAATAGATACACACAAATATGCACACATGTGCACATTCACATGCATACATACACACACACCACCACACACAGACCACACCACACACACATACCACACCACACATACACCATACACACATACATGCACACACCACAAAAAGTGGTAGCTTGGCCTCTTTTCTTCTTTTGTGGTTTTCAGGACTTATTCAGTCAGAACTTCCTTCCTTCCTCTGAGGTTTCACCATCCCAGGGCCGATGAGTGGCCCTGGCATCCACCAGCAGTGTTGTTTTGGTAGAAGCACCAGTGAATCATGACCCAGGCACACCAATCATGACCCAGGCATGCTGCCTTCCATCTTCCACAGGCAGGCAGAGCAGGGCAGCCTCCCGCTCCTCACTGCTCTTCAGCATGCTCTGATGCTACTAAGCTCATTAGTCCCTTAATTTAATCTTCCATCATTACCAGAGTAATTAACATATCTCACAGCGGAGGAGTAAAAAGAACCACTAATTCAGCAGATTCCTACAAATGAGCAGATAATATTCCAGTGCTCCCTTCACGAGCGCTGCGGTGACGAGGGCTTCAATGAGAAGGGTTTGAGTGATTGCTCTTAAGGGCTTGGAGTACGCACTTTCGTCATAAATACTTCAGGGATAATTCAGCAAGGGACACGATTGTTTGTTTAAAGCCATCAGAACAGGCAAGAAAGCTATTTTCTCTTCTGATGGAAGAGGAGGGAGCAGGGGATGAAATAGAAAAGTCTCATTTAGAGTAGGTCATCCCCTAAATGCAAGCAGGGAAGTACTCAGAGAAAAAGATGCTTTCTAGGCCTAATGGGAACCATACCATCTTGCAAAGATGAGGTAATGTGGGCATCTGGAAGGATTTGTAAAATGCAACCATTTTTCTTCTTTATGATTACTGTAACAATGTATCTTTCTGGGCTGTGCCTTTGCATGACTGCACGAGCCAAACCGTCTGTTCCTTCTCTAGGGTAGGACTCACGTGGAAGTACTGCATGGTACTCCACGCCTGCCTCCTAAACAGGCTTCTTAGGTCTTGTACTGTGCTGTGAGGGCACTAGCTTCTTAGAAGAAACAAAGGAGCAGTGAGGAGTCTGGGTGCTGCTGAGGGATGTGGGTCAGAAAGCTCACTGCCCGGCATGTGGCTTGCATCTTGTAACCTACATCTTCCTGCTCCCTGCCTTGAAATTCCTGTTACCCAAAAGACAACATTTAGTTACCATTTGGTGGTACCTTGAGTATTTTTGAAGCAAGGTGAAAACAAAAAGAAACAAACTTTTCCTTCCTTAAGAATTTTTTGTAGATTTGTTTATAATTTAAAGCTTTTGAGAAGCAATGCCCAGCATGTCCCACACAGTAAACAAGTGTTTTGCCTACTCTGACTTAGTGCATTTGTTTTCAATGTGTTATCAGTATTGGAGATTTTTTTAAAAATCACATTTATTTGTGTGTAGGTGTGGGGGGGTAGGGGGGGACTGCATTAATATAACAGCGCAGATGGAGAGGTCAGAGGACCACTTCCGGGAGCTGATTCTCTTCTTCCATTGTTTAGGTTCCTGGGGACTGAACACATTTCATCAGGCTTGGTGCAAGTCCCTTTACCTGCTGAGCCACCTTGCCAGCCCAGTATTGAGGTTCTTATAAAGCAGGTTATATGCGTATGTGAATTCAGTGAATTAACAGGATGAGAGAAAGACAGGGAAAACCAAGACCAAAACAAACAAACCAAAAATTAAAAAAATAAAAATAAAAATAAAACCCAGCAACCAATTCAAGCATGAAGCAAAGGATTTGTGTTTGCATCTTGATCCCACATGTAGCATAACATCAGTAGATGCTTTAAAATTTTTTAAAGAGCTTTTTTTATTGTTAGTCTATTTGGAGAGATGACACATGTAACAAACATCTGGACAGGCCCACACTCAAGAAACAGCCCCTGAACACTGTGTATTTTGTTCTCCCCAGCATCTAGATGGGGTACTTTTGAAATCTACTTGCTACACAAGGCATTGCAGATGACACAGGCGAAAAGCCAGTAGACAGTGATGTGTAAGCAATGCAGGAGGGTGTGGAGCTTACACATCCTTCCTAGTCTTGCCACCCTCAGTCACCTCTGTGTTCAGCTACCCAGAGGTTCCATGGGTACTATAGCTAGCGATGCTCACTGCTTCTTTGCCCTCCTGTGGAAGAGTCGTGATGACTTCTGTGCTATTTTCTTTTCTTTTCTTTTCTTTTTTTGCTGTTCTTTTTTTTTTTTCAATTTTTTTATTTTTTATTTTTTTTGATACTTTATTTATATTTCCAATGTTTCCCCCTTTCCAGGTCTCCTCTTTGGAAACCCCCCTATCTCCTCCCCTTCCCCCGCCTCTATGAGGGTATTCTACCTCCCACCCACTCCCGTATTCCCACCTTGACATTCCCCTTTACTGGGGCCTCTAACACCCTCAGGCCCAAGGGCCTCTCCTCCCCCTGATGGTCAACAAGGCCCTCCTCTGCCACATATGTGGTCCGAGCCATGGGTCCCACGATGTGTATTCTTTGGTCTGCGCTATTTTTTAAGTAGAAAGAGGGTATTAGGTCTTAAATCACTGGTTGTCCAACATTAGGTAAAACTCTAAAGCACTTTGATCCTCTAGTTATATGCCTTAAAAAAATGGCATCGTGAGTATCCACACCATTAAAGGTATAAAGGCTAAAGCATAGACTCTGCATCTGGACTGCTTGCTTCCTAGCTGTGTGTCCTTAAGCAAATTAATATTCATTCTTCTATCTCACGGGTGTTTTGAGGAGTAAACCATGCCTGGTGCATAGTAAATACATTGTGTAAACATTTGTTCAGCAGAAACAGAACAGTAATTACTCTGTCGAACATTTTGTAATCACTCCAGAAGAAATATACTGTTGCTTTGAAAATTTATCAGGTCAGCCTAGAGCGTCACAGGCCATTGTGAATAGTATGTTTGAGTGAGCATACTGGGTGGGAAACTTGGTTAGAAAGCTTTAGTAGTTACCAAGTAGTCACCAAGGTAATGGTGCTATGGGGTCGTCACATGATATGATATGGGATGACCAACCTGTCACTTATGTTGACAAGTGTGACTGATGGCTGTAGGCAGAGCTCAGAAATACAGATGTTGAAATGTTTTTGTTACTGTTTTTGCCGTGTAACAAAACATAGATAAAGAAACACATTTACTGGGTTAGAAATGTGATTTTGTTCTGTGTCCTGAGTCTAGAGTCCTAGGCTCTGGCACCTGAGCTACCCTTGTGACAGCGGGCTGGGGTTTTCATGTGAGAAGGGAGTAGGCCAGGCCTGCTTGGCAATCTTCAGCATCCCTGGCTATCCTGATTGCTTTATGTCTGCAGAAGAGAATGAGTTCATCCTATACGCCATGAGGAAGTCCATCTACCGCTACGACTTGGCCTCGGGAGCCACGGAGCAGCTACCTCTCTCGGGGCTGCGGGCGGCTGTGGCTCTGGACTTTGACTATGAACGGAACTGCCTGTATTGGTCTGACCTGGCGCTGGACACCATCCAGGTGAGTCTGTTAGCCCTTGGTTAAGTCTTGAAGCTGTGGCTTTTGACTGCCCAGTCCTGACAGGCTTCAAGCAAGGTGAACAGGAAGAGGTTTGCACATGGTAACCCTTCTCTGGGTTGCTACACGAAACTGGAGTTTTCTGTTGTAACTTTCTTTCCCTTCTACCTCTGCTCCCATAAGAAAGAGAAAGGATGCCCCAAATCTGAATCTTTGACTGCATCTGAGATCTTAGTTTCCTGGTAGAAAGTTCCTGGGGCTGGTGATGTGGGATTGTCAGTTGCCACCTTCCTTGTCAGCATCTTCCCTTCCATGTCAAAGTGTAGTGACATTCCAGTTATCGTCAGTCCATATAACTACCCACTATAGCTCTCCTGAACTCAGAAAAGAACCAGGAAGTGCCTGGGCATGGTGGGAGGCTAAGGTGGGAGGACTGATTCAGCCCAGATACTCAGGGACATACAGCTGTGTGGATCAGCGTTTGCCTAGTGTACATAAAGCTCCAGGCTCAATAGTCAGGACACAAAAATAAAACAACAGCACAACAATAACAACCACACCCATAATTACACACACACAACCATACATACACATACATGCACCAGGTTAAGGCTATAGGTATTAAAGAGCTCTAGATAGGCTAGACACTCATATGTTCAAATATATGCATTTTCAAGATTTACTTTTTATTTTACTTTATGTGTAAGATGGGTGTTCTGTCTGTCTGTCTGTGTGCTGTGTGCATGTGTGGTGCCAGGGGAGGGCAGGAGAAGTGTCCTTTGGAACTGGGTGCTGAGAACTGAACTTTGTTCTGCAAGAGCAGGAAGCACTTTAAACTGCTGAGCCATCTCTCCATTTCCAAATGAACTGGGAGTGTAGCTCAGTGGTGGATCACTTGTCTAGTAAGCAGGAGTCCCTAGGTTCACAACAAGCAAAACGAGCTCTGTCACATTTGCTCATTGTATTCTTAGTTCCAAAATCCATACGTACCGTAAGTTTTACATTGTGAGGGTTGGGGCTAGGGGAGTCCACTGAGGGTAATTGCCCTAAGTGACACCCAATGGCCAAGAGCCACGCAAGGGATAACAGACTATCTAAAAGGAGACCGAAGAAGTAAAAAGTAGCTGCAGGCTATTTTTTCATTTATTTTAAAAACAGCAGACTCCCGTGTCTTAGTAAAAAGATCATTCTTCTAAGCTGTTCCATAGTTTAGTAATCCGTGTTCATGATAATAGCACACAGTAATAGAAACGGATTAGGTGCTGTTTGTCATTCCGTTAACACATCTTCTTATATCTGCACATTTACTCTTATAAAACCCCGTGACCTCGGCCCACCAGCTAGCTAGCTGAAGGCAGGGTTCCCGCTGAGGGACTGACTAGCCTTGAGTCAGTTGCACAGTCCACAGTGTTGATTCCATCTTTCTCTTCCTAGCGTCTCTGTTTGAATGGGAGCACGGGGCAGGAGGTGATCATCAATTCTGGCCTGGAGACGGTGGAGGCTTTGGCCTTCGAGCCCCTCAGCCAATTGCTTTACTGGGTGGATGCCGGCTTTAAAAAGATCGAGGTATGAGTATTCCCGTGCTCTTCATTAAGCAGGCAGGTGGAGCAGCTGGGCTCGGAGCCAGGTTTGGCACAAAAATAGGAAGCGGTGTGTCATATCACTCTGGAAATTTCTCCAGGGTTTTCAGGGCCTAAGCTGGCCGCACCTCTGAAGGGATGAAAAGGAGTCATCTCAGGATGTTTACAGCCTTGAGGAACCCATGTGAGGACACAAAGCCAGAGGTGCCATTTAAGATCCATGAGCGTTCGTACTTGGGCTAGCAGAACTTCATATAATAACGATAATGATGATGATTTCATACTGTTGTAATCATCATAACTATAACCGTCCATCATTATTGAAAACAACAATGTCTCTGTCGTTATCTGTATTGATCTCTACCTATCTATTAACTTCCCAGAAACCTGTTCCACCTTGTATAGCCACGGTTACATGAGGGTGATGAAGAGCCTGTAAACTGCCCAAAATAGTGTGTTGAGGAATCACCTATGCACCCTCCCTCGAGGGTGACTGCCGAGGCCCTAGAATACTGACCCAGTAGCTCTGGTACTGGCCCTGCATGGGGATGTGACATGCAGGTTAATGGGAAAACCCAAAGTCAACAGACACAGAGAGCTGCGTGACATATAGTGAGATGGAGACAGAGGCTTGGGAGGCTGCCCTGGATCCATGTATCATTCCCGCCAGCAGAGGCACATGCAGCAAAGGGCTTCCTGAAATTTCTTTTTTTTCTTCAAGTGTGTGGACGAGTCTTATTTACGTATTCATTAAACAAGCGCCATTTGGTGCAGGATACGTGCCAGGCCCGGTCTTGAGCTTGATAATACAGTGAGCAAGGAATGGAAAGGACACACACATTCTCTTTCTGATTTGCTCTTAATTTAGAGGAGCCAGGTATGTTGGTGTACTCCTGTAATCCCAGCACTTGGCTGAGGCAGGAGGATCAAGATTTTGAGGCCAGCCTGGGCTATATAGTAAGTTAAAAGACCAGCTCCAGATACACAGAGATCTTTTCTTAAAGCAAATGGAAACCACACAAAGGAAGTAGCTCAGCGGAAAGGAGATAAAGAAACCTGTCCTTCTGCTAAGACCATGAAGCAAGTCACCGGATCCTGTGGTTGGGGAAGGGGTGACATGGAGAGGTGAAGTGAATGGGGGAGCTTCTGGGGACGCCTGCCTCCGAAGGAGCCTGATGCTGGAGGGGGATCCTCTCAGGACCCTGGCAGAAGTGATTGGCGTAGAGAGTAGTTCACTCAGCCCTCCAAATCTGTGGTTTCATATCCATGGGTCGAAAATAGTACAAGACAAAACAAAACAAAACAGAAACAACCAAGACAGTACTGAGTGTGCGGACATCTTTTCTTGTTGTCCATTCCTGAACTACTCACCTATTACTTAGAACCAGCACTGTCCTGGGACTTACAGGTGGCCTAGGGATGGTTTAAAACACGCAGGAAGATATGTGTGGGTGTGTGCATGTACTGAGGAGTGGTCCGTTCGGAGCTTCGTGGACTCCGAGGGACCACAACAGTCACCTTTGTGCAGGTTGTCATGCCCAGGTTGGAGTCAGGGAGCACACAGTTCTAGCTTCCCCTTCAGCCCATGTGGAAATCAGCTCAGCCACCGACATGATCGGTGCCTTCTGCTTGGGAATCAAGGCAGGCTTCCCAATGGTTCAGGAGTAGAGGGCAGGTGTGGAGAGTGTGCCATAGGCAGGGCCCATGGAGGGCTTTGGTTTTGTGGGCTTTGTAAAGAACTTGGATCCCTCTCTTTTCCCACCCCCCACCCCCACTTTGTTTTGTCAGGTAGCTAATCCAGATGGTGACTTCAGACTGACAATTGTCAATTCCTCTGTGCTCGATCGACCCAGGGCTCTAGTCCTAGTACCCCAGGAGGGGTAAGTGTGTTCCCTGTGGGACGTCAGCATTGTGCCCACTGCTACAACAGATGCTCATGAACGTGAAAACTTGGGGCCAAGTTTCTGCTTCTGGTGATCATGGGGGAGATAACCTGTTGACTGGGGCTTTTGAAGGCATAGCTTGCTTGTCATGGCCCGCTAACTCCGAGTGTATTGGATTAGAAAGCATCCAACTCTCTTATGGTCTCCAGATGTCTCACACCTGTGGGGTGTTTCCCTAGAAAAGGTAACATGAAAGAGAGTTTTTGTAAAGCAGGCAGAACACTGATAAACTGTAAGGAGATTTTTTATCTTGAGTTCCGTGAATCTCGAAAACATTTAATTCAATCAGTTGTTCTCACACACAGAACTCTCAGCATGTGCAGGTTTTCTTACTTAAAATTAATGTGCACTTGGGGTACGCACGACTGCTTTTCACTAACTCCTTCATCATGGCAAACATTACTAAAAAGGAAACGCTGCGTCAGCTTTTCTCTCGGTGCATATTTGTGATTGAGAATTAACACTATTTTAAAAAGAACACTCTAAAAGAAATCTATGGGCTTGGCTGAAGATATTAAAAAGAGAAATGAAAGGGTGCTCAAGTCCGCCTTGTTCTCATTCGTCACCCTTCATCCTGCTATACCCTAGGGACGTAATCTCATCACTGTTATGTAATAGTCACCATTAGTCATACATAATAGCCACTATTAATTTTTTGCTTGCATTATTCAGAGTCTTTTTACTGGTGTTCAATCATGATCATTAAATACAACGCCCCTCAGTGACACACACGACTTAGAATCAGTATATTTGTGATTTCCTGCCCGGCCACGGACACGTGCATTGAATGACAGTGGCTTATCAGAGCACATGCAGTGGTTTAGTTGCTTCGATAAAAACATGGATGAGAACCGAGGTGGTGCGAATGAGTTTATTTTGCTTGCAGGTTATAGTCCCTCGCTGAGGCAATCTGAGGCAAGAGCTGAAACAGAGACTATACTTACTGGATTGCTCCCAGGGGCTTGCTCAGCCAGCTTCCTTATATAACCCAGGGTCATCTGCCCAGAAGTGGTACTGCCCACGGAGATCTGGACCCTCCTGTATCAATCCTGAATCAAGAAAATGGCCCACAGACTTGCTCCAGGCCAGTCTGACGAAGGCACTTCCTTAGTTGAGGTTGCTCCTTCTGAAGTGACTCTAGTTTATGTCATTGACAAAAACTAAGTAGCATATATAATATATAGATTTCAAACTATTTTGTATACAATATTCTGGGGGCATTGCAATAGGTCTATCCTGTTGTGGAATACTACATATCACTTCCTCTGCCAATTAGCATTTAGATTAACATGCATATATGTACATTTCTTTGCATAGTATTGGAATAATGTGATTATAGGCAGGCTTCAGTAGGTGAATTTTTGAGTCAAGTTCAACCAAATTTCTGAATGAATCTCAAATATTATGACAGATGATAGTAATAATGATTGCTCTGAGGGGTTCCTTACCTCTGGGAAGTAGAATCAAGGCTGTCCTGTGTCATGCTGATGAGATTGTGTGATCCCTGTACTGACCAGGGTGATGTTCTGGACTGACTGGGGAGACCTGAAGCCTGGGGTTTACCGGAGCAATATGGATGGCTCTGCTGCCTATCGTCTTGTGTCAGAGGACGTGAAGTGGCCCAATGGCATCTCTGTGGACAGCCAGTGGATCTATTGGACGGATGCTTACCTGGACTGTATCGAGCGCATCACCTTCAGTGGCCAGCAGCGTTCAGTCATTCTTGACAACCTTCCACACCCTTACGCCATTGCTGTCTTTAAGGCAAGTCCTTGTTCTGCCATGTGCTCATGTGCCGTCTGCCAGTCAAGGGGAAGAACATGGCTAGGCACGGAGCTGAGGCCTGTTGGGCTTTTGCAGAGTTGGTCTGAGGTCTTAAAAACTGTCTGCCTTCCAAATTTGCACTCACTTGTCTGTATCCTTCATGGAGAGATGGAGGCTTCTACCACTGCTTACATTTCCAAAGGTTGGAGGTCGAGGTCTTCCTCTGAGTGGATCTCTGCTTTTCACTGCCTGCGGCCTTGTCTCAGTTCTGTATCTTCATCCCTTGCTTTTCTTCCTGCTGACTCATGCGGTGTGCTATCTATATAACCTTCCAGTTGTTCTCACCCTAGAGAGAAAATGCATCTACCTAGAATGGGGAAGCATATTTCAAAACTGAGTCACCTCCCAGTGGTCCAACTAAATGTGTACTAGATAGTCTTTTCTGGGCCATTTCTTCCTGAGGGCAGTTGGTGAGGTTTCAATAAAACCGTTGACACTTGCACTTAAGTGGAATTTTGACCAGGCCTGATACTCAGTAATTATCTGTCGTCCCTGCATAGTGGTGGGATGGAGTGGTCCTTGTCCTCGTGACGTGTCCTGAAAGAAGGACCATTGAACTAGATTAACTGGCAAAGGCTTTCTCTTTAGAATGAAATCTACTGGGATGACTGGTCCCAGCTCAGCATCTTCAGAGCTTCCAAGTACAGCCGATCCCAGGTGGAGATTCTAGCGAGCCAGCTCACGGGCCTGATGGACATGAAGATCTTCTACAGAGGAAAGAATGCTGGTAAGTCAGTGTCCTCTTCTAGCTCCCCAGACTTGGTCTCCAGAAAGGGGCTGCGTGTGGGCAATCTCGACTCAGAGCAAGATCTGGCAATTTGCCTCTCTGTTGTCACGACAACATACACATTATTTAATTTCTTCCTAATGGCATCTTAATTTCTTTTCTAATGATACACAAACAGCTGGAAGACAGCGCGTTCTTCCTGTCTGGAGTGCTGGTGCTTAGTGGGTGGTTATGCCCTCTTTCTGCCCTTGGCTCCTCAGTGATGAGTGGTATGGGCTTCAGGTTACAGCTGTGAGAGGCCCATCATGTGCTTAATCCCTCTTTGGCATACTCACCACAAGGAATGGTGCATGCTGGGTTCTCAGATGCCTGCATGCCCAGATGCTTCAATGCCTACTGAACGTACCTACTTCTGTGGCCACACTCTGTGCAGTTTTTTCATTCATAATCCACACTATGTATGAGCCTCAGGCAACGAATGTCTTGTTTTTTCTTCGCCATGTTTTACCAGTGCCTAGCACTTAGTAGGTGCTTAGTTCTCATTTGTTGAAAGAAGGGATGAGCGGGATTTATTTTTATTTAGAAACTAATTCTCACATTGCAGCTCAGGCTAGCCTGAAACTCGCCGTGGAGCCGAGGCCAGCCATCCCCCTGCTTCAGCCTTCCAAGTGATGGAATTACAGGTGTGAGCCATCATGCCTGATTGTTTCTGTTGTTCCTTTTTGAGACAGAGTTTCATGGTGTAACCTAGGTTGTCTTAAAACTCTCAATCCTCCTGCCTCAACTCACTAAGCACTAGGCTTACGGGTGTGTACCATCACTCCTGGCTAAGGGTCTTCTAAAACAATTGGCTCTGGATTCTAGGACCTACTGCCAGTCGGTCCTGCAGGCTGAGATTACTATTATGAGAGCTTCCTTTCTTCCTTGGCTGCCTGTTTGCTTATCTTGAAGGAGACTCTGGATTCTCTAGGAGAAAGACAAGGCTTTGCTGGGAAGAACAGTCCTGTTTAGCTTACCTTCCTTATCTCTAAGGGATTAAATAGCTTCCTGGGTCTGCTAACTTGCCTCTATTGCCGCACTGCTGGGTTTCCTGTTTTGAACTACAGGGTTGATAGGCACCGTTTTGCCATTCTTGGCTCACCAGATGAAGAGAAAATTGACCAGGAAAATAATACAGTTATAGATAACCATTGTTATCCCTTTGGAACTAAGGAAGATAGCATGAGAACTCCCTTGGGGATTCTGAAGTGGTGTGCAAATCTAAGTTAGCATTGTTTGTATGGCTTCTCAGCTGGTAGGGAGCTGGTATTACAATCATGGTTTGCAGATCAAAGAATGAAATCCTAGATATTAATTAGTGTTCCCAGAGGTTCTCACCAGTGAGAGCTGCCACTAAATGGAGAAGTCACTTTTTTTTTTTTTTTAAAGAGGAGGCACCCATTTTTTATGGTTTTGTGGTTTTAGCTTTTTTGTTTTGTTATTTTCTTTGAGACAGGATATTATACAGCTCCAGCTAACCTTGAGGGATAACTGATTTAAAGTAGGACAGGATGATGAGGCCCTGCTTCTCAGCCTCAGTACCATTCTCTCTAGGCCTGTGTTGAAGGAAGCCACCCCTGCTTCTCCACTTTGCAGGCTGCAGAATGTTCTCTAAGATGCCACTTTGTCTAGAAGAGCATGGCTCCATCTTTATGGGTGCGCATAGCATGCTGGGTGTGTACCCAGCAGTCTCTATAGCACTGTTTCAGTGAGTCTGGTCATCTCAGGCTCCCCACTTCCCGTCTTGGCTGCCTCTTAGGCCAGCAACTCAAGCTCAGCTGAGGGGCAGTCACACCCAGTCCCTGGGGAGCACTGCGGCTGAACCCCTGTACTCTGTACACTCGGTAGATTCCCAGCATAGGTGTCATTTCCCCTTCATGTTCCAAAGAGTGATTGTCACTTTAGCTAGCTAGAGAAGAGTCATTCAGGGGTGGTGTGGAGTCTGGACCTGAGGAAGGGCTGGCTTGAGGGGGAAGTGCTGGTGGAAAGAACGGAGACAGGGATGTAAGATCAGCTGTGAATGTCACTTTGGCCTGGGGTCACTTCATGAATCTCTTTTCTCCACATTTGGGATTCTCCTGTGTCCTTCTTCAGGACCAGGTAGGGCTTTTCCAGGGTGACAAAAGCAAGCTTCCAGTCACTTAGACAGGCCTGTTTCAGTGGTGAGACTACCAGTGCTGTTCCTTATCCATAAGGTTGCTGACTCTAACTTCCCCGGCTCTGTAGCATGCTGAGAGGGTACCCCAGTGCAGGATGCATACAGGGCACCCCAAGTGCCAGGCTGTCCACCTTTGTTAGTTTTGTTATCCACTCCTAACACGCATAGGACTTTCTACCAGCCAAGGGTTAAAACAGTGGTAGGTGTGTCTATTACCGTTCTGTCACCTGCACCACACAAATGCGTTTCACAGGCTTGGGTAGGCATCACTGGCCTTTCCCCAGTCCGTGTCCCTTCCCATACTCCCATTGTCTTCACTGTCTAGGTTCAATGGCTTGTCTGGTGATACACTTACTGCTAAGAATTTGAGCCGGGTTGCCTTTGAAACTTCAACTTAGGTGCAGTCATCAGGTTTTGTAACTTCTGCCCACCATGCCTTGAATAGCAGTGACTTCGTGATATGGCAACACTTTAGAGTTCTGCAGTCTGATGGATGATGATCTGTAATAAAACATTGGTTTGCATGGAACAGTCGGGGTGTTGGGATACTTGTTAGCGAAGGCATTTCTGGTCTTTCTGTCTGACTGGTTTTAGGCAGAGACACCACTATTTCTCTTGGTAGGAAGATTCTCTTTCATTCTTCAAAGAGGTGCTTTTGCAAGATTATGGGACTCTTCAGTAGGTGCTGCCATGGCTTGCAGCACTTTGGAGTTCTTTTAATTCTCCTTCAGAGTCAACCGTAAAGACAGATTTCCCAGCACCTGCGAACGTGGGTGTGGATATCTGTTACTTGAGGCAACATGAATTTGATAATTGCCAGATATTCAGATACTTAAGTGAGATGGTAGCAGTTTGGGGTTCCTAGAAATCTGAAAATGTCCTGAGTGTGTCTTGTAAGGATGTCCTAGGCTAGGTCTTCTAAAGGGGCATTTGTCTCTTCTTCACATGGGATAATGGTCACCATACTGAATACTGTTGGCGCCCTGTGTAAAGGGTCTGTGATGGCTTCTCCCTCCATCTCCTTGGGGCTTTCTCATGTAGTACAGGCTCTGTTCTGTCTTTGTGGCAGTTGGGATGCTCTGCCCTGCCCAATTCCTGTCCTCAGACCTGGTGGCTTCCTTGGCCTTGCCGTGCATGAGCTCTCATAATCGCAGTAGCACACAGCTGTGCCTGGATCAGCCTCTTCAAATAGGACCCACACTTTTCCTTGTTTGCCTAGGGACATTCATTCTGCATGCGATAACACCGGTCATGTCATGGACACAGTTCATGTGCAAATCATCCTGTTATTGAGCATGTTTAAGGGACCTAGTCCATCAGCACTCCTTTCCTGGGGACACTGAGTGGTTTGAACACACAACACAATTTGAGCTGTTTGTCACTGGGAGTGGCCCTGTGTCGATTCCTATAGAGAGTGATATGGGAATTGGAGGTAAAGGAACACCTGATTCCCACAGGTGTCAGGGTAAACTGATGTTTAAGGCTTCTGCTCCGGTAAGCTGGCAGTGAGACTCCTGTGGTAGGTTGAGTCATTTTCTGGAGTCTTTTTGAATGTTTTACCATGTGACTTTCTCTCTGTGGGTGAGCACACATGTGTTTATGTATGTGTGTATGTGTGTGTGTGTATGCATATTTGTGCATGCATATATATGTATATATGTACTGTGCCTCTTATTCTCTTTTTCTTAGCATCAAAATGACAGCATCACTCAATCATTTTACTTTTATTTGCAATGCCATCTTAAACAACACCCCCAAAGCCCCCAGCAATACTAATAGTCATCTATTGTGATGATTAGTGTTAATTGTTAACCTGACAGAATCTGGAATCCCATTCTAGATGGGGCTCTAGGCACATCTGTCGGGAATCATCTTGGTCACGTTAGTTGGGATGGGAGAACCTGCACATGATGGGTGTCGCCGTACTCTGGCTGGGGTCCTGGACCACCGAAACAAACAAATGGCAGTGAACATCAATGTTGCCTCCATCCTGCTCTGCTCTTTGTGAACACAAAGCCCCAGCTCCCTCAAGCGCTCTCTCTCATCAGCTCCCTTCCCTGGTGGACTGTGCCCTGGAACTATGGGCAAGCACGGAGAAATCCCTTCTCCTTTAAGTTGCTTTTGCCAGCAACAGGAAAAAAAACAAAACAAAACCTAAGCTATCTATGAGTCTCGTTTCCCAGCCTATCGTAGGCCTTGGATACATGGAAATAGATCACGTGGATTTCTGGGAGACGTAGAGGAGACATATCTATGAAATGGTCCAACCAAAGAACCAGACATTGAATTTTAGAAAAATGTTTTCATGCTTATTTTCTCATCTCGTGATTAAGACCCATAAGCAAAAGGAAATGATGCATACACTTTACAATTTCAGTGCCTCATGCCTCTCCATAGCTGTGTCATGCTTCTGGTTGTTACAAAGTAAGTGTGGTATCCTCCACTTCTCCTGGGGGAGGGCTGGAGGGCAGGGAAGCAATTTGGCCATGTTTTTCTATCTGTGAGAGCCCAAGGGTGCATGAGTGATGTGGTGATTTGGACATCTTCTCTGGCATTCTTTTTGCTAAGCTGACCCAAGGGAAAGATCAGCATAGTAGTTAGATCAGTATTGTACCTGGCCCTTCTGTGGTTTATTGCAGGGTAGTGGCTAATCGGGTTTAGGTGTGGTTTCTCATTCAGCCTGTTAGCTGTGGTGTGGCACAAAGAACTTGAGAAGGGGAGACCATTATCTAGGTATATATTTCAACAGAAGGGCATTTGGGTTCTGAAGAGCAAAAACCCATTTAAGCTAGAGCAGGTAAAAAATGTTATCGAAAGACAAGCAAGCAAGGAAGGAAGGAAGTGAATGGAGAAAAGAATAAAAGGAAAGGAGCATGACTCCTTATACGGGAGAGCATAGCCAGAGGCAGGGATGTCTGGGAGAGTGCAGAGTGGACAAGACCAGATTGAACTGTGCCAGGAGAGGAGAGGAGGAGGGAAAGGGTGGGGGGAGACCAGATGCAGCAGCCAGGAGACCCAAACGTACAAAAGGGGAGGATAACCAAAATGGTTGGATTATGTAGGAAGAGCAAGCCCAGCCCCTGGGCTGGAGAGTTCAGGATTAGGAGCAAGGTATGCCAGCCAGGAGGACCCTGTGGCAGGAAGTGACTGGGGGATGCAGGCAGAACCTGAGTCCAGTGCCCACACCGATATGTAAAATAGATGCCTCAGCAGTTTGTCTGAGTTTGAAACCTGACAGTAAGGATCTCTAAGTTGGGAGATCTGCCTAAACCCCCGGGTGACTGCAAATGGGTTTGCAAAGCCACCTTTCTTGAAGGGGAAGAGTGTCCATGTCTCCCTTGGCATCCTGAGTCTTCAGACTGTAACAGCAGACCCACCACAGCTGCGGTTTACACACAGGTTAGGCTTCTGTGGACCACCGTAGGTCACCATGCTCTGTCCCTCCAACTTAACAGGTGATTGCTAAGCCAACAGTAACTTAGTTCCACAGCACCTGGAGGAACATCTGCCTGCCTTGGGCCCCAGCCATCTTTTTAACTTTATTTTTATGTGTTTGGTGTTTGCATGTATGAATGTGTGCCACATGCTTGCCTGGTACCCACACAGGTCAGAAGAAGGCATCGACACCGTAGAACTGGAGTTACAGATGGTTGTGAACCATCTGTGAACCGTGTGGGTGCTGGTAATGGAACCTGGGTCTTCTACAGGAACAACAAATACTCTTAATCATTAAGCTGTCTTCTCTGTTTCCATAGGCCCATGCAGTCTTATAGACAAGTCATTGAGAAGCCATCACTGTGAGGATTAGGCCCTTACTTAGGCCTCTGAACAGAGGTTTATCAATGTGGTTGATGCTTCAGAGATTTTCTAAGCTCCCCACTGCCTCTTCTGTATGATAACCTTCAGTGGCTCACATTCTCTGGCTGCGCCACGGCACTTCTTAACCTAACTGCGGCTTCCATGTTTTCTCTCCAGGAAGCAATGCCTGCGTTCCTCAGCCCTGCAGTCTACTGTGTCTCCCTAAGGCTAACAACAGCAAAAGCTGCAGGTGTCCAGAAGGTGTGACCAGCAGTGTCCTCCCCTCTGGGGACCTGATGTGTGACTGCCCTCAGGGCTATCAGAGGAAGAACAACACCTGTGTCAAAGAAGGTGTGTCCCTGGTTTTCCCTACCTCTTTCTTCTAACCTTCTGATCTCAGTGTTTCCTAGGTTTCGGTTGCTAGGAAATGCCCGAGGTGGAAAAGATACCTGTTAGATACCTAGAGGTGATCTGGTCCAGGTTGTAAGGTCTCTGCCTCTTCATAACCTTCTATAACCTTCCCTGGCTGTTCATATAAAGGCCATAGCTGAGGCCCTTGGTTTGATGGTAAATGGCACAGCTTCCCTTAGATCCAGCTTTCTTTTGTTCAGTGTGTTCCTCTATGCAATCACGGAGCGGCTTGCCTTCCAAACATAACTGGCTAAACTCTGTCAGAGCGGACCGCTCTCTATCTGCCGCCACTGAGCTTGGAATGGCCAGATGTTCGGAACCATTGTTGGCAAAGGTCTAAAAGTCTTGACTTCCAAGCTGTGAGCAAGTCAGTGACAGTAGGAGCCTTCTCTTTAGCCAGTTTGAATTTGAATATGTGGTTTTAAAAAAGAGAGAATCTGACTTGATACCCTCCCCAGTTCCTGCAGGTCCCCCAACCCCCATCTTGTTGCCACCCCCCTCCCCAGCCCCCTCAGCCGGCGCCCAGGAAAGGTGGTCTGGCATGAAGCGTGGATTGATGGCTGAATTCCTGTGTTTTCCTTATTCTCCAGGTCATATTTACTTTGCAATCCTAACCACACTTGTCTGAGGCCAGGGCAGGCGGGTGTACAATGGAAGCTTTATCTGCCAGCTTCCCTAAGAAATACAAATGGAGAAAAGATGACTCTCCCTTCCTCAGAAACAAGAGGCTTCCTTTCATGTTCTGAATGGTGTCTTAAAGCTATTTGGAAAGAAAGTCAACAGTCAATTATAAGAAGAGGGCAAAAAGGTTTCTCCAGTCACCATTGGAAGGCTTTCGATTGTCCACACAGGCTACCCGTGTCCTTGACCCAGTGTGCTGAGCAATGCTTTTATGTCCTCTATAAGTTCTTGCTTCAAAGAAGCCATGGGACCAAAAAAAAAAAAAAAAAAAAAAAAATCATAAAATCTTAGTAAGCGGCTTTTTTATTAAATTAGTGTATACATGGGTATATAACTATTGTCTTAACTACGTAAAATCATCCCTTCCTAACCCAAAACCCATGACTTCTGTGGATAATAGATTTCATGGATCCTCAAGTCCTTTGTAGAAGAGCATAGGATTTGCATGTAACCTGCTGTATACATTTCCTTTGTAGAAGAGCATAGGATTTGCATGTAACCTGCTGTATACATTTCCTTTGTAGAAAGCATGTCCGGCCTGCTATATATGTTTAGCCACCTCTAGACTGCTGATAATACCTGCTGCAGTGTAAATACTGTGTAGGTAGGGGTTACACTGTACAGTTCAGGGAGTGATATCACGGAGAACACAGTCTGCCCACGTGCAGTACAGATGCAATCCTCCCCACCCCCAGCATACTTCTGGTGTTCGGTTAGCTGAATCTTGACCGTGGAAGCCATGAGTACACAGAGCCAACTAGGTGTGTATTATATATTAGGTGTATATTGTATATAGCTGTAGATATAGCTATAGACGGATGGCCTGGGTATGTCTGACACTCTGTAGATACAGCCCCTTGAAGGCTTGTTTGTGTGTTATTTATACTTTATTTCTACTGATGGTAAGATTTGTTTCCCAGGAGACCCAGTCGGTGTCAGTATTTCCCTTCTCTTCATAGTAGTCACCTCTATACACTTGCAGCTTGCCTCATCTTCAGTTTTCCTTTAAAAAGGAAAGAAAGGCACATGTGAGGTGTGTGTGTGTGAGTGTGTGTGTGTGTGTGTGTGTGGATGTGTGTGTGTACTGACTGTTTCCTATGCATGCGTGCCCACTTGGCCCTTCCCTCCCCTGTTCTATCCCATCTGCAGCAGAACGCAGTTGGGGGAAGAGAAAAGGAAACTGAGAAGAGAAAGTTTGTGGTCTGGTGGTAAGAATAACGCTGGCTCCCCTCCTCCCCCCACTTTAGAGAACACCTGTCTTCGCAACCAGTATCGCTGCAGCAATGGCAACTGTATCAACAGCATTTGGTGGTGTGATTTCGACAACGACTGTGGAGACATGAGTGACGAGAGAAATTGCCGTGAGTCTCCAGGCCTAGGATGTCAGATGTACACCCTTGCTCAGGGGCCTGGCTGGTCCTTCTGGCTTGTGGCCTGTCGTTTGGGGTTCTGACTGGTCACTACTGTGGTGTTTATCTAAATGGATGGTATTTGGGCAAAAAAAAAAAAAAAAAAAAAAACCCAAAGCCCCACATGTAAATATATGTTATGGTATCAATTTATTACATATGTAAATTTAAGTCACATAGATACTTATATTTCAGCATTCAAGGCTGAACCTGAGCTGACTGGACAGGGAGGGTCATGAGCTTGGTATTGGCACTATAATACTGGGTGTCATCACCGGTGGCTCAGGGGTGCTTGACATGATTTGATTTGTAAATTCAACACTCGGACATTTCAAAGCCAGGCAACAGGTGTCACCTCCTGTGCTGTTTCAATTAGGTGATGCAGGTGCATGCCAGGCTGAAGAGAGATTGTTATAAGTCAGCGGTGCGATAGGGCCTGGAATGTAAGGGATGTTGGCAGGTATGTTGTATCCAAGTGACCTTTGCATTGAATAGCTTCTAAGGTCCGACTCCATTTTACTGGCCCTAGAGACAGACATCTACTTAACCTGAGCTCTCCTTTCCCAGCTTTGGTTTTAATGGTTTTGATGTCTCCCTTTAAAGACATATACTCACTGATATTTATTTAGCACCTCTGTCTCGGGCTTTGACATGTTTGTGTCTGAGAAGCCAGTGGACAGTACAGTAGAGTGCTGGGTGCCAGGATGAGTAACTGCATTGTCCGGGAAAGGCAATCAGCTCCTGTATGCACAAATGAGGGCATCTGAGGAGCATGGGGAGCACTGAGCAGAGGTAGAGTGATGACAAAGGAGCCATGTGCTCCCACTCCTGTGGATGACTGGGCAGGTAGGATATGATGCCTGACCCAGATCAGAAGTTTTGTGGGTTTTACTGGAATAGCAGACGGGAACCACCCGCGTGCTGTGGTAAGGACTTGCCTTTGAAAGGATAAGCTTTGGGCAGAATGAACTGGATGAGAGAGAACCTGACTGCAAGCAGGGAACCCAGAGACCACAGCAGGCCTGTCTTTCAGATGGATTGCCCCTGGCTACCCAGAGGCTCTCTCTCCATTTGAGCTGTAGAACAGGTTGATGAGGGAAGCCTGGGGGCCCTGACAGATGTGTGTAGGCCTTCCATGGCACACGTGCTGGGGCCCCACATGCCTTAACATGGGTTACAACTTTATAGCAAGCTTACCTAGTTTGCATCTAACGTAACTCATGAGGTTCATGTGGGCTTGTTGGAAGTTTCGTATGAGCTGTTATATATTCTCATTTTCCCTTGACCTCAGTGTATGCTTTTCCCATCCAGGGAAAGGACTGTAATTATTCTTCTCTCCTATATTACATTCCAAGTTATAATAAGACCAGGCACAAAGCCTCATATAAAGGCTGGCCGAGGAAACCGGGCAGGAGGAACAGGGTCCCAAAAGCAGGAAAGAGCCAGAGACAGTTCCTGTTCCCATTGTTAGGAGTCCCATAAAACACCCAGCTATACAACCATAACATATATGCAGAGGGCCCACACAGGCTCGGATTGTCACCTCAGTCTCTGTGAGCCCTTATAAGCCCTGGCTAATTGATTCTGTAGGCCATGTTGTCATGGTGCAAAGGAGTATCTTAAGTGGCAGACTGGGAAAGGCTCGTGCCTCTGGTTGTCTTTATTTTTTTTTGTAGGCCTTTCCCATTTGTCTATATTGTTGCAGGAAGGTGTGATGTTTGTGAGGGGATAGGCAAAGCTCTTTTAAAACATTAATAAATATTATTAAGTACATAAAGGAGGTAATGGAAGGGAATTATTCTATATAGGGCTGTGGGAAATAGCTCAGACATTAGGCATAGCAAAGTAAAGAAAAGTAAGCCAGCTTTCCTGTGTCCCGGGCTCAGGGTCTCCTAACAGCTATGTGTGGAGAAATCATGACCTCTGTGTTTGTGCAGGTGGCTACTGGCCTCAGCACTGGCCTCCTACAGCCCTAGCCCCATGACTGGTCTCACAGATTTCTGCAGTGTGAACTCCTGCAGTGGGGCTGGCTCTGTCCTCCTGGTTTGGTGTCTGTCAGCTGAGGTTGACAGCACCCCCCACCCCCATCTCACCCTTAGACAACCTTTGCTCCCCCCTCTCTCTCTCACATGTCTGAACCCACTTGGGATTAGGTCTCCCACATGTCGGATGGGACAGGGGTGAGGTGATAAAGAATGGTGGGCATTTGAAACCTCTCCCCTGGGAACTAAACAGAGGTGCCAGATTTGTCTCTCACAGCCTCTCCTTATCAAGGAGTGACATGCCTGTCCACTTATCCAGATGGTGAGCAAAGCCACCCAAATCCCGCAGGCCAGGTTGCAGAACAGGGCAGGTGCGTCAGGTGCTGTGGCATGGGGTGACTGCTGAGGCATCCCGTCAGCTGCAGGAGAAGAGCAGAGGGGCCTGCAGGCAACTTGGGAGGGCAGTTCTCAGTCATTTTCCTGTTAAACACTCCTCTAGCTGGGTGGGTGCTAGCCACTGGTGTTTTCACCTGAGTCCTCTGCAGTCATTTTGTATTCATTCCCTGCCTCCTCCCATGAGCTCAGTTACAGAGAAGAAATGAAACCTCAAATAAGAGCGGCTGGGACATCTAGCAACAATGTTGCTGTTTGGTGTTTTATTGTTCTGGGAACCTCCACCCTCTGTTCCAGGATGCTGCCTTGCTCTGTGTCAGCTCCTCAGCAACTTGGAGAACAGTCTTCCTTCCCTCATTTCTCCTGAGACCTTTTCCCTGGGCCTCAGGGTTTCCGGATCAGCCAGGACATTTCTGCTTAGGGAGAGCCAGTTATCGATTTTCAGACCCATCCTTATGCTATTGAGGCATGCCGAGGGAGAAGAGAATCGCTGTTAGGAGTCCATTACCTCTACAGTCTGCTTGATAGGGTGTGGCCCTAACCCTGTACTCTTCTGTATCCATAGTAATGCACCAGGTGGCAGGCATCTCTGTCAGTCTTAGAAGAAAGGGGGATGCAAAGGATAAGGACCTGTAAACTGTAGATGGGAGAGAGTCCTGGCTGATCGCGGCAGCTTTGCCTTCACCTTACAACAGAGGAAATGGTAGCTTAGGGAGAGTGAGTGCGAGAATTTAGACCCCAGCCCTTACTGAGTGCAGATATAACACTTGTTTCTGCTGTAGGATTCTGGGTATGAGTTCCTTTCACCTGTACAATGTGTGCCAGTCGCTGGGAGGGGACAGGGCATCCCTTGAGGTAGTTTTGTTGACAGTGGAGTTTATGTTGCTAACTTGGGAAGAGTGCTTTACAAGCTAAAAGGATTTTAGTGTCTACTTCAGCCCTGCACTTCCTCTCCCAGCCAAACAGCAGTGTCTCACTTCTGGGTCCCATTTCCATGTACATCTGGCCCTGGAAAACACATGCCCTTACCTAGCTTGGATGGGAGATTCAGGTTCCTGTGTGATTTGTTTCTGCCGTGAGGTGGGGGTGTGGTTCTTGTTATCATTGAAGCCCGCCTCCCTCTAGTTTTAACTGCTATTCTGGTGGGGAGATTTGTAGCGGGGATGAACTGGACATAACAAATGTGTCAATGTGTCACTTCTTTCTCACTGTAGCCACGACGGTCTGTGATGCAGACACTCAGTTCCGGTGCCAGGAGTCGGGGACTTGCATTCCACTCTCCTATAAGTGTGACCTTGAAGATGACTGTGGAGATAATAGTGATGAGAGTCACTGTGGTAAGGAGATGTTCCTGGGAGGGCCTCATGCTGCTCACAGGGTTGTGCTAATGGACAGGGTGGGCTAGAGTCTGGAATTTCTGATGGACAATTTGGGACTTAGCATCTCCCACCTGCATGCCCACCTCTATCCTCATATCAGGGGACCTGACACTTCTCTCTGCTCAGTTTTTGTAGAGCCACTTTGCTGTCTTTCATGTGCATTCCATTACTCTGGAAACACTGATCTCTGCAGGAGATGGCATCTAGACCCCACCTTAATTACTTATTCTTGATCAGCCTTTGTTTTCCAATCTGGAAAATGGGTCCTGTTTTCTCTTTTAGACAGTCTATATGTGAGATGTGAAAGCAAGGATGTATGTTTTCTGAGTGAATTCAGTTAGCTCTTTTATTTTTCAGTTTATCATTATTATGTGTCTTAGTCAGGGTTTCTATTCCTGCACAAACATCATGACCAAGAAGCAAGTTGGGGAAGAAAGAGTTTATTGAGCTTACACTTCCACGTTGCTGTTCATCACCAGAGGAAGTCAGGACTGGAACTCAAGCAGGTCAAGGAGCAGGAGCTGATGCAGAGGTCATGGAGGAATGCTGCTTACTGGCTTGCTTGCTTCCCCTGGCTTGCTCAGCTTGCTCTCTTATAGAGCCCAAGACTACCAGCCCACAGATGGTACCACTCACAAGGGGCCCTCCCCCCTTGATCACTAATTGAGAAAATGCCTTACCTCTGGATCTCATGGAGGCATTTTCTCAACTGAAACTCCTTTCTCTGTGATAACTGCAGCTTGTGTCAAGTTGACACACAAAACTAGCCAGTACAGTTGACCCCTTGTCAACTTGACACACAAACACATCACCAATAAGCCTCGACCCTTACTTCCTTATTCATACCCAAGATCTAAATAACTTTACAAGTCCCACAGTCTTTACAAATTCTTACATATTAACATTTTGGTCCCTTTTAAACATCCAATCTCTTAAAATTCAAAGTCTTTAAAAATTCAAAGTCCCTTAACTGTGGGCTCCACTAAAATACCTTCTTTCTTATTTCATTAACAGCCATATTAGTGATAATCTTTATGATCTGAGAAGCTTTCGCCTCTAAACGAGAAGTCTTATCAGTCTCTTATACATCAACAAACCTTGAATGACTTCATGGATGCCCTCCACCTTATCACACATTTGAAGAACCTTCTTATGTAAAAGTAAAATAAGAAAGGAAGGACTCGAACCCCCTAAAATTGGTTTCAAGCCAATCTCATAACCTCTATGTCTTTCTCGATAAGATATTAGTAAAATAATTACATAACTTTGTCAAAGTTAAATCATAGAATAGAAGTCTATATATCTTACATGGCATACCCATTTCAATTAGGTTTACAAGACGCTACATCACCTATCATAGAAGAACTAACAAATTTTCATGATCATACACTAATGATTGTATTCCTTATTAGCTCTTTGGTACTTTATATCATTTCACTTATATTAACAACAAAACTAACCCATACAAGCACAATAGATGCCCAAGAAGTCGAAACTATCTGAACCATCCTACCAGCCGTAATCCTTATCTTGATTGCTCTACCATCCTTACGAATTCTATATATAATAGATGGAATTAATAATCCTGTACTAACAGTAAAAACTATAGGCCATCAATGATATTGAAGCTATAAATATACCGACTATGAAGACTTATGCTTCGACTCATGCATAATTCCAACAAACGACTTAAAACCAGGAGAGCTCCGCCTCCTAGAAGTTGATAACCGAGTTGTTCTACCTATAGAACTTCCAATTCGCATACTAATTTCATCTGAAGATGTACTTCACTCATGAGCTGTCCCATCCTTAGGACTCAAAACTGACGCAATCCCAGGGCATCTAAACCAAGCCACAGTTACATCAAATCGCCCAGGATTATTTTATGGCCAATGCTCTGAAATCTGCGGATGCAATCACAGTTTATACCTATCGTACTTGAAATAGTACCACTAAAACATTTCGAAAATTGATCAGTCTCAATAATCTAAACTCACTATGAAGCTAAGAGCGTTAACCTTTTAAGTTAAAGTTAGAGACCTTTTATCTCCATAGTGACATGCCACAGTTAGACACATCTACATGATTTACCACAATCATCTCGTCAATAATTACACTATTCATTTTATTTCAACTAAAAGTTTCTTCACAAACATTCCCAATACCCCATCACCAAAACCCCTGACAACACCAAACACAAAAAACCCTTGAGACTCAAAAGGAACGAAAATCTATTTGCCTCTTTCATAACTCCAACAGTAATAGGCCTACCAATCATAGTTACCATTATTATATTTCCATCAATTTTATTCCCGTCATCAGAACAACTAATTAACAACCGCCTCCACTCATTCCAACATTGAGTAATCAAACTCATCATTAAATAAATAATGTTAATTCACACACCCAAAGGACGAACCTGAGCACTAATAATTGTCTCCCTAATTACATTTATTGGATCCACAAATCTTCTCGGATTACTACCACATACTTTTACACCAACCACTCAACTATCTATAAACTTAAGTATAGCAATTCCACTATGAGCAGGAGCCGTAATCTTAGGATTTCGACATAAACTAAAAAATTCTTTAGCCCATTTTTTACCACAAGGAACTCCAATTTCACTAATTCCTATACTTATTATCATTGAAACTATCAGCTTATTTATTCAACCAATAGCACTAGCAGTTCGATGAACAGCCAGCATCACCGCAGGCCACCTACTAATACATCTAACTGGAGGTGCTGCCTTAGTACTCATAAATATGAGCCCACCAACAGCTACAATCACATTTATCATTTTACTCCTACTAACAA
The DNA here is from genome assembly GCA_028551405.1 of Uromys caudimaculatus. Taxonomy (NCBI): domain Eukaryota; kingdom Metazoa; phylum Chordata; class Mammalia; order Rodentia; family Muridae; genus Uromys; species Uromys caudimaculatus. Next base: position 75,477,589 of record CM052706.1, read on the forward strand.
TATTAGAATTTGCCATAGCCCTAATCCAGGCCTACATATTTACCCTCCTAGTAAGTCTATATTTACATGATAACACAAAATGACCCGCCCAACACATGCATACCATAGAGTTAACCCAAGCCCATGACCACTAACAGGAGCTTTCTCAGCTCTTCTACTCACCTCAGGCCTAGTCATATGATTTCACTACAATTCCACTATTCTACTCTCTATAGGATTACTAACACACATCCTAACAATATACCAGTGATGACGAGATATTATTCTTGAAGGAACTTATCAAGGCCATCGCACTCCTATTGTACAGAAGGGACTCCGATATGGAATAGTTCTGTTTATCATCTCCGAAGTATTCTTCTTCGCAGGCTTCTTCTGAGCATTTTACCACTCAAGCTTAGCACCCACACATGACCTTGGAAGCTGCTGGCCACCAACAGGAATTTCACCCTTAAACCCACTAGAAGGTCCCCTTCTACATACATCAGTACTTCTAGCACCAGGCGTATCAATCACATGAGCTCACCACAGCCTAATAGAAGGAAAGCGAAACCACATAAACCAAGCCCTAATAATCACCATTATACTAGGGCTTTATTTCACTGTACTTCAAACCTCAGGATACTCTGAAACATCATTCTCTATTTCAGATGGAATTTATGGCTCCACATTCTCCATAGCAACAGGATCCCACGGTCTCCACGTAATTATCGGAGCCTCCTTTCTTATTGTGTGTCTCCTACGACAACTAAAATTCTACTTCACATCCAAACACCATTTCGGATTTGAAGCAGCAGCATGGTCCTGACACTTTGTAGATGTAGTCTGACTTTTCCTGTACGTTTCAATCTATTGATGAGGATCTTACTCCCTTAGTATAATTAATATAACTGACTTCCAATTAGTAGAATCTGATAAACCTCAGAAGAGAGTAATAAATTTATTTATTATTATTTTAATTAATGGCCTACTATCTTTTATTCTTGTCTCAATTGCATTTTGATGACCTCAAATAAACTTATATTCAGACAAAGCAAATCCCTATGAATGCGGATTTGACCCTACAAGCTCTGCACGCCTACCATTCTCAATAAAATTTTTCCTAGTAGCCATCACATTCCTACTATTTGACCTAGAAATCGCTCTATTACTTCCTCTTCCATGAGCAATCCAAACAATCAACACCACCACTATAGTATTCTCAGCCTTCATTCTAGTGACTATCTTATCTCTAGGATTAGCCTATGAATGACTACAAAAAGGATTAGAATGAACGGAATAATTGGTAATTAGTTTAATAAAAATTAATGATTTCGACTCATTAGATTATGAGAAATAATAAGAAAGATCAGGACGGAATCTATATCAGGGCAAAGTCACAATCAAAAGCAAAATCAAATTCCAACCGTCCAATGTCTGGGCTCTACTCACGATCTTGTGGATTCATCCAAGGGCTTGAGTCACTTCTCCAGCTCTGCCCTTTGTAGCACACACGGCTCCAGATAGATGCCTGTACTCCACTGGCTGCTGCTGTTCTTGGTGGTCATCTCATGGTACTGGCATCTCAAAAACACTGCTATCTTCCGCTGCAACTAGGCTTTACAAACAGCTTCTCCTAGGCTCTATTCATGGTGCCAAGCCTCACCTCCTTGCATGACCCCTTCAATCCTGGTCTGTCAATGCAACTGAGGCTGCAACTTCACCAATGGCCTTCCGAGGCTTCTCACAGTGCCCGAGCCTCAACTCCTTTGCATGACCCCTTCAGTCCTGGAATTGCAACTGAGGCTGCACCTTCACCAATGGCCTTCCACGGCCTCTCACAGTGCCCAGGCCTCAGCTGCTCTTCACGACTCCTTCATGACTTCAAAACCAGTACCACCTGGGTGACTCTTACACATTACCAAGTCCTGCCACAGCACAAGGTACAACCTTGGCTATCTCTGGAACACAGCCTCTTTGTGCTCTCAGAAAACACTTCCCAGAAGATGTCACCTCAATGATGCTGGTCTCTTCTTAATCACCACTAATTTTCAGCTCCAGCTAACCAGCATCAATAGTCCTAGTAATGCAATGGTTTGCTTTAGTAGTTCTGATATCTTGTTAATCACAGCTGATTTCTTCAGCCCCAACTAACCAAAACTACAGAATATTAAATCAAACTAGCAATGGCCCTGATAAGAGTCTTTAATCTTCCCTCTGAAATTTCACAAACCAGGCCTCCATCTTCTGCACTGTTCTCAACATTATCTTCCAAGCTCCTACACAACATTCCACAGAGCAGCCCAAAGTTCCAAAGTCCTTCCACAGTCCTCCCGAAAACATGGTCAGGTTGTGACAGGAATACCCCACTACGCTTGTACCAATTTGTCTTAGTCAGGGTTTCTATTCCTGCACAAACATCATGACCAAGATGCAAGTTGAGGAGGAAAGGGTTTATTCGACCTACACTTCCATGCTGCTGTTCATCACGAAAGGAAGTCAGGACTGGAACTCAAGCAGGTCAGGAAGCAGGAGCTGATGCAGAGGCCATGGAGGGATGTTTCTTACTGGCTTGCTTGCTTGCTTCTCTTGGCTTGCTCAGCCTGCTTTCTTATAGAGCCCAAGACTACCAGCCCACAGATGGTACCACTCACAAAGGGCCCTCCCCCCTTGATCACCAATTGAGAAAATGCCTTTCCACTGGATCTCATGGAGGCATTTTCTCAACTGAAACTCCTTTCTCTGTGATAACTGCAGCTTGTGTCAAGTTGACACACAAAACTAGCCAGGACAGTATGTATGGCCATGATGTATATGTGAGTGTGTGTCGTGGGTTGTCTGAGTTGGGGGGTGGGGGGTGCGCATGCGTGTGTGTGTGTGTGTGTGTGTGTGTGTAGGGGGAACAAATCTGGAATCAGTTCTCACCTTCTCACCTTTACATGGGTTGTGGGGATCGAACTCAGGTTGCTGAGCTTGCATGGGAAGCACTTCACCCACTGAGCCATCTTTTTGCTTTCCCCTCAAACCCATTGGATTCTCAATTACTGTAGATAGCCCCCCACCTCTGAGCAAGTGGGATATTGGCCTAAGGATCTTACAGTTGTGACCTTTAACTTCCTTTTTTTTTTTTTTTTTTTTGAGACAAGTTCTCTATATAGCCTAGGGTGTCTTGGCACTCCAGCTCTTCCTGCCTCAGTTTCCTGTGTGCAGGGACTACAGATGCATGCCTCTGTGTACAGCTGCACAGATTTATTGTTGTTCTCTTTAAACTAGTGTTATGTCACAACCTCTGTTAGGAGCTGGCGGACCGCTCTGATATAGCACTGGCTCTCTACATGGAGGGTTTCCTATCTGGAATTCTAATGTGTTGCCATCACCGGGACTAGCGGGGCCTCCCATCTACTCTTCGACTGGGATCCTCCTTAATGATCTCTTTAGTGGGATTATCCACCATGGCAGGATCCCTTTATGTCAGAGTGGGGAGCTGGGGCTCATGCCTCCTCTTCTGTAATGCCTTTCTGTTGCAGGCCACTGTCCTGCCAATGGTTTGAGCAGGCACTGGTCTGAAGCTGTTACTTACCGTACAAGGATATTTTATGCAGTGTGTGTAGTGCACAGGCCTGCAGGACCTAACAGTCTAGAAGGAAAGTAAGAATGGAGGGCATATGCCCTCCTGGCATACATGGTGATGAGTCGCCAAGGCCCTGCTGGCTCTCCCTCCCTTCTGTCCAAAGGTCAGGGCCAGCGAAGCTGGGAGTGTGCACACGGACAGGGCCGGCTTTGTTCACTAGGAGCAGGTGGTTTGACTCAGAGGGGCTAGACCTAGTGGAACAAGGGCTGTTCACAAATCATTTTAACACACATTATTGATCGCACTTAGGGCCACTTTTGTATAGAGCATACCTTGGCCTGGCTAGAGACAGAATGGGGCTTTATGTTTATTTTTTTTGTTCCATAATATTCTTTTATCAAATGCCATAAAAAATGGCCTTGGGATCGACAACTCTTTCCATCTTTCCTTTCTGCCCCAGAACTCAGAGGGTGAAGGGTGTGGATGTGGTAGAAATGTACCTTCCCCTAGAGGAAATGTAACCCCACGTGGTTCCAAGTCTCTGAGCTTCTCTAGCTCCCTGTCCGGGCACTGGGTGAGCACTCGATAGCTCAGCATCCCTGTTCTCTATCCCCATTCTTGGTTCATGGCTCTTCCCTGCTCATTGGTCCTGAAACCTTCACGAGATCCTACTTGGTAGGACTCTCTGATGCTGGTCTGCTGCATAAGCCTGACTCCTCAGGGATGTCTCATGCGCCACCTTTGCTGTCAACTGCTCTTTAAGGACAGCAGCTCGGGCAGCTGTCCTGGGTCCCCTGCTTGGCTCTTCTTCTTTGCCTTCATCTTTCAAATTATTCTAATAGTTATTATATATCAGTTGTGTGCGTGCGTGCGTGCGTGTGTGCGTGTGTGTGTGCATGCATGTGTGCGTGCATACGTGTGCGTGCGTGTGTGTGTGTGTGCATGTGTGTGTGCGTGTGTGTGGGTGTGTGTGCGTGTGTGTGTGTGTGTGTGTACATGCACCATGGCACACGTGTGGAAGTCAGAAGACAACTTCATGAGTTCTCTCCTTCCACTTTTACATGGTGTCTTAGGGTTTCCATTGCTGTGACCAAGGCAACTCTTACAAAGGACAACGTTTAACTGGGGCTAGCTTACAGGTTCAGAGGCTGACTCCGTTATTATCTAGGCAGGAAGCATGGCAGTGTGCGGGCAGGCAATGGGGCTGGAGGAGCCGAAAGTTCTACATCTTGATCCAGAGGCAGACAGGAGAAGACTGGCCTCCAGGCAGTTAGAATGAGGGTCTCAAAGCCCACTCTCACAGTGACACGCTTCCTCCAACAAAGTCACACCTCCTAATAATGCCACTCCCTGGGCCAAGCATATTCAAACCACCACACATGGGTTCTGAGGATGGAATGAAGGGTGTCTGGCGTACATGGCAAGTACCTTCTGCTGCTGCACCAAGCCATTCACCTACTGCACTGAGCCAGGCACCTACTCCACTCCTCCTGGCTTTTTGAGGCTTAAGACAATTCCACTTGCAAGTTCTGTGTCTCAGTCATTTTAGGCTTCTGTAAAAAAATAAAACTTAGACCATATGACCTAAAAACAGTAGAGATTAATTTCTCCTCATCTTGGAGTCTGGGGGTTTCCAGATCAAGGTACCAGAAGATTTGCTATCTTGTGAAGTGCTGGCCTATCAGATGGTACCTTCTCTGTGTCCCTAGGAGACAGAAGTGGTGAAGAGAGCCTGCCTTCTCCCTTAGTGAGGTCATGAATCCCACTCTTAACCACCTCTTAAAAGTCCTGACTCTTGTTCTGTTGCATCAATGATAAATTTCTTGTAGGGGTTTGGGGGTGGGGTATATTCAGGCCTCAGTGGGATATTGTGATTCCCTAGACCTAAGAAAGACATGGGGAATCCTTGCTTCTTCTGGCCAAGCTGCACTGCATCATTGGCCCCGGGAACCATTCGTGCTGGAGAGCAAAGCCATGGGCATCCCAGAGGGAAGTCCTGAGCTCTGTCTCCTCCCTCCGCAGCCTTAAGACTAGAGCCAGTTTCCTTGAGGTGAGCATCTTTCAGGGAGCACAGCTCTCCCTCAACAATGGGCTGTGTCTCTAGGATCTCGGATTCTTGAAACTTCTGCTCTCTGGCCTCCCTTTTCATTGTATCCTAACTTCAGTCTCATTGCCATAACAGGTGCAGAACTGCTTGTGCAGTACATAAGAGAATGTCATGATAAATGGGAGAGGTCATTTTTTTTTTCCTCAGTGTCACTATCTTGGCACATCTAGAACCCATTTGCAACATGCATGGTGGGAACTGTCTCTTTAGTGTGAAGCCTTTCCACCCACCGTGTCTGTGGATGATCCGGGATGGATGGCTCCTGGTGAAGGTCACTGAACAATCGGTGACGTGTGTCCATTTCTGACCTCTTAGTTGTCTAAGCTCGGAGGCAGAATCCCGAGCGTGCCCCGCCTCCCATCTCCAATCCCTGCTGTGCTTTCTCCCCACAGAGATGCACCAGTGTCGTAGCGACGAGTTCAACTGCAGCTCTGGGATGTGCATCCGGTCGTCCTGGGTGTGCGACGGAGACAATGACTGTAGGGACTGGTCCGATGAAGCCAACTGTACTGGTCAGTACTTCCTAGACTAGTAAACAATGCTTATTTAGTTGTGTGCTAGAGAGCATAGAAATTAGACACTGAGAATGAATGTTAGAAACAGCCAGGTCAGCCTTCCTCAGAGCTCGTGTGTAACGAGGTAGGAGCTATGAGCAGAACTCTGTCGTGTTCTGGGGGATCTATATTCTGGATCCATCTTCTTAGTTCTTTGGGACCAGTAAGTGAGAAACCATTCACATAGACCGATTGTTGGTCTAGGAACCATGTCTTTTTAAGATTTATTTTTATCTTATGTGTATTGATGTTTTGCCTGCATGTATGTATTTGTGCCATATGTGTGTGGTGCCCTCAGAGAAGGTCAGAGGAGGGCGTCCGATCCTCTAGAACTGGAGTTACTGATGGATATGAGCTGTCAAATCCACGGTTTGAGTAGCACTAACTATTAAGGGTTCCCTAAAAGGGTTAAAATGCAGACTGGGCTTGTCTTTCTTTGAGGTAAGATTTTAGCCCTGGGACATCATGGGTGGAGACAGAGTGTTAGATGCTCTAAGTCAGGGGCTATGTTCCGGCTCCTCTCTTGGTTTCATGCGTGCCTGTTATTTTTGTGACTGGCTGAATGGCAGTGTTTATGGGAACAGTGAAGACTGGGCAGTTCAAGGTGTCCGGAATGCCGCGAGAAATGAACGAATGTCCGTTTTACTACCCTTCCTGCGGACCCTATGTTTTTATATGACTCTTAACTTTTCAAGAACTAAAATTAGGATAAAAGATTTCCCTAATTCCTGGATTCCTCTAGAAGCTGGAATTCAATTTGGTTCTAAACACTCCAAAACAATGGCCTTGTGTATTCTTAGGATGCTTAGTAATGTCCCCCAATCTCAGCCCTGAGAAGGCCACATGTTTTTTGGGTGTGGACCGTTCTTCTGTGCAGTGTGTGTGGCCTGTTGAGGAGGGAACCCAGACTTTATAGGAGCTGCCATGAGCCCAGAAGCACGTAGAGGCTGTCTTCAGACTTGCGTATGGATAGATAATTAGTTAACGCGTTCAAAGGGTGTGGCCAAGCATTCAGTGTGTAAATTGCAGCATGGTTGAACATCTCACTAGTACTGCCATGTTAGACCAACCTAGCTTGCTGCAGCTTGTGCCAGACTTGCAGATGAATTGAACGCTTCAGTCTATGGGTGGGCGTGTCAGAAACTCCAGGTTTTGCCTGTGCTTTCCTGTAGACAGTGATGGAACTGCATTTTGCCATTTAACTGCAACCTGTGCCAATGGCTCCTCAAACCCTTTTAAGATTGATTCGCCTTCTTGCCATCTCAGAATAGTTGGAAGGTGGATTTGAACTCATTCTTCCATAGGTGTGACACTTCATTTCCTGATCTATTGAATTAAGACAAAGAGGATGGGTCAGGGTGGGCTGTCATCCAGTGGCCTCAGCTCACTGGGCTCTCTGTGTTGAGTGTGTTCCTCATTCTTACCCACTGTGTTGCTTCCCAGGGTCTGTTGGGGGTCTGTACTTTAAAAACACCATTTCCATGTTCCCTTTAGAAAGAATTTCTTTGTACTCGTGACATCCTTCCTCTCCCATAGGTGTATAAGCACTTTAGATCCTTGCCCACAATTCCAAAATTACAATGCTTGGTAAACTATTGAGTATTTAAAAGCATTGGATAGGTAATATTTTAGTTTTATCTTTTAAAACCTTGAACATTAGGGTTGAGAGTGTAGGTGGATGATAGAGCATTTGCCCAGCACGACTGAGACCCTAGGTTTGATTCCCATCACTTCTAAATAATAAATAAATAAATAAAATCTAAAATTAGTCAGTTATTACTTAAGTTTCTATCTACCTAGCTATCATCTATCTGTCTGTTTATCTATATCTATCTATCTATCTATCTATCTATCTATCTATCTATCTTCCTTCTTTTCTATCTGTCTGTCTGTCTATCTACCTACCATCTATCTGTCCGTCTACCTACCTGCCTACCTACCTTCCATCTATCTATCTATCTATCTATCTATCTATCTATCTATCTATCTATCTATCTATCCATCCATCCATCCATCCATCCATCCATCCATCTGTCATGTGTGTGTGTGTGGCATGTGTGCACACACCTGTGAAGATGCATGAAGGTCACAGGGTAACTGTCAGGTGTCAGTTCTTTCCTTCTACCATGTAGATCCCAGGGACTGAGCTCAGATTGCCAGGGTTGGCAGCAAGTGCCTCCGTCTGCTAAACCCTCTTGGATGCTCCCATCTTACTACTTGTAGTGGCCATACTTATTGTCAGTATGTCACTTTACCCGCTGTTGTCTTGTGTCCATGTATGGACCTTCAGTGGTTCTTACAACAGAAGCCTGAGATTGCTAAACCGCCTCAGGGCTCTGTGAGTATAAATGGGTCACTAGCCCTTAGTCTCAGATTCAAGTGAGTCTGGACCTCTTCATTTATCGTATTTCCCTGTAATTTTATTGATGGAATTATCCCAGTTCTTATAGACTCTTGTGCTCATTTTAATTCTCTTCTCAGAGAATCTGTAATAATGACATCCTTGTTTCCATAGTTTTTATTGTTATGAAATTTCACCTATTTTCTTTTGAGACTTGTTTTCTTTTCAAGACCTGAGAGTTTATGCTTTTCATATAGTCTTGGGTCTTATAGTCAAGTAGTCCATGAAGGTCCCTGGTCCTCAGCAGTTACGCTCAACCTGTCTTTGGGTACCATCATCCTGTTGCTCTTTCTTCCTGTTTTTATATTTATCCTTTCGACTCTTTTTTTTTTTCTTTCATTTTTCGAGACAGGGTTTCTCTGTGTAGCCCTGGCTGTCCTGGAGCTCACTCTGTAGACCAGGCTGGCCTCGAACTCAGAAATCCACCTGCCTCTGCCTCCTGAGTGCTGGGACTAAAGGCGTGAGCGATCACTGCCCGGCTCCTTTCGACTCTTAACTGGACTCTGAGTCACTTCTTTAGGGCTGCCTTCCAGCTCTCAAGTTCTCTTTTCAGCTAAATCTAATTCTTATTTCTATGGCTGTAGATTTTTTTTTTATTATTATTATCTAAAACATCTATGTTTTTTTTTAAAAATTTTAAAATAAATAAATAAATATTGTGTCTAAAACATCTAGTTATTTTTCAGTGATAACCTGTAATTCTGTCTAGTTCTCTTTATGTTTTTAATATCATTAATTATTCAAATTTAGTTCTAGTCACAGATCTTTCCCCCTGTGCACTGCGTAGTAGTCCAGTGCTTTGTAAGAAGTGAGACAGAGGTCTTGCTCCTTAGATTTTAGTATTCATCTGTTAGGCCCACTTATGTGGTAATGATTTTAATCAGGTGTTCCAACTGATGTTGATAAGTTGGGGAAAATCAAAGCCAGAGAGGAAGTGGTAGGATGCCTGTTAAACTGATGGTCACCCCCCTGACCCCCACAGTTACAGTGAATCCCATCATCCCAAGTCTCCAAATGCTACAGCCTGGATCGGTCATTCTCTCCATCTGGGTAACTGAAGTATCATTTTTGAGCATATATTATTTCTCAGACACTTAAAATCAGAGGACTAGTCAATTACTCAGAAGATTTTAGTTTTTAATCCAGAAAAGGAAAAGGCTATACATCCAGGCATGCCTAGTCAGTTGAGTAAAATTCTGAAAGCAGATTAATCCTTCTGTCCCTGCCTCTGGGCTACAATCTGGAGATCTCAGACACACCTCCTAGACTGTCCTTTGGAAACCCTACCAGCACTCTGAATTTGTTATCAATTAAAAGCAAAGTGCACAGGCTGAATAACAAGTAGATCCTCCAGGTAATAACTTTATTATATTTATATTTATATTTTATTTATGAGTTTATGCTCTGTGAAAGGAGCCAGGCTGAAGTTGGTTAGAGGATGTCGGACTCTCAGCATCGATAAATCACAGTGTAGGTAATGGCTGTTACTAGACAGAAACTCATGTAACCAGGCACCATTCATAGATTCTTCTTTTCAGCATGAGTGTATTTTAAAAGATGTTTAATGGATTCTAAGTGCCCTGACTTGTAAACACTGGAAAATCCCTGTGGACTTATGTACGTGCTTCTTTGGTCTTCAGAGATGAAAAGACAGATAATGGATTGTAGGTGTCTCAGAATGGTTTGAAGAAATAGGTTCTGGGCATTTCTGAGCATTGCGAAAGAGCAGCCTTCAATTCAGTAGGAATTCTGGCAGACGTGAGCCATTTTTCTAACCCTTCAAAAGTGTGAACTGAACTGGATAAAACTCTGCAGCTTGCTTGCAACAGCCCTCTGGTTGGTTTTTCTCCTTCTTTTGGGAGGACGTCTATTCACACAGCTGGAGCCACAAGGAGCTTGTCTGGTTACAGTGTCTCCTTGCCCATGTTTTCACTCTCTACTGTTTGACTTACTACCAACAGGTTACCCCTATGCAAACATGTTAAATAGAAAATTCCAGAAACAAATAATCCTTACATTATAAATGAGTTTTATTATGCCGTGTTGTTTAATTGTCCTATTTTATTATTAACTATTTTGTTTTTTAATTTTATTATTATTTTATTTATTTTTATTATTATTATTATTAACTGATTTATGGTTTCTATTTCTGTGATTAAAACATCATAGGAATGTATGTTAGAACACATGCATTAGTGTTCAGTAGTGTCTAATGTTCTAGATACCCATCTAATGTCTTAAAGTGTGCTCCCTGTAAATCAGGGGGCCTCTGTGTAGTTCTTGATGTTACTTGTGAACAACACAGGTTCTGGCTTTTCTTCAGCGGTGAATAGATAAAAAACAGCTTCTTGTTTCTTCATGGGAGGACCATTACACTGTTGGTTTGGGTTCATGCAAAGTGTTATATACTTGAGCTAGTCTTTGCGATTTGGAGATATGTTTCATGACGTTTTGTGCAAATTTGAAGCTGTGAGTTTATAGCAGCCTCTCTAGCGCTGTGTGTGGTGGTGCTGCCTTTAATTCCAGCATTCGGGAGGCAGAGAAAATTTGAGCTCTGTAAGTTCAAAGCCAGCCTGGTCTACCGTGAGTTCCCCGGGCAGTCAGGGATACATAGAGAGATCCTGATTCAAACTAAACAAACAAATAAATAAATGGGTAAACCAAAAACAAATGAAAAGCTGTATCTCTTTGTCTCACTGGCTTCTTTTTAAGTCAGCAGTTCTCAACCTGTGGGCCTTGACCCCTTAGATGTCTGAATGACCCTTTTTCATTGGGGTCCCATGTCAGATATTTTACATATTCGATATCTACGTTATAATTCATAACAGTAACAAGATTACAGTTATGAAGTAGCAATGAAATAATTTTATGGTTGGGGTCACCACAACATGGACTGTAGTAAAGGGTCACAGGGTTAGGATGGGTGACAATCACTGTTTTAGGTGATTGTACTGGACACTGAGCTTGTCAGGCGTTGCTCTTGCCTTTATAGATTTCAATCATTCCTGGTTCCCGGCTTGCTTTCTTTTAGATTCTGGATGAATCCGTGGTGTTCTGTGGGCCTAGAAGTTTCTGCATTTCAAACAAGGTGGTGTCATTTAGAAGTACATAGAACCATGTTACTTCATAACTTAGAAGAACTCTTAAGACACTAGGCCTCCAGACAGTTGCTGAGGAAGGTCTAGAACCTTCCGTCAGAACACACAGCACCTCTTATCTCATGGCATCTGTACGGAGGAGCCTTCTGTGAGAGTGTCAGTAGCAGCACACTGAAGAGGAAGGGCCCACCGTAGACACCACTGCCTGCTGCGGTTACACCACTGTCTGCTTCCTACTCTCTCCCAGCCAGCTCCTCCTGTGTAAAAATGCTCCATTGTTGTGAGAAATCTTTTCTGTAGGTGCCTAGGCCTGTCCATTGACTCATGCCACACTGAGCCCTGCCAATGCCTGTTGAGACATTTCTGAATTAATCCTTGGTGACCTTGGCCCTTTTACAAAGGAGCCATTTGTATAGCAGTTACTTTTTCTCTAGCGCTGCCTTCTCTTTTCTCTTTCTAAGTGATTGTGGTAGCCATAATGCTCTATCACTGTCTGGTACATGGTGATAGAAAGGGCTAGTGCTCCCCAATCTCTGAGTGCTCCCTACTCTTAGTGGCTCCCTGGTCTCCTGTCTCCTGCCCTCACCTGTCTCTTTAGCAGCAAGGATATATTACTAAGGGGAAATGACTTGTCCCTCAGCTGCTCGCGAAGTCCCCACCTTGACATCTAGCCCAGAACTTTCTTCTGGTTGTTAATTGGGGAGGCTGGAAAAGGAAGAATGACCTTGTCCTCTTTTTGTTGGCAGCCGTCTACCACACCTGTGAGGCCTCCAACTTCCAGTGCCACAATGGACACTGCATCCCCCAGCGATGGGCTTGTGATGGTGACACAGATTGCCAGGATGGCTCTGATGAAGATCCCGTCAGCTGTGGTAAAGGCAGATCCCCTGGCCCTTCCCCAGGGTCTGTCATTAAGGGGAGGGGCAGCCAATGAGCCAGGAAGTGAAGCTTTGTTCTCCTGTGTTAGCAGTCTCTCTCTCTCTCTCTCTCTCTCTCTCTCTCTCTCTCTCTCTCTCTCTCTCTCTCTCACACACACACACACACACACACACAGAGTAATAGAACCGCATATACAGTGCTTGTCTACTAGATAGTTAACATTAGTTAAAATTCAATGTTCTGAATTTTCATAGACGTGGAGTCACTGGAGTCAAATACCATTATGTAAGCCCCTACACACTCTTCTTTCAGATTCCATATACCTGCATTTCCTGTAGTGAGCACTTTTATGAAAGATGCAGATTTATTTTATACTAATTATGATCATCTGGTTTATCCAGTTGATCTTTGCCGGGCTGGCATTTGAGAGCATTCCACTGTCACTGTTAAGGTGGCACAATGCTCCACAGCCTTAGAAGGCCCATTTTGCCTTTGCACTATTTTGGGGGGACACTTTGCACAGTATGGACTCATGGTGGCAGAGGTTCTCATCCCTTCCCATGGTTCCCTTCGTGGCTAGATGATCTTAAGTGCTCTCTGCCTGTACTGAGCTGCATGCTCCTGTTGCTTCCCCGATGATGTCATCGTCCCACATGTTTTCAGGACTTTATGACCGTGCCTCTTTTCTGTTCTAGCCCTTCCCAAAATGGTTTTGACATAGCAGCATTAAGCATTTTCCCAAGCCATAGACTCGTGGCTTTTCTCTATCTGAACGACGCTCTTCCACTCATTTTCAAGGAGTACCCATTGCAGCACACTTCCTTGCCTTAGAATCTGCTCTCTGTAGAGTGAACTGACCGCAAGGTGCTGAGCTCTCAAAGACTGCGCCTGCCCTGGTAACTGCCTTCACTTCTAGCAGTGCTCCGCAGCCTCGGGCAGAGGGATGTAGGGTAGCAGACCCGCATCAGGATGCTTTAGTTCTGGTTTCAGTTTCGCCGGAAATGGCTGTGAAACCCCAGGCTCTCAGAATCTCTAAGCAAACATACTCCAAAAGGGCTTTGCCTTAGGATTCCTGAAGAATAAGAATTAAGGTGCTAAGTATTTTGGAAAGCATACAAAATCCTGGATTTAGTAACTCAGATCTCGTGTCCTCTCTTGTCCCTATTTGCTGAAGCTTTTCTCTTTCTTATAAAAATAAATAGAAAAAAACATAAGAGGGTTTAGAGTAAAAGTTGCCCCCACCCCCACACACACACTCCACCCACCCTCACCCACACCCACATCCACACCATGTCTGCATACTTTATGCCTCATTCTTGTAGGAAACCATACTTTAATGGTTTTACATATTGGCCAGTGTTTTTAAATGTTAAAGAATATTTCTGTGCACATATAGCTATGTGCTATATAAGAATGTCTCTGTCAGTGATGGGCTCTGTTTACAGTGGTCCTAAAGATGGCACTGGAGATGTAAAATTTCTGTCAGGTAGCAACTCTGAGCCTCCTAACATCGTGGTGGGTTGTGTCACTTGTGGGTTTGTGGCGGTGTTGGGGTAATTAAGCCTATAGTGGTGCCATGTGACACAAACAATTACGTGTTATCTGTGTCGCAGTGATGACAGTTATGTGCATTGCTGTTTGTGTGTTTACTATGTGATCTTTATCCTTCTGATCACTCTTGTGGGCCCGCTAGTAGGGCCTGCCACTTTACCTGGGTCCACTGCCACGCCTCTCCTGGGTACCTCATCTCTCGAGAGCATGTGAAGTGACTGACCCACAGATGCCATCTGGGACTGTCTGACTGCAGTCGGGATGGTCACACAGCAGCAAAACTAACCACAGACACACTTCTTAACACACATATTGCATATTCCCCATTGGTATATGAAGTATGGCTATGAATACAAAGGCACATGCATTCTTTATACCTCTCATATATACACAATGTGCCACAAATGGTATTTTGTACCTTGTTTTTCTTTTTTACATAGTTGTATATTATACACAGACACAGACACAGACACACACACACACACACACACACACACACACACATATATATCTCCTTCAGACTCATGCAGCCTTTTGTTGAGCAGGCCCTCCATACAAGGGGCTTGTTCCTGCTACAATGTGTTACAATGTAACATTTGTGCTTCTGCTCAGCTCCAGCTGCGGTTTTGTTCATGCATTATTTCCTGAGTTGTGTAAATAGAATGCACATCTGCTTTTGGAACTGCAGGATCAAATATATATGTCAGTTTGTAGCTTTGCTAGCCAGTAACAAACCCACCCTGGAGGTGGTGCGGCTTTGCCCTCAGCCAACACGTGTGAATGCCTGCCCGTTTCTTCACTATTGTTCTTCTGTGATTGACTTAAATTTCAGAGAAAAAGTGCAATGGATTCCACTGCCCAAACGGCACGTGCATCCCGTCCAGCAAGCATTGTGACGGGCTGCGGGATTGCCCCGACGGCTCCGATGAGCAGCACTGTGGTGAGTAGCACTGTGGTGAGTCCAGTCCTTGCCCTGGTGGTTGCACCAATCTCTCCTTTACTACCTGGCCCCAGAGTTCTTGACCTAGGGAATGGGTCAGGCAAGGAGACAAGGCCCAGGGAGAAGATGCATTAAGATGAGCAGGGTGACTGGGGCTTTAGAGCACACTTAGGTAAACATTGCCACTTGGTTGCCATGGGTACCGTCAGCCGCATGGCTCTTTTCGCCTGGGCACTTTCCTCTTCTGCTTGCCTGGTTTCATTCAAGTTTCTCACTGAATATCTCTTCAGGAATGTCTTAGGCAGGTTGAACCCTTCTCTATCCCATTTCAGTCCTTAAAAGATTGTCTGTGGTACACATCTGTGGAGAATGCTGGAAATAGCTGGGGACTTTTCAAAGCCACAGTGTCTGGGAGCTACCCCAGACATTCTGAGTTATTGAGTGTGGGTTGGGTGTTGAGATCTTTCTGATATTTTGTTTTCGTTTTTTACAGTGCCCCACGTGATTCTAATGTGCGGTACAGGTTGAGAGCAAATGTGTTAGCACAGGTGTCGTGATCTGGCTCTGGGCGGCATCCGGCCCATCACTCAAAAGCATGTGTGTTAGTGTAGGCATGACTGTCTGGCCTGTGGCCAAATTCATCCCGGTTCTTTTGAGTGAAGTCACGTTGAACGCACTGTGTGTTGTATGTGGCTGCTCTCGTGCTGTCGTGATGAAACTTAGTAGGCAGAAGATACTGTATTCTGGACTTCTATAAAACAAAGGCCAACATCTCTGTCTAATGACGTGAGGTTCTTATGCGAACAACCTCTTAGGTTAGATATGTTTGTGTACACACACACACACACACATACACACACACACACACACACACACACACACACACACACACACACACACACACACACAGCTGGAGAGAGGGCATATGATAAGGAATTAGCGCCCAAGCATATGTAAGCTATTAAAAGGCAGTTATTTCTCACACCCAGATTCCTTCTTGCTGTGGGTTCCCGTGATCTCTTCTTCACATGCATTTCCAATGTCTGTTCTCACAGGGACACCTATCCTATTGTGGTTTCTCTCATCCTAGTGACCTTTTTAACATCAGTGGCTTTTGGCTTTTCTAAAGGACCAGTCTTCCGATAGAGTTAGTCACATTGGTCTCCGGGTTTCCACAGAGGAGTTGGAGACGGGTACATGCGATTCAGCCTGTAATGCTGGCTTCTTGTAGAAAATGATTGCTGACCTCCATATCAGAGAGTCGGTGTCCTATTAATCATGGTTAGGGCCTTGTGCCAGGAAGCTCTGGGGTGCGGTTTGAGCTTCTTTCTCATTAGCCTTGTGCCCTTGGCAGAAAGAGTACTTGATGCTGCCACCCTTATTTCCTTGTTCCGTATGTATGCAGAGACAATAAAATCTCTTATACTGTTGTCTCGGAGGTTTAATGGTGTACTTTATGACAGATACTTTCTCTCAGGGCCTTGCATAAAAGGTGCTCCACCCCCAGTGGTTCAAGGCCTTACATAAAGAGGCCCTCCGTGCCCAGTGGCTGTTACCATCACTATGTATGGTATTCTGTCCTTGAGCATTTGTTCAGGGCTGCAGAGCACCCCTGCCAGCCATAGCCACTCACGACCGGCCTTTCCTCACGGCCCTTCCTCGCCACTCTCTTTCAGAGCCCTTCTGCACGCGCTTCATGGACTTTGTGTGTAAAAACCGTCAGCAGTGTCTGTTCCACTCCATGGTGTGTGATGGGATCGTCCAGTGCCGAGATGGCTCTGATGAGGATGCTGTCTTCGCTGGATGCTGTGAGTGCCTGGCTGGAGGAGGTCGCATGCACACACACACGGAAGTTGGCCACTCTGTGGGGCACCTAAGACTCGGATGCAGGTCATGCCCCAGTGCCTGGGCCTGCTTTTGTTGTTGTTCCTTTTCTCACAGAAGCACTGATACTTTGCATCTATTAATTATACATGAATATGATGAGGCTGGGGAGTGACCAGGGCCTTGTCAAGTGTCACCTTATGGGAGAGACTGGCCCTCCATTTATAATGACAGGCTAATCTCTCTGTAGTTTCCTGGCACGGATCCCCACTTTGTATACTTTCTTTTACAGCCAACCCCTCCTGCTGCAAAATATCCCTAGTCGTTACTTTTGTGTCACTGTGACCCAATAGCTGGCAGAAACAGCTTTAAAGAGGAAGGAAGGATTTACTTTGGCTCATGGTTCCATAGGGTTTGGTCTGTGGTTGTTTGACTTCATATACTTGAGCAGAATATTGCGGTGGTGGGAGTGTAAAAGGGGAGAGCATTTTACCACATGACACACGGGAGGCAGAGGGAAAAGCATCTGTGGACCCAGTGCAACCCTCAATGGCTCAGCCTGAGTTACTACTTTCCCTAGTTACGTTTCACTTCCCAGAGTTCCCATAGCCTCTCAAAATAGTGGCACCCAAGTAGGGACCAAGTGTTCAAACATAAGCCTGTTGGGGACATTTCATATTCAAAGCATTAGCACTAGGTCTGTGCATGTCTTAAGCTATCATAGCAAAATCCAGTAGACCTACTGGGTGCCTCAACCAACAGAAATTCTGTTGTCCACTCTTGAGGTGTTGGGAGCACTGTCTGGGGTCTCCCTCATCCCGTGATCTTTCTCCTGTACTTATCTGTGTCTAAACTTCCACTGTTGTATGTTTTTATTTAAAGAAACAGGGTCCTGCCATGTTGCCCAGGTTGGCACCAAAAACCTGGACTTAAGTCATACTAGATTAGAGCCCACCTTGATGGCTCTATTTTAATGTAAATTGCCTCATTAACAGTGTTATCTCTAAAACTGGCAGAGTATTGGAGCTCAGGGGTTCAGCCCTGTCCATGTCCCACATGAGTGGGCAGAATGGGTCAGTTATTATGTGCCCTGCTGAGTCTGGGTCCTGCCTTGATTTCTCAGGGCTCCCTTAGCTCTCAGTGTAGGCCCTTAGCTACCAAGCAGTCCTGGGGCTCTGAACTTTCCAGCGTGGAGGTAACCTGGGCTTGACCGATTATTTCTTAACCTCTAGCTCAAGACCCCGAGTTCCACAAGGAATGTGATGAGTTCGGCTTCCAGTGTCAGAACGGAGTGTGCATCAGCTTGATTTGGAAATGTGACGGGATGGATGACTGCGGGGACTACTCTGACGAGGCCAACTGTGGTAAGAAGCCGGAAGACCTGCCTCCCTCAGCCAGCCTTCCGGTTACAGGGATGGGGATGCCGGAAGTGCGTTCCGCTTCCTCAGCAGCACAGGCTGCCAGCTCTCAAGTCCTCACAGGAGGAACGGAGTGAAGAGGGAAACTGGCATCCAGTAGGTGCTAGGGGCTTGCTCATTCCACTTCCTTTGCACAGTTGCGAGGTCCACAGCCCATGTATGGAGGATAGTGGGTGAGGAATAATGGTGTCTTGGTTACTTTTCTTGAGGCAGAATGCACAAGAGAACCACCTTTAGGAAGAAACATTTATTTTTGGCACATAGTGTAAGGGTGCAGTCCGACACAGCACGGGAATCGTGACAATAGCAACTAAGACAGCCACACACAGTCAGGGAGCCGAGAGAAATGAGCGCGGACACCCAGTTCAGTCTCTCCTTTGTACCCAGTCCATGGCTGCAGCCCATGGAACATGCCACCCTGACTCAGCATGGCTCTTTCCTGGTCTGTTAAACATTTTTGGGAGAACTGTAATAGGCACACCCAGAGGAATGTTTCCATGACGACTCTGAGTCCATGAGACAGCTGTCATTCGTGATGGTCAGTGCTGAGGAGTGTACCTCCCTCTGGCAGTTACAGACCATACCATCATCCTGGGTCTTAAGTCTTCACACTTAAGCTATTTCTTTGGTAAAGTGTTACGATTAGAACTCAGAGTGACCATTCTCCGGGTACCAGAATAGGTCAGAGAAATAGGGAGTTGGGGCCTAAGAAGACGGAGTGCTGCTGAGTTTCCATGTGTTCTTTGTCCTTCCTTGGATCCACGAAGATGCCTGATGCTCTCTGGGAGAGGCAGACAGGTGCCCTTGGACTTGGCCCTTGGGGAGATAAACATAGGCGAAGCCTTACATTCACATCGGTGCAGCAGAAATGAATGGTGTGTTTGATCTCTGCAGAAAACCCCACGGAAGCCCCAAACTGCTCCCGCTACTTTCAGTTCCGCTGTGAGAATGGCCACTGCATCCCCAACAGGTGGAAATGTGACAGAGAGGATGACTGTGGGGACTGGTCTGATGAGAAGGGTTGTGGAGGTGAGCGCCCTGGGATTGGGTCAGCCCAAGCCCCACCCTGCCTGGACAGCAGGACAGCTGCACCTGGCCGCAGACTCCCACCCTCTCCAGAGTGCCTGGCTTAATCCTTACTGTTTGGCTTTTTGTGATGCTGAGTTCTTCTGTGACGTCATGCCTCTATTTCTTTCTCATTTTGCGTGTTTGTACAGGTGCTTATGGAGGCCAAGGGTCAACCTCTGCTGTCAGTTTTCAGTCTCTTTTCACCTGGGTTTATGAGACAGTCTCTTACTGGGGACCTGGGGCTCACCAATTAGGCTAGGCTGGCGGCAAACAAATTCCAGAGACACCTGTCTGCCTGTCTTCCCCCTACTGGGGTTACAAAAGCATGAGCCATTATGCTTAGCATTTTGTGTAGGTTCTGGGGATTGAACTCAGTCCCAGGATCCCCACTTTCTGTTTTCCAATCTATGTGATTGGTTTTCACTGTCTTCAAGGCTACTCATTCCTGACTCTGAAGGGCTTATTGAGGGTAAGGAGCCCAGAGCCTTGGTTCCCAACATTTGGTGTGCAGCCCTGACACATATTTCTCTGGAATATCTTCGAAATGTCAGAGGACCCCATACCAGTGCACTTTGATAAGTTTCCAGGTCCTGTGAACTTTGATATATTTAGGGGCCCTGGTTTAGAACATGTGCTTCTGTTGCCTTTGCTTCTCATCTTGGGTCATTGTGATGTTTTAGCTAGAGCCATGCTAGGCTTTGGTGAGAATGCTCCAGCCACCGGTGCCTTTTTGGTTGTCTGTCCACCTGCTTCCTCTGGCAGCAGTCAGGAGCCCTTGTAAGAGCAAACACATGCGACTGTTACGTTATTTCAAGTGTTGTAGTTTATTAAATCTGCTAGGCAGTATGGAAAGGCTGCCATCTCTTCAGAAACCCCTTCCACACCCCATATAAATGCTCTTTACATGGACTAATGTTCAGGGCTGTGTCTGCCACTGGTCTCCTTTGGCTGGTGCAACAGGGTCATCAGCATAGGTTTGGGACACATTTTTATTGGAGATCAAGCTTCTACTAACACTCAGGATCTCCTTGCTTGTTCTTCCTCAGATTCACACGTTTTCCCCTCCCCCACCCCTGGGCCCTCCACATGTCTGCCCAATTACTTCCGCTGCAGCAGCGGGGCCTGTGTGATGGGCACCTGGGTGTGTGATGGCTACAGGGACTGTGCTGATGGCTCAGATGAGGAAGCCTGCCCTTCTCTAGGTGAGTCCTGGCCCTGGTTTGCTCAGTTGGGCACTTTCTCTCTTGGAGGGAACTCTGGGAACATTGTGCACCAAAACCGTGTGGCAACCCAAAGGAGCATCCCAACTTTTAACCTGCTATGTACTTCCTGCCCGAACCGTCCTGCTCCTCTGCCTGCCACCCCTGCGTCCCTTGCAATGGGGAATTGCGGTTGGGATGGTAAGGCGGTATTTTGTGTGTGTACAAAGCTTAGGGGAGAGGACCCAATTTTTATGCTTGCTGGATGGCTGGCATTCCCTCTAAAAGAAGGGTGACCACTGCCATCTAGTGGCTGATCACAGAAACAGCTGAAAGGTCTGTACAACCACTGTGATGCTGGAGACGTCACCTGTCCTGTAGGCTGTGAGGGGGCTGTGTCTTTCCCTGAACTGGAAGCAGTTCCAAGCTTGCTTTTGAGAGGAGAATTGACACTTGGTTGGAATGTTTTGCACAGTCCTTTTCAGCGCACACTCCTTGGTTTGCAGAGATCTTCTTCCTCTGTGCATACCCCACTGCTTCCCTGTCTAAAAAGTCACCAGTGGCTTCTTGCCTGAAAAGTCAGAGGAGGCTTTAGGGTTTAGTGGTGGAAGATTCTGTGACTATTAAACAAATATTCTAACAATCAGGCAGCCATTTTTAACTTGCTAATTCATCTTTACAGTTTTGTTTTTTAAAAGTCATTAGCGTATATTCATTGTACAAGATGACGGGTTTTATGATGACATTTCCATACGTGTATACCGTGTGACTTGATCACAGCCACCCGCATTATTTCTCAACTTGTCGTCTTGCCTTCTCACCATGCTCTTGTAGAAGATCATCTTCTTAATCCCCCCGTGTGTGTATGTCAGTGTGTGAGTGTGTGAGTGTGTGTGCGCGTGTGCACGAGTGTGTGTGTGTGTGTATGTGTGTGTGTGTGTGTGTGCGTGTGCTCATGCATGTTCACATGTGTGGAAGTCAGAGGTCAACCACAGCATTGGTCTTTGCATCCCATCTTGTTTGGGACAGCCGGGGTCTCTTGCATGTGCCAGTCTAGCTGGTCCTCAAGCTTATGGGAATTCTCTATCATCATCTCACCTTAGGGACACTGGGACTACGGGTCCTCAGGCCTGTGAGACAAGCACTTCACCCACTGAGCTATCCTCCCAGGCCAGGATGACAATTCTCAATACCCAGCATTTCCTCTCCCCTTTCTTCTCTTCCCCCCTTACCTCTCCACATCCCTCTCCTCTTCTCCCCGCCCCCTTCCCTTCTCTTTGCTTCTCCTGTTCCTCTGCTTCTGCCCCCTCTCTTCCTTAGTTACTTTTGGAGATGGGCTGTCAGTGTGCATCCTGGGCTAGCCTCGGAGCTTGTTGTAGCATGTCCTGCAGAGCCCTGTTGGGAGACCTGATGCTGCAGCAGTTAAGAACACAGTAGGCTGTCTCAATGTGCTTGTTTCCGGCCATGTTACTGCGGTTCCTACCTGTTACCCTTGATGCTTCTGCACAGTTGTCTTTGTGAAGCTGTCCACCATTATGTCTCGGCTTTTCTCCTTTCTCTTCTTCTCTCTCATAGTTAATATAGCAAGTTCCCAGAAGGAAGAGGACATGTAGAGAATATACCTGGGGACTGACATGTTTGAAACTGTTTTTGTCCTGGCTTCAGGTCTGATTGACATCTGAGCTGGTTTAGAGCACTCGCTTGTCACTAAGGGTTCTTTAGACGTGTAAGGCATCTGCGGTTGTCCTTTGAGTAGCTTTTAGGAAAGCCGTGGGCAGCTTGAGCTGATGGTCTGCGTGTGGTTGCATTTTAACTTTTCTGATCTGTTATCATAGCTTCCGCTTGACTCTCCTGTTGTGACTTTTCATTAGGCTGTGCTTTGATGTGTTTCCCTTTTCCATCTAGTGTGTTGGGGTTTGAGGGATTTTTTTTTCCTGAAACTGTTTAGTTAATGGCACAAGTCTCTGTCTTCTGGTGACCTTATTGTCTGTCACTGTTGATTGGATCTCCTCATGCTCTTTCTGTCTGTTTTGTTTTGTTTTTTGTTTTCAAACAAAATCTTGTTGTGTAGCCCTGCAATGAGCTGTGTAGACCAGACTGGGCTCACACTCGTGGTGATCCTCCTGCTTCTGTCTCCCGAGTGACTGGGATTTCAGGCGTGACTCACCACATCTGCTACCCTTATTCTTGACTTTTTTTTTTTAATCTTTTTTAGATGTAAAGATTTGTGTTTTTCTGCCCGCTTTCTGTGACATTTGCTTCATGTTGCCATCTCTTCCTCCGAGTGTCTTTGTTCCTGTTATTCTGGATTCAATGTTTCTCATTTTTATTAACATTCCTTTCAGTACTACACCTGTTCCCATTTGCATGGAGAATATCTTTATGTCCATGAGCATACTAAAGACATTTGGCTTTGAGTTTGCTTCTGTGTATGTTTGGTGGCGGGGTGTGTGTGTACAGAATGTGTGTGCAATTTGTGTGCCTGTGGGTGCACACACAGAGGCCACGGCAGAGCATTGGCATTGGGTGTCTTCTTCTATTGCTTTTCAGCTCAATGCTTTGAAACAGTCCCTCACTGAATCTGCTCAGCTTTTTGACATGGGCACTGGTATTTGGAATCAAGTCCTCAGGGCAGTGGTTGTTAGTCACTGAGCCATCTCCTCAACCTCCTACACTGTATCCCCTCCAAACAACCTTTCTTGGAGCTGTGCGTGTGTGTGTGTGTGTGTGTATGAGAGTGTGCATGTGTGTGTGCATACTTGTGTGTGTCTGTGCATGAGTGTGCATCTGTGTGTCTGTGTGCATAGTCATGTGTGTATGAGTGTGTGTAAGCATGTGCGTGCATACTTGTGTGTATCTGTGTGTATGTGCATGAGTGTGCGTCTGTGTGTATGTGTGTGTGCATAGTCGTGTGTGTAAGCATGTGTATGCACACGTGTGTGTATCTGTGTGCATACTTGTGTGTGTAAGCATGTGTGTGTATACTTGTGTGTCTGTGTACATGACTGTGTGCATGTGTGTGCACACTCGTGTGTGTATGAGTGTATGTGTCTGTGTGTATGAGTGTGTATGCATGTATGAGTGTGTGTGCACTGTGCATGAGTACATACACACATTGCATTTTATTTTGTTTTTGAGGCTAAAGATTTTTCTTGGATAATTGTCTCAGGACAGGAACTAAAATGCTGCTAATCGATTCTGAGCACACTGCTGAGTGTGCCAGCTTTGTGCTTTGTGGATGGCCTTTTGGCTAGGAAACACCAGGCCTTGGTAATTTCCTTGTTCACCCATGAAGCTGCTTAGCGTACTTGAGGCGATTCTAGGCCTCCTGCCTACCCCCGTAAGGCCTCAGGTCAGAGCGCTCAGAAAGTGTCCTGACTTCTCATCGACTGACTTTAAGTCAGGACCTCTGTTATCAGTAGCATCTTCTTTCTCAGGTAGGGCTACTTAGACAGCCCTTTTGTTTTGATTCTTTGCAAACCACAGTCAGCCAGGCTTCTGGCCTACTCAGACAGGGGCAGCTGTCTCCTGGGGCTGGGTCCAGGAGGAGATGGTAAGGAGGCTGCTTTGAAACTCCTGACCCTTTTCCAGTCATCTCTCTCAGCTGATGATTGCTGAGCCTTTGGGGGAGCCTGTGATGGTGAGCTGGCTGGCTCAGAGCATTCTCTTCCGATAGCTTCCGGTGGGATGCAGCCCTGTCCACCTCCCTGAATCACTTGTCGGGTCCCTTTGCTTTCCTCTTTTATCCATGCCCATGTCTTTAAAGAGAATCTCTCAAGTGAGTCTGTGGTGAGGCCCCTCAAGAAGCATCGTAAAGCATTAGTGTCCCATTTGCTTTCTCTGTCCATAGCTGGCAGGTGCGCCCCCCAGCACACGGAATAGTCGAGTGGTTGCTATTACAGGTAAGCTTCCTCCATACCAAAAAGTAACTTCAAAACAACATTTTCCTAGCAAACTCCACTGCCGCCTCCACTCCCACGCAGCTCGGGCAGTGTGACAGATTTGAGTTTGAGTGCCACCAACCAAAGAAGTGTATCCCCAACTGGAAGCGCTGTGACGGCCACCAAGACTGTCAAGACGGCCAGGATGAAGCCAACTGCCGTGAGTATCCTCTCACAGCCACTGGCCTGGGTCCTGAATCCTGTTCTTCTGCCCCATCTTGGGGCAGCTGGCTCCTGTCTGCCTTGGGGTAACTGTGGTTGCTGTATTGTCTATGAGGGCCTTGGTGAATGGGCAACCGTCACAGTATATGATACTGCTACTAGATTTAATAAGCTGGCTAAATGTTAAATACCAGGAGCATACATCCCCAGCAGAAAGATTCTGAATGGAAGAAAAATACCTTAAATGAGTTGTTTTTTTTTTGTTTTTTGCTAAACATATTTAATTCCTAAAGGCACCTGTTGGTAAAGCCGTGGCCTTTTGGAAATATTCAATGAGCATCTCAGGCATTTAGTATATTCTATTGGGCAAATCACCTACAGCACTGTGTTAGAACCTCAGGCTTCATCCTGGAGTAATTATCCTTAGGGAGAAACAGTAAGCCACACAGGGAACCTGAGCTCCGTGGGAGGTGGCACCTGTGGGTTCTGAACTGGCAGCTGTCCCACTGCCTGCTCCCCCAGTGTACCCAGGGAAAGCTTCGTGGAGTAGGTGGTGGGTGGACAGGCACACAGGCTGTCCTGCTAACTGATGCTCAGGGGCCAGAGGAGAGAGTAGGCAACCTGGATGTGAGAAGACAGAGAGCCGAAGTTTAATCCTCAGCACCCAGTCAGCACCTTTAGTGGCTGGCCGCGCAGGAAACTCCCTCTGACCTGGGACGGGGGTTGGAATGATGCCGCTCTGCCTGCTACTGACCTGCATTTCTGAGGGAGACACTCCTCGGGGATGGGGGTTTGTCTTACAGGGATCCCTTAGGGGATCAGTCACCTACTCTCTGCAAACGCAGATGTCCTGGCCCACCACATGCCCAGTGGCATCAGGAACTTTTCTCATGCGTATCTCATCTTGCTCAGTCCACACACAGCAGAGTGGTACAGCATCTTCCCTGTCTCCCACAAGCTGCTGGCTCAGAAGCCTAGCAGGAACCTCCACTCCTTGTTCCTCACTATTGTGTAAAATAAATCATTTTTGATATAATTGGAAGTACTAGATTAGGCCGATGGCTGTACCTCTTTACCTTTGCTAGTCCCCATAACCACACAGAGAAACTAAGATTTATTTCGAGCTACACCCCGATAGCTCAACAGTTGAATGATATATCTTAACCTCTGAGCTAATCTGGCTTCCTCCCAGCCACGAATCCA
Organism: Uromys caudimaculatus; assembly: GCA_028551405.1. Taxonomy (NCBI): domain Eukaryota; kingdom Metazoa; phylum Chordata; class Mammalia; order Rodentia; family Muridae; genus Uromys; species Uromys caudimaculatus. The sequence goes on from CM052706.1 coordinate 75,503,481, forward strand.
TGATACTTGCATATTATTGTTGATCTGGCTCTTTGGGCTTCAGATGTGTTTTTCCCTACGGGTCTTCTCAGACCCTCTCCTCCTCATGGCGATCTGAATCTCCTTCTCTCTCTGTCTCCTTCCCCTGGCTGGCAGACATCCCGCCCTGCCTCTCTTCTGTCCAGGCACTGGGTCATCAGCATTTATCAACAAGGCAGAGAATAAGTGGTAAGAATTGCTTACACAAACTTGAGACAGGAGAGTCTTGACCTAAGCATTACAGTGACGTGTCAGGACTTAAAACAGGATACGAGGGCAGAGAAATCAGCGTTTGAATATCACAAAATAACCTTTACACAGTGCACAGAAACATGCCTACAATCCTGCTCTCAATCTTTATCTCTTCAAGATTCTTAAGAAAAAGAAAGGGAAGACTGAGCCCCCAAGCAAAGCCTACCAAGCATTGCCATGTCCTGATGGAACTGATCCTGGCTCCTGAGCATCAGTCATAGCAGGGTAGCCAGTGTGTCCATCCGTCCATCCCTCACCCCCTCCAAGGATCTTCTCTGGGTACATCAGGGGAGCAGACAGTGGGACAACTGCCAGTTCAGAGCAGAGCCATTGTGTCTAGTCATCAGCTGGTTCCTCTCATTCAGCCCTTAGCAAACAGATGTGACGCAGAAGGATCAAGTTACTTCTACTTTTTATTTCCATTTGTGAGTTCATTTTTTTTTAAGGATACTTTCTGTCCATTTTAAAATGTCCTCAGCACCTTGGCCCAAAGATAAGAAAGCATGCATATCATTACCTGCAGGCAACAGGAAGCTATAGCGGAGGGCTCTCTGATAGAATAACAAAGGCTGGAGGGAAATAGCACAGAGATTTGGCTCCCTTAGAAATGTGCTTGTGCAGGCTTGATGACCTAACGTCAATGCCCAGAGCCCATGAAAAATGAGAGATCAGAGAAAGACCTGTGCTTCTACCCCTGGTAGTGGGGAGCCAGAGGCAGGAGGATCATGGACCAACCAGCTTAGCCCAGTTGGTGACCTCTGAGCCTATGAAAACCTCGATCTCAAAGGAGGTGGATGACAATCATGAGGATGATATTTAGGCTTGTCCTCTGACCTCTGTGCTCACACCCGTATATGTGCGCACACCTAAAAAGGAAGGCAAATTAGCATATTTGTAGAGAGTTTTAATATGTCATTCACCACTCTCACTTCCTGTACTATGTTCCTCTAGTCTCCAAATCTCCTTGTAATTTTGGTATCATCTCTTATTCAGTAAAAGGAAGATTAAGCTTCAAGGAGAACAAACTCACCCCTCACCCCTCACCCTTCTCCCCTCACCCCTCACCCCTCACCCCTCACCCCTCACCCCTCACCCCTCACCCCACCCCTCACCTCTCACCCCTCACCCCACCCCTCACCCCTCACCCCTCACCCCACCCCCCACCCCTCACCTCTCACCCCTCACCCCTCACCCTTCTCCCCTCACCCCACCCCTCACCCCTCACCCCTCACCCCAC
>CM052706.1:75505487-75562987 GCA_028551405.1 Uromys caudimaculatus
CCCCTCTCCCCTCACCCCTCACCCCTCACCCCACCCCTGGTCAGTAGCCCTGGGACTTGCTCTGTGGCCTTGCTGTCATTCCCCGTTGAATGTTCTTATCAAGGGAGAATACACCAAACCCAACACAGAGAAACTAAATACAGGTTAGTGGAGACTCCTATATTTGCATGGAAAGAATGAAGAAAGCGGCCCCCTGGGACATTCTGATAGCAGGGCAGGTTTGCCTCATGCTCACAGTCACCAAAACCACACTGGGAACAGCTTAGCCAAGAGTGAGCTGTGTCTTCAGGTGAATGTTAAAAATAATTAACAGGAAAGAAAAGAAGCAGTGCCTCCCATGGGGGTGATTGGCATCCCTTTAAATCACTGTTTTCAACTTGTTCCAAATCTATCGTACTCACGGGGTGTTGCTTAGTTAAGGGTCTTAAAAATCAAATGTACTATTACCCATAACTCCTTTGTTCCACTCTTGTGATCGCCTTATCAAAGAGAAAATGTGTTTCCCCGCAACCCACGTTCTGTGCTAGCTGCCCGTCAGTCACGTGTCTGTTAATCAGTTTAGGTATTAATGGCAGTCTTACTTTTGGGTTTTAAAGCTACTTCTTGTTCCTAAAGTTTTAAGACATGTTTCACAAAGCTACCTTAGACCCCCGAGTCGCCCTGTTCACTGTCATCTCTGTGGTTGCTTCGAGTCACCATCCAATGGGAGATTTCTGTGGTAGGAATCTTGTGTTTTTCAAGACAATGCCCTTAAGAGCAGCTTGGCACCTTTCTGTGTTACTCAGCCTTCCATTCAGTGCCCCACTCCCCCAGAGAACTTTTGGGATGTCCTTTGCCTTGTCTCCTGCACTCCCTAGAGTGACATGTGCAGTTCCTCTCAATGGAGGTTACACTGCGCAGGCAGGTCCTCTGCAGTCACGTGGCATGTCACTGTCATAGACAGCAATGCCTGTGTCATGCCATGCTCACTGAATGGATGCAGGGGGTCCATCTGGGGCTACTGAGGGGGTGGCAGTAATGGTTCTCAAACCTCTTTTTAAATCACCTTCAGAGGACATGTAGTCCTTACCTTTCTGCTTCCCACGACAAAACAACTTCTGTTCAGAATATAATAGATATCTGTAATATCATGTTCTTCTTGCAGAAGGGGGATTCTAATTGTAAAAATCTTCATAAGGGTTGCAAGAGAGATGGCTTCATGGGAAAAGCTATTACCATGCAAGTGTGGGGAATCATAATTTGGATCCTCTGCACCCACATAAAACCTGGGCAGGTGTGGAAGCCTCATCTATAATTTCAGCATTTAGAAGATAGAGAGACAGGGATCTGGGGGCTCCCTGTCTTGCTAGTCTCCACCAATCAGTGAGCTCTGAGTTCGATTGAGAGTTCCCACAGTAATGAATAAAGTAAAAAACGATCAGAGAAGATATGCACGCACACACACACAAAGACATAGGCCCACACATATGCAAACATGCAAAACAGACACATACACACACATACACACACAAAGACATAGGCCCACACATATGCAAACATGTAAAACAGACACACATACACACACACACACATATACATACCACACACACATACACACACACATACATCATTTCTTCATAAAGAGTTTTGGCCCTTCCCTTTTCCTTGTGGGTCCACGGATTCTGTACCTGGGCGTTCCAGTAGGCTGGAAGTTTTCAAAACTGCCCTTGAACTGCACATGTAGAGACTCTTTGCTTGTATTATTCCCACACCAAACAGTGTCCACCTATTTACATAGATTATGCCCTGCTGGGGACTGTAAGTCATCTAGGAATAACTTAGAGTATGTGCTGAGAGGCACACAGGTCATGCTTCTTTGCCTTCACTATTTCAGTTGACTGCTTTGTGTGAGAGAGCTCGGTACCCACAGGGAAACTGGAACCTGTCACAGAGATACTGGAACCAGCCGTTCCTTGCATCCGTTCATGTTTTCCAAGTACCAAACAAATTTGCTCCTCTATCCTAGACACTCCCTGTGTTGAACAGAGTTGATGGACAGCCCTTAGCCTCTCCCGCTGCTCCCATCCTCCCTGGCCCATCCAGTATGGTTTACAATCTGGAACCATCTCCAGGGATTCTCTATGCCTTCCCTTTGAGCATCCAACTGCTCATGAGAACACACCACCCATTTTCTTCCTGCTCTCACACTATGCTCACTGTGGGTCCAAGGAAAGCTGGAGAGGTCAGTGGTTCTCAACCTGTGGGCTGTGACCCCTTTCAGATAGCATATCAGATATTTACCTTATGATTAAAAGCAGTAACAAAATTACAGTTATGAAATAGCAATGAGATAATTTTATGGTTGGGGGTCACCACAACCTGAGGAACCGAATTAAAGGGCGGGAGCATTAGGAAGGCTGAGAACCACTGTTCTGGGTGGAAGACAGGATCTCGGGGCTCATTCTAAGGCAGGGACACTTGACTCCCAATGTCACATGGAAATTAAAAACTGTGAACATCCCATTGCAGTACATTTGGAGCAAGTCCTAGGGATCTAATTTTTAAGAATATTCTCAGATAACTGGGTGGAAACAAATTTGTAAATGTTCTATTTTGAGATTGTTCTACTAGCTAATCTCTTTGGCGACTAGCTGATTCTTTACTTTTCTCAGCATCTGGGCAGCTGTCCCCCAGAAGCTCATGGCTCCTACACCTTCAGATCTAGCGCAGCTTTGCATCTTTCTGCCCTTCTGCCCTTGGCTATCTCTTTCTGGCAGCAGCTGGCAAGGTCTCTGCTTTGAAGGACCCATGGAGTTAGCTGGGGCCCAGCTGGACAGTAGATCATATAGGTTGAGCATTTTCCATCACGATCCTTCCAGTTGATGTAGAACTAACCAGGACACCTCGTATGCAAAAAGCCCTGGGTTTGATTCCCAGCACTGCAGAAACTGGGGAATAGTTGTACGTGTCTGTAATTGCAGCACCCAGGAGATGGAGACAGGAGGATCAGAAGTTCAAAGTCATCCTCAGGGACATAATGAGTTGGAGGCAAGGTTGAAATACTTGAGTCTCTGTCTCAAAACAAAGCACAAGCAAAACCCTCATCTGGTCTATTTGACTCTGGAACTCCCACCCTTCCTGAAAGGAGATGCTAGTCAATTACATACTCCGCTACCGTATGGCCAGCACTGTTCTGCTTCTTCCAGAGAATCTTGGACATCAGTAGTTCCAAGGAGCCAGCCTACTTTCCTTAAATGTGGGGACCCTGGGCCCAGCCACAGCACACTGCATGGGTTTCCCTCTGGGTTTAAGGACGTTCTCTGTATTGCAGCCACTCACAGCACCTTGACCTGTATGAGCAGGGAGTTCACGTGTGAGGACGGCGAGGCATGCATTGTGCTCTCGGAGCGCTGTGATGGCTTCCTGGACTGCTCGGATGAGAGTGATGAGAAGGCCTGCAGTGGTGAGTCACGGCCCCGCCCTTCACGTCCCGTGAGGGCTTCTAGCTGGGACCCTTGAAACTCTGGCTCCTCTTGAAACTGGGCTCTACCTGGCAGTGAAGCCTTAGTGTGCATTCCCCACGATCTCTACCCCTGCAGAAGTACACGCCGTTGCTCCCACAGAGCCCCGTGCTGTAGGTGGGCTTAACTCAGGCCTATTGTGTAGAGCGCACAGCATCCTTCACCTTGCAGTGCCTTCTACTGAGAATGAAGCTTAAATCTGATCAGGCACAGGGGAGGTAAAATGCGTAAGAAAATACGGTGGGAAATTTAGGAGAGCCCAGGAAAGGGACTATGGGGAGGGGGGTAACATCACGTTTTCTGGGGGTATCTTTTCAGAAATGATTGTGTCCTCTTAACAGTTTAGTCTATAGTGGTTCTATCTCAGAGGAGATCTTTGAACCTCAAGGATTTGTAAGGGAACTTTCCTGGACTTCTCTCTCTCTCTCTGCATCTCTGTAGACGAGTTAACTGTATACAAAGTGCAGAATCTCCAGTGGACAGCTGATTTCTCTGGGGATGTGACTTTGACCTGGACGCGGCCCAAAAAAATGCCATCTGCTTCTTGTGTATACAATGTCTACTACAGGTGGGTCCCTTTAGCCTCGGACACGGGTGCCCGTGAGTTCTCTATGCACATCGTAGGCTCATGCCTCTCTGTCACCCCACACGGCCTCTCTGTGACAGTGTCCTACTTGTTTTGGTCAGGATGGTTGGAGAGAGCATATGGAAGACCCTGGAAACCCACAGCAATAAAACAAGCACTGTGCTAAAGGTCCTGAAGCCAGACACCACGTACCAGGTTAAGGTCCAGGTGCACTGCCTCAGCAAGGTGCACAACACCAATGACTTTGTGACCCTGAGGACTCCAGAGGGGTGTAAGTATTACAGCTGATTTGTTCTTAGGCATGAACATGTGATCCTGCAGGTTGAGCCCAGGGTCCTGCACATTTCTGAAGGCTCTCTACCACTGAGCTACACCCTGGGTCCTTTTATAATTTTGAGACAGGGTCTCACTAATTTGCACCTGGCCTTGAACTTGCTCTGCAGCCCAGGCAGGCCTGGAATTTGCAGTCTTCCTGTCTTTCTGCCCCAGGTAGCTAGGATGACAGCTGTGCACTGTTACACCCATTTATAATGCATTTTTAAAGTTTGTGGTGTTTGGGGTGTGTGAGGAGGCATGGATGTGCATGCTCACACGTGTACATACCTTACATGCTTGTGTGGAGACCAGAGGCCCACTCTGGGTGTCTCTGTCATGCTCTCCCTCAAAAGAAATTTTTTGAGATTGGAGCTGTCACTGAATGTGGAGCTCGCTGTTTGGGCTAGGCCGGCTGGCTATGGACACTTGCCACCATGTCCAACCTTTCCATGGTGCTGGGGATCTGAACTCAGGTCCCTCATGCTTGCGTAGGAAGCACTTTACCCAGTGAATCATTTCCCCAGCCCCCAGGAGACCTTTTCCTGAGTCTGCTAGCGACCGAGCATGTGCGTATCCGCACCTTACATGTGTGAGGATGCACACCCACTCCTTACTTGTGTGGAAGTGCTATGGCTAAGGTTGTCCAGTCAGGTGTGATTTGTTGAAGCTAATCTTCCTTACCACAGCTCAGAAAGTTCTTATCCTTTCGAAGTGAGTTTCAGACGCTTCCTCCCATGCCCCTGCCCCCCGCCCCGCCCTGCCTTTGGTATTTCTTGCCTAGTTTCTGCTTCCATTTTCCTTTTCTGGGTACTTCCTGGTACCCGATGATCACGAGGCATGTCAGCATTAAAAATGTATTAAAAAACGTAATAAGTTCTAAGAGAGTTTCCCACCTGCTCCTTCCTTCAGAGTAGGCCCCTCTTAGAATAAGGGATATGCAAACTCCTCTCTGCTACCTAAGATATACAATTAATATTTAAGTATTAATTGAATATGAGTTGTCCAGCTGTGCTGTTTAACACCAGGCCTTCTTCCGTCTGTCTACCTACACCCATTTTCTCTCCAGCCCTCTCCTACCACTCCATTCTTGCAGGCTTGGGAATCACTAGTCTGTGCACTGCTGTGAGATCATTCTGCAGTCTCTACATATAAGTGAGAACAGCCAGAATTCATCTTTTGGAATTTGGTTTATTTCACTTGATATATACTACCCTTCAGGTTTATTCATGCTGCCACAAGAGCAGTGAATCATTCATTAAGATCAAATATTATTACATTATCTATCTATCTATCTATCTATCTATCTATCTATCTATCTATCTATCTATTTCACATTTTCTGTTTGTCTACTGAGGGGTGTGTCTGTGTTAATTTCACATCTTGGCCACTGTGAATTGCTGCAGAAATATGGAATGTAGGTATACAGGTTTCTTTGGCCTAATGGACCCAGTAGTGGGGATGCTGAGTCGTAGCAGAGCACTAATGCTAGAGTTTGGGAACCCCCCCGATGCTGTAGTGGGCGGTAACCTCACCAGTAGTAGGTTCTTCTATCTCTGCCACCGTGCAAGCTTCTGTTGGCTTCTTGTCCTTCCGATCGATGCTAGCCGCCATTATTGGGTTAAAGGATATCCCATCATTTGGATTTGCCCCTCCTGCATGATTAGTGATATTAAACTATTCTTTTCATAACTTACCTGTTGATTCCTATGCCATTTAATTTCTCCTGAATTCATGTATCCGTCCCAACTGCCTGTTGGTAGAGTCTCTCTTTTTTTATGCATATGATCAAGGAATTTGAATGTGGCTTCTGGCTTGGCTGTTTTCTAGTGCCAGATGCCCCCCGGAATCTCCAGCTCTCTCTGAACAGTGAAGAGGAAGGTATGATTCTTGGGCACTGGGCTCCTCCCATCCACACCCATGGCCTCATCCGTGAGTACATTGTAAGTACTGTGGTCTGGGTGTCAGAGAGCCTCAGGTCACTAGGACGTGATTTGGCGCGCTGTAGAGAATGACCCTATGTGTTAGGTAGCTGCACACCTCTCTTACCTTATTTTCCCATCGCTGGGATAAAACATCCTGACAAAGTAGCTTAAGGGAGAAAGGTTTACTCACTGTTCAAGAATACAGTCTGCAGTGGCAGGGAGTTCAAGGACCTAAGAGCTGAAATACCCAGGCCCATTGCATCCACAGTCAGGAAGTAGCAGTGGGTGCCTGTGCTCAGCTTGCTTTTGTACAGTCCAGCATCCGGCCCAGGAGGAGGATGTGCTAGCTACACCTCACTTATTCTAATCAAGATAAACACCTGCAGGGATACCCACCCCTCTCCCAGGGGAGTCTAGATCCTCTCAAGTTGCCAATTAGCACCAGCCTCCACAGCGCCTACCTTTCCCTTCCCCGCAGGAGTCTTTACAAGGCATTAGCAGCCAGATCTCCGATGACCTCTTTCTTATGCTGATACTTCTTCCTGTAGGTGGAATACAGCCGGAGTGGATCTAAGATGTGGGCCTCCCAGAGAGCTGCTAGCAACTCCACAGAAATAAAGAACTTACTGCTCAATGCCCTCTACACCATCAGAGTGAGTGTCTACATCCTCTCCAGCCGCTGGCCAGTCCATAGGGAGATGGCTCCCTTTTGTCAGCGCTATGCTTATGTTTAAGAAATGAGTCTTAGTGGTCTTCACAATACCCAGCTCATCTTTAAAAGGGAAGTCCAGCTTCCCTCTGAGATAACCAGGAACTTGCTGTAAAGCAGCTCTCCCGCTTCTAACCAGACACTCCGTTGCCTCTGGGGTCTGTACTTCTATGTGCACCTCTTTTCTGCTTATCATTAGCTACAGGATGATACGGTGCTAAGTGACATTTATAAACCAATTTTGTGAGGTTCTTATGAAACACAGTATTAATATATTTAGCAGAAAGGAGATAGATTTTATGTAAAGGGTATTTACTAAAGCCATTAAGACACACCCCCTGGAGACTGCCTGTACTGATAATTTCTCTAGGACTCCTTTCATTTGGGTATACGTGTGTCTGTGGATATAGAGCTTAAAGATCTCACACAGACACACATGCACACACACACAAACACACTCACACACACTTACCTACACTCATACACACACTCACATATTCATATACACACTCACACAAACACACACTCATACACACACTCACGCACACTCACACACTCTTACACACACATATATACACTCATGCTCACACACACATTCATACACACATACACACACTCATACACACACACTCAACCACACACACACTCACATACTCATACATACTCACATGCTCACACATACTCACAACACATGCACACACATTCACACACACATATACACACACTCATATACTCACACACACATTCACACACATACACATACTCATACACACACACTCACACTCACAAACACACACACGTACTCATACACACTCACATGCTCACACACACTCATACACACATGTGCACACACATTCACACACACACATATACACACTCATACACTCACACACACAATCACACACATACACACACTCCTACACACACATACTCATACACACTCACATGCTCACACATATACACACAAATGCACACACATTCACACACACTCATAACTCATAAACTCATACACTCACACCCACACATTCACACACACACTCATACACTCACACAACACACTCACACACCCACACACTCACACACCCACACACAAAACACACTCACACACTCACATTCACACATACTCACACACATACACACACACACCTGCCCTTTAGAAGAATCTGGATATTAATAGGATATATTAAATATAAAATAGAAATTTTATACTCTTAGGATTATTTTAATTCTTTTTGCCTTGTGGCCCTCTTATTTCATTTGCTGGGGCCTCTGTATATCCTGGGTCACTCTGTTCATATACTTTTTTCTGCCCTCACTGCTAAAGTCTTAGCCATTTAGCTTATTCAGAATTCTTACTGTATGGCGTGTTACTTTTATTTCCTGTTAACTCACACTCTGATTTGAAAAGGTGGCTGCGGTGACTAGTCGCGGAATAGGAAACTGGAGCGATTCTAAATCCATCACCACCATAAAAGGAAAAGGTAAATGATTCCGGTGCTTGCGGACTTATAGAAGATAGAAGGAAGCCTTGGAATTGACCTTCATTGAGCTGGAAAGGAGAAGCATAGGTTAGAAAGCTTCTCAGAGCCTCCTCTTCCCCTTCAGGGCCACAAAAGGGTGAAGTCTTTTGGGGCAGCCATTGGGTATATTTTTTCTCTAAGCATTGATTGTCAGAAGTCACTACGCCAGGTCCGTTTCGTGAGCTTGTGCAACTTCTAACATAAGAGTCCCTTTTCACTAAAGCTGGACACGGTTTGCACACTCATTTGTGAGTTGTTATGGTGCCTCACTGATATTTGTGCCCCCTCCTTTGGTTACATTGACAAGCTATGTCAGGGCTAGGGGTGACACATAGCCCCGGAGCTGACCCTCACTGCTCGGCGCCCATGAGTTCATCTAATTGGTCCCTCAGAACAGCTGCGAGACAAGGGAGTGGAATGTGGTGTGTCGCTTGCTCTAGGACACACATAAATGGCAGCACTGGGGCTAGAGCTGTAGATGCCTGCCTCCAGAGCCTGTGCTCTTAACCTTCCTGCTGCACAGCTCCCCAGGGCTGAGCTCCCCGGGCCTGCTGGGCTGCTCCCCATCCTGCATGTGGGCCTGCTGGGGCTGAGACTTTGCCCTTTGCTTCACTCCATCCTTGGTATCTAGTGGGAAGCGAAAGCTCTGTTGGAGGGTGAGTGGGTCAAAGCATCTGGAAGAAGGTTCCCAGCACCCACTGAGCCCTGGAGGGAGGCCCAGCCTCCTGAGTGGTTTTCTCAGCCTAGCTGTGGCCCTGAGGACTTCCACCCCATGGCTTGGCAGATAGTAAAAGCAACTGATCGCTGTGGCATGGGATGCTTTTGGTTGATTCTGCTTTCTCCTGAGTCTGTGAGAAGTTCTGAGAGATGAAGACTCTCTTCGTTACTGTAAATTCTTTGGGACTGTGGCGAGCAGGGCAGCCAGAGTTAATGCTGCTGGTCAATCAGCAGGCAGAATGCTGGCAGGTTATAGAGAGGCCGTGCCAAATCCACTGTTTTTGAGAGCTTATTGTCTTATTAGTTCTCTCTGTGAAAATCTGGGCCAAAGCGTACAGACTACCCAAATCCAAAAGAAGGGAGTTTAGAAGGCCACCCTCCCTGTTCCTGAATCAGTAAACACAATCAAATCTGCATCTGAAAAGTATCCCGAGTTGTGGTTTCCTTTATCCTCTCCCAGAGATTTGGTCAAGTCTCAGCTCCTTATGTGTCTTGCTAGGGCTGTGTATAGAGGTAGCTCTGTACTGCACCAAAGAGTATTGCAGTGAGATACCTGTGACGGGGTCTCAGTGACTTTGGATGAAAGGTGAAGGATAAAGAGCAGTGAGATCAGCCAGCTTCATCTGGGATGGATGCCACAGGTCAGCACAGGCACCAGTGAGCAGGCCACCATGTATGGTGTGCTTCTTGCATACCACACACTATGCTTCTTGTTTTATGTGACTCCTGGGAGTGAAGTGTTCTCCTCTTTGCTGAGGGGATTGGACTCTGGAGAGTTGTGAGCTGCCTATGGTCACCATGATGATAGTCCTAGCCGACTTTTCCGTAGTGCCACGTGCTGTCCTTCAGAAAGGACACAGGGGGCTGGAACATTGTTGTTCCCCATAGAGACATCAGTCACAGGGATCCTGACTCTTCAAGAGCCAGGCTGAAGCTGGGCCATGTTGGGACATTGGTACAAGGAAATTTATCTGCTCACCCTAATGGTCAGGCCAGCTGACCGAGCCAAGTTTGTTGTGTGTTCACCAAGCAACAGTGGACCCAGCCTCAGTCAGCATCGTGGTGGTAAAAGAGATGGATGGTTAAAGGCAGCTGGGGTGCCCTTTATTCCCAGGCTGAAAGGCTGCTTTGTCTGCCGAGATGAAAACTGTGAAGTCCCGCCTTCCTCACTTTCCACGGTGTGGTTTCTCTCTGACTCTTCTTGCTTTTCAGTGATCCAAGCACCAAATATCCACATTGACAGCTATGATGAAAATTCTCTGAGCTTTACCCTGACCATGGATGGTGACATCAAGGTAATCCAGAGTTCTCAACTGGCAGCTGGGTGGGGCTTTCCTTTGTGTGGGAACTCATATGTCTTAGTGTGGGGAGATTAGGAAACATGAAGGACCTAATCTGGTGGCGCTGAAATACCAGACCTAGGTTGTTTTCTTCCCCCCACGAAAAACAACTTGAGTCTCCACATGTAATTATTCTGCCTCAGCCTGGTGCCTTTCTTCTTTAACTGTGTAATTAAATGGTTCACAGCTCTAGCATAGAAAGACTTGGTGTTAAGAAAATGTGTGTACCCTGTAATTTTCAGCTTTATTGGATTTCCTGGTACTCGTACTAATGCCGAAGTTCCCACTGTGGTAGGGCAAGCTTCTGGGGACAATGAGATGTCTTGGAAACCCGCATGCTTTGTGTCTCCCATAACCACACAGTCTCCTTTCCTGTGCCACCACTGGTCCCTTGGAGCACCCATCTGCATGACCTGCTCCACCACGTTTATCTGTCCCCGTGATCTTATGAATTGAGATTTACATCAATAATATCATTTCCCATCTGCTGGTCCCTCCTTCCACCCCTCCCCATCTATGATGTTGTGACAGGATGGTCTTCAGAATCCCGGTGCCACTTACTTAAGTACATTTACAGTCTTGTTTGCTCTTGGTTTTCAAAGAGGACTAATAGAACAGATGCCTTTGAGTGGACCTTTGTCGCTAGTATTTGGTCATCAAGACTTTTTTTTCTTGTTTTCCCACATGTAATGATTTTTAGCTCAGAACCTTCTCTAATGGAGAACTTGGGGAAGGTAGTCTTTCCTGATTTTGTGGGTCTTATAAACCAGCCTTTATATTGACCTCATGACTAAGAGGACAACCTGAACTGAGACATCCCATTAACTTCCACTTACTATAAATAATGGAATTATTTAATGGTAGCATAAATAGAAGCTTATTAAAATCAGAAGAACCATCTGTCCATTGAAAGAGACAAGGCATCTGAAGAGGCCAGCTGTGCTGGTGGAGTCATTGAGTCACTGTGTCCTCTGACTGCGTCAGTGGGTCATGTCTTACCCTTTCTGGTTCTTGACAGGTCAATGGCTATGTGGTGAACCTTTTCTGGTCATTTGATGCCCACAAACAAGAGAAGAAAACCTTGAACTTCCGAGGAGGAAGTTCACTGTCACACAAAGGTAACAACACACCCCCCCCTTCCCGAGCTCTGTTGCTATGCAAACAGGAAGGAGTAGGCTAGATCAGTGCTTTCCTGGGAGTGGAGCTCGGCAGGGTGGGGCTGGAAATGAGAGGGGGTTTTCTCTGGAGGTGATTTTATATAGACAGTCCTTGCCCACTGAGGATAGCATCTGCATCCTCCTGAACCAGGTAGAGAGTCTTTACCTGTTGGCTCCTGAGCCTTCTTCTAAACCTGGTAGTCCTCAATGAAACCGGAACAAAAGAAGAGGTAGAATGTCTAAGGATTGACTCCAATAGGTGATTATGCACTGTGTAAGAATCCATCCAAATTCCATTACCTGTTTCCTTTCTCGTTTGACTTCCCCTCAGCTAGTAAGAGGTAGCACAAGCCTTGCTGAGTGGTTGGCGCTCAGTAAAGATTTGCCAACTACATAGAAGAACAAACAACTGAAAGGCGGGTGTCCAGTCCTCGCTTATGTCTGTGCAAAGTGTGATTAAAATCCTTTTGTCTGAAGATGGTCTCACGGGAAGATTTTTATATATTTCTAAGAGAAAACCTTCAATACCAAAGGCTGCTTGTGGGTGCTGTGAATGGCTTGGGAGCTTTCTCCTCTCCTCTCCTTCCAGACTGTTTGAAAGGACTGTCAATCACAGGCTTATCCCCTCCTCCTTAGTCTTATGAAGGAAATGAGTGCTGTCAACATCACTGTCATCATCATTGTTATTTATCATTATTTTGTGTGTGCTGAGGGTTGAACCCATGACCTTGTGCATGCTAAGCAAATCCTCTACAACTGAACTAGCTTACAGCCCTTGGTTCTTCATATACCATATAGCTCAGGTTGGCTTGGCACTCACTTTGTAGCTCAGGCTGACCTCATGTTGACAGTTCTTCTGTCTTAACCAGTTGGGTGCTTGGGTTGCAGCTCTGACTTTAACTGGGATTGCTCTCATGAACATGGCTGGTTGATCATTTCCTGGGGCAAGGACAACTGCTCAGTGGCTACACCACGGAAGAAAAGGATTGCCCCTTCCCCAACTGGGGTTTACTGTAGCAGACCATGGTTGTCCTTTTTCACAGATGTTGAGACCCTCTCTGGTTTCCTGGCACAGTTGGATTGATGGGTGTGAGTCTCAAGCCTCCTGCCACAGAAGGCCAAATAACTGCAGGAGTGTTATGCCAATTGTATGCCCACACAGTCAGTTTTAGGTGTTATCCAGTCTCTAGGACTTACATTGCTAAATACTAGTAAGTAGTAAATGAATTTGCAAACTATTGAAAAATAAGGTGCGTGTAAACGCAACCAGGTCCTTGGCTATCACCCCACATCCATCCAGCCATGGCATCCCCTTCCTTCTTTTCACAGTTAGCAATCTGACAGCTCATACGTCCTATGAGATTTCTGCCTGGGCCAAGACAGACTTGGGGGATAGCCCTCTGGCCTTTGAGCACATCTTGACCAGAGGTATCAGTCCACCTGCTCCTAGTCTCAAAGCCAAGGCCATCAATCAGACTGCAGTGGAGTGCATCTGGACTGGCCCCAAGAATGTGGTAAGTGAACCAGAATGACCATCCCAAGGTAGTCTGAATCCTCCCCAAGCCTAAGCCCCCAGAGAGCCATGGGACATTCTTCTCTGCTGCTCTTGCTTCTTTTCCTTACCTAAACACAAGTTGCTAGCCAGGCCAGCATGGGATTACTCTCTGAAGGGACCTGGCATCCCAGCCATCCCCCCACATCCCTGACCTCACTCTGCTGTCCTCAGAGATACTCCCTGATATTTGTCACTGGGTAGGCCACACATGATGGAGTGCTGTATTTATGTGCTCAGGAACTCATGCTGGGTGGTGGGCTTGATCACATCTTTTAATTTAATAGCCTCTGCTCTTTTGTATGGCATACCATGTGATGCTGACCAAAAGAAAGTGACGAAGATCCCCAGCCCCCCTCTGTACTCCCTTGCACCTTGAGGAGAATCTACCCATAAGCAGTCACTATTCTCTATTAAGAGGCTTAGCTTGGTGCCAGCCCACTTGTCCCACTGAGCAGCCCTCCAGAGTAAATAAGGTACCTTCAAAACAGTGGAGCAGCACGCAGGGCTAGGGCCTCTCTTTGCATGCTTGTGCCATGCCCTGGCTTGTGCATTCACTGGTCACACACAGCCACCTTTCGTAGGTGATGGGTGAAATGAGGCCTGCAGTGGGCGGCCCTATCCTCCTCCTGTCTTGTCACTGAGCATTCCGGCAGTGCTCACGGTTGTCTGCTTCACCATCTGTGAGGGGCTTTTCTTGTCTCCCAGCTCCCAAGGCTCTGGGGTCCCATCCTAAGTCACCCCAGCTCATGCTCCACAGGCCCTATTATAATGAGACCATCCCCCTTCTGAGTACCGGGCCTCCCATTTAAGCCACACGGCTCACTTCTTCCTTTCTTGCTCTCCCATGTGCATTTGGTTTCCATCCTCGGATACCCTCAATTCCTCTCTTCCCAGTTCCTTAAGTTAACGGATCCCTGGGAGGCCGCCTTTCCTCTTTCATTACCTAAGCTCCCCCTTCTCCAAACTTCCAGCTGCTGAGCAGAGTTACAGGAAGTGGCTCTGTTATCTCAGGCATCCCCTGTCAGTCCCCTCTCTGTGCCCAGGACACCTGCAGACATGTACTCTCTTTCTTCAGGCACCTGGCCTCCTGTGCATACTCAGGGAAGGAAGTATTCTGATCCCACTTGATCTCCTTCAGCTTGTTCTTCTCATACGAACACACTCAGCTCTCATTCCTTGCTGTACGCTTAGCCGGGTTCCCACTTTCCCAGTTTGAGATTCCCCCAGCTTCCTACATGGACCCGTAGAATGTGCTTTAAGTATACCTTTGGTTGAACGAAGTTCAAGGCCTTTATTGCAGCAATACACTTTCACCCTGGAGGGGGCACAGGCCTTGCCATCTCCAGCCAATGGTGTGCACCTTCAGGGTCATCTCAAGGGCAGACAGCCTGCTGGAGCCACAGTTCATTTTCTGCACTCCAGGCAGCAGGAGGGCAGGAAGATAGACTGTCCTGCCATTAGAAGAGCCTTCTGGACCACCCTACAGGGCACTTCTGCTTACATCTCATCGACTGACACCTTGTTACTGACTCTTCCAGCTTCTGGGTGGTAGAGAAAGCAGAGTTCTACTAAAGGGAATGGGGGTGCTGGGGAGGCTGACTGCTTCTGTCCTCCAGTCCACATGCTGCTAAGATTCCCATGCTCACTTGACAACTCCCACGGCTTCCCACCCCACAGTGTAGCCACTCAGCTCCCCTGTCTCTGCTGTCGGGTTGTGTGATGTCACCCCTCCTCCATGAGCCCCTCTCCGCTCTGACACTTCATATAGGCCTCAGGACAACATCCAGTGCTTCTCATTTGCTCTCATAGCTCAATAGGTTCGTTTTACCTTCTCTGCCCATCCTGCCTCAAGCAGAAGCTCTGTGTGATCAGGAGCTGCTTCACAGTCACTTTTGCAGGTGCACACTGGGCGTGCCCGTTCCTAAGCATGGTCAACATAATAAAGGTTGAAGAGGATTTCTCTGGGTACTTTATAAGCATTTCCAAGGTTTTAAGTTAGCAATTTCAAACCACGACCCATCAGCTGATGGCCTTTCCCCTTCTCTGCCTTTACTAGGTGTATGGGATTTTCTACGCCACATCCTTCCTCGACCTCTACCGAAACCCTAAGAGCTTAACTACTTCTCTCCACAATAAGACAGTCATCGTCAGCAAGGATGAGCAGTATTTGTTTCTGGTAAGCTTTCTGCATCAGGAGAACATGAGTTCCAGTAGTAAAGAAGATTTAATAAGCCTCGGGGCTCTTGAGCTCTATCCTAGAATGGGGGACATGGGGACCTGGATTCATCTTCTGTGTAAGTTTCCACAGTCAGTTTCCTAAGTGCAGCTTAGTGGTGGAGCATTGGTCACTGGGCAAACGAATCACAAATTTAAATAAATAAAGTGCATTTGTCAAGTCCACTCCTAGCGATCTAGCATCTGTAGTGTTACACATCTGTATGCCAAAATGTGGAGAAAGGTATGTGGGCTGTCCTGCTACTGCTGAGATGAAGAACACCGTGACCAAAAGCAACTTGCAGAAGAAAAGGGTGGTTTCATCTTATAGGTTGGAGTCTGTCGCTGAGGGAGCTCAAGGCTGGAAACATGCAGAGGCAGGAGCTGATGCAGAGGCCACAGAGGAGTGCTGCTTCAATGGCTTGTCTCCTGAGGCTTGCTTAGTCTGCTTTCTTATAGAACCCAGAACTACCTGCCCAGGGTGGTACTGCCTAAAGTGGGCTGATCACATCAATTATCAATCAAGAAAATGCCCCACAGACTTTCCCATAGGCTGAGTGACGGAGATAACTTCTCGCCTGATGTTCCCTCTTCCCAGATGACTCTAACATGTGCAAGGTTAAGGAAACAGACGAAGCTAGCACATTGGGCAGTATTACTTATAAGTACAAAAGATCTGGTAACAACCTAGATCTTTCAAGGAAAGATTGATAAAATAAATTGTGGCTTATCCATGGAGTAGAATATAGAACAACTATCCAAAAGAAGGTAGTGATATATGTACCCACATGGGGAAAAATCCATATTATTAATTTTTAGGAGGGAAAGCATAGTTGTGTGAAAAAGATTTTTACAAGATAGACTGTACATTGTGTGTGTGTGTGTCTGTATGTGTGTGTTTATATAGCATATCTATGCTTACATATGTCTAGGGCATTTCTGGTCAGAGAATGATTTTATATTATTTTATGCTAATCAAATTTTAATTGTGATCATGTTTCCCCTTATTGAAAAGCAGTTTAACAGCTATGGTATGAGCTGTGTGCTATTGTTTTTCCTGTGTGTGCTTGGGCCCTAGGTCCGGGTGTTGATCCCTTACCAAGGGCCGTCTTCTGACTACGTTGTAGTGAAGATGATCCCAGACAGCAGGCTTCCACCTCGGCACCTGCATGCGGTCCAAATAGGCAAAACCTCAGCAGTCATCAAGTGGGAATCTCCCTATGACTCTCCTGACCAGGACTTGGTGAGTCAGCGAGGCATGCGTGCTGGCTGCTGTGCCTATTCTTGACTTGCTTCAGGGAAGGGGAACAGGGTGGAAGGGGTCTGGTAATACAACAGGTAACACAGGCATAGTAACTTAGCTCAACAGGCCATGTCCCCATGTCTGTGTGGTCAAAGATAGCCCTTTACAGGGACCCCTTCTGAGCTGGTTCTCCTCCATTATTTCCTGCCACCATATTTCTTGGTCCCTCCTCACCTATCCATGTTCCCTTCATTAGCCGGAGCTCAGCACTTGAAGGCCTGAGGCCAAATCCAGCCTATGGATGAATTTCTAAAAATTAATGTTTAATTGGAACCAGGCCACGTCCATCTGCTTACTTATGACCTGTGTCTGTTTTTGTGCCACTAGCAATAGGATTATTTGTGGTTGAGGACCTAAGACCTTCCACGCCTAAAACACCTGTCATCTAGATTTTTCCAGAGAGCTTGCTATCCCTTGCTAAAAATAAAAGTTCTAGGCACAGATTCTAGAAATACCCCCACTCTTCCTTACTCTGGACTGCTGTGACCTCTGTCCCTCATCCCCTACACTGAAGCAGTGTGGGTCCCTCTTGGCTGCTGAGTCTCATAGTCTTCCTAGTGATCCAGTTTCCTATGCATCCTATGGTGTCCTGCTCTCTACACTCCCTGTATAAGAAGCAGCCTGGGAGAGAGTAGGCGGGGCTCTTTGTGCTTTAGAGCTCGGGTTGAACACCTCATCCATGGCCTTCCCTCTGACAGTGTCCAGAATCTGTTGACAGGATGAAGAGACAGAAGCCTAGCTTCTAATGCCACGAAAAATGTGGCTTTCCCTGCTAACACCATGATAAATGTGGCTTTCCCTAGAGTATTTTGCTTTCCTCCCGGCTTTTCTCTCCCTCCTCTTCCTTTTGCATACTCCTGCTTCCCTGTCTCCCTCTTCTTTCCTTTTTTCTTACCTCCCTTCCTCCTTTCTTTTTCTCTCTCTTCTTTCTTCCCCTTCTCTTCCCACCCCTCATCTAGCTGATACTTATGCACGTAGTTCTGGGCATGCATACTTGTTATAAGATGGACCCTGGCTATCCCAAAGACTTTCCAAAGGGCGTTACGTTTTTCCAAAAGGCATTAAAACTTTGAGATTCAGAATAGTCAGCCCCATACCTGAGTTCCATATCCAACGTTGGAAGGATATAAAAAAGAATTGTATCTGTAAGGAACACACACAGACATTGTCTTTTGTTATTATTCCTCGAACAATGAAGTGGTAGGTTAACTGTTCCATGGCTGTGGTGGTTTGAATAAGAATGGCCCCCATAGGCTCCTATATTTGAATATTAGTCACCAGAGAGTAGAACCGTTTGAAAGGATTAGAAGGTTTAGGAGGTGTGGCCTCCTTGGAAGAAGTGTGTCACTACAGGTGAGCTTTGAGGTTTCAGGAGGTTTGGGGATCAGGAAGTAAAGCTGTCAGTTAGTGCTTCAGCACCAATTGTACAGCCATGATCCCCACCATGAGAGTAATGGTCTAACCTCTGGAACTGTAAATGCTTTCTTTTGTAACATTGAACTTGGCCATGGTGTCTCTCCCCAGCGATACAACCGTGACTAAAACAATGGTGTTTACATTGTATAAAGAATTGTTAGTAATCAGTAGTTGATTTAAATGAAAGGGCCTTGCTTCTGACTGCTACTTAGAGCCTCCCTCTGCCTGTCTTAGTTCTACGCCATCACAGTGAAAGATCTGATCAGAAAGACGGACAGGAGCTACAAAGTCAGATCCCGCAACAGTACTGTGGAGTACAGCCTTGGCAAGCTGGAACCCGGAGGGAAATACCATATCATTGTCCAGCTAGGAAACATGAGCAAGGATTCCAGCATGAAAATCACCACAGGTAAGCCTGGCTACACAGGAAGCCACCGACCATATCACTGCAGCCTGGGCATAAAGGAAGGCCATAGACATACAAGCACTCGTCTCTGCCTGTGCTACAGCAGACCCAGGCCAAGATGTGGGCTTTCCTGGGCTGTGGTAAGGGGACTATGGCTCAGTGGGCTGAGAAAGACTCTTTATATAAATATATTTATATAAATATATATACAATAAAACATATGATAAATATATAATATATATTTACAAAAGACTTCAAGAATACAGAAGATAAGAGAACACATCATATATGTTCATACATATACATACATATACACACATATACACATATACATGTATACATATACGACTCAAGGACTTACACTCAGAGTGTCTAGAGTGCAGGAGGCAAGCACTCTACCACTGAGCTTCACCCAACCTCTGAGTCTTTTTCACACTGCCCTCCCTTAGTGTGTCTTCCGAGAGGCATGCTCAAGAGAGTTAAGAAACCCAACAGCATCTCCCAGCTGACAATGGTCCTCTAACTGTTGATCAGGCAGGTGGGATGGAGGGTAAGGAGGCTGTAGGCCAGCTGGTTGGTTAGGCTCCCATCCGAGGAGTGAGTCATGAACTCAGCTGCCTCCATAGAGGCAAACAGTATCAGCATTTGTCGCTCGGGTCCAGGCCAATCAGCCTGGTGATGATGTGATGGACCAGGACCAATCTCCATGTCCTCCTCAGGGCCCTGTGTCCAGACCTAACTTGTTCTCCCTCCTTGTTCCTTGCTGCCTCTGCCTGCCATCTGCTTTTGTCTGTCCTCGATTCCCAAGGGCTATAATTTTAGATTCTGTCCAAGGTCTCCTGGTTAAAGGACTAATAACAATGACAACTGGGGTCATACTGAGCAGCATCCATGTTTTATCTTCGTTATCCCAGCCCTTAGATGCTGGGAGCAGTTTTAGCCTTTTTCTAGACAAGGAAACAAAGGTTCTGATACATGTCTACTAACTGAACTTGCTTGATCTTACACCCTCAGTTTCGTTATCAGCACCCGATGCCTTAAAAATCATAACAGAAAACGACCATGTTCTCCTCTTTTGGAAAAGCCTAGCTTTAAAGGAAAAGCAGTTCAATGAAACCAGGGTAAGTTCCTCGCGCAGCCTCAATGACTCTGGACCTCTAGCCATAACTCTGCTTTAGAGATGGGTTCATTAACAGCAGGCTGGCAGACAACATGAGGAAGGAAGGAAAGCATCGGGCAGTACAGATCATGAGAACGCAAGGACCATATGAATGAAGTGTGTATGCTGGTGAATGAAGTGTATATGCTGCCTGTTAAGGGTAAGAATGCCTGCACTCAGCACGCACCAGCCACACCCTTGTCCTCAGAAGAAAGCAAAAGGTGGGGGACTCATGGTGCTTCTGAAGCTGGACTGTGCCCACTCAGCGTTAGAACCAAGAGCCCCTCCTTTTGCTGGCCCTTCGACAGCTAAGCAATGGTTCCAGCACCAGGAAACTGAGCCACACTTTCAACCTAGCACTTTGTCATTATCTCCCCAGAATAATTAGAAGGAGCAAGAAGTACATGAAGATACTTTGTTGGCTTATAAAAAAAATACCTTTGTTTTGCTATTGGCAGGCCAGTACTCTGTCCACCACGGGAAAGAAGGAGGGGTGAGATCCAAGCAATTTATCCAGGAGGGTGGACTCATTATTTGAGTGGGGCTGGCTTGGTCCCCTTGAAAGCAAAGCGTGAGCACAGTAGGGCTGTGAGGATCCAGCTCCTCACCTGGAGGAACACTGTAGGCAAAGAGCCCAAGGGTTTAACACAATGTAACGTGAGAGCCAGGCTCAGGACCTCGGAAGTCCTCACCATCTGTGAGACTCCTCACAGCTCCCATATCTGTGATATCTATGTGGTAAATTTCCTTAAGAATATCAAACCTACCTAGAAATACTCCAATTTTGAAAAGTGTATTGAAGAGTAAAGTATTCCAGCAGCCATGAGCAGGAAAAGAACAGTCCCTAACAAACTAATGAGGAAGACGTGGAGCCTGAAAAGATCTTCCAGGAAGCAGCTGGGAATGACCCTCTGGGAGTATAAGTTAGTTCAAAGTTCTGGAAGGCTCTTCGGGAATACTTATCAGAAACATTGAAATGTTCACATTCCCTAATCTAGTTACTCTAAGATTTTACTCTGAAAAAGCAATGCATTAAAATTTGATATAATCTACTTCATGATAGGAAAAAGAAACATAAATGCCCAACAGGGAGTAGAAGTGGCTTGTATACATTGTATCGTTTTCCATTGTTTCATTGTTACATATTTTACAAATGTTCTACACTGGATTCCCACCAGATAGTAAAT
Organism: Uromys caudimaculatus; assembly: GCA_028551405.1. NCBI lineage: Eukaryota > Metazoa > Chordata > Mammalia > Rodentia > Muridae > Uromys > Uromys caudimaculatus. Next base: position 75,526,494 of record CM052706.1, read on the forward strand.
ACTGACCACTAGCTTGTAAGGAGAGGTGTTTGGGAATAGAATGCCAGGCAGGTGTTGGGAAGCCCAGCTTGGCATCCGGTTGCCACTAGGGAAGCCTATCTAGGCAGCAGAAGCCCAGCTTCGGGTTGAGAGTACAGGTGCCATTTCTAATGGAGGTTGCAGGCACAGGTGTCGTGTGACCCTCTTTCCTCCTCCTGGCTTAGCATTAGACAGGTCCATGGAGTAGGAACAGAGACTGACAGTGTGGTGGACTCCAACGGGGACAGAGTTTGGCACTGGAATATTTGGAGGGCAGCAGAGAAGCTGGCCACCAGCCTGACCCCAGCTAACATCTGGAGTCTGGCCCGTCACTTTCCTAGCACAACAGTCAGGGATTTCCTGAGGTGACGAGGGGAGAGATTATTTCATCCTGTCCCCCTTAGAAGCATTTAAGCAGGTTGAAATGTGTTTTAGAAAGATCAGCAGAAAAAAGCTTAGTGCTTCTAAGCCCGCAACCTGCTTAAGTGCTTCTGTGTCTTAAGTGCATCAGGCTGTCTGGCTCTGGGATCAGGCTAGAGGGAGCTAGAAAGGAAGGGGACAGGAAATGAATGATAGCAGTCTTGCAACAATCTGTGGTAGGGAGGCACCTACCTCCCTTTCTGATTGCATGTTCCCTGGTCTTGCCTGCACCCACTGCCACCAGGAGGTGTCACTAGTCAGATCCCTTACTGCAAAGTATTACTGAGATGCCCAGGCTTTTTGAGACATTGGTACTGCAGGACACAAGCAGCTGCCACCCCGAACTTTGAGTATGTGACGGTTGAAATGGTTCTCTTCTGGCCATACCTTGCACTTCCTCTTATGCATGTTGTAAGTAGGGTAAGTCCTGTTTTCTGAGTTTAATATCATAATCATATCATCAGAAGAACTAGCAAGAAAACTGAAGTATTTTAGCGTTCATAAAAGCCTGCAGTAAGTTCTAACCTATAGTTGGAGCTAGTAACAGAAACTATCATGTCCCTTATTCAAACCTCTGAATGGTCCAGTGTGTGCTTGTTTACAGGGCTACGAGATACACATGTTTGACAGTGCTGTGAATCTCACCGCTTACCTGGGGAATACTACTGACAACTTCTTTAAAGTGTCCAACCTGAAGATGGGTCATAATTACACTTTCACGGTCCAAGCACGATGTCTCTTTGGTAGCCAGATCTGTGGGGAGCCTGCCGTGCTATTGTATGATGAACTGAGCTCAGGTGAGTTGCCATGTGACCATCCTCTCTGGGTCCTGTTCCGAGGAAGCAGAGAGGCACGTGATGATTTTTTCGATAATCTTTCTAAAACACGTTTCAAGTACTGCCTGTGTGCCAGAGAAAGTCACTTAGTTGCCAACTTAGTTGGGTACCGATGTAGTTGATAAATACTTCTTGATGGCCCATGGTACTAAGATTGCACGGTACCCCACTGAGCAGTGTATTAGTTACTTTTTTTTTCTTGTCACTGTGACTAGATACAATACAAGAAGCAAGTTGAGAGTGGAAGGACTTGGCAGGTGGTTTGGGGAGATACAGTCCATCATGGCAAAGAAGGCATGGCAGCTGGAGCCTGAGGCAGCTGCCTAGAGCTCATTAGCACTCAGGAAGCAGAAGTAGACTGTTGGTGCTTAGCTCTTTCCTTTCCCCCTCCATACATCCAAGCCCCAAGCCCATGGGGACAGTGCCAAATACATTGAAGGTGGGTCTTTCCTCCTCACTTATTTCCTCTGAAAGACCCCCACAGAAACACCCAGAACTATGTAAATCCATCAAGTTGGCAATGAAGACTACCGTCAGACTAAATGAGCAGGAGTTTTGTTATCGGCTCTGTCTCGGAGCCTGCAGTATGCTAACAGACCTGTAATTCTCCATGTCATTAGATCACCCCATCTTGTACTGTTAGCACTTTCTGAGTAAACTCTCTCAGAGACTGGATACTTCCTTCCTCTGCCTCCTTCTGGAGAGTCATGGAAGAGTCAAGGCCCTGAGAAGGTCCTACAGAAAACAAACATCAAAACTCTTCATAATGGACTTTCTCCTTAATAAGCCCTGGTTTTAAACAAAACCACTTATTTGTGCAATACACATTAGGAAAAATAGTCATAAGATCCCCTGACAGCTGCTTTTAGGGAGTCAAGCTGATTAGGATCTCAGAGGTCCAGCCACTCCTCCAAGCTCCACCCAGGGAGGATTTCTTTAATTTACCACCTTACCATTTGGGATGGGCTGGAAAATATTAATATTAATATTAATTTCCTGGTTAGAAAGGAAAGAAGACCATGCATAATGAATTGCTAGATTAAGCCCACAAAAGATGGCTGTTCTCTGGTCCATTTTAATGGGCATTTTGTCTGCCTGAATCCCTGCTTTCTCTGTGGGATCTCCCCCCATACCAGGAAACAACCCCAAGGTCTACAGAGACTATGCCTAAGGAAAGACTGTCTAAAACTGATTCCAAACCTCTGTTTCCTGCCCCAAGTTTAGACTAGCCCCAAGATTTGAGAGAAGTTTATTCACTCTAAAGACAATGGCCCCTACTACAACAGGTGTGGAGATGAAGAATGGGGAATGGCCTTTCTTCAGAGCCCCAGTAGGTACCGGATTTATCAGTGAGCCATCTAAAGCCAAAGCAGGCATTTGTTTAAGACCTTGAAAAGGCCCCATCATTGTCAGGTTATAGACCCCTGAGCGGCTTAGGGAAGAGCTTTTAAAAATGTCAGCTGTATATGGAAACCTTGTTTCTCTTTTTGTACTTAAGAGAAAGAGGGAGGGGAGAAAAACCCATAAAACTTCATGAGCTGTTGAGTCACTGCTGCAGTAAAGGAATCTCGTTTATATCACTTAACGGAGCTTCAGGTAATTGCAATGTAGAGTGACTTTGGTGCCAAGTAGGGGAAATAATTGCAATCTCGTTAATTAGTGGTCTGATTTCACATCCTCTTATGTAAGGCAAGCAAGCGGCCTTAAGTAATAATGCTAATGAAATCAGCGTTGATGCCCCAACAAAGGTCTCCCTTCCAAGAGATTATCTAAATAACCAACAAGGCAGTGATTAGGAGTCTAATGTAATTACTGTATTTGCATGTGCAAGGCCCACGGTCTACGGGCTCATGGTAAGTACTTGGGAAACATCGGCCTTCACGAATGTGCTAGAACATACCACACAAGAAAAGCGAGCTGGTTTGTTGGACCCCTTGTGAACACAGGGCTTTTTTTTTTTTTCTATTTGGTGGGTGGGCGGGGCATGGAGAAATTGCCTGGTCCATCCTTTTCTGGCCTGCCCCTCCCTCGGGTAGGAGGCTCACTGGCAGGGCTTTGTTGCCTCCACAGGTGGAGATACGGCAGTGGTCCAGGCTGCCAGGTCTACTGATGTTGCGGCTGTGGTGGTTCCTATCTTGTTCCTGATCCTGCTGAGCCTGGGTGTTGGCTTTGCCATCCTCTACACAAAGCACCGCCGCCTACAGAGCAGCTTCTCTGCTTTTGCCAACAGCCACTACAGCTCCAGGCTGGGCTCTGCCATCTTCTCTTCTGGGGATGACCTAGGTAAGTAATCAGGGGTCCCAGGGGCAAACAAACACCATGAAGTGGGGAAGACTCAATACATCCTTTCAGGACAGGTATCTCTCCAGTGCTCCCACTCCTGGGATCTTTGCCTTTTCTTGTTCCTTAATCAAAACACCACATTCTCTGTAGTCGTATAGTCCTGGCCCCAAACAGGGGAGAAGTGAGAGAGAGTGCTGGGCCCTGGGTTTGAATGCTCCCCAAATTTCAAAACAATCCTCAGGTATGTCCACCTGACCCTGGTCTATTCCTTCCTCTGGAGAGCTTCAAAACAAAAGTATCACATCTCTGGTCAACTTCTACGAGAAGCCCTTCAGTCAGCCAAACCTTTCTCCATGGCTAGCGCAACCTGTACAGGCTTCTTACTCTGAGGGGTTATGCACAGTAAGGGGAAGGGAAATCTTTGGATCCCTATGAGAAGTTCTTGCATGCTGCCAGCCCTAAGCTGACAGAGCTAGGAGCCAGGTCATGTAATATACAGGATGTGGAAAAGGCTTCCCGCAGCATGCAGGCACCAGAAGTGAGTTTGTGGGTTTACTTCTCCTGTAGACTAGTTGCTGCTTGCTTACTAAGTAGTGTGTCTTCCACTCCAGTGATCCTATGAGATCACCTGTATTCCCTTGCCTTCTCTGTTCCCTTTCTTGATAATCAGCAAGCATCAGGAGCACCCTGATGACTAGGGTGGCTCCTTGGGGTTGGTCTATTGGGATGCCATTCAATAGTCACTAAAGGCTAATCACCAGAAATCTCAAAGGGACAGCCATGAAACCTGAGAAGCTGCCCTCAGAATTCTTAAGCTTCCCAGTCTCCATTTCCTCAGAGCAGTTCAGATTCAAAAATGTGGGCAGAGATAACTCAAGTAAGAAACCAATTCACCCATTTAGCTGTAGGAGATGAGAGTCACCTTTCTATAGGTTTTACTTGAAATGACTATTAAAATTAGTGTGGTCACTTAGGGATGGATGGGGAGAGGGTGACCTGAACGTGGTGGAGGTAAGCCACTCTGGGATTCAGAACTAGTTAGTGTTGTTTAGCTGGGGTTCGGCGGGCATGGGCAGAGTGGGGGCATGTGGTCCATTTAGAACTCTGCCGGAACTCACCAAGGCCTGACTGTTTTATCTCCAGGAGAGGACGATGAAGATGCTCCCATGATTACTGGATTCTCAGACGATGTCCCCATGGTGATAGCGTGAAGAGCATTTCTCATTAGAAACCAAATGGTGTAAATATTTTATTTGATAAAGATAGTTGATGGTTTATTTTAAAAGATGCACTTTGAGTTGCAATATGTTATTTTTATATGGGCCAAAACTACAAAAAAAAAAAAAAAAAAAAAAAGAGAGAGAGAGAGAGAGAGAGAGAGAGAAAAGGAAGGAATGAATAAACTTTGTAGTATCAACTGTGAACTTGAAACCAGGTTGATTTTAGTAACCACATTATTTGATTTGACACTGATGTCATCTTACAGGGCTGTGCTTGCTGGGCTTGCTTTTAAGTCTGTGAGAAGATCATTTTGCTTCATTAAGTTGACCATTCTTTTTGTTTTTCTAAGACACAGAAATGTATTTAATAAAACCTTCAAGAGAGAGAGAAAGTAACGGATGGAGTACATTCTCCTTGAAAACTGCTCAGATTTTACATCTCGTTTGGGTTTAGTTTACAGAAGTATGTGGGTGTCTTGTGGGGGAAGGTTCTGTGCTATTGTTTTTGTTAATTTATTGGGACTCTGTATAAAGCCATATTTTAGTGGCTGTCTGAAACCCCATGTGTGAAGGGTCCCTTGCCCAGCAGGGTCGGGGTGGGGCACAGGAGCAATCTGTTTTTATTTGCTCATGTATTGGTCAGGGACAGGTCTTTGGCAGAAGAGAATTCTAGGTTACTGCTGGATTCCAATTCAATTGCCCTGGAGCCTGGAAAGCCCTGCAAGCCATAGCCCCCTGTCTTCTAGGAATCCGTGGGCTTTTACTGTGCATGTCTCTGTACAAAGCGTAGCTCTGGAAGCTGCCAAGTGATAACACTGCTTTCTCATACACTGGGATCATTGTGGCTTGAAAACAAAATTACTGTGTTTGTGGGAGAAAGTTCTAGATCTGTGCCATGATAGATATGCATTGCAAATGTACGCCATGTCTCCATTTTAGATTTGAGTTGCCCTTTCGATTTTTACTCACCACCAAAGAATCTCAAATGTAAAATTTTATATTGGGTTTTAACCACTGACGTGTCCTCAAAAGTCCATTCTGATATATGCAGTCATTTTGAATTTGGTCTGTGCCTTCTCTGAATCCCGCCCGTTTCCTTCTGCCTCCCTAGCTTGTGCCCCCAGCCATCCACAGAGAGTTTGTAGGTGTTGCCAGGGATGGAGACGATCTAAACACTTGACTTCTCCATCAGCAGATTTTTTCATTTTTGCTTTTTCTGTGAAATGCCATGATTGTCTAAACAAGCCCCCGACCCCTTTGTATTATGTCAACGGCCACTTGAAAGTTCTGCGGACTCCCTTGTGGCCTCAACCCATCCTTCAGCCTGACGTGTAGGCACCGATGTCCAACCTGTTGTAACTTGTGCTGTCTGTATGAACAGCCTCACTGAGGAAATCCTCCCAGGGGAAAAGCAGCAAGCTCTGCAAATATCCCAAAGTTATGCTTCGGAACACATGTTTTCTATATGCAAGTTTTGTGAAACCTGCCTCCTTCCCGTGCAATGTGTCCCTCCTCACAAGTGCTTAGTTTCTTTTAACTAGAAGTATCATTCTTGGGTGGTAATAGGGTCTCAGTTTACCTGAGGGTTGTTTGGAAAATAAGAGCCACTTTTTCTTAGGCTATATATGTCTATTAAATGAGCATTTTGACCTGTAGATACATAGAGCGCCATGTGGCCACAGCTCCTGCTGTCAAACGCTGGGAATAAGGAGTCTTCTTACAAATTATTTTTCTCCTCTTCCTCTTGTCATCTTTTTCACTATTTTTGCCCCAGACTGGAATTTCCTCAGCTTTGTCTGGTCTTGCTTTGAAGTTTTGCTCCATGTTCCTCCCTGCCTACCACTTCCTCTTAAATAAAGTCTTAAGTAGCTGAAGGATGAACAGTCTGGCGGGAGGCAAGCCATTGAATCGAACCACTAGCAAAGGATATTTTCTTCTTTTCTTTTCCTGCCAAGTTTTTGGTGGTATTTGTAGACACTGGTGTGAAAGGCTATGAGGCATTACTTTCTATTATTCCTCAGTGAAGCCTTTTCACAGAGCATCTGTCTCCGACAGGCAATGTGAGGTGTTGCCAAGTATCAAAACCAAGTCTCCAGGGCCTCCCGATGCTGATCCATAGTACTGTACAGACCCACCACCACCCCTCCTCGGAAAATGCACTGTGCTGTTTAAGGCTAGAGTATTTTATATACATGCTTGGGCCCTGAAGACCCAGGCAGAGAGATGCAGCTATGTGTAAATTGTATATTTTTGTGAACTTCTTTCTCCAGCACGCACTCCTGTTTCCCTCTGCTTTATGGAGGTTTTGATGTATCCCTGTCATCTGCAAGAGTCCAGGGGTTGGATTGACAATAGGAAGTGAAAGTAAGCTATGTGTAGTCTTGGGAAGTTCCCACCTCACAGGGCATGAAACATAGGGAACACCAGGTACTTGGTTCCCTGTGGAGGGCGGGGAAACCAATTTTTCTCTTTTCTATATTGAATACCCTTTGAGATTTGTGGGACATGGGTCTACGTGGATTTAGTGACAGAGCAGAGTTCCTCCAAGGACTCTTGGAGAGGGGCCACATCTGAGGCGACAGGGGAGAAATCTCCATCACCGCTTGATGCTTGGCAAACTGGAGAGCCCAACTGGTTGGCATTCTAACTTTGGGAGGAGTGGCTCTTGAGGCTCCACCTCTGACCAGAGACCCTCCCTTGTGTGTTCTCTCCTATCCAGATGGCCTGCTAGATTGAATTATACTCTCCAACATATAGAACAGGCCCTTCAGAAGGCACTAGGTGTCTGGAAGTGTGCTAGGAAGGCCAGCGGTATGTTGAGCCCCCTACAGATAAGCACCAGTGTCTTTTTGGTGCACCTTGCCTTCAGATGCCCCTGGTGGTCAGCACAACTAGCAAGACCCGAGCCCCCTGGTTCCAAACCCATCTCATATGTTAGTTCTCTGTCCCATGAAGAGGGCCATGATGAGTTCCTGAGAATTCTCTTTCCTTCAGCAGAGAGGTGAGGGGTCCCCTCAGGAGAGACTCAGACATATATCTAAGTTGACTACCATCCGCATTGCAGCTGTAAGAATTGACTCTAAACTCTGCAGAAGCTTTCTTTTGTCGGGATTGTATCTCGACATTCCTGTGATGTTTTTCTTAGCTGGAGTGTGTGCTGCCTTTCAGGTACAACTTTTGTGTAATAAAAGCCAGAGCATTAAGTTTATATAGACTACTTTCTATGCAAGACTGAGATATGGACTAGGTTGCCGGAAATACGTATGGTTGGCTCCATAGACAAGAAGTGCATTGTCAGAATAGCATCACTGAGTGGAGCGGAGGGAGGACCAGTTGCATGTATTTCTACCCACTCGTTTTGAGCAGCCATATTATAAACGTAATCATCAGAGCTGAGTGACAACCCAAGAATGGTACTGGCTTCATGTGTGACTTCAATGGGCTGAGCATGAATGCCAGAGTGGAGCACCATTACCCTCAGAGATCCATGTCACTCCTTGATACAGACTCTTGTTGAGACTTACTAAATACTCTAGGCAAAGTCAGAAGGATCTGCAGCAAAATAAAGACCTTTTCTGCTCTTATTTAAAGTGAAACACTGTGTACTTGTTTTTCTCCAAAGTGAACTTAGGTTATTTATAACTTCACTCGCCTCAGCTAGGTTTCCAAGTCTCTGATTTCTGCTGAAGACTTTACTACGTTGTTGCACAATTTTAAGATTTTTTTTTTTGTCTTGGTGTCAACCTTTTACACTGAATAAAAATTTAACTGGGTTAAAAAAAAAAACAATAAAAAAATAAAGACACCGCCATCACATATTTAAATATCCACTGTGTGTGTCGTAAAGTTGTTCTTTTGAGTGCAATAAAGATAGCTTAACACAGTCTCCAAAGCAGCAGCCGATTTGTCTCTTTGAAAGGGGTATTTATGTCATAGAGGAGAGAACATTAAGACCTGGGATAATTTTGTTATTAAGCAGCTAGTCTCAGATGGCGGATCCTTGAAGAACACAATGTCTTATGCTGACTGATGAGTGGGGAGGGGTGGTGGTGGCTGCTTTGAAGTGAATAGAATTATTCCATAGGGGTGTTGGCTCAAGTGTCTCACCGAGAACTGTAACTGTGTATGGGACATGTTAAGGAGGTGAGTTTTGTATCTGCGAGAGGAAAGTACAGCAGTGCAGATGAGCTGGGTGTCTAAGAACATGTCTACACACAGTGAGCCCACATGGGAAACACTGCAGTTATCTCTTAAGGACTACTAAGCAGCAAGCATCTAATATCTCTGGATCAGAAGATGATCAGAACAGGTTGTTTTCTAAATTTTTAGCAGTTCTAGCATGTTGCGTTCGTATGGACATGGACCCAAGGCAAAAGTCTGAAGTCGTTTCAGTTTCATGGATGAGAAAAAAAGAGGAACGGGGAACTGTATTCTGCTTACAAGGGTGGTCTAACACCATATGTAGATCAGACATTTACATAATGATTCATGACAGTAGCAGCATGACAGTTATGTCATAGCAATAAAATAATTTTATGGCTGGGGGTCATCACAACATGAAGAACTGTTCAGGAGACACAGCATTGGGAAGGTTGAGAACCACTGGTTTAGAGGAAAGAAGAGAGTGAATGGCTAAGCCAGCTTCAATATTAGATACTTCTGACCATAGGCCTTAATTCTGTAACTCCATGCCAACAGTCATTTAGCTGTTATTCAGCACAGAATAAGGGCAATGTTTCCACACACTATACCAAGAAATCCCAAAGACTATCCTGCTGTCTTAGTTTGGGTTTCATTGCTGTGAAGAGACATCATGACCACAGAAACTCTTATAAGAAAAACATTTACTTGGGGCTGGCTTAAAGTGTCATAGGTTCACTCCGTTATCATCATGGCAGGAAGCATGGCAGCGTGCAGGCAGACATGGTGCTGGAGGAGCCGAGAGTTCTACATCTTAATCCGAAGAAAGTGGGGAGAAACTGTACCACACCTGGCACAGCTTGAGCATATATGAGATCTCAAAGCCCACCTCCACAGTAACACACTTCCTCCAAACAAGGCCACACCTACTCCATCAAGGCCGCACATCCTAATACAGTCACTCCCTATAACCCAAGCTCTTAAACACTTGAGTCTGGGAGCCATACCTATTCAAACCACACATGCTATCTGGGTGAATTTACCTGATCATGCATACCGTGTTTGGGTATTTTCTCATGGCCAAACACACCCTAAGCAACCTCATGAGACTGGCATGTAACATCACACCATCTAGCTAAAGACTGCCCATGGAAAATTCCTGTCACCAAAGGTCACAAGGCCAATGTTATCTTCCCACTGTGGGAAGAACTGCCTAGGAAGCCACTCACAGACAAGTCATGACTTAGTGGGCAGATGTGAAGGACAAAGAAAGGAAAAAGCTGAGCTAAATTTGTGATTGTCCAATAAATAGTGAGCAAGTTATTGATACTATATCAGGAAAACCCTCACTCCACTTGAACCCTTTTTTTTTAAATTTAAATTTTATTTTATTTTGATACTTTATTTACATTTCCAATGTTTCCCCCTTTCTAGGTCTCCTCTTTGGAAACCACCTATCCCCTCCCCCTCCCCCATCTCTATGAGGGAATTCCACCTCTCACCCACCCACCCACCCACTCCCATATTCCCACCTTGACATTCCCCTTTACTGGGGCCTCTCCTCCCCCTGATGGTCAACAAGGCCCTCCTCTGCCACATATGTAGTCCAAACCATGGTTCCCTCCATGTGTATTCTTTGGTTGGTGGTCCAGCCTCTATGAGGACTGGGGCGGGGGGAGGGGGAATCAGGCCAGTTGACACTGTTGCTCCCTCCATGGGGCTGCAGACTCCCTCAGCTCCTTCAGTGTCTTCTCCCACTCCTCCATCTGGGACCTCACTCTCAGTCCAGCGGTTACTGTAAAGTGAAACTTGGGTCTTCCGGACTTTTGGGCTAATATCCACTTATCAGTGAGTACATACCATGTTCGTTCTTTTGTGACTGAGTTACCTCGCTCAGGATGATATTTTCAAGTTCCATCCATTTGCCTGCAAATTTCATTAAATCATTGTTTTTAATAGCTGAGTAGTACTCCATTGTGTAAATATACCACATTTTCTGTATCCATTCCTCTGATGAGGGACATCTGGGTTGTTTCCAGCCACTTGAACCCTTAAAGTTGTGGCTCTGTGCAGCCATTTCTATTGGGAAGGTCTTTCCAGTGGAGTTTAAAGCTGATGGGACTGGAATATTATCCATGCGTGCCACTTTGACTCATCTGCTTTGTTCGTGAGCCAGTTCCTCCCTTCCATATAACTCTGTAGATGGTATTACTACTTCCAGACTGCGTTAGACTAGAGAGACGCGAGAGTCATTTCATGTCTAGATTGCCTTATCTACTATGCATTAATTCCAAAATTTAACTCTGAGGAGACACTCTCTGACTCTTAGGGACACATCTATGTATTTGTGCCCTGTTCTGACTTCATCTGTCAGCTGTGGTCATGTGATGCTGGTCCCCATCCCCACTGAGCCTACAGCAAATTGAAACCAGGAAGAAATGCTAAAGAAATCCAAGAACCCTGACAATAATAGAAGAGCAAAAAGCCTTAGAATTACAATAGTTTCTTAGAAGGGATTTCCAGTCAACACTGCTTATTGGAGCCGTTTAGCATCAGACAGACAGTTTCACACATTAAGTAGCCTGTCTATTTATAGAATAATTATAGTTTAGTTAAGATGTAATTTTATGTGTATAATGTTTTGCCTACATGTATGTATGTGCATCCCATGCATACCCAAGGAAAGCAGAAGAGCAAATCAGATGCCCTGGAACTGGAGTTACAGATCACTGTGAGCTGCAAAGTGGGTGCTGGGGATTGAACCCAGGACAATGAGAAGAGCAGCCAGTGCTATAACAACTGAGCCGTCTCTCCAGCCTGGCTCTCTAATTTTGAATCTATATTTGTTAGTTGCTATACTGAACAATTTATGAAAAGGTTTTTAATTCTGAAAATGAATCTTTGATTTAGGTATGAATCTTTCCTTTAAGGAAGACAGTCTTAGCTTCCCCAAGCTGTCACATATAGTAATATGACAGTCAGGATGAGCTAGTTGAATTCTATTCTTAAGCTGTGCTGTTAACATCCATGCTAAGTTGTCCCATCCATAAGGGTGATGCCGTCTATAGAGATTCTCTTTTTTGTTGTTCTTTGCTTTGGTTGGTTTTGTCTTTTGAGACGGGGTCTCTCTGTGTAGCCCTAGCTGTCCTGGAACTCACTTTGTAGACCAGGTTGGCCCTCAAACTCAAGGATCCATATGCCTCTGCCTCCCAAGTGCTGAGGTTAAAAGCGTGTGCTACCACACCTGCCTTTATTTAGGTACTCTTCACAATCACAGGTCATGCATTTTTAGAAACATTTCAACTAGAAAATATTAAAATTCAAAGGGATAAATAAACACATCCGGACTTCTTTGCAAGCTATGTATAAAACATATAATCTTCCTTGTTGATGGTAGAGCAATGAAACCTTAAAAAATAGGTAGTTTTTTAAAGATATTTTCATGATTAGAAAAATAGAAGATTCTTTTGATTTGCAGCAAGTCAGTATGATTTTATCAAAACCCTTTGCATTGTGGGAGGTTTCCATTGTCTATTTTGTTCACTAGTGTGGGCTCAGTGATGCCCAGAGCTGCTGCATCTCCCACTAGGGCAGTGACAGCATGAGCTTGAGACCATTAGCACCCCAGATGAAGGAGGTGACTACCCATCTCATAATTCAGCCCACTGGCTTTGATACTAGCACCCATTGATTTTTCTAAAGAGATTATGTGTAGGGTAATATGAGCCTGTAACAATTTACAAAAGAACAATAGTGATAGACTTTTGAAAATGCTAATGTTGCCATTGTAATATCATAACCCTATTGAATGCCAAAATGACAACTGGTAGTGCTTGGTAATATCTGTATGAAAACAATGCTATTTCATATTTAAAACTTGGCATCAGCAAACTTTGAGGGGGGAGGTGACGACTCAGATTTAAATGTAAATCAGACTTTTCTGTAATTTGCCCTTTGGTTGTAGTCAGTTCCTTACAGCCTTCAGCCTTCGGGGCTGATCAAAGGGAGAGGATTTGTAATTAAGACGTAGTTTTCCATCTCTTTCTGGTAGAGGCCAAGCCAATTAATTACCCAGGGATGGATTGGTCTTGGTTGTGGCTGAGCCATCTGGACGTGTGTGAACATGTGTGGTTTTCATGGAGTGTAAGGAAACACAAGAACCGCATGCTCTTGGCTTCAGAAGTATACCGAAGGCCCTAAACTGCTTGACTGCTCCCAAGAACTAACACAATAGAGGAAATTGTTCATGGATAGTGGCAATGTGTTTAAGACTGAAAAAAATATTCCAACATGAGCCAGAAATCCTGTGATCAATGGCAGTGATGCTGCATTGAGGAACAGCATCAAATATGTAATTGCCAAGGGCCAGGCATTCTTCTGAGGGTCGCTCACTTAAAGTCATTTAATCCTCAAAACCTAGTAACCAAGGTATTGATATTGTCATGCAGTGAGGAATCTAAAGGACATTTGCCTGTGGTCACATCAGGTAACAGGCAGAATTGAGACAGGAGTCCAGGAAGCCTGGCCCCAGGTTCCATGCCATTCCTTACTACAGAGATCTTCCACGTGACTCCTTTTGATAGCAAATTTTCGTGTATACATCAGAAAATTATTTAACCAGCCGGTTTACCATTTTAAGCAATGCTCCTTTGTAAGAAGGGGATTAGACAAGGAATTTGTATCCATTATAGAAATTTGGGGGAAATAAAAGCACCAAGAAGAAAATGAGATTTCCTAGTAATCCCAGAGATAACCACTGGCAACATCTGGTGTGCGTCTTTTTGTCAATTTATTCAGTCGCAGTGACTGCGTGCACTTACAGTTCTGCTCAGAATAAGCCACACAGAGGAGAAGACCACATTGCAGCTACTGCTCTTACTCTTGGCCCAACTAAAAGGCAAGTCTGAGCTCAGAGGTCGGAAGCAGGGCCACAGCTTCTCCCCCTTAGTGTCTACAAGCAGTTCTGATACAGACTTACTTTGAAGACAGGAGGAGCCAGGGGATGGTCGGTCACCAGGCAGCCAGCCTATGGACACATCTCCCTTCTTCTGCCAGTATAGTTAAGGGCTTAGCGTTATCATCCACACCGAGCTCACAGGAGGAACTTTTTGTGTCCTTTTCTTTCTAGCTCCACAAACCTTCATTTTGTTTCTCAGAAGATAGGAGGGTCAGCAATGAATGCTTCTCCTCAAAGGGAATGGGGGACATTGGCAGGCATGCAAGAGCAAGGGGGATGTGAACACATGCATAGGATGTGTCACAAGCATGGTGGTCACTGTCACTCTTTCGTACAAAGGGAGCTTGACTCTCCAGCCATGATTGTATCACAATTCTACAGAAAAGATGGGAACTACCTAAAAGATACTAGCAGCTGGGCGAGAGCCCTTCTCCATGGATCTATCTACTGGGATGAGAGGAGGAGTTGGGAGGAGCTCAGTGGGAACTTAGTGCTGGCTGGTGAATACACTGTCCATTTCAATTACACAGGGACTACATCAACGATTTCCCTGAGTATTACAGTGTGGTGCTGAGCTTCTCCTGCCAGAGCTGGAAGGAAAAGAGTGTGGAATCTACTTGAATAGATACTGAATCCCCTGTTAGAATCTCTTCTAGGTCTACAGGTTCTATGATAGAGCGTCATTAAAGGAGAGAAAAAAATCCGAAGAGTAGGATAGCCACTAGGGAAAGGAAAGATGAAGGTCAAGTCTCAAGCTCTAATTGGTAAGATAGGAAACTCCTTGGGTGATAGAGCCAATGGTCGGAGAACCCATAGCAACATCCATCCAAGAGCTCCTGAGCGTTCTTCTCTCTCCAAGACCCTCTACAACACTAAGAATATAACGTGAACAGGACAGACGTTCCTGCCCCCCCGGGACAAGTTAAAACAAATCATCGGGGCTGAGAGGACCTTGTGAATTCCACGAGATTTTGTAAAAGATGAAATGGAGATGGAAGATTTTCTGTGACTTGCCTAAGAGCTCAGCTAGTCAGCAGATTTGTATTCTGAATCCTAAAGTCCTGAAGCGAAGTCTGTGCTTGTGGTTCCTGATTCTGTGGTGTGAGGCCATTGGCTCCAGTGTGATGGACTCTACCTTTGGGGTAGAAGAGTGTGCTGTCAGCTGCTTACGCAGATCTCGGCACCCACGGCACTGAATCACCGGTCATTTTATTGTACAGAGTCTTTCTCACCAGGAGGGGGGAGGTAAAAATAAAAGAAGCCCAGTGCCCCAGTACAATTCCATAGCCTAGCACGATTCTGTTTTGGGCTCAGGTATTGAAAGCTGATTGGACAACCTCAGTAAAATGTATAGAGCTAGCCATTCTTCTTGCTTTATAAAATACAGAAATAATAGCAGATCTTTTAAGGGTTTTTTTCCCATAGGGTTGCTCATCTCTTCCCCACCTTTCGGTGGTAAGGATTGAGCCCACGGCCATGTACATGTTAAGGAAGTACTGGATGACTAGATTATACCCTCAGACCTTTGGCTCTCTTTCTGAGCATCTGTGGTGTGTTTCCCTTAGTCTTTAATTCAACTTGGAAGTCTGTAATTCCCATGCAACGCGAGCTCAGAAACACAAATTAACAAATTGCTATTTTCTTCTTGCACTGAACCCCATCCTAGGATACCCCCCCTTGCATTATCTTTGACATAACCATGGGAATATTGGTACAAGCAGCTATATTCTGTGTTCATATGGCTTGACTAGGAGCTGGCAGGCCTCTGGGGGCTTCCTCTTCCTTAAGAGTCATCCCAGGCTCATGTAGGATAGTTCTTCATTCATGAGCTGGAAGTGGCTCTGATAGTGTTCCTTAGTTTTAAGTTACTATGATGACAAAATACCAGAGATAAACCAACTTAAAATAAAGGTTTGGGTCATAGTTTCAGATGTTTCAGTCTATGGTCACTTGGCTGCGATGCTTTAGCCATGTAGCAGCTCTGTATGTCATGGCTGCAGCATGTAGCAGAGGAGAAAGCTCAGCACAGAAGTCAAGAGAGAAGAAGGGACTGAGCTCTCAATACCTGGCAGAGGAGAACCCACCACCACCACCATGAACTAACTTCCTTTTAAACATCTCTGCTTCCCATAGGTTCTATCACCTTCCAATAGCGCCATGGGCTAAGGAGCAAGGTTTTTAATAATCTGGGTCCTTGGGAGAACATTGTGGATCCAAACTAGCAGGACCCTTTCCATTTCAAGAGCATAAGTCATCCTAACCATGGAGTTGGTAAGCCTAGTGGGGGTTAACACAAAAGTAAACACCCCTGAACTCATCAAAAGTGGATCCTGAGTGAAGAAGTAGAAACTATAGACCCCTTTTATAGAGTGCCTTGATGCCTTGATGGTTATGTGTCCACTGAGCTTGGGACAGCCTTTGACCGTTCATAAGGTGGTTGACTGAATGGAGAGATGGCTTAACCTGATTTTTCTATACTTGTAAAATTTTTTTGAGATTATGATTACATCTCTCCTTTCCTCCTTCCAAATTCTCCCATATGCCCTTCCCCACTCTCCTTCACATTCATAGCTTCATTTTTCATTACTATTACTGCTTTTAAGGATGTAGAACCTGTTTTTAAGGAATAAACCCAGACACAGAAGATTCAGGGCTCCCCATCTTTCTGCTCCACCATCCCTAGTAATGTTCTCTTTCTAGTCCACAGTCTGCATGGAACTTCACATTCCAACCATCAAATCTGAGGGCCCAGCATCAAAGAGGAGAAGGCTGGGTACCACATCTAGCATAGCTTGGTTCTGAAAACCTGGCTGGGCGATGATGGAATGAAGAAAGGATAGACACACAGACACATAGACAGAAAAGCTAGCATCAAGTGAGCTGTGCTCTTTCTGCAGGGATACACCTAATACATAACAACAAGCCAGAACCACAGCTTGTGTTATGTCCAACACAGCAGGAGGGGTTATCTGGTCTCAGTTGGAGGTCTTAGTAGGCCAGCATCCTCAGGTTGCAGTCATCTGGGAGAAGGAAGCTGTGATTGCTAGTTTGTGCACACATTGGTCAATGGCTCATTTAAAAAAAAAGCGTGCACACACTGTCAACATTCACACTTGGATCTGAGGGAGTTGAGGGAGGCCTTGTCATCCCTCTGAACCTCACCTAGGGAAGGCTTTGCCCTTGGTATGGGTCTGAGGCATAGTGTCCTTGACAGAGCTGTGCCCATGTCAAACACTACAACTCACACCTTCTCAGGATTTTAGCTACTATTCTTAGAACTTCCTCTGCTTTTCACATATTCACACAGGGTTTACTGGGCTCCCCACAGTGAGGTAAAAGAGAATCTCACCACTGTGCAGC
Organism: Uromys caudimaculatus; assembly: GCA_028551405.1. Lineage (NCBI taxonomy): Eukaryota > Metazoa > Chordata > Mammalia > Rodentia > Muridae > Uromys > Uromys caudimaculatus. The sequence goes on from CM052706.1 coordinate 75,543,728, forward strand.
TCCATTTTAAGGAGTTCTCCCAAACCATCCATTCAACAGCTTCCTTCCATGTACCTCTTTGTACAAGAACCTGGTGAATGTAGTTCATTTGGCCTTTTTTTCCATCCCAGGAAGACAGGGGTGGAGGTACATATCTCATATTGGTCAAGCAACTAGTGATATATGTCTCCCAGAATCCTTGATAGACAAAAAGAAAAACAAACTAGGAAAGAAAGAAAGCCAACTTAGACAGCATCATACAGCATGCTAACTGGATAGACTCCACTCTGAGAGAGGAACAGGGAGAGAGGATAGACCAAGACTGATGTTTATGGTATGTGACAATTTGCCAAGTCTCTTGTGTGTGTTAATCCTCTTGTCTCTGAAGTGGGATCATGGTGAAGAGGGTGGTGGGAAGGTCCGGTAGAGACAGATCTTCAGGAGTTGTAACATGCAAAGATGTCCCATGGCTTCCAAGAGAGCCCAGCAGTCATCACTGTAGGCCACACCCCTTTCTCTAGGTAGACTCCACTGCATGGCTCTACCTCCTGGTCCAAGCACTACGTTAATTCAGCGATCTTCAATTGTCTCAGCTATGAAGAGTCTCCCCACTGGGTGAAAGATGGGCAGAGATTGCTTTTGCAGAATCCTAAGGACAATGACATCCAAAAAGCCTAAGTAGTCATTGGGGGTGCCAAAGAGTGACACAGAAGACTAGAGAGATGACTTAATAAACTTCTTTCTAGGTAAGCACGGAGACCTGAGTTTGATGCTCAGAGCCTGTTTTTAAAAATCTGTTATCCCTGCTCTGGGGAGGTGGCGAGAGGGGGATTCCCTAGAGCTCACTGGCCAGTCAGTCTAGCCAACCAGAAAGCTCCGGGCTCAGTGAAAGAAACTGTCTCAAAAGAATAAGGTTGGGACGATACCAAGGAAGATCTCTGGCATGGAACTATGACCTTCACATGTAGTACATACATGTGCACACCATATACACACACACTTCAACACATACATCTAGGACACATACTTACGTACATACATCACATGCAGACACACAAAGATGCACACACACACACACACACACACACACACACACACACACGAATGAATAAATGAAGTGATACAGGGCTAGAATAATTCCAATATCCCCACCCCAGCCTGTAAGATGAAGGGATACGGTGAAAGTTGGCTTCTTTCACTTAGCAAACATTGACTGAGTACTCTCCAGGTTTTGAAGACGCTTTAGTAAACCAAACCCCTGACATCAGAAAGCATAACCTCAAACTGAGAGGGCAAGTTAATAAACATAACGAATGAGCTAACTGTATGTGGAATTCAGAACTTGCAGGAGTTGTGTACTGTCTGTCCAGAGTTATTAGGAGGACCAGGCATTACTTCTTGAGAGATTTCAGAATAATAGAGATCTCAAAGTAATGCCTGTTTGGTGACTATTCTGAAGTTAAAAGGCCTTCAGCACAAGTGGCTTTGGAGAGGTCAAAGTGTCGAGTGGGAATCGGGAGTGTGCAGGTGTCCAGGGCATGGAGAAGAGAGTATTCCAATTGGTTAGCGACCAGAGCCAGTTCAAGAATGAAGGCTTTGTGCTCAGTTGTGATCCTGGCACGCGCTTCTCCATGGCCACCTTGTGGACTCACATGTGGTTTTTGGTCTGGGGCAGAATCCTGGTTCAGGAACTTTGGTACTATGCATCTTAACCTTTGACCCACCCTTGTTTCTTCCCTGTCAATATAGATGGTTTAGCATCTAACTCCCTGGCCATTGTGAGGATGCTAGCAGATCAAGAACCATATTAGACAATATCTCATTGCTAGCATTATAGGTGTCACCCACAAGTGTCTTCCTGTAGCCCTCAGTCACCCTGCTTTATTTACAGAGGAGGAAGTTATAGATGTCCCTGATTTTCAGGATGCAATATGCATGGAGACTAGATTGATACAGAATGAACAGAAAATGGGAAAGGAGAAATGACTTCAGGTTCCTCCACCCTCACCCTACCTCCTGCTTTCTGAGGCAGCTGGCCTGTGCTTGGTAGCAGTGGACAAAGGAGAGTGGGTGTCCTTAGAAAGCAGGTTGTTGGCCTTGCTGCCATCTCTGTCCCTTTGCTGCTTGGAAATGTGTGGTCCTACTGCTACATACTCATCTGTCCCAGAGCATTTCATCTTCGCATATGCCATTTCTCCGGGACTTGATGGACTTGGGAGATGGATCCAGACAGACACTGGATCCTTGCTTCAGCTAAGAATGCAAAACAATTAAAACCCAGCTGGGGAAGTCCACTGGGGTGGTTGTAGCATAATGCTACAAGGTAGGTGGGTGGCCTATAAGCCACATTGTTTCTCACAGACTTGAAGGCTGCAAGTTCAAAATCCAGGCTCTGGAGATTGCAACAGGCAAGGGACCCTTCTTCTTTCATAGACTTCTTGCTCTTTCCTTGAATGGAGAAAGAAACCGAACAGACCGGCAGCTCCCTGGCACATCGTTTTTAATGAGGGAACTAATCTCATTCATGAGGCTCCAATCTCATGACCCCAAAGGCTCCATCTCCCAGTACTATCATTTTGTGAGAGCATGATCTCGGCCTACACATTTGTGGGGAACATAGACATCAGATCTTGCGCACAGACCATGATGGCACAAAGGAGACTTGACAGCAGTGTCTGATGGAGCAGAGAGTGGGAAAGAGAAGCCATATGTTCTCCATCCCTGCCTCACCTCTGTTCTCCCAGCGTCCAACAAGCCTATGTTTGTGTGCATGAGCATGTGTGCATACACGTGAGTGTGAGTGTGTGCGTGCCTGTGTGTGCTCGTGTGTGTTGATTGGTAGCAGGTGTGGAGGTTGGGTTTGGCTGCTAGTCCCACATGTGAGCAAGGTAAGGTGAGAGACTCAGGATGAGTCAGAAGGATGAAGGGACTCTGTGGGAAGAACGCTCCTTCTCCTCTCCTTCCCCCTAAAGGTTGTTACAGCGACTAGGGATCCGAAGTCCCTAGAAATCTGTGGCTGGTTTGTGTTGTCTTCCCTTTGTGTGTTACACCAGAAGAAACCCGGGCATGCCCGTGTGACATGATGCCATAGCTCATAACAGATCTAGAACCCTTTCTGGAAAGGTGGAAGGCTGTCAGGTCCAGCGGAACACTGCCTTTTCACAGTCCTCTAGAAAGGCTGCCTGGTTCAGAAGATCTTGACCTTGCTCCTCCTTTTCTTCCGTCATATCCAAGGGCCCTGACCTCCATTGACTTCATGTCTCAAGGTCACAGTACTTAGGAGATTTTCACAGGTAGAAAGAAATGTCAGCGGTGGGTCAAGGAGAGCATGCTCAAGTGCACCCTGCTGGATCCCATAGATGTGTTCTAGAGATTTGCACATCAGACCCCTTCCCCCTACTCAGTAGAACCGTTAAAAAAATAGGAGGAGTTATCATTTGAGGGAATTCAAACCTGCCTCTCTTTTATCTAATGAAGGGTCCTTTTGTCATGCAAATAACTTCATTATTCTTCGAGTTGAGAGTCTGTCTTGGCGGTGAGGATGATACTCTGCAAGATTTTTCACACAGGCCAGCGACCACCCTTCTGTCTTTGTTGCAGTGCTGGCTCTGGTGCCCTTTGTTTATGACAGGTATTATTTTGGCCACTGGAGGGCCCTCTAGATAGCTGGAGAATTCTAGTTCTCGCCTGCAGCTCACGCCCAGATTTTTGAGCAAGCAGCGAGCATTTCAGTGAAAATCGGATTTAACTGGGGAAACTAGCAGTAGCGGTCGACATTCCTTTTATTTAGGAATTTAAGCATACAAGAAGCCTCTATTTAAAAGAGCGGCTTTTGGATTATGGTCTGTTTGGAGCCAAAGGGGAGGGGTTGAGCTTGTGGTGTGTGGAGAGTGATCTTGCAGAATTTAGCCCAGCTTAGGAGAGCAGAGCTTTGAACAAAGGTTATTTTTTTTCTGTGTTGGGAGAATCACTCCAAGATGGATGGAGACAAGCAGGGAACAAATTATTTTTATGCTAGGAAAAGAGAGTCTAGGCTGGGACTAAAGCAATTGTTTGGGGCTATGATCCCTCACAGGGAAGGGAACACTGCTCTCCAGGTTTACTTTTGACCTACATTGGGTTTTTTTTTTTTTTTTTTTTTTTTTTTTTCCTGTCTTATTGTTGAAGTCTACTTTAGAGATTTTTGTTTTTCTGATGTTGATAAGAACATCGTAAATCTGAGTTCTGAGACGATGACACAATATAAAATGTTTCACACCCTGCCCTCTGTACTTCCAAACACAGACCTGTTGAAAAACCAGGTAGGGAAAAAGAAAAGGGGGTGGGGAAGAGGGCTGAGACCAGAAGAAAATTTGAGACAGTGAGCGTACAGTTTCCTCTGTAGAACACAAAGACAATCCATCAAAACTCTCCACACTAGACCGATATTAAGCCAGGCTAAAAGGAAGTTTCATGTTCTGACATTTTACGGCCTGGAACAAGAAATGAACTGGGAAGGGGCCCCTGACAACAGGGGATGGTCGAGAGCCAGAGTCAAGCACTGCTGGGGACAGGTGAGCCTGCAGGGACTCAGATTAGCTTGGGCCCTAACTAAGAACTCGATACCATGGAAACAGATATGGTCAGTGGGGACATAGCTCTGTCAGGCTCAGCGGAGGACAGGCTTGCTTTTTAGAAAATGTGTGCAGCTGTAAAAGATGGAGTCTTTTTCTGAAATCCCTTAGATTGTAGACAGGTTCCTGACCCATATAAAGGACAACTCTTTCTATATATGTTTGGAAGAGGGGTAGAAACTGATGCAGCTCCAATAGATAGCCTCAGTTTCCTTTTTAAACCTGTGAGTTTGTAGGTTAGAGGACACAATCAGACTGTACAGACAGGCTTACTTTGGGGAATGTTGCCCCAGGGCTGAGGATGTGCTCAACAGCCCAGTCTCAAGGGACACAGGAGCCCCTGGCATGCCTGCATCTTTTTGACCAATGTTTTGCTCTTTTTTATTAACCCCTTGTCACCTGTGGGAAGCAGGTATGTATGAGCACACAGTTACACAATAAAACCTAAGAATCTGCGTCTGGTAAGGAAGAGATAACTGGGAACGGAGCCTGGGTCCTAGACCAAGACTGACTTGGAGAAATGAGAGGCAACTGATGGTTCTCTGACACTGTTTTCAGAAAGGCTGAGAAGGGCTTATCTGTAAAGGCTGGAAGCTAGGACAGAAGCAAGGTGAGGGGAGGAATTTTTCACTGAGAGCAAAGGTGGATTCCACATCCCTGTCTGTCATCCTCTCCCTACTTCTGAGGTCTCAGCTGTCCTTGTGTGTAACACTGACACGCACTCATTATCTTCTGACGTATTTGTACACATATATACTTCATGTGAACAGTTGTGCTGAATGCTGGGCACCTGGCAGGCAAGCAATGAATAACTTGGGGAACACTGGGAAAAAAACCCGCTAAGGTTGTATGTCATGGCTGTCAGTGTGGCTCCTGTTCAGAGCTTGGATCCACCACTGGCTTCTTGAGGTTGGGCGAATTACATATAAAGGGATGGACAAGCTCTGCCTGACCAGAGTAGTATTCTCTGAACTCTGGAGCCTTCTCAAACCTACTGCACAAAACAACCGCAGCAGGAAAGAGAGCTGGTTGGTGGAACTACAGGGCGGGAGCTGGGAAGTGGTTTCTTTGTTCTGGGAGATTTCAGCCGGCGTGAACTGCAAATTTTACTGTCTGCAAACCAAGAGCCCCTCCCCTCCCCCTTACTGCCTTCCTTTCCAACCTGAGAATTCATTCGCTGCCTCTCTTGGTCTTTTCCTCTGCCCCAGAGCAGTCTCCCGGGAAAGATCTCTTCGTTGAGAACACCCTGAGACAACTCAGAGTCGCAAAGTTCCCGGGGCACGGCCAGGTTTGTCCTCCGAGGAGAGTGGTCTCCCGGGCACAGAACCCCCCACCTGTTGATCTCTCCCTTCCCCGGGGGTGAGCGGCAACCTGCATTGTGCCGGGATCTTACGCCTTTCCCCCGCAGGCTCGGCAGATGGCGCTCGTGAGCAAAGCCACCTCGGTCCCTTCCCCGCCCCTCCCCATCGTCAGGGCCTCGCTGAGCTAAAGCAAAAACAGATGTTTTCATCATTTCTGGATCTGGCACGTGACTTGCAGTTCAGCAATGTGCCGATCGAACCCAGAGTTGTGCGTTTCCTTCATCTCCCGTAAAATAAAACAATCTTCCTTAAATGAGCTTTCCTCTAAGTGAGCCTGCGACACACGATCTCTTTAGTACAAGGGGTTGTTTGCTTAATGGAGCTCCGACTGCGAGTGCCCTGCTAGCCAGTCCTGGGTCTATAATTGGGAAGTGGTCCTTTTTCAGAGAAGACAGTGAGCAGCCAGACTGGCTATCTTTACCTTAAGGGCTGGGGACAGGAGCTAGCGTTTTTAAAATAGCCCTGGTCTGGCTGGCGAGGAACCCGCCTTGCGTGGGTGCATAGGGGTCGCGAACAAAACAGGAAGGCCGAGGCGGCGCACCCTGTTCCCCGTGCCCACGGCAGGTGGCAGCATTGGCCTGAGCTGGCCTCTGCCACTGGCCAAGCCCAAAGCGGGCCCTTTTACTTTCGGTGGCCTCAAAATTATTAGTTCCAGATGAGTTCTTGCGATTGTAATATTTGGTTTAACCCAATCGGCCCGATTGCGTCAGCGTACGCTCACGCTCAGCCGTCTGAAGTCTAACCAGACATCAGAGACTTGTTTCAGGGGTGTCAACATTCCTCATCCTTTGAAAGAATTAAAACAAAACGCAAACGGAGGCTGATTTATCCCCAAAGGAAAGGGGGGTTGAACAGCCATGGGGCTAGGGTGACAGGAGGTAGTGAACGTGAGGATTCAGGAGGGAGTCAACAGTTGAACTTTGTCGAGCCTGCTAGAGTAGAATTGGAGTTCTTTGTCGATCTAGGATGGACCTCTGGGTTCTATGACGGCTAGGGCAAATACGCTAAACTGGCTTGTGAAAGACAAGAGGCCCGGAGTCACGCAGGCTGCTATTGCCAGGCACAGAACATGCCGAGCCTCTGTTTAACCCTTGGCCTGGCTGCTCCTGCCAGGGCCAGACACAAACTCCTTACAGCTTTGGGGGATTTCTGAATCTCCCTTAAGGATGCAAGCTGTGTTTCCCGAGGATAGCAACCCACACCCCAGAGGACCTCTTGAAAAGATGAGGCCTCCAGCAGACCTGGCCGAGTGGACCCACTGGAATGATCATATGTCTTGTAAACAGCCCTTTGGCGTGTCACACATCCCTCAGGGATACTTGGGGGCCCATTATAGTGGCCTCGGGTTTTACAGGTGTTATCCTACGAGATTAAAAGACTGAGCTCTGAGCGCAGGGACACTACTAGTTAAATTTGCCCACAAGACATACAGTTCCACCCACCAGAGTGGAAAGGGTGCCTGGCCTCCCTTGGCTGAGCTGGAAATGACTTAGTCTCGGAAAAGATGGTCAGCCCCCATCCACGCATTTTTTTTTTTTTTCAATCTGTGCTCAAATTCTTCAAGTAACTTGGTCAAGGAAGCTAGGGAGATTCCTATTAGCTAATTCCAGGGAGCTGCTGGCTTTGGAGCAGGTCTCTGGCTTAACACGGTGCTGATGAAAAGCCAGCACCCATCTGGCAGATGCTTCAAGTCCTGCCTGTGGAGAGCTGGTGGTGGCTGACTGGGGCTGGAGTCAGCCAGGCAGTCCGGCTGAGCAGCCATCTTATTTTTCCCTTTTCTCTGCTCAGTGGTGGTCTGGCTCTGTGAATCAAGCATGGACAAAATGGTGGGTGAACATCTCCAGAATGTTTTGAGATCTTGGCGTCCTGATCTTCCTTTCTCTCTGAAAAATGTCTCGCTACAGTGTGCTGCCTTGTAGCCACTGCCCGGTAATGCTGAATGGTGCTCAGTCTGGGCTGAGGAGGGGGGGCCGGAGGAATGAGCTAAGTTGGAGAAGCGAGCATATTGACAACAGCTCCTTGGGATGGTGGAAGGATTCTAGTGTTCTATGGGCTCACTGACTTGATTCTCTTCTGAGAATCAGTTTTTGAACCTCTTACTATGCAGAGGTTCTCAGCCCTGCCGCTTAAGATCAGTTTGAACCAGTGATCCCTAAATTTCTGAGGATCAGAAGTTCAGTTCGAGGTCAGCTTGGGCTCCAAGGGACCCTACTGGGGTAGGAAGGAATGGATTCCCACTCAAAGCTGTTTCCATCACAGTGGAAGGGAACGGGTTAAAAATCCACAGTTGTAGCACTCCCCACAAGGTGGTTGGAATATACAACCAGAAGTTATCTGTCTGTCTGTCTGTCTACCAATTATTTATTTTAAGTAACTGTAATTTTCTTCTAACTCAACTTCCTTTGCTTTATAGACAAAGTTCCTAAAAATTAAGCGGCTCTGCCAACGTCATACAAGTTCAAGTCCTAGCCTGGAATCTCTGTGTAAAGTCTCTGGCTCCTCAGAAATGACTGAAGCTTTCCCTTAGTCATATACTGTTCATGACAGAGCCAGCCTCTTCTTCCCTCTGTTTAACGAAGCTCTCCAATAGCCACCTAACCTATGCTGCTATTGTCTGTGAAAAATCAGAAAAAAATTGCTCTGAAATTCTTGAGGGCTGTTTCATCTTTCTGCTTTAAACAAATGCCTATGTTCTGAGAGTTTAATGAGAATTACTCTGCACCCAAATTTCTCTAATTTATCAGTTATGGTTTCAAAAGGGCTTCAGTGCTCGTACATGGCCATCATGGTGGTAACTGCCATGCAGTGTTCTGTTTTTCTGGGTAAGGCTGGAATGGAGCCCTAGAAAAGTTCAGCTTAGGGTAAAGTAAATGATGGTTGCCTAGTTGTTGAGAGTCAGAGGCATCCCGCCTCCTAGCTTGGTGAGATAGTTGTCCTTATTCTCACCATCTTCTCCTGAGGTTCTTCTAGGTGATGGGCGTGACTGTCTTTCCACTGGAGGCAGTCAGAATTCTCAGAAATAACTCATGCTTCCTTGGCCAGGAAACATTACAGGCATGAGCAGTGTGAGAGAAAGTCTTCCAAGCTGAGCTAGTACTGGGGCTGGAGATTTCAAAAACGCATGATTTTAATCAGAAGATGGTAAAACATTTTGGGAAGGGGGGACAATAAATGAAATAAAGTTGAAGAGTTACCAGAATGCTGTTTCTGGTCATAGGCTTTCCTGGAGTTGTTTAGGATTTTTGACATCCAAAGGTTGAGGAACTCTTTGACCAACAAACTGTCCTAACAAAGACCAAAATGATCCGACTAACACAATGCATGAGTTTGATTGGATCTTCAATCTAAAGAGGGAAGGTTATGACAGATATCTCTGACACAACTGGGAATTGTGTAGATCCTGGGTGATTAGTGTTAATTAGATTTGAATAGATCACTGTGGTTTTACAGGAAGAAGTCCATATGGCTAGGTGGCAGACTGAAGTATTTGGGACCGAGTATCAGGATGCTTGCTTACAACTCAGTATCAAATGATTCAGTTTTAAAAAAAGTAACAAATATTCTAGAAGATTAGCTACTGGTGACTGGTGGTGACTCAAGATCTTTACCAATCTCACATCTGATAGAGGGTTAATATCCAATATATATAAAGAACTCAAGAAGTTAGACTCCAGAGAACCAAATAACTCTATTTAAAAAGTGAAGAACAGAGCTAAACAGAGAATTCTCAACTGAGGAAACTCAAATGGCTGAGAAGCACCTAAAGAAATGTTCAACATCTTTAGTCATCAGGGAAATGCAAATCAAAACAATCCTGAGATTCCACCTCACACCAGTCAGAATGGCTAAGATCAAAAACTCAAGTGACAGCAGATGCTGGCGAGGATGTGGAGAAAGAGGAACACTCCTTCATTGCTGGTGGGATTGCAAGCTGATACAATCACTCTGGAAATCAGTCTGGTGGTCCTCAGAAAATTGGACATAGTACTACCTGAGGACCCAGTTATGCCACTCCTGGGCATATGCCCAGAAGATGCTCCAACATGTAATAAGGACATATGCTCCACTATGTTCATAGCAGTCATATTTATAATAGCCAGAAGCTGGAAACAACCAAGATGTCCCTCAACAGAGGAATGGATACAGAAAATGTGGTACATTTACACAATGGAGCACTACTCAGCTATTAAAAACAATGACTTCATGGAATTCACAGACAAATGGATGGAACTTGAAAATATCATCCTGAGCGAGGTAACTCAGTCACAAAAGAATGAACATGGTATGTACTCACTGATAAGTGGTTATTAGCCCAAAAGTTCAAAATACCCAAGATTCAATTCACAGACCATATGAAGCCCAAGAAGAAGGAAGACCAAAGCATGGATGCTTCAGCGTTTCTTAGAAGGGGGAACAAAATATTCACAGGAGGAAATACGGAGACAAAGTGTGGAGCAGAGGCTGAAGGAAAGGCCATCCAGAGACTGCCCCACTTGGGGACCCATCCCATATATAATCACCAAATCAGGACAATATTGTGGATGTTGGGAAGTGCTTGCTGACAGGAGTCTGATATGACTGTCTCCTGAGAGGCTCTGCCAGAGCCTGACAAATTCAGAGGCAGATGCTCGCAGCCAACCATTGAACTGAGCGTGGGATCTCTGATGAAGAAGCTGTAGAAGGAACTGAAGGAACTGAGGGGGTTTGCAGCCCCGTGAGGGGGGGAGCAACAGTGTCAACTGGCCAGACCCCCCAGAGCTCCCGAGGACTGGACCACCAACCAAAGAGTTTACGTAGAGGGACCCATGGCTCTGGCCGTGTATGTGGCAGAGGAGGACCTCGTTGGACATCAGTGGGAGGAGCGGCCCTTAGGCCTGAGGGTGTTTGATGCCCCAGGGTGCGAAGACAGGGGTAGGTGGGTGGGTGGGGGAGCACCCTCATAGAGGCAGGGAGAGGGGGGATGGGATAGGGGGTTTCCGAAAGGGAGAGCTGGAAGGCGGAAAACATTTGAAATGTAAAGAAAAAAAAATATATATGCACATATATATGATATTATATATATGATATTTTCTTTATATATATATATTTCAAAAAAGTAGTAAATATTCTAGAATGTTAGCAACTGGTGACTGGTGGTGACTCATGGATGTTTATATCAAAGTTCATCAGGGACGACTCACATCTTCTGCAGATGACAACATTTCTAGGAAAAAAAAAAGCTATGCCCCTCCATAAACAGCTTACTATACTCCTCATCGTTCAAGCAAGTATGTGAAGTACTTTGTTTAAGCCAAGGCAGAAGGGAAGCATAGCCAGCGGGACCTTGAAGAAATCCTAGGGAACGATTCCTTTTTCCTAGGGCATTAGGAGAGAAAAATCTTCCAAGATGGGCTAGTACCTGGGCTGGAGATTAAAAAAAATGTGTAGTTTTAATTAGAAGAAGGTAAGACATTTGGAGACAAGGGGGCAGTAAAAGAAAAAAAAGTTAAAGAATTGAAGACTGCTTGGGGAACGGAGATCACTCTGTGTAAATGTGGTGGAAGATGCTGGTATGGACACCGGAGTCTGGGGATGGGCTTCCCACCCACAGTACTGGGAAGAGGCACGTGGAACTATCAACACTCAGCTGCACGGACTTTTCTTCTGTAGAAGCTCCTGCCCAAGCTTCAAAAGCAGCACACATGGTTTCTCTCCAGAGGTTCCCCAGTGCAAACAGGATCATCCAACTGGGTCTTGTCTGTTTCTGCGCTCATCCACACTCACTGCTGATGTCACACAGGCCGTACATGAGTCCGATCATGATGACACTTGGCTCTGAGCATTGTTCTTAGAATCAGCTAACACTTCCTGATTGCTACCCTTTTCACACTTTCATTCCTGACACACACACACACACACACTCGACAACTTAGCTACCCACACTTGCCACAGGCTCTGCTTTTGGACCAACTGGTGGTCACAGGGTTCTTTGTTCTCATGGTGGTTTGCTTTGCTAGTCTCCTGGCTCTTAGTGGGACTTCACTAGTGTAGAAATAGCGTTCCCCTCTGTTCCTGAGAACTTTGTACCCATATTTTTGCAGCATCTCTTAGCATCCCTGCCATGATCATTTTGTGCCCATATTTTTGCTGTACAACAGCATCTTCTGTCATGACCACTTGCCTGTCTATTTTATCTCCTTGACTATGTCACTACAGGAAAAGTTCCATACCCTAGGCAGCTCTAAATCTCCAGAATTTAGCAAGCTACCGCCTCAGTGTGTGTCTAATGAATGCTTCTGGGAAGAATGAGTGGACCAGTGAGGGAACAGAAAGAGGAGCTGATATTTGTATAGGTGTCTACACTATTAGTTCCCTACCTGAGTGCATAGATGATAATTTGCTATTTAGGTAAAAAGAGGCAGCTATAAGTGGGTCACAGGTTCCTGGGATGGATGCTTCATCTCTGCATTTTTCTTCTCTCCCCCCTCTCTGTCTGTCTCTGTCTCTCTGTGTCTGTGTCTCTCTGTTTCTCTCTCTCTCATGTGTGTGCTCATATCTGTGTGCAGGTGCAAGTGTATGTACATCTATACAGAAACCAGGGGCTTCTGTTGACATTGGTACTGTGAGCGACCAGGATAAACTAATGAGGAAGGTGCAGCCTTAGTAGCAGTGGAAGCCCCAGGATCTACTCCCCAGAGAACATTGGGAGAAGTTGAGACTTGGTTCAATGAAGAGGGTCCAAGAGGAGCTGTTGGTGAAAGTACAATCCAGTTGTAGCAGAAGAACCCAGCATTTTGGAGATGTCAGTACCACGGGATGACCACCAAGAACAGCAGCAGTCGTGAACTGGAGCATGCCAGAGCCTGGGAGACAAGCTGTGTGTGCTAAAGAGGGCAGAGCTGAGAAGTGAACCAAGCCCTTTGGAGGAGCCCAGAAGATCATGAATGAATCCCAGATATTGGACACTGAGTTATTTATAGTGTTGGAGTTTGGTGTTTGCTTTGTTCAGATTGTGAGTGTGCCCTGGTTCTTCCCAAATATTTAAATATTTAATTAAAAATTAAACATTTAATTAAATATTAAATGAATATTTAAATAACAAAACATTTAACTTAATTTTGATCTTTACAGGAGCCCACACTGAGAGACTTGAAATTTTTAAAAGAGATTTTGGGCTTTTAAAGAGACTGGATATTTTAAAGAGACTGCATTTCTCTTTAAAATGTGTTTGAATTTGAGAGTCCCATTCCTGTCTAAGCTGAAGAGGAAACGCATTTGGTCACAGGGCCATGGCCACTTCATCTCTGAGTCATGACAAGAGACGACAGAGCTAACTCCAGAGCTTGGAGTGGTTGCTGTGACGGTTACAGGCTAGGAACCACTGCTCTGATCACTAAACAACCACCTCTCACCCTTTCAACAGACGCTGTGTAATCGGGTTGGTCATGTGCTTTGTCCCGGCACTGATTTTGTGACTACTAATGTCACAAATTTCCTCTGTCCCTGATCCCCTTATTCATATATGAAGAATAAGGAGTCTGTAGCTGCTCTGATGGTTCAGGGTCAAACTAGCCATCTCTGTAGGATGCTTGTAAAAGTTCCAGACTGACTCAGATCATAGGGTAACTTGAAGGCGCTTTGTGACTGATTCTTCTACCCAAGAATAGATATCTGTTAAGCTGACAGAATTAAGCTGACTGAGTATAGGGACTTTATCCAGTGTGAGGGAGAACTAGTCATCTCTTTATTCCAGATTCTCAAACCAGAAGCACCAAGAACCTCCCCTTACAGGTGACCAGGCCTGTGACCAGGAACGCAAATAGCACACCCTCTTTGAAGTGCCACCCACATGACCATTTCAGTTCAGCTCAACTTGTAAAAATTCAGTGATTCTTCATTGAGCTGAGTCTTAAGTGGGGCTCTTTTCTAGGAGCTATAGGCCATTACAAAAATTGTGTGTGCTCAAAGCTGACTTGCTCTACATCACCTCTGCTCCCAGTTTCACTGGGGAGGTTTAGCGAAACCAGTAAAAGAATGCACAGCAAAATGCCTTACTGGAGACCAGGGACAGTAGCTCGGTCAGTGGTAGACTCTTGAGAAAAAAGCAAGTATGGCCTGGGTTCAGGGCCTGGCCCTACGAAAACATGTGCAGCAGTGATGGTAGCCATAACTGTGAGTCGCTCTGAAGGGAATTTTGTCATGTTAGGAAGCGCAGCATAAGCCTGGGAGGCACTTGCACATACACAGAGCGTGACTAAGCACCCGGATGTCACCATCTTCTATTAGCGTCCTGATGTCTCATCGCCTGCAAAGGGGCTTGATATAAGCCATTTCCTACTTGTATCACAAAAACAACAGTAAAAGCCAGTTCCTAGAACCCTTCAGTGGCTCATGAATTCTGAATGGTGTTGAATTATCCTCCCTGCTAGCCTCTGAGGTACGAGTATGGCTTGAATGATAATTCCATTACTATTAACCTTCTAGCCCTGGTACCACCAGGCCTTTCTATGACCTCTCAGGAAGCCCTTACCTCTCAACAAACTCATCTTTACCTCATTCATCTCTCCATCCTTGCTGGACTCTGAAGCCAGAGAGCTCCAGCATCCCTTCCTGTCTTCGCCACTCTGTGATTGGCTAACTTTCCCTTCCGGTTCTATCCGAGTCTTTGTATCTCTCATGAAAACCAGCACAGGGTAATGCACATGGTATGTGTTCAATAAATATTTATTGGATGAATGGTTCATTTTCTTCTCCATATGATATTCAAAAAGACTTAATTAAGGGATTAACTATATGAGGCACCACGCCAGGTGCCCTACAGAGATAATTACATGGGGGAGCTCTGTCCCTAAGTAGCTTAACATCTAAAACTATTAAACAGATATAAACACTCATTTATAGCAGCCAATGACCTGGGTTGTTAATCTAGATTCCATTGACATGCCCCTCCAATGGTTGACTCTATGAAACCTCAGAATTCATATGGAATCTGTTGCATGCAAAATAGGAGTCGTAATCACTGAGACAATTCAAACTAAGAACGCGATAAGAAGCAGGGAATGCCGAGTTTCCTTCAGATATGTTGGTTGGTTGGTTAGATAAAGACTGTGAGAGAAAGGGTAGACACATGGGTAATGCTTAGAATTACTACATGAGCCATTGGGTGGATATTCTGCCACGTAGTGGACGGGTGGTGGCTTGGTGGTGAGGTGGCAGAAGACCTGAAGGAGAGAAGAGTCAGAAGGTGGGCGATAAGTAAGCTTGAGATGTCTACCAGGCATAGGTTTCAGGGAGGAGCTGTTGAATGAATTAGAGCTAAGGAGAGAAGTAGGTTGGGAATGTAAAATCGGGAATCTGATGTATATTTTGATACTTAAAGCCAGCATTTGATCAGCATGATATCCTCACATGCAGAGTTGACCACCATAAGAAGAAAGCAGTAATCAGCTATGCAACGTTTACTCCTAGGGGCTGTATCATTTCCATGTGCTGGCTTAGTGTTTCGCTGGCTAAACTGTACTGGAGTGTGGGAACCGTGCCTTATTAGTCTTAGAGTTTCCAGGGTGCACCGTTGT
The DNA here is from genome assembly GCA_028551405.1 of Uromys caudimaculatus. NCBI lineage: Eukaryota > Metazoa > Chordata > Mammalia > Rodentia > Muridae > Uromys > Uromys caudimaculatus. The sequence continues at coordinate 75,559,235 of CM052706.1, forward strand.
GGATACAAATGAGTGATATTCACTCTTATAAATGAAAGGGAAGGGAGGGAGGGAGAGGGTGAGGGAGGGAGGGAGAGGGGAGAGGGAGAGAGAGAGAAAGAGGGAGAGAGGGAGAGAGGGAGAGAGAGAGACTCTCAAAGGCTGAGCAGGAGACTTAAATAACCTCAAGCCTGAGGTTTCTGTGGCTGAGATCAGCACTGTCTCTAGCAACCTTTGGATGAAGGATAAGAGTGGGTGTGGCATTGTATGTCCCCACAGGACAGAGAACAGGATAGCTGCACTGCTGTGTCAAAGATATGGAGTCCTTGGTAGGACACACACCCAACAATGACATCTGTGTACAAGGGCACTTGGCTAGGGAACAACTGCACTTCCACCTTCGCCATCTGCTCAGTGAATTCCCAGCCCACCGGCTACAGTGTTGCTTACCTCTTAATTACCGGCCTTGGCTCCCACCTGGCTCCAGAGAGCCGCTCTGCTTCCCTTCTGCATTTTAAACAGTGACCTGACAAAGCCTGTGTCTCTCGGCTGAGTTTGCCTTTGGTCAACTGGAGCCAGCCCTTTCCCCCTTGGATATCCTGACCTTGCCCATTTAGTGCTTCTGAGCAGCCTGACATCCTGGTGGCCCTGGCAGCTCTGAGCTGATTGTGCTACTCAGAGGCAATGCCCCACGGGGCAAATTGGCATTTAGAGCCTCTGACAGTAGCTGGCGCAGGGAAAACCAATTAAGAGGGCAGTTGAGAGGTGCCTGGACCTATGGCACAGTCACCATTGGTAGACTGTCCAAGTGGCAGTGATGGTAATTATCTGAATCTCTCATGCTCTGTTAAAGACTCTGGCATCTTGGGAGAGAACCCAATTTGGGTTTACCTTACTCCAGATGAGGTATAAGTGTGCACCATCCTTCTTCTATAAATGTTTAGCCATTTAATTTTTCCAGTTTTTGAGAATAGAGTCCTGGGGTTAGGCATTGTAGCTCAGAGCATATATACCACAGGTGGAGAGATTTCCAGCTTTCACACAGACTGCCTCCTTTTAACCCCGTCTGGCTCCTTCTAAAACCCCAGTTCATAGGGAATGCTCCCGAACTCTGCCTAGCCCTTCTGCACTGAGTTGATTTTACTCTGTGGGTGTGTTAGTCTTTCTCTCCCTGTCAGCTTTCCTAATCATGATGGAGATGGAGCACAATGCCTAAATTTCTGAGAATCCTTTCCTCACCAGCAGTTAAGACAACATAGCCTAGGTGCTTGTGAAAGCCCAAAAGGTAGATTTGCATAAGCATTCTAGGGACCAAGCTTTTATTAAGAGAGCAGAAGGATAATATTCGTGAATTTTGTTTCAAAATGGGTGTTTTCCCCATTGGATCCTAATTAGTGTTTGCTCCAACAAAACAAGAGGGAAGAAAGGAGAGAGAAACAGCTCCCCATCTCTTGGCAGATGGCAAACCAGATAGAAGGGTCTATGGCAAACTAGACAGAAGGGTCCAGTTTCTCACCAGGAGGCTCTAGACTTGAATTTTAAGGTTTTAAGGTTCTGACTATCGAAAGAGTTTCTCTGAAGGTAGAAGGTGTAGCATGCATTACCTGGTTCACCCATATGGGATGAAGATGACAGAAAACTGCTCAGAGAACAGGCCTTCAGCTCTGTGGCTACCCATTTGGTGTCTGTAGGGATCTTTAGAGTCAGCAAGAGAGAGGAACATAAAACTCAAGTTTAGAAATATGTTCTTTATACTTTCTAAGAGAGGTATTACTGCACAGCAAAAGCTCTGATGCAAAACTGAACTAATGGAACACTGTTTGAAATATTTAAAAAACAGTTCTACCTTTTCTGTCCTCTATCATAAGCAAGAAACGATGGCGTGTGAGCTGGGATGGCCACTGCACTACCCGACCAGCATCGGACTACACCCCGACGACTGACGGAGTCAGGAGGAGCTTCAGGGGAACCCATTATCAGATGGGATTCTTGCTTGGTCTTAGATGAAGTAGACCCGAGTAAAACGCTGAACCGAGGATGACTCTTCATTAACTAACAGGTCTGACTAACTCCATGCTCAGAGCTGCTGGAGATGGCTCCGGGAAGAACTGAGAAAACCCTTGCAGGGTTTGCACTATAGCTAAACAGTCAAAGTCAAATGCTTGGAATTAGATTGGGCAACATGTATAAATAATCATACAGGCTAATAAAAGAGTCAGTTATTGACAGGCAGAGGTGGGTAGACCTATGGGTCTTACTGGCTAGCAAGCCTCGCCTATTTGTCTATTTGGTAAGGCCAGTGAGAGACTCTGTTTTGTTGTTGTTGTTGTTGGTGGGTTTTTGTTTTTTTTTAAATGTACATCTCTTGAGGAATAATACCACAGGTTTTATCTATCACTTATTCAGGGTTTGAATATTTGATACTTCCTGTGCTCTACATTTTTTTGTTTTGTTTTTTGTTTGTTTTTATTGTAAAGTTGGCTATTACATCAGTATAAACAAGACTATACTAACATAACAAAACTCTACATTTAAAGCATTAGTATGATGAAACACTTATTTCCTGTTCAGGTAACACATGCAGCAAGGGTTGTTGGGACTTCTCGGTTGCTTGTGTCACTTGGAAGCCTTACTAAGGAAAGCTTGCTCACAATCTTATGATGAACCTCCCAGTGCTTGTTCCATGGTTACCAAGGAAGGGAAGAGAAGACCGGATGCAGAACACTGTCTCTCAGCTGTCACCACTGTTCGTAGTCCATCCATCTCAACTAGTCATGTGACTCCAAGGCCATGCAGTGGAAGTTGGATAATATAGGACACTAATGGTTTCTGCCATGAACGTGACATGGATACAAAGACAGATGTGGCTGCTACCTCCATCTCTGTTCAAAACTCCAGTGCAAAACACATGGTTCTAGGAGTCATCAGGAAGATGGAGACAAGATGCTGAGGAGGGGCTGGGTTAGTTGCCAAGGCTGAGTCTGGGAAAGAGTTTTGTAGACCATGGTGTTTCGGTGAAGGCAGGAGGATTGGTAGGCTTTGATAGGCTCTTGAACAATGGTGTATGGGTGAAGACGCGTCAAAAAACAGTGGGAAGTTTGCTAGAGTCACAGAGCACATGATTAAAAAACAAAAAACCCAAAATGAAACAGAAAACAACCATCTTAAGGTAGTGACGTTTGATGGAAGAGCAAGCCCATACCAGGCCCAGGTGCCCTTCCTGTCTACTTGCCCATTTAATTACAGTAATAGTCTTTTGCCCAAACTTTTTCTAAGATAAGTTTTCATAACCCAAAGTCATGATAATGTGTGACAGAATTAGTGTTTTCTCCAGTAGATGCATTAAACATCCATTGGAGGATTGGGTAAGGGCAGATACCAGAAGGCCATGAAGACCATTTGCTTTGAAGGTAGAAGACAAGGTGGAAGGTTTCAGAGCAGGAGAGCCCTAGCTGGTACTGGGCCAAGTGCAAACTCTGGGAGAGTGAAGCAGAGGAGTTGGAACTCAGTTCTCTGTGCAGCAGAAGCAGAGGCTACGGGCCATTAAGTAATCAAGTGTGCTCCAGGCAGGGCTAAGCCAAGTGAGAACTTGGCTTGGAAGCAGATAGCTATGTCTGAGAGGCATAGGTTTCAGAGAGAGGGTTAGATGGGGCTCTGCAATATGGCTAGGGTTCCTAAATCAGGCACCAGTCAGTTTCATGTAGCAAAAACACAACTGAGGAATGCTTTGAGCAGTGCCTCTATGTCCTTCACTGTCCCAGCCTGACTCTAGTC
>CM052706.1:75564171-75630998 GCA_028551405.1 Uromys caudimaculatus
CTACTAGGTTGCTGAGATGGCCTTGAACTTCTGAGTCTTCCGCTTATACCTCCCCATTGCTAGACTTGCAGGCTTGTGCACTACACCCAGTTTGTAAGGTGTCTGAGATGGAACCCAGGCTTCACCCCTGCTTGGCAAGCACTCTACCAAGCTATGCCCTTCTCTTCATGTTTTAAGCCACTAAAGAGAGTTCAGGTCTTAGAGTTTTTAGCCATTTCCTCCAGTATATATAAAATAATACCCAATTCATCAGCACATTGAAACATAGAGGGGCACCATGCTATCCTCCTTCTTTTAGGGGTTCCCTTTCGAAGTCTCCTGGGCAGCTGCATGGCTTTGGAATTCCCAATGCAGACTGTAGCATCTTTTCTGTGCATGCTACAACCCTGGCCCCAGTCCTAGGGGCTCTGCTCAGTTAGGACACGACTGCTAATTCTGCCAGGCAGTTGGATTTTATGAGAACTGAGAACAATGGCAGTGTGCTGCTTGCCCCGGTGCTTCACCGTATCTGATTCCTGGAGACGACGGCAGGAAGACTTCCATTTGAGGCTCAGGCTGAATACTTTTATTTTGAAATGCCGACCATCTGAAATCAGATTTATTCAGCTCTGACTTTGGCTTTGAACTGAGGCTCACATGGTACCTGTCACCTGAAGGGTGCAATTAGGGTCCACACATGGAGCTGTGTTTTCTGTCAATGCTGTGGGTTGGACGTGAACAGAGCCTCGGCTTTGTTTGGTTGACAGAAAAAGAAGGCCTGTTTAGAAATCTTTCTTGTCTCACCTCCGAAATCTGCAGCAACTTGGGAGGACCCAGTAACTGACAAGGGGGAAAAAAATCAATAATCAGATCAATTCCTGCTATGGATCCAGAAAGACTTGTGGTCAGAAACAGTCCTGGTCCTTTTGAGTCCCCTAAAATTTTTGCATTGCATTCAGAGATGGTAATTGATTGAAACTGCCTGTGGTTTTAGGAAGTGCTCCGGTTACAAGGAAAAATCCTTTTATGTTGTTGGACGCCAGCCACAAAATCTCTGAAGTCAGGAATCTGGCAGAGGTTGAGCCTCCTCCAGGGTGTAAATAAACCAGCCTGGTCTATAACCCAATAGAAGTCAATTTATTGTGTGTGTTTCAAATCACTCAGCTCAAAGCCCTGCCCAGTTATTAAAGAAAAAGGTGTGGGATACAGCTGCAGCTCAGACAATAGGTGATGGCAAACGGCAATGTTTGTTGGGTCCTGTAGAACTCACAGAGGAAAAGACGGGATCCTACGGGGTCAGTATATTTCTTCCTACCTAGTTGCAAAAAACTGCTCAGAATCAAGTGACTAGCCATGATTGGCACCCAGAAGTGCTTACTATACTAGCTGGGAGCCTGGGGCTCAAAAAGCTTAAGTGGGTGACCATTTCATAACGCTGGTCAGGAAACCCAGTGACATTCTTTGCTGCAGTGTTCGGCCACGTGGAAGGCATTGGAACTGGAGGTTTAGCTGGGCCAGATCTTGTTACCCACTGAAATGCCCATGGCAATTTGTGATGGGAGCCGGTTCCAATGCCTTGGGCAGGGAACATGTTGAGTACCAGTTCACACAGAGAGTCGGTTCACTCACACGACAGAAGGTTATTTGGGGTTCATTTAGTCCTAGTCAAGACTAGAGGAAGAATCCCAGCGCCCTTGCACCAGCATCCCTGCCTCCAGCTTTAGCATGCTTGCGGTCCCCTTGCGGGTTAAGGCTGTTAGATATAGGAGGCCTTGCTTGCATCTTGCTCCAAACTGGCAATGACAGTAAATTATTAGAGAAACCCAGGGTAGTCTGCACAGAGCTGCCTCTCAAATGCTTACTTTTCAGCCCTGGTCCATCGGGCACCACTGCCTAACCACACCCTGAAATACTCTAGAAGACCCCACCATAACCTCGCAATAGTCCACTTCACTTTAACATAGCAAAGCATTAATAGTCTGACCGGAGATTTTTTTTTCTTTTCTCTCTCTCTCTCTCTCTCTCTCTCTCTCTCTCTCTCTCTCTCTCTCTCTCTCTCTCTCTCTCTCTCTCTCTCTCTCTCTCTTTTTCTGGTGGCCTCCCTCCCAACTCCATCCCCTTCAATCTCATTGGCTCCTGCCAAGTACTGGGGAACCAATGAGATTCCACTTTTTCATTCATGTCCTAGCAACAAGCCCAGTTCCAATCTTTCTCTGCCAAACTAACACCTGAAAAATTACATCATGAATAATGGCAAAAAGCAGCAAGGGCCAGAGAAGGGCTTTTTTTTCCCCTTCAACTGTCTGCTGCAGAGTTCATTTAAGGTGTTTTCGTCTAGATTCTTAAAGCAACAATGTCCTAGGTTTTTGCTGATCTTTTTCAGTACAGCAGTTAAGTGTGTGTGTGTGTGTGTGTGTGTGTGTGTGTGTGTGTGTGTGTATGTTATATGTGCATATATATATATTTATATTTATATATATATTCACCGAATGCAGCAACAGCCTTTGAAGCTAAATAAAAGGAAAACATTTTAATGGGGTTCGCTGCATAGCCCTCTACAGCCCGCCCCCCAAGTCTGTGTTTAGAGGAGTGGAGGAGAAATAGACTGCTTTCCTATATTCTTTAGGAAAGGACTAAATACCTCATAAGGCGACACAGTCAATTTTCAATACAAAAATGTAGTCCCCTTCCTGGCAGTTCCCCCTGTTCTAGTTAAATATCCCCAAGGCCCCTTTTCGTTACTCTTTTGGGATAAAGAACGCATTCTTTATGGGGAACGTGGAGCCAGGGAATGAGGTACCTGGAGAATCGCCCCCAGAAGTGAAGTTGTATGGGGTGTAAGTACACAGAATGGGGGTGCTTTAGCACGTTTAGCTCTGTGCACGTGGGGGCAGCGAATGCAAACTCGATAGCTGGAGAACCAAGGGACAACGACATCCAGATGACCTGGGCGGGGGCGCGGGGAGAGGAAACTGAGAAAGTGAGGTGAGCTGAAGTGGAGTAGGCTTGCAGGGGGTTGATGGGGGTGGGGATGGAGGCCCTGGAAGGGGTCTGGGTTGTGAATGGAAACGTCCACCCTTCTAGGCATTTTTCAAGCCCCAGACACCGCTTCCGGCTTCCCCCACCCCACCCAGTCTAGAGCAGACGAGCGCGAGGAGACTCAGACACAAAGGACCGCAGCCCTGCGCAGGAATCGAGGGGGAGGGGAGGGACACCTGCCCGCGTGCACGTGCAGGGGCGCAGCCGGCGAAGACCCCGTGCTCAGTATCTAGCTTTCCCCTGCAGGCTAGTGGATCAATGCATGGCAGGGTCTGGCAAGGGCCCCGGTAGTCGGCTCCAGGGGGTGCTTGGCTGAAGGAGCAGAAAATAGGTCCACTGGGTGCCTGGCTCCCCGATAGTGTTTGCTGATCTCCTCAGCCATAGTCTTGGCAGCAGCAGTTGGTGCCTCCAGACAATCCGCCTGGGTGCTTGTGAAAGTCAGTAACTGCAAAAATCCTGCGTAGGAAAGAGAACTGTGCCAGGGAAGGGACTAGGTGGAGGAGGGAGAGGGTGTGTGGGAGCCTGAGCTGGGGAAGGGGGTAAAGACATAAGTCCTTAATCATACCACACACAGGGTACAGTGATGTTCTTGCCTAGCTGCTGCCACGGTGGGTGCAGAGGAGTAACAGAGTGATCTGAGGGGCTCTAGGCAATTCTTTTCTACTTACCAGAGTCTCAGTCTGCTTTCCCGTGATCCAAGAAAGAGATGCAGACTCGAACGCCTCCCATCCCACCGCACAAACAATTTGGATGATGTATTGATGTTTGGGAGAAACAGGTGGTCGTTCAGCTCAGTGAAAAGGTCCCCAAGGGAAGAAGCACCACAGAGGGGCTCTGTTCTTATGTTGCATCTACCTTGAGCAAGGAGGGCTAAAGCAGAGGGATCCTGTATCCTACCAACGTGATGTGGGTATGCAGGGTATAGCTTCCACGGAACTCAGTCATGTCAGCGTTAGCATGGCACCCTCCTTGGTGCTGGGCAGGAATCCTGGGTTAGGGTTGGTATTCCCACCTATTTTCTCCTCGAAGGCTCATGTCCTCTCCGGGCCTCTGTAGTATAACTTGTTTCTGGATTTTTTTTCCTCCTCTGCCTGAATCCTCGTCCTTATTGTCCTTCCTGGGAAACGATTCTTCTGGCTAGGCTTTAAGCATTGGTTTTCTGAGCTGGGGGATGGCTCAGTGTCTAACCTCAGTGCTCCCACTGCAAGATGAGGAGCAGAGATAGACGAATTAGCTCATGAGCCAGCTAGCCTGTCACACAGAGCAGCGAGCAGATGACCCTGTCCCAAACAAGGTAGAAGGCACAAACTAACACCCAAGGTTGTCCTCTAAATGCCACGTGTGCCTGCACTCTAACATATGAACACACGTACCATACTGACATTATGCGCACGTACACATACACATAGAGAAAGAGAGAAAGAGACAGAGAGACGAGAGAGACAGAAAGACAGAGAAACAGAGAGAGACAAAGAGACAGAGAGAGACAGAGGAACAGGGAGATGGAGAGAAACAGAATCAGACAGAAACAGAGATAGAGAAACTGAGACTGTAAAAGTTGGTTTCCCCCTGGGCTGTGTGCTGGGCCCTGTTTTCTCATCTTGTTTCTGCTTTTGCCTTCTCATTCTCTCAAAGATTTTGATGACCAACTCTATTCTGATGGCCATTGTCTCCAGCCTCCCGTAAGCTGGATTCCATAGGTCCCTCATCTCCATCCTTTCATTTAATTTCTTTGCCTGTATTACTAGTCTTTGAATGAAGAATGCTTTTCTCAGAAGAGTTGTCCAGGCCAGAATTTTGACTGCCATTTTGGACACATGGTGGATGCCCTATTCTTTACCCCCAATCATTCATGAAGAACTTTGGCTGTTGTCACTTCTGTTTCAGACAGTCCCTCTCTCCCCTCCCCACTGCTAGCAGCCGAGGACAAGATGCCAGTTTCCTCAAACAGCCTCAGATTGGTACATGCAGCTCTTGTTTAGGGCCCCTTGGTGGCCTGGACCTGGCTTCTTGCCTTTCATACTTTGTCTCAATTCATTTTTCATAGGGCTTCAACACACAAAATTTCCTTCATTTCCTTGAAAAATGTTTCCCTCTTCTACTGTGGTTTTGTAATGCGATACACACCCCTCCACTGGGTACATCCATCCCAAAGTTTCCTCCTTTCTCATTTGGACTCTGCCAGGCTACCTTTCAGAGGATCTCGGGGCTGCTCAGATCCTTTCCCGTAAGAGTGCAGACTGTACTGCTCAATAACAAACACCTTCTCCTCCAAAGCACTGCACTGCCATAGGAACGAGACTCCATGCTTCCTTTGTCATGGTCACAAATGCCTAGCACATGGTAGAGACTGAAACATTTGTCAGAATCAGAGCGTCTTCCAACCATGTGCCACCAAATGTTTTGATGAGCAAGATTCATTGCTACATAAAAATGTGGAATAAGGCAAAGTCAGTGTTTAAGTCCGATTTACACCATCATCTCCTTTGAATATTTAAAGTCAGTGTTACTGAGGTCTGATTCACATACACAGGATGTGCACTAAAGGAACTCACTTAAGTCTCTGAGGACGGCGCATTTGGTAAAGCATTGGCCACATAGGCATGAGGTCCTGAGTTTGATTCCTCAAAACTAACAAGTATAAGAGCTGGGAACAGTGATGCATGTCTCAAAGCACAGCGCTTAGGGTGGGTGAGTGGAGACCAGAGAGTCCTGGAGCTTTACTGCTCTTTCAGTCTCATTGAATGGGTTAGTTCCAGGGTCAGGGAGAGACTTCATCTCAAGAAAATAAGGCAGAAGCTAGGCGTGATGTACGTGCCTCTAACCCCAGCACTCAGGAGGCAGAGGCAGGTGGATTTCTGAGTTCGAGGCCAGCCTGCTCTACAGGGTGAGTTCCAGGACAGCCAGGGCTTCATAGAGAAAGCCTGTCTCAGGGGGAAAAAAAAAGCAAAACACTTGAAGAAGACATAAGAGTTTGATCTGTGACTTCTACATGTACACACACATGCACACACACACGCCTACACACACACACACACACGTGCACACACACACTTGCACACACACACTTGTACACATATGTACACACAGAGCTCATTTAGATGTATATTTTGATGAACTTTGATAAATGTGTGTACTCTTACAAAGCACTACCAAAATAAAGACATGACCATTCCTGTCACCTGCCATGCCCCTTTGCAAGCCACCAGCATCCCTTGATGTGTCCTCCGTCCCTTTGTGAGTACAATCATTACTACGGTGCTGGCTGCTGTAGAATTTCGCATAAACGGAATCGTGAAGTTAGTACCACTTGTTTGGGGGAACATTTCTACTTGGCATAAATTTTTTTAGATTTATGTCTGAGGTAAATATTGAAATTGTTCTTTGCAGCATTGAGAAGGACTCATTTGTGCAGACTGCCCATGGCGTGCAGTCATCCACCTGTAGAGACGTTTGGTTTATCTCCAGTTTGGGGGTGTTAAGTCAACATCAAACATTTCTGTATGAGACCCTGTGTAGACACACATTTTACTCTGGAGTAAGGGTGGGAAGCGTGGCATTGTTAGGTCTTCATGCAGGTCAGTGTGTCCCTAATTTTATTAGAGCCCACTAGACATTTTCCTAAGGCGCCATTTTATTCTCCTACTGAAGTGAATAAGCATTCCCGTGGTTCTGCGGACCTGCCATGACTCAGCATCTATGTGGTGGTGACTCACTGTGCAGTTAACTTGTATTTCCACACTTACTAATGAGGTGATCATTTCCTGTGCGCCCTGGCTATATGCATGCCTCCACTTGCTCTATGTTGGCTGCTGCTTTGCTTCTCTTCCCGTTTCTCTTCTTCCTCCTCTTCCTCCTCTTCCTCCTTCCCTATATTCTCCTTCATCGCCAAGATGTAAAAGCATTTCACTTTGGATACAAATCTCAATAAAACAACACTTTGCCCTCCTCCATCCTGATTTATAGCTCTCCTTTTTTTTTTTTATTTTCTTAAGGGTATCTTTCAAGGAACAGAACAGACGATTTTAATTTGTATGGAATTTTTATCCTTTGGATACGTTTTCTTTTTCCATTTCCTTCCAGGGGTTTTATAGCTATAAACTTTGGGCTGAAAATAATGACCCATCTTGAGTTGTCTTCTATGTATGATGTGGAGTGAAAATGGAGATTTATAGTTCTCTCTACTAGCGACTAGTGATTTTTTTTTTTTTTAAAGCATCATTGTTTAAAATTATTTTTCCCACTTTTATCCTTGGCAGTTCAACTGTTTGTTAACTTTTCTAAAATGCTGAAAACTCAGCTGTCCACATGTGTATGAATCCCAACGCCACCCCCACCCCCAGTCTGAATCACTGTCTGCACGCCAACACTACGCCCCGATGTTTAGTACGCTTTCTAGCATTCATAAGATCAGACAGCGGAGTCCTATAACTTTGTTCTTTATCCAAAATGAGGTGACTACATCACCAATCCTTTGTATTTCCATGAATTAATTAGTTAAATTTGATGATCAAGGGTGAACATCACTTGCTGTTTTTCTCAGAGAACTCAGGTTCAGTTCCCAACACCCACATCAGGATGCCAACAGCCCTCTGCAATTCCAGTTCCAGGATCTGACACCTTCTTCTGGCCTCTTCATAGACCATGCAAGCACCTGGTGCACATACATACATGCTACTACTCACACAGAGAATAAAAATAGAAAATTAATTAATTTATCAAACCCATCAATAATTAATATTTTCAATTAAATTATATTGATAATAGAGATTAGTTTGAGAGAGATTTTTATATTAACATTCTGGCTTCTAATGCATGAGCAAGGCACATGCTGGCACTTGAGTTTTCTCTAGTTCCTTTCAACAATGCTTTTGCACGATAGTCGTTAGTATACAGGTCTCATAAGTATTGCTACACTTATCCTCAATCACTTGATGATTTAGATGCGATTGCAGTCATGTTGTGTTTAACGTTCTCCCATTTCCATTGGTTCTGCATGTGAACATCAGCCTAGATGCTGTGCTAAGCCAAATTCATTTCTCTTACGTGCACTAAGGCAGTCATCTGTTTTTCTCCTGTGTCTTGTGGCTCTGCTGAGTGCCAGCAGTCCTTTCGATGTTAAAATAATCATTGCATTCTTGTTGTAAACTGTGTTCGAGCATGATCTGTTACCTTTTTTAGGAACTTAATTTGCTAATATGCATTCAACACCTTTGTATCCATATTTAGAAAGGGCACTGATTTAAAGTTTTGCCATCATAGCATTGTTGTCCTAGAAAACAGTGGCAAATGCACAAGTTTCTTTAAAATGTTTCACGAGAATGGTATTATTTCTTCCTCAAAGTTTTGATAGAACTCAGAATTCCCAGCAGTTTCCAAAAGTAGTCCAAAACTTTGATCATTTTTGTATTAGTATTATGTGACTGGACATTCTCAAAATGACAATTTAAGAATAAAATCAAAGTATCCATCAACTCTGAAAAACACCAAAAACGTTCCATCCTGCATCATCAAATACACCATCAAGATTTAATTCTCTGTGGAAAATTTAAAAAGCTGCACAATCATTTCATTAGTATGCAAATTTACTTTAATATTTAATAAGTAAAAACTATATGTATATCAAGGAATGTTTTGAAATAAATTTCTTTATGATTTACTAGCAAATATTTAATCCGCTTATCCACTTTATAATAGCTATAATATATAATATATCTTAGGGGTTATATAAACATTTCTTAGGCGAGAAGAGGTTGCAGGTGGAAAGAATTTAGGGAGTCTTGCTCCATTCTACACGTCTGGCTGCCTGGACATGCTCCCACTGTGAGCTCTGCTCCAGTGTGTCAGGACTCCAGCGCAGTCTTTGAGCCTCTTCTCCCTGGGCTTCCAGACAGAGCACCCAGTCTGTTGCAGGAACCACCTAATGTGCATGCCCTTTCTCTCTCAACACAGATCAGCCCCGTTTGTTCTCTGCTGATGGCAATATTTTTGTTTCCTTTGTCTAACTTTTTGACAGTAGTTTATTTATTATTAATTATAGGAAGGCAAATCTGTTATCAGAGACATTGATGTGTTCCATGATAATTATACACATGCACACATATATAATAAAATATGTAAATATAACATATTACATATATTATTTACCAACTTTAACTTGCAAAATTCTTACATTGTCTACATTTTTATAGAGGAATCACCAAGAGTAAAAGAAAAATACCTAATAAAAAGTGAAGATGTGTGACCTCAAAAAAAAAAATATGGCTTCACTACATTCATCTTCCTGTCTAATAACCCTTTGTAAACAAGAAACAAGATTGGTGTCTCTGACTTGGTGATAGTGAAGCTGTGCTAACTAAAGGGATGCTTTATTATCCTTCATGGATCAGCCATTTAGGGGCATTCTTCAGGATTCTGCCTCAGCAAAGATAATGTTTGCCATTAAATATTTTTCAAAATTTGACGTTTTTTATTTTTTAAAAATATATGAATATATTGGTCTATTTCTGGTATTCTGACACAGTGCTTACTAACTGGCATTTACTGACTTTCTATAGGTCACACACTACTAGTACTACAGCATGACAGTTATGTTTACAGGTCATCTTTTTTGAGTCTTTATAATACTGTGACTTAGGATCCTCTATTATCACAAGGTAGGTGCAGAAAAAAAGAATTATAGATAGAAAATAATATGCTCAAGGCCACTCAACCAGAAAGATAAGGAGCTGACATTTGAATCAAATCACTTTGATTAGAAATTTGCAGTTTGACCATTAGGCTTTCCATAGTCTGTCCTTCCTCAGCCACCATAGTTTTTCAAAAAAATATTCCTAAATACCAGTTGAAGTACTGTAGTGAGAATTTTGGTTTCTTGGAAAAACACCGAAATACTATGGGAATATGTTTCTGTCTTAATCCTAGGTGTGGGATATAGAACTGCTGATTTTGCTTTGTCACGTGCTCTAGGAAGGGTGTGATTTTGCCAGCTGCAGATAGTTTCTGTGAGTGTGTGACATTTGGAATCCTGGGGACTCTTCAGAGATTATATAAATGTTAGTGCCCCAGAGAATGGACTGCTGGCTATTGGTCACTGTTGGTTGCTGTTTGTTAAGTAGTCATGTGTACAAAGAAGAAAGAAGAACAATTAGATATCCTGATGGGAAGAATAAACTTGTCCCAAGGAAATTGATGCCCCCAATCAGCAGGAAGCAGTCTAATGATAATGGTGCTCCCTTTCCTCTCTGTCCTTTGTTTCTCTTCTATCTAGTGTTGGGGGTTGAAAGGGTAGAAAGGGGGTGGAGAAGGGTAGAATAAAAAAGAACCCACAAAGTAGCCAAAGTCTGGCTACAAAGTACTCAAAGTATAGTGGATACAGACTGAATACTGTAAGACTGTAGCAATTCGAGAGTGAAACAACAGCCTGTTATTTCATCAGCAATGCAGAACGTTTCATAGCAACCTCACATGGATGCTGCAAGGGTAGAAAGGAAGGGTGCACATCTTAGACACTTAAGGTACTAGTAAGGAAAATGTGCCCCGAAAGTTCAGGCTTACATTTGGTGTAGCAATGACTAGAGCACCTATGTGGAGCTACTCAGTGCTTTCCTAGTGCAGAACACAAAGCATTTAAATATACCACAGAGTACGTCTGTCACTGGTCTTAGGGGTTAATTGTTCAGCAAATAATACATGTAAGAAGCCCATGAGACGAAGAGTTGGACATACACAGGAGCTGAGTATAGAGAAGATTCTAAGGGAAGACAGGCCAGACTACTGTTGGCTGGCAGATAGAAGCAACAGGAGTTCAGCAAGGGCATTCTAGGCAAATAGAACAATGTGGACAACAACACAGAGGCGTGAAGCAGCTCACATTCTCTTTGATCAGCCATTTGACATGCATGTGCCATGTGTATGGATCGTTTGAATATGTTCAAAATCCTGGCTTCCTCTTCCAATGAGTTTACAATACAATTCAGCAGAGAAGGTACAATTAGAAGGTATAAATGCATATAATGAGATATTATACATACCTAGTACGTTATGTGTTAAATGAAGAATGTTAGGTAGTGCAAATGTCTGAGTCAGACCTGCAGGAAGGCAGAGCAGAGCATGCCCCCCTTTGCATGCTACGAAATGGGATTGGCACGTTAGTGTAAGTTGAATCTATGGATTGGGGGGAGATGTTTCAAGGGTGTGAGGAATAGCCATCAATAGAACTAAGTAGGAGACAGACACATTCTTCTTTTTGCAGAGCTTAGCAACTGAACCCAGAGCCTTGAACATTCTTGACCCAAGCTCTACCATTGAGCTGTATCCCTAAGAGGCATCTCCAAGGCAGGTGAAGAAAAACAGAAGGGATGAAAAGGCAGGCATCAATACTTCATACTGGACTGTCAATACCTGAACTTTGACCTTAGCATCTGAGTCTACCTAAAAGTTGGTGGGAGAATTTTTTGTTTGTTTATTTCAAGAGAGAATTTCTCTGTGTAACCCTGGCTGCCCTGGAACTTTCTCTGTAGACCAGGTTGGCCTCAAACTCAGAGATATACCTGGCTCTGCCTTTTGGGTGCTGGGATTTAAGTCATGCACAACTGCCTGGCATTTTTTTGTGGGGGAATTCTTAAAGGATCATGAGCAAGGAACTGATGAGATTAAAATAACATCCCGCTTTCGTAAACTTGGGTCAGTTATACAGAACTAAACATGTTAAAACAACAACAACAGCACTTCTCACAACCCCTCAGCACCCACCCACTAAGTACGGTCCTTAGGATGAGTGCCATGCATAGGGTGAGCGTCACACAGAGGGCTTGATATATAAATAAGACCCACATGCAGCACCATTCTATAAGCTGGAACCCTAGACTGAACAAAAAAAAGCCTGCTGAGCTCAGTATTCATCATCTGCTGCTTCCTGATGGTGGATGCCTGGGCCCAGCTGCTGCAAGCGCCCGCTGCTGTGCTTTCCCCGCAATGACCCACTATACTCTCAAACCGTGAGCCAAAATAAAATCTCCCTCTCAAGATGCTACGTCAAACATTTTGTCCTAATAAGAAAAGTAGCTTGAGGGATAGACAGAGCCAGGAAAGGCGGTTTATGAAGCAACATAGTTAGTTCAGGAGCTCAGATCTGAGAGTGTGGAGTTGGTTGAGGGAGAAGACATGGAAAATGAAGGGTGTGTGTGGCAGTTCTTATACTCACAGTATGGAAGATATTGGGAACAAAGATGGTGTCTAGGAGCAGAATGAACACCGAGGTTGACTAGAATGGAGATTTTACCCATGGCAAAGACTTAGAATTCACATTCCTGAGTGCACTAGACATGGATCTACTATAGGTATGAGAAGGCATTTTCTGGACAGAGCCAGACTCATGGTGCTTATGTTCTGGGAGAAGGTAGCCGGACACTGTTCACCCTAACCTCACATTATTGATCTACTCCTTGATTGCAATTGATAAATTATTAGGTAGAAAGCTGGCTGCTCCCATTTTTACAGATAAGGAAACTGAGGTTCAGATGGTGAAGAACAGTATCCAGTTTTCTGAAAGGAATCAGAGTGGAGCCATGAGAGCAAGGCCGAAGCCTCTCCGGCATGTTTCTCATAGGTTATAATGTTAACACAATGCTCCATGGGGATCTCCCTTTCCATCTTCCATACTGATGGGAGTTAGGGCATGAGGTGATGTCACAAAATGGCTTTGCCTTGTTTTCTTGCTTGTTTGGTTGCCTTCTCCCACTATATCACAATTTCTTAGCCTCACAGAGAAAGGGAAATTTACAAAAAACACCTGACGACTGTGGTGCCCAGTTATTTCTCATTGTTGAAAGGCACCTGGCACAATCATGGTGGCTCTGTGGGACCATAACCAGCTTTGACAGTTTAAATTTGAAAAATTTAAAACCCCTTCTAAAGCCTGTTAAACTAGTCAGAAAACCTGGACCCTTTGAGAAACCTCACAGACTAGGGACACAGAAGCCAGGAAGGAGTATGTTGGTGGCACCTGGGACCCAGGTGCAGATGGAAGCTGGAGAGATGTAGCTCCCCAGATTCTCAGGTTCCTCAGCCTTTGACTCAGTTTTTCTACCTCCTCCCAGTCAGTGGGTCTTTAGAAACTTGGCAGTTTTGGCAGGAGCCAAAGGAAAAATGCACCAGAGGCATTTTGCTGCCCCGTGTGGGAATTCACTGGCTTGTCACTTACCGAGGTTTAAGAGCCTGTGGCAGACACAGAACATGTAGAGGGCTCAGAACTAGCTCCCAGGGCAGCAGAAAGCATCTTTACCTCTTTTGTAGGCACATGGCTGGCTTGTAGCACTGCTGGGGTGAATGGGCCCAGGGATATTTGAATAAGCCCAGGAATTCTATTTCGATGGTCTGCTTTTTTCCTGCCTTTGTTCTTTTTCCAGTTGGCTGTTTTTGACCACCCAGAAGGACCTGGGCTTTTAGTCTACAGAGGGCATAGAGGTACAGACAACTCCAGCCATAGAGGCTGTTTCCTACCTACTTAGGTCTTCCTGCTACAGTTCTCATTTCCACATAGGGTCCTTTCCCTGGTTCCTGTGCTTTTCTAGTTCTGGGCTTCATCTCTCTGGCCTTCTTGCCAGGAATCAAATGTTTGAGCTCATTTTATTCGAATTGGCTCCTGAAGAGGAGGCATTCTTACAGCCACTCTCTGATACACACCTACAGTCACTAGAGAGGAAAAACAAAGGTATCAGACACCCAGCAAGATTGAATTGATTGCCTGTAGGGCTTGCTTCCAGGGACTTGCCCCAGAAGAGATGTGACAGTAACCTAGAACTCTGTTGCTGTGGTTTGGGTGCTCCAGAATACCCATGCATGGCCTCTTTATGAACCTCTTATTGAGAGAGAGAGAGAGAGAGAGAGAGAGAGAGAGAGAGAGAGAGAGAGAGAGAGAGAGAGAGAATCTCCAGAAGCAGCTTCCAAGCAGAGCAGCTCAAGTTTCAGGTTTCTCTGGGGAATGAAGTGGGGCCTGCTGTCCTGGCTGCAGCCTTAATGAGCCTGGTTTACTAGGACAGCTTCCTGTGGGTTCACTGTGGTTGGGAATGATAGAATTCTTATTGACAGAGGCTTTCTAAGCCCTTTAGATGTCTGCTCATGCCTCTATCTTGGAGGTGCAGCTTCTCCATAACCTCTGGCAACCTTGCTGTTATTACTGACAGCTGGCTGCTGGCTGCTGACCCACTAGGCTCCACTCTGTTGGAATCTCAAGATCTGGCTTCAGGGGTTCAGTGCAAGGGTCTGCATGTGTATCTACTGCGCTTCCAGTGAGATACGTCTGTAACTATTTTTTTCCTGAAAGAGATCTCTCTCTGTGGATGCATGCTATAACTTTACTCTCCTCTCTCTGTATGCCTACGTCTGCCCTACACAAACAGTTCCCACCAGCCTATGTGGTTACTCTTTGAAATGGGGCTAGTCCTGGTTCAGATTTCCTCTCTGCATTATTGTGTGAAGTGCACATCAAGTTTTATAGAAGGTAAAATAGCATATTTAAAATTTTTATCTGAATGGCTCGATGAAATGATTGTATTTGAATATATTGCAAGCAAAAACAAGAGTGTGAAGTTATAATAATACCTCTTCTAGCTAGGGAGTAGTGCCGCCCATGGTGGGCAGGTGATCAAGATAATCCCCCATAGAAATGCCTGAAGCCTGGTCCCTCTGCTAAGTCAGGATTCTGCTCTCGAAGGATGAACCTTGTACTGACACATACACCATTGTTTCTAGTTGCTAGAAGACCAACTTTGGTCAATACACACTCCACTGCCAGGATATTCTTCAGGCTTCCTTCTGTGTCCATGGTATTCTTCGTTGCTTTCACAGGCTCAAAGCAATGAAGCAGGCTGACTAACTCCTCTGAAACCATGAACCCAAATAAGCCTTTCTCCCCTTAAGATGTATTTCTCTTGAGTGTTTGTCCTAGGGTCAAAGACTAACATATTGATAATCTTTGACAATTTATTTTCTCCAAAAATGCTGATCATCAACAGGTTGCTGTACTGTGCTTTGGGCCTCCATCGGTGTGCTCTTTATCGTTCCTTGAAATTCATAGGTGGAAGGAGGCACTTTGAACCGTGTGGCCTGGCTGCCATGTGATTAGATGCTCGTGGCTGCCATGTAACATCGAGTCCAGGGGCTGACGCAGTGGGTAAACTGTTTGTGGCGGATCAGCGAGGGTCAAAGTTCTTGTCCCCAGAAACCCACATATATAGCAAGTCAGAGTGGTAGCCTAACTCTTGTTTAAGCCTCAGAAGAAGGAGCAGGGGATCCCCAAAGCAAGCAGGCTAGCAAGAGAGCTCTGGTTCTGAGAAACCTGCCTCAATGAGTCAGGTAGAACAGCTATAGGGAGTGATTCCCAGTATCAGCCTCAGGCCTCCACATGCACGAGCACACCCATATACACATGCAGGTGCACATGTACAAAAATAAGCATGTAAAAACACACACACACACACACACACACACACACACTGGAAATAGAGGAATAAAAACAGTCAGCATGCCCAGAATTATTCTTCACACTCCACTTAGTGTTTGAGGTGATACGGGGTGTCCTCTGGCTTTGGCGTCCTGGAATAGATGTGAAGAGGTTAAGATGCCAAGGTGGAACTGGATGAGGGGAAGCTGGAAGCCGCTGGCCGCTCACTTTCGTTGTTCTCTCTTGGCTTTTGGAACAGACACCGATGGGCACTTGCTGGAGTGGACAGCCTTGCAAAGTGGCCCGATCAGATTCCCCAGCCTCTAGGTCACTGGGCAGGGCGGCGCCTGGCCGGAGCCTCTGTTCCTCTCATCTGACCTTGTGAGGTGTGACCAGTGGATCTGCACTTGTGCCTGCACTGGGACATCAACTGACTAGACACACTAGGGGCAGGCGAGCCCACGAATGACACACCCTTCCTGGTCCTATTCTTTTCCTCTTTTATTTTTCAGAGACCCAGGAACACAGAGTATTCCTCTGTGGGGGGGGGGGGAAATGGATAGATGGGTGGTTGAGCTGCTTGTATCAAAATGGTAAATATTCACTTGTAAAATAAACCTACTTTGGCCAGTATGATTTATCTAAGTTCCTGGACAAGCTGCCAGGGACATTAAGTATTAGTCTGTAGCAAAATAATTAAAATAAACAAAAACAAAAAACAAACTTCAGGGGCTTAGCAGCAAGTTGACAACATTAGTTTTACAGCAGACTCACTCTGCGCTCAAATATATATATATATATATATATATATATATATATATATATATTTCTTTTACAATTATAAAATACAGTTTATCGCGATGGTGCGGTTTGCACTCCTTTTTGCCAGGGCACGATCCTCCTCTGTACACCTCCTTATTGCCTTCACTGTCTTCTCCACCAGCTTCACCCCTCCTCTGAAGTATCCATGGATGTCCTACTTTATCTCTTTTCCTGTGCTCATTTAATTATGCCCACGCACCATTACATACAAATCCCGTAACTGTTTCTTAGTGCATGTTAATTAAAGTGACCTACAGTGATATAGCATTCTTGTCATTTTTATCATTCAATGACACTAACTGGAATCCTTACAAGGATATTTTCTGTAACATTGGCCCATCCTTTTTCACCGCTGTATAATGTTCCACTGTGTGGCATATTGCCATTTTCCAACCAACTTAGCAAGAGGCATTCTCTGGGCTTCTTTTACACACTATGATCATCATCTGCCCGTCTGTTCTGCTGTTGTGGTTGGTTTTGATTTTGTTTGGTTGGTTTTAGTTTTGGTGTCAATATTCTCACAGATATAAGCTAAGCACCCAAGAATAAATTATAAAAAATATATGTGTATGTGTATATATCATTATATTACTTTCTAAAAAGACCGTGTATTTTTTATTTGAGTAACATCTGAAAGGACACATTCCTTACTCCACCTTTCTATAGAAATAGCTTGCCAGTATGATAGATACACACAGAAAACACAGTTCTAGGCCAATGGTTCTCAACTTTCTTAATGCTGCAACCCTTTAATACAGTTTCTCATAAAATTATTTTTGTTGCTACTTCATAACTGTAATTTTGCTAAATTTTAGAAACCATAATGTAAACATCTGTATTTTCTGATGGTTTTAGGTGACCCCTGTAAAAGGGTCCCCAGGGGTCTCGACCCACAGGTTGCGAATAACTGCTCTAGACACTAGGTTCTTAGCCACTTTTTGGAGGTCAGAGACACATTCTCAGATCTATCTCTCTCTCTCTCTCTCTCTCTCTCTCTCTCTCTCTCTCTCTCTCTCTCTCTTTCTCTCAATGAACAAAATAGGTTACATAAGACCATGAAGTAAAGTCAAGTATATTATATGTAGTCATCAAATATTAAAAACACAATTTTGTATAGAAATGTATGTGTCTCTATTAACACAATAACCATCCAGGTCTAGTTGCAGGCCTGATGTCCACCATAAATTCACAGGCAGGTTGACTGTAATTCATACTTTAAGATACATGTACCAACTGTAGCATTCTGTAGTTGGTCACAGACACCCATCACTAAAGACCTGAGACAGTAATGAAAATAAGATATCATATTTGCTATGCTTCTTCAGTTGCTTCCTGTCCGATAGTTGGTCACAATGCTAAGTAACTCAGCTGGGGTCAGTCCTATCTGCGATCCTGGTAGATCCCAACCGTGGAGGAAAGGACTAGGGGTCTGCTTTTCCTAGGACAGGCTCCCTACCTCTTCCGATGTTCTGTGATGTCTTTTCAATCTGCTGTGGCTGGGGGTGGAGGGCTCACCATCCTTCACCCTGTCAGAGCATGTCTCTCAGCAAGGCTCCCCAATGCTATGCAGTTCTGAGGAGGGCCTGAGAGCCAGTTGTCTCAAAAAGGGAAGAGAACGGCAAACATCTAACGGGGCATGTCAGCCTTACTTTTTCCTGGGCTGAGGCCAGCAAGGATGAGCTGTGTGCGCTCAGTGGGCGTGCTCACTGGGCCCTGGCTCTACCACCCTTGATCTTCAGCTAGCTTTTCTCAGAAAGGGGTCATTCATTCTGCAGACCTTTCCTGCGTGTTGTGTTCACACCTCACAGACTTTTTCCCAACCTCCCCATTATCCAGGTTCTATTCTCATCCCTCCTTGGTTCTAGTTGTCCCTTATTCAAGCATAGATGCTGTTCTCCTGAGGCTGCTTGGCTTTGACCTCTCTGTGCTTCCTTTCTCAGGGCAGCCAGTTTACCTGAGTCTGGGTCTTTTTTGACTCCCTAGGCCACAAGTTGGCCTAGACTGTTGGGTTGTAGAAATGACCTGTGCATAAAGATGGTTCCCATAGCCACCTGGACCATGTTAGGGTAGGGAAACTGTGTAAGTGACACACACTTCCCAGCCTACAGGGTGACTATAGATCCTTTCCTTTCTAGAAAGTGCCACCAGCCAGGGGACAGACTGGGACGAATACTTGGCCTCAGGCAACTTGGAGCCCAGAGAAAACTTTCCTCGCATGTGTATTTTCTCACAGAATTGTAAAGCCCAGAGGCTCCCAGTGCCAGAGGCTGCGGAGTTTGTGTGTTTCTGGACTATTCATTAGTGATTACATACCCCCCGAACACCTGCAAGACCAATTCATAAAGCCAGCATTCATGAGCTTTGGCAAGGGTTTCATGGGAACTGCAGGGTGCGGGGTACAGTCATTGTATCTGCAGATAAAACACATTCTCTTACCAAGGAGGCCTCTGAAAATAGGAGCAGGCTGCAATTCCAGTTCAACACCACGGGGTATTAAAAAGAAAAGTGTTACTTCACCTCAGCTCTTTAGAAAGCCGGTTCGCTGTGCGGCTGTGGCATTCCTGGACAAATTCTCTTTCAAGACCCTCTCTTGGTAAGAAGTGCGGAGCAGTGGGCGCTGCGTGCCTTGTGACAGGGGACTGCCAGGCTGTCAGGGCAGTGTAGCATGTTCCCCTGCAAGTCCCACTGAGTTACCTCAGGACAACAGGAAGCGTGGAGCCTGGGTGGCCTGCTGTGTAATTCTGGGTGACAGGTTGTTGCTGCCATGTATAAAAATGGTGCCATAATTAATCCAAAAAGGTCAGGAATAATAAAATACACACACACACACACACACACACACACACACACACACACACACACCATCTTTATACAAAATACAGAAGCAATCTTTTACAAAAGTCATTTGCACCTTTGATTTTTTTTTGCGCGAGCCCCATGAAGGAAAGAGATGCAGGGCAGAGAGGCTGCAGAGAAGGAGGCTGTATCCTGGCTACAGAGACGGTGGGTGTATCCTGGCTAAGCCTGCTGTGGCAGTCAGCAGTGCTTGGCGACCATTCTGTGGGACTGAGACCATGAGCCTTGTCTAAGCATCTGAAAACACAGGCTTGTCTAAGCGTCTGAAACAGGAGACATTTACCTCTGCAGCAACATCAGGTTCCTTTTGACTCACTCTTGGACCTGTCTGGATGATTTGGCAGGTTTTGTTTGTTTCTTTTCTTTTCTTTTCTTTTCTTTTCTTTTCTTTTCTTTTCTTTTCTTTTCTTTTCTTTCCTTTTCTTTACTTTACTTTTCTTTTCTTCTCTTTTCTTTCCTTCCTTCCTTCCTTCCTTCCTTCCTTCCTTCCTTCCTTCCTTCCTTCCTTTCTTTCTTTCTTTCTTTCTTTCTTTCTTTCTTTCTTTCTTTCTTGTGTGTTACATGTAGGTAATGTATGCATGTGTGGCATACATACGTGATTGTGGTGTGTGTGTGTGTGTGTGTGTGCATGTGTATCCACAGTACAGTATGTAGTGTGCATTTGTATATGGTGTGTCTGTGTGGCTCCTGTGCCCATGTGTGGTGTGTGTGGTGTGTGCGTGTTCAGTGTGTGATGTAGTGTGTGTAGTATGCATTTGTTTGTGGCGTGTCTGTGTGGCTCGTGTGTTTGTGTGCATGCATGCACCTATGTCTGTGTGTGTATGACGCAGGGACAGAGAGGGCCCCATAATCCCCCTCTGTTCCACCAGTGTAACTTGAAGTTCCTTAACTTTAAGAGTTAAGGAAACTCTTGAAGTGCCCAGCTCTTTGGGGTGTGCGGTATGTCTCATCTCTGTATGTATACACAAACATCATTACACACCGAGGTTGGGAAGGACTTTTCATAGCCCCCCGCCCCCCAGATTCATAAGTGTGAGGTAGGGTCCCTTGTTGTTACCCTCCCACAATCACACAGAGAACAAGAATTTTGTGCCTCTTGTGATTGAGTTCACTAGCATGAGTGAGCAACAATCAAACAGTTACAACTGTGAATGGATCTCCAGGGATGTGACCTATGTCACTGCCCTAAAGGGTAGGGATGCTGAAGTCCTAGGCAAATGAGACACCCATGGCCAAGGATGTGCAGCTGAGGGTAGGTGGCAGCAATGGGACCGTGGAATCGCAGGGGTCACTCCGTTCTGCTGGGGAGTGGCTATGATGTGGATTCTGAAGCTCAAAGTCTCAGGTTTGAGCCACAGCTCAGCCACACACTGCAATGTGATCTCAGGCCCAGTCTTCTCAGTCTCTGCCTATTCTCAGAGTGGAAGGAGCTTTCTCATCTTCCAACGGTACAGCACTAGCTTTTCATATCAGAGGGCTGTTACAAGTATTAGTTAAACACATTAGCATACACAAAGCACTTTTGGCAGTGCCCAGCTGTGTGAATGTTAACTGTCCCCAGTTGAATTATGCAGATCACCGGTCACTGATGAACTGTGCACATCATCCATCCGGCTTCTCCTCCTGGTGACTCTGCTCCGTGTTTAGCAACCAGAAATTATCCAGTGCTCATGGCAGGCCAGATAATGTGCAAGCCTCGACCCTTTTAACACAACAGCTCTTCACTTTACAAAGGAGGACACTGAGATCCAAGACAGTGATTAGCTTAAGATCACACCACTAAAAGGTAGCAGGTCTAGACTCTAATTCACATGGACTCCAGTGGTCATGCATTCACAGTCAGCAAGCTAGCCTACTCCTGAAGAGTTAAGTGTTCACTAAGTTTGTGTTTTCTCTTGTAATGTTCTTACTGTCCTGAGTCATAATCTTGAAAAAACTGGTGTGTGTGGATGGTGTATAATATGTATGTGTATGTGGTATGTGTGTAAATGTGTGTGTGAGAGTATGTGTGTGAGTGAGTGTGTGTGAGTGTGTGTCAGAGTGTATGAGTGTGTGTGTGTGTGTGTGTGTGTGTGTGTGTGTGTGTGTGTGTGTGTATTACATGTAGAGGCCGGAGGTTGGACTGAATATCTGCCTCAATCACTCTCCACCTTATCTTTTTTTTTTTTTTTTTTGGTTTTTCGAGACAGGGTTTCTCTGTGTAGCCCTGGCTGTCCTGGAACTCACTCTGTAGACCAGACTGGCCTCGAACTCAGAAATCCACCTGCCTCTGCCTCCCAAGTGCTGGGAAAGGCATGTGCCATCACTGCCCGGCCCACCTTATCTTTTGATAGAGTCTCTCCCTGGACCCAAGCTCACTGATTGCCTAGGATTCTGACCAGTAAACTGAGGGAATCTATCTGTCTCTACCCTACCCCTCAAGCGTTGAGGCTACAACACATCTGGCTTTTCCGTGAGCCCTAGGATCTGAACTTAGGTTCTCGTGCTTGTGTGGCAGGCCCTTTGCCCACTGAGCCAGCTCCTCAACCCCTCTGATTAATACTTTTGAAACAGTGCTCTAGGTAATGCTGACAATGAGACTCATGTGTGCAGAGTGACTATATGGGGCTGTCCACTTGGGATTTATCCCAACCTGAGTCCAGGGCCTGCTGTTAGCCCTCATGTCTCCATGGCTGTTCAAAACCTTAAGTCTTCCCATCTGGGAAATGGAAATAACAAGGCTTTTCTTGAGGAGACTTTTCCATGTTAAAGTGACAACTGTTGAGGGCCAGAAGCACCCTTTATTACTATTAGCAGTGGCCAGCTTCTCAAAGGAGCCAATTTATCATTCTGAGGAAGGAGACATCGAGAATTCAAACAGAGAGTTCTGTTAACTACAGTAACACCCACGGCAACAGACACATAAAAGCATGATTGCAGCCAGCCATTATTTAAATCACTCATTCTATACAAAATGTCCATCAAATCCAGGATTCACCCTTTCCAGTCTCTCCTCCTGGTAGGAGTTTTTGTTTCCTGTGGATGGTCTTTCAGCCTCCCCCTGGCTGTGTGTGGAGATGCAGGGCTTAAAAAGAGCAACTTTGTGAAGGGAGGGATACCCTATGCTGCTCCTGCCATTGCCTGCTAAGTCCAGGCTTGAGCCAGCTGGTCCAGCATACCCGGTCAACCTCACATTGTATGAACAGGAAAGGTTGTCGGTTACCTAATAATGATGAAAGTCTAGATAATTTGGGCAGGATAAAGAGCTTGCTCTCTTCTAGCTGCTCTGGTTCATTATCTGGTTAAATTAGGTTATAAAACCGGTTTTGTCAGGGTCTCTAATGATCTGGAAAAGCAGGTAACTGTGTCTTTTTAAGAACTCTTTGCCTTGAATTATTCATCGGCCCAGCCTCAGTACCCTGGGAAGACTCCCAATTCCTCACCTGCCTTTCTGTGCAAAGCTTTGGAACTTGACTCTCAGGATGGTCTATTCACAGCTTCCCAGAGATGCAAAATATTCAAACCACCTCTGTAATTTTTTTTTCCTTCTACAAACAGAGAGAACCAAGTTGGAGCCATGGGGGATGACGGTGCCTGACTTGGAAGATGGGTAGCTGATGTCCCTGGGAGACACAAACAAACACGTGCATAACTACAATAGCAAGCAAGGGGCCCTTTTAGAGGCAGCACAGTAAAATGCAAGGCAGGAGATAATGAGATAAGCAAGCAGCAACTTTCAGGTTTCTTAATTCTGTGGAAAAGGAGGGAGGGGGACCGAACAGAAAGTCTCCCACAGGAGCTTAGCAGGGGGATCAACAGCCTAGCTACCAAGCTTGCTAGGGGGGATATTGGGGGAGGGGTGCTACGGAGGGGGAGAGAGTTCTCTCCAGTGACCTCAGTGACATACATGGACATGGAAAAACTTCTCTAGGAGGTGGTGAGTGGGGTGGTATGAAAACCATACACACAAGTATCTTTCTCTCAGCTCCTTGTTTATGTGTTTCCCACTTAACTGGCATCTGCATGAGAGAAATACAAGGCACCTCCCAAGGTGACAGGTCAACCATTTCCTGGTGATTCTGGAGAAAACATAGTCCCTCCCCACTTTTCTCTCTTTATTTGTATTTAATGCATATGGGTGTTTTGCCTGCACAGATGTGTGCGCACCATGTGCATGCAGTGCTCAAGAAAGCCAGAAGAGGGCATCAGATCCTCTGAACTGGAGTTACAGAGTGTTATTTGCTGTCTTGTGGGTTCTGGGAACTACACTCTGGTCCTCCGAGAGAGCAACTACTGCTCACTCTTAACTTCTGAGTCATCTCCTCAGCCCCGAGGTCACCATTTCTTCAGAATACACTTGAACCAGACATGACACTGGGGGCTTTGCCTTCACTTCGCGCCTCTGAGCACACTGTGGGTGATGTTGTTAGCCTCTGGTCACAGGTAAAGAGGCTGAAGCTACAGGGTGGGTGTGTGCAGTAATGGAGACTTGGTTCCTGTCTGTTTTGTATATCTGCCTTCTGCCAGACTCCTTTCCATGAACTCCTTACATGGAGCTACTTGTAATTTAAAAGGGAATCGTACGCTAACCCACATATAGGAGAGTGTGGAATATACCTCAGCTCAAACACAAACCCTCTCTGAGGCCTTCTCTGGCTTTCCCATCCAGAATGTCCCTACCCTCCCTCTAGTGCCATAGCCAATCAACACAAGAGTTTCTTCACCTAAATTTCACTTGCTAGACAGGGACATCCTGGAAAGCAAGAAGGCTGACGCCAGCAGCAAGCTCTTTGCTTTGTACACATTACCTACTTCATGTTCCCGTGCAAATTGTCACAGTGAGCAAGGCCTTTTCAAGGGTAGCAATGTTTGCTTATCCTTCAGAAAGGGAGAAAATCGTCTGCCTAACTGTGATCCTGTCTGAGCTGGTGCAACTCAAGCAATGGTGGAGCGGTGGAGTGGCAACCTGTAGGTGGTCATTCATGAATGAACTAAGTCCTTAATGGTGGGGAAAGTCAAAACTTGGCAAGATCTGCCCTTGCTTGGTGGAGGCCGAAATGGCAGAGCCATTGCTCTGTTTTCCTTCTGTCCAAGGCCAAGGTGAAGACCCTAAAATATCATGACCCACACCTACACCAGGTCCGGCTTTCTTTTTAAATATTTGGCAATTTTGGAAAAGGCAAGGCTCATTAATTTATTAGTATTTTTATTATTTTCATTAATTTTAGGTTTAAATGGCAGTATATAAATGGGAGAATCAAGGACAATGCATTTTGAGTTATCTCCACTTCCGCTGGCTAGATTTTACTTCCCGAAGGTTCTACAAACTCTCCAAACATCTATACCAAATGAGGACCAGGAGATCAAACACATGAATCTGTGTGTGTGTGCTTTTATATCTAAACCACATGGTTAGACATTCTGAGGTCTGGGCTATGCAGTTTAACTTAGCAGACAAGCATTTTCTCAGGACTTGAGTGGTCCCCAAACTCCACCCTGAAAAAGCTGATTTTTTTTTGTACCCATATTGCCTCTACATTGCTTTGGACATAATTGGCTTTCAAACAGTGATATCAATGGAGTCATCTCAGTGCTGGGGATATCCCCCAAGGGCTTGGTCCCATTCCCATGGCCTCCCATTGGTTTGGAGTACAACATTCCTGGTACAGAGCTGGAAAGGCAGCTCAGATACGTAAGGGTCTTACTGTGCGAGCACAGAGACCAGAAGTTTGAATCGCTAACATCCATGTTAAAAGCTGTGCGTGGATGTGCATGCATGCCTGTTACCCTAGCATTGGAGGCAGGGGTAGCGTAGGCAAACATTGACTGGCCAGTCTGCCCAGCTGAAATGGTGGAACTTTTAGTTTCTCAGAGCAAAAGGGTGGAGAGCCACAAAGGAGGACACTCAGGCTTAGTTTTCTAGTTGCTATGTCTGAGTACAGACTCACAAATGTGCACATTCATGTACATGTATTACACACACACACACACACACACACACACACACACACACACACATGCACACACAGATACTCTTTTAAAAAACAAAACTAAAAAGTTGATGCTGAGACTTTCTTCCAATCTTCCCGAGGTCTCAACACACAGCCTTGGCTTCCATGCTTTTCCAGTGATTCCCAGGAGATGTTAGCTTCATCTGCCCAGGTAGCAGTTCTGGAGCCTCGTGGAAAAAATAAGAACAAAGAGAAAGGAAGCAGAGGCAGAAGAGAATATGCAGAAGCAAAGCCCATTGTTACCCAAACCCAGCAAAGTGGGGAGGGGAAATATTTTCATTTCTGCAAAGGCCATATGTGAATGCCTGCAGGGAAATTGTATCCACAGCCTCGTGACTGAACCAATAACTCATATCTGATTCAGAAGCCGACTTGTTGGATCAATGTGCTACAGCTGTTCTCAGTCTACATCCAGCCTCTCCCAATGGAACCGACTGTAGCAACACGTCTCATTTATAGATCTCATGTGCAGGGGCCCGGAGACCTAAATTAAAACCTTGTGCATGTTACTTTGGTGAATTCAACACCAAAGCGTTTTGGCTCCTCTGAATAGGCCATTCTCCATACAGAGAGGCTCTGGAACACAGTGGGTAGGATACATCTTTTGTACTTAGCCTTTCTCCCTGGGGGAGGGGATCTGACATAAAACTTATAATGGAATATATTCTAATAGTACGCTGGGCTGTGATCAGGCTTGGTCTGGGGTTGCATGGATAAAGGAGAGGAGGGAAAGCAAGCCAATGGGGAAACAAGATGGGCAAGACTCAGGAACTCCAGTACTGTTCCTCAGGGAACAGGGGTAGTGATGGTGGCGGATAACAAAGCTTATTCTCCATGTTTTCTGAGGCACCAAGACCTAGAGATGGGAAACCTTTTGACCAAAGTTACCTCAGTGTGTAGTAGAGGAGGGACTAAGTACTCCGTCTGGATTGTGGCTCAACTGCTCTGTCTAAAATTGCCTTCAAGTTGCTATGGTGACTTTAAGAAGACCTAAGGTGGAACAAATACTCTATATCAGCTTCCAGAGTTGGGTGAGGTCATAAACCTGAGAAAACTTTCAGGGTCACAGGTCAAGGGAATTCTTCCTGCTTGTACCAGGTCAGACATATTCTAGTCAGACTCTGCTTAATGATGTGAGAATGGAAGCAGATCTGAGAGATAGCTTAGAGAAAGGACAAACAGGAAGGACTAGACTGGGGAAGAGGAAAAGGACGGCCAGTGAATCATTGGATTCATTCTAGAAATATTTTCAGTGTCAATGTTCAGTGTTTGTCTCAACTACTCTCTTTCTGATGCACCAGGGTGAAACCCACAGAAGGCAGATACAGCTGTCACAGAGCTTACGAAGAAAGACTGAGATTTGAATGGCTTTGACTTACTACAGACATGTGCACACATTTTGTGTCTAGTCTCTGCCTCTGCAGGGAGTCAGAATAGGGAAGAGCTTGTATGCAAGCCATGTGGTCCTCTATGAGGAAACTGAGGAAGGATCTGGAGCATCGAACATGAGCCATGGTTGAAGAAGCTTCTAGAAGAAGAGACTTTACTATTTTTAAAAATTATTTTTATGTATATGGGTGTTTTACCTGTATGTATGTCTGGTACCCAGAGAGGTTGACAGTGTTGGATCCTCTAGTACTGAAATTACAGATGGTTGGGAGCTGCCAAAAAAGTGTTGAGAACTGAACCTCGACCTCTGGAAGAGCAACCAGTGCTCTTAGCTACTGAGCCATCTCTTCAGCCCTGGTTGAGAAGGAATCTGTAAAGTGGTTTAAGCTGATCTTTAGGAGAATGGATGGGAGAGTTAGCAAGTCAGGGAGAGAAGACAACAAACACAGGGCACATTTAAAAGGTACTGTATGCTGTGTGTTTTTATCCAGTTACAGTTACATATGTCTAGAGAGTGGATGTGAGGAGCCACTAGGAGGAAATCAATTGGACAGGAGGTTTGCGGTCAAGCTAGAAAGCCATGCTGAGCCCAGACTTAATCCTTGAGGTAATGGGATGGAAGTGGGGTGATTTTACGACACAATAAAGCAAGGAATGACATGCTAAGGTGAGCATCTTATGAAGCCACTGCCAGCCTAGACAAGAGTCATTAAAGAAAAGGACAGGCCTGAAACATGGAGACGAGAGACATTTGTCATAGTATAGATGGAGAGTGACCTAGAAATGGGGGATGATTTAGAGGGAGAAGCAACAAGACCTGTGACAGATTTGGTTTTGGAAAAATGGAGTGAGACTGAGTTGGAAGAGGATTAATGCCATTGGTCGAACGCCCCCATCTAGCTTGTGTGCTCTGTAATGACTCTTTAGGTAAACTTCATGTCCATGACCAGTTTTTCTCATTGGGAGAGACAAGAGCTGCCATCCTGCCTCGTGCTATTAAGAGCTCAAGCATTTACCCTTTTGTTTCTTTCCTTCTCCAGTTTCTTCTATCATTCTTATTACTCATTTTTAAAGATTTATTTATTTACTTATTTATTTGTGTGTGTGTGTGTGTGTGTGCGCACGCGCGCGCGCACACACACACACACACACCATAGCACACCTGTAGAGGTCAGCGGACAGACAATTTTTAGGACTGTGTTCTTTCCTTCTACCTGTAGGTACCAAGGATTGAACTCAGGACCCCAGGCTTGGTGTCAAGTTCCTTTACCCACTGAGCCATCTTTCTGGCCCCTTTCCTGCTACTGAAGCATCTCTAGTTGTGCTGTTTGGGAGATAAACATATTTATATGCGGAGTAGATAATCCCAACGAAAAGTTTTAAGCTGTTTTCTCCCTAGCCACAACTACTCTCATCCTATGTAACTGAAATTAATCCCTTAAATCTGCATATTGAAGGTTGTTATTCTATACCCGAGTTCTGTGTCAAATTCAAAGGCATGATCCAGGGGACCAGAACCAAAGTCTCCATGAGTGTGCTAAGCATCCAGTGATGGGGATGCCAAGAGGCATAGGACAGCAGAATGACATCAAAGAGGAAGCCGCAGCTAAGATTTCAGTCTTAAAAAACAGAAAAAGTTGAAATGGAAGAGCAAGGGCCCAGGGGCTGGGGAATTTGAGAATCCGTTAGCTAACATCTTCTGCACAGTAGATGACCGACAGGGAGGGGAGAAGTAGGGACCTATTTCCCAAACATCTATGTATGCTAGTGTTTAGACTGAGCCTGCTGCACCTTGTTCTGAGCTGTCTAGCTACCCATGCTGTGAGCCAACAGAGTGAACGGATGGGATTCTATGGGGTTTTTTTGACTAGATTTTTGGGGGAGCAGCATCTATCTATGAATGAAGGAGCAGGGGACTGACAACCCTCTTATTTCCTTGCTTTAAACAATTCACATAAACTCCTCAGCCTTACTTCTTCCCTGGGACCCAGCAGAATAGATCTTCATACATAAAAAAGACTTTCTTAGCATAGCCGTAGCTAAAGGATTGGTTTTGAGATGAGATATATCTCATGTTTTCTTATGTGCTCTCTACTTGGGGACTGATTCTCTAACTGGTATACCTTACCATCACTTGAGAGATGGAACACATCTAGACAACCGTATTCTCTTTCCATAAGGCACCCTACAGCTGAACAACTGTTGCAAATGTCAATGAGAAGAGGATCGTGTCGAAGTGTAAAGAGTCTAGGTGGTCTTGGGTTGTAGCACCTCAAATGATTCCAACCTGAATCTCTAGGATATGATGGTCTGTCTCCCCACTTCCCACCAATCCCACCATGTTCTGACTATAAAGAATTTCTGATCTCAGATGACCTCGGCTAGTAGGCTACAAGGTGTTTGAATCCTATCTCCTCATGCCTTCTCCTGGCTCAGGTCAGGATTTGAGTTAGCTTCAAGGATAGCCTATGCTACTTTCTATTCATCCTACTCACCTCTCTACTGTCGTCTGAATGTGACTCTCAAAAGTTCCTGCACTGGAAAGTCAATTAGCGAAGTCACGTTACTATAGTCTTTGGAAGTGAGCTACGGGGATTAACTGAGCTCATGAGACACCCTAATGGTATGGCTGGTTCTAAAGTAAGAATGGGAGACATATCTTATGGTGCCCTTTACCATGTTAGGACACAGCAAGAAGGCCATCCCCAGACACCAGCTCTTGGACTTTCAAGCTTCCAGAACCATGAGTCTTGATCATTTGTGTCTTTTCTACATTCTCCCAGCTGTGTGGTTCTGTTATATCAACAGAAAACGGCTGAGCTGGCTTCCCAAGTCAGATCCAGTGTGCACATCACTCTAGCTCACTGAGCTTGCTACCTGTTTTAAGGTCATAAATCTCAATGTCCCTACCCTCCATTTGCAGAGTAATTACACATTATCTTGTCAAATCACTGGTAGTGTTATCTTTCCCATAATTTAACTCTTATACTGGTACTTAAATGTGATATGTTTATGCTTTAAGCTCCTTATACAAGAGGGTCAGAGCCAAAAGCTTCTTTGAGGATCCATGATACTTGGCATTTCTTTAGCATTTACTGCTTATAAATCCTCTCCGCATGTGTTACCTTATTGGAGCTTCTCAGTAATTCTGTCAGACTGGCAAAGCCAGTGTTATCAGTATCTAGATGTGGCGGGGAGGGGGGTATCCAAGAGTAAGAAATATGAAATGATTTGCATATGTTACATTGTGCTATGTTTTTTACAGCTCTGGAAATGCTAGAGATAGTCAGTAAGCATCACTGATTTATCTGTTCATTAAATCTCAGCTTGATCTCACAGCCGGTCTGATGATTTGAGGAACAGGATTTGTGGTTTAGGGGAGATAAATGGCTATAAAGACATGCTGCACTTGTCTACTTAACATGCGGCCTTCCAACTCTTCCCATCTGAACCACTATCCTAAAGTCAGGGCGATCCAGACAACTACTCATGAGGCTCATAGCAACCTTTCCTTCTTGTGTTTCTCCATAGAAGGTTTTAGGGCTCTGTGTCTGCTTCGCCTCTCCCTTTTGTTGCTGCCATAAAGACACAGGTGGGGGTAATGAAACTCTGGGCTTTCAATTCTCCCTTCCAGATGTCATCCATTTAGCCCTTGTGGTATTATTTGGCAGCCATATTTGATTTTGGAAGTGGAAGGCTTACTTGAAACCATATGAGCTGGCTTTTTTTTTTCCCCTTGTGGAAAAGGGCTCTGGTTGTAAAAGTGTTGCGACAAAAAATGCAATTCATAAAGAGAGATTTTATGTGCCAGGAGTCTGACAACCTGGCGAGGATAACGATACTGTCCTCAGTGTGTCGGAAGCTCTTTTCTGCTCAAATCCCCAACACAGAGTGAGTCTGAAGGCTGAGTCAATTAGCTGTGCCCACCCCCTCTGCTCCTACTCTGCCTTCAGTGCATTTAGACGAAAGTAAAGTTTTCAATTTGTCTGAATTACCTGAAAAGTTGTGAGGACAAATGAAGTGTGAAAGCCCTTTGAAAAGAGACAATTGCTTTGATGAGCTCAAACGCAATCTAAACAGATTCCTCCTCACTCCACCATCTAAGGAGAATGGGAGACGTGAGCGATTAGAGTCACACAGTCAAAGAGGAAACGGGTTTAGATATACCCTGAGTCAAGGACAGCTCTGGACTTTGGAGGTCTTAACACAATAGTCCTTTGCTAGTGAGGTAACCAGGAATGGTCTATTAGATTAAAAAAGCAAATGTTTCCTGAGATGGTGGCAGTCCTGCCTGTCTCCTAATGTGGCTATGAAGAGCAAACGAGATAAGCCACAGAGAAAGGCTTTGTAAACAAAGACTCTATCCAATAATGAGGGATTACAGTTGTTTAAAACAGTATGTACAAGCCTTTGACGAGGGCTTGTGGAGTGTGCTGTGGTTTTCGGTGTTTCAGCAAGTAAGCTAGGCACCAAAAATGCCTGCAATGATGAGTAAAGACTCAGTTGTGACTGTTATTTACTGACTTACAAGAGTGAATTAATGCCCTTGAGAACATAGCCCTGCTTCCCCAACAACTCGCCATTCTCCATGCCCAGGGATTGCCCAGGCTTCTTCCTTCTTAGCCTATGACTTCTTTCTACCTTTCTCTGCTTGGATGAAACGGAAGTTGTAAATAAGTCCATTTTTGTAAGCCTTTCACTTCTTGTTTCTCTGGAGCTCTTCTTAAGCTCTCCAGGGCAAAAGCTTGTCTCTTCCTGCAAGCGTGCCACAGGACTGACGTTTTAGTTTGACCTTTCTCCTCTTTCCTAGTTCAGATGCAATAGCCTCAAGCCTTGATCCTCGTTAGGGCTGTGACTTTAATGCAGTCTAGCCACTGCCTGACGTCAAATGGTCACTGTTTGGAATCCCTTCAGTTGACTTCATTTGCTTTTTGTTTGTTTGGGTTTTTTTTGTTTGTTTGTTTGTTTGATTTTTGTTTTTAAAGGTGTTCTTGGATCAATTTAATTTTAACCTGTGGTACTCATTTAATATTTATAATTTGTTTTAGGACATTTTATGAAGTTGTAGAAGTTACCTTCCAAAGTGACCATCTAATGTCACTAATATAAGACAGTTTGGTGGATTTCGTGCAGTGACAGACATGACTAATCAGGATTCTTTTGCTCAATGTTCTTGCTGAAAATTGATCAGGCAACAGTTGATTCTGAAATTGCTACATGACTGCATTCAGAGGTCTAGAGACTCTTGTTGTATATGACATTAAGTTTAAATGATATACACTGTACCGTGGTAGGCAAGTGTGAGCTATTGCTGCTGTTATCATTCCCAAGGAACGATAGGTTTAGACACTGGCTTGTGTGAGGTACATCTAACAGAACAGATAAGCAAAGAAGCATCAGGTCACAGTAAGATAAGGCAGTAGCTTGAAACTGAAGAAGGGTCAGACATTGGTATGGGGAAAATGGAAGAAGCTGGTAGTTTTCAGCTGTGGTGCAGCCTCTGCATTAAAACATTTACCTAATAAAGTGATGTGGACACAACCAGGCATGCCCTGGGCCTGGCCCTTCCATCTGCTTCTCCTTGGTTTTGCTGGCTGGGAAAATACCTATAACGAGGCTTGGTGTTTGTTGATTGCCTATCCAGTTCGAAAGGGAGAGAGGAGGGAGGGTCCTAATATTTTCCTCTTGTACATCTTACCTAACTTAATTCTTGATTAAATTGGAGGAACCATCCTCATCCCCACCTCCACTGTTAGGCTGGCCCATCAAAAGTCCATCTCCTCAGGCTGTGGGGATATCAGACCCTAGAAGATCAACAGCAGCTCTAAGTTCCCTTCTCTAGCACTGTTTTGGAGTACTAGGTAATCAGTCAAGGGGGAAAGGACAGATAGAGAAAAGCAATATTGAAAATGACTTATGATGTAAGAGAGAACCTTGCTATTATGTTTTATCAAAGGCAGCCACTAACAAGCGTAATGTAATTCATTGTGCTTAAACAGGGTGACTTTAATTGCAGTAGGCATTAAGCTCACAGGATCATTAAATACATTAAAGGAGGGGGCCAATGAGTTATCATGAATAAAATAAGGCCCCTAGTCACCCTCTTCACCTATTTAATTGGAATTGAACTCAGTCTGGGTCTCTGATACAGTTATAACCCTTTGCCTTCCTTTCTTTCTATACTAAGCCAGTGGTCAAAGAGTTTACAGGCAGCATCTAAGAGCAGACAATGCCAGAGAGAAGTACCAACCAACCACAGGTTAGATTTACTAACTGATTAAATTGTGTATGTGTGTGTGTGTGTGTGTGTGTGTGTGTGTGTGTGTGTGTGTGTATGTGTGATGTATTATAGCCTTCCAATACAACTTAACAATTTGGCAATAATAAAAGAAAAAAATGTTATCTGTTGATGAAAAATATGTAAGGAAACACTTTTTTTAGTTTCTAGTGATTTGATAACCTACCTTAACAAACATTTCTGAATAATTTAATATATATGCAATTATATATAATTTATTATTTATTTATATAAAATACATTTCTATTTTAAAATACAATATAAATATATTATTTATATATATTTAAAGTTTTGAATATGTACTGGCTAGTTTTGTGTGTCAACTTGACACAAGCTGGAGTTATCACAGAGAAAGGAGTTTCAGTTGAGAAAATGCCTCCATGAGATCCAGAGGTAAGGCACTATCTGTGGGCTGGTAGTCTTGGGCTCTATAAGAAAGCCAGCTGAGCAAGCCAGGAGAAGCAAGCAAGCCAGTAAGTAACATCCCTCCAGGGCTTCTGCATCAGCTCCTGCTCCTTGACCTGCTTAAGTTCCAGTCCTGACTTCCTTTTGTTGATGAACAGCAGCATGGAAGTGTAAGCTGAATAAACCCTTTCCTCCCCAACTTGCATCTTGGTCACGATGCTTGTGCAGGGATAGAAACCCTGACTAAGACAAATTGGTACCAGCAAAGTGGGGTATTCCTGTGACAACCTGACCATGTTTTGGGGAGGACTGTGGAAGGACTTTGGAACTTTGAGCTAGAAGAGCCATTGGGATGTTAAGAGCTCTGTGGGGTGTTCTGTAGGAGCTTGGAAGATAATGTTGAGAACAGTGCAGAAGATGGAGGCCCGGCTTGTGAAATTTCAGAGGGAAGATTAAAGACTCTTATCAGGGCATTGCTATTTTGACTGTGAAGATTCTGTGGTTTTGGTTAGCTGGGGCTGAAGGATCAGCTGTGATTAACAAGATACCAGAACTACTAAAGCAAAACCATTGCATTACTGGGATATTGATGCTGGTTGGCTGGAGTTGGGAAATTCCACAGTAAGGTTCAAGCCTCTTCTTTTCCACTCACTCGCGTAGGGCCCACCCCAGCTCAGGCTCCTGTTCAATCAGACTGAAAGGATCTCAGCTTTTGTTTGCAGGTCCTCCTCCACCCTCTTTTTCTAGGTCATTTGCCAATTTTAGTTGTCCGTTTTAGGGCAGCCTTCCTTTTTCCCTTTCCCACTCTAACCTCCAGCTTCACCCAGGGTTAGATAGAATAATCCACAGTCAGGACACCCTTCTTGGCTCCTCTTTCTTGGACTGCTCGTTTCTGGGTTGGGCGTTCCTTCGCATACTTCTGCCTCATGGTACACCTCTTCCATTACTTTCATTTATGTCACTTGTTCTTTCTGTGAGAACAGAGGCAGGTCCAGGACCTCCAGCACTGGCTGTAGTGACTTTCTTCTAGGTGGTCACCAGCATGTCTCTCATTTGCTTTAATCTGCATGGAAAGGTGGAATCTTTCCCTCCCCTTGAGCCTGGAGTGGTCTTAATGTCACACTTTGATCTATGGGTTGCAGTGGGTGGGAATGGTGATGCCTAAGGTCTTCTAAGGCTTCTATTGGGTTTCTGGAAATATTGAGGAAGGCAGTCATCATGTGAGAAATAGGACCATGGTGAGAAGACCAGGTTATAAGGAATTCAAGTGAAGAGTGGAAAGTGTGGATGATGAGACACCCTGTGGAGAGGAAGAGATGGAAGAGGAGAGAGAGAAAGAGAGCGATAGAGATAGAGAGAGAGAGAGAGAGACAGAGAGAGACAGAGAGAGACAGAGACAGACAGAGACAGACAGAGACAGACAGAGACAGACAGAGACAGAGAGACAGGGAGAGAGATCGAGAGACACAGAGAGAGACAGAGAAAGAGAAAGAAAAAGAGGGGGAATTCTAGGCCTGGGACCAAAGATGCTTTTTAAGGACTTAATCTTTCAGTCTATTAGATGTCAAATGGATCCGGTTTGGCCACTCCCAGATTCTTAATGCACAGAGCCACAAACACACACAAGAGTTATTTAAGCCAATGTATTATTAGGTGGTTTGTCACCTAGTAATAGGTAACTCAAATATCAATGTAGCATGCGGTGTGCCCTCAGGAAGTGTCTGCTAGACTGATGCATCATGGGAGTTTCTTTTTCCTGCTATTTTTGATATCTCCATAATGTATGTCAACCTTAAGCCACGGCAAAATATTATGCAAATGAAGTAAGTCATCAGAAATCCAAACCAAAAGAAAGGTGTGAGAAACTTGGGTCTTCTCACTCAAAAGCATCTTTGACATAACCCGATGGAAGCTGAAGCAGTGTTCTCATAGTGTAGCTGTCCATGCCGCTTGTGTCTAGGTGGGAGAAATCAGCAGTTTTCTCAAGAGCCAATTTTCAGAGAGAGAATTACAACACATTTTCAACACCATAATTTCTAAGACTTTATATGATCACAGATGGCCTCCACCTGTACAGCTCAGCCCTCTCTGAACTGGACATCCCTGTATCTGAAGGGTTAAAAAAACCCAACTAGGTGTCCTATTTCCATTTTTATAACAGCCTTGGGTTCTAAAGATTAAGACCACCCGAAGCCTTCATTTTTCTTCTAATGGAATTTCTATCAGTCAGTGGTGGACATGCCCATTAGTTAATTGTGATGTGGTGGTGGTGGTGGGGGGGGTATTGAGCAAACCTTTCCTATGAGAATTTATATCCACACTTGGCCATAGCTAAGCTTTTCTTATGAAGTGTAGGGAGGATGAGTGCTGTCAGTGATGTGTCTAGGATGAATTTGGTGTCATGGACGAATGGAGTGCCATGCTTTCTAGTGACAAGTAGGGAATTAACCAGGTCATGGCTTTTAGTCCAGCTGGTGTCATGGAATCCCACTTGGGATACTGCGCACACAGAACCTGGTTCCAGGCTTAACAGTTCAGACCTCATCAACTATGGATATGTTTATACAGTCTAGGTGTTCTTTCAAGTCTAAAGTAGAACAAATGGTGGCCAAATAGATGCACAGAGAATAATAAATTAGATGAATAAAGTCATGGTTAATTTTGTTTCCATGGTGGCAAAGTGTAACAATAAGCTAAACAGTGATATTTAGTCCATTCACAGGGTTGTATACCCACCACCTCTATTTCTCAACTCTTCAGCTTAAATTGTAAAATACATACCTAATGAGAAACCTGTCATGGCTAATTCATAGCTTTTGTTTTGTTTTGTTTTTCGAGGCAGGGTTTCTCTGTGTAGCCCTGGCTGTCCTGGAACTCACCCTCTAGACCAGGCTGGCCTCAAACTCAGAAATCCACCTGCCTCTGCCTCCCAGGTGCTGGGATTAATTCATAGCTTTTAAATGACTGATGTTGTCAAAGATCTATTGCCAGCATCCTACACAGAT
Organism: Uromys caudimaculatus; assembly: GCA_028551405.1. Lineage (NCBI taxonomy): Eukaryota > Metazoa > Chordata > Mammalia > Rodentia > Muridae > Uromys > Uromys caudimaculatus. Next base: position 75,600,400 of record CM052706.1, read on the forward strand.
AGAAACTTCCACTAGAAGAGCAGTATGGGTGATTTCTCTGTGTGGCAGTTGTACCAATGGTTACAACACCATGGAGTGTTTATGGGATAGCTCAGGGGTAATGTGCCTACTGCCAACCTTGACCTGGATCCACTCCCTGTGACCTACTTAATGACCTGTGACCTACTTAATGAGAGGAGAAAACTAACTCCTGCAAATTGTCTTCTGACCTTCACAGGTGGGTCAAGGTGCACAAGAGCACACATGAGCGTGCTCTCCCACTCCCCCCCCCCCATGTGTGTAAATAAAATTCAATAAAAGCGTCTAAAAAGAGAGAATGCTGTGGAATTGCCCAAGGGATTCTCTTCTGCCAGTATGGATGGACAGGACCCAGGAGGCACTGTTGGAACCACAGACTTCTCCACAGGAATAAGGAAGCGGCTTCTGATGTTTTCACTACTAGAAACTATCAACAAAGCAGAAAAGCCCAAAGTCTCTACTGCTCTCCTCACCAGCGGCACTGGCAGAGTCCACGAAATGGTGATGAATTCACTTCTTTCCAAACCTCATGAGGCTGTAGGCATGGACACTGTGTTTAACCAGGGAAAAGAAACAGTAGTGACCAGAACACGGGTGGGATAAGCTGGCGCTGGCTGTCTGAACCTGATCTTTGCAGCAAGTTTTCAGCCACCTGTCTTAGTGTGACAAGACATCAGAGACAAATAAAGGACACTGTGGGTCACAGTTCCAGTGGCTTCTGTTTATGACAGCCTGACTTTATTGCTATGGACCTGAAGCAAAGTTGAATATTGTGGGGGTGGGAGAGAGACTGAAGACAAAACGCCCTCTTTAAAGGCATATTGACTTTGATGTACATCCTACTTGCATTCTCCTGATGGTCCTTTCAAGGACACATGTAAATCAGAGCTCTCATTATCCTACCACGTCTCAAGGTTTCATCTCTGAGCACTGCTGCATTGAGGACCAATATTTCAGTATATGAGTCTTTGGAGGAACACTTCATAATTCAAATACCAACACTGACATTGAGGTGGAGGAGGGGGAGGAGGAGGAAGAGGAGGATCACAAGGAGGAGGAGGAGGAGGAGGAGGAGGAGGAGGAGGAGGAGGAGGAGGAGGAGGAGGAGGAGGAGGAGGAGGAGGAGGAGGAGGAGGAGGAGGAGGAGGAGGATGTAGTTGGGAAGGATGGTGAGCTGCTGAAAAGATCATGTAGGAAGCACCTGAAGGGTCAGAAGGCGGGGATAGAACAAACTCAGGATTTGGTTCAATACGAGAAAGGCTTTCTGGTATTGCATCAATGCTATATGGATCGGTTATATGAGCAAGAGAGGGGAGCTTCTAGTCAGGCCTGTGGGAAGCCTGATCTCCTGTGGGACAACTTCTTCACCTCTGGAAGGACCGACCATTGTGTGCAAGACCAGGGAGCAGATGTGGAAAACCTTGCAGTTTTCGATACTTGAATTGATTGTGAATTTATTAAGAATTTACTTTTGGAGACTCGTTTCAAAAGTATTTTACTGGCAAAGGTAGGAGAATGAGAAAGAGGAACGGAGTGGATATGACTGAAGTTTATTTTATACATGTATGAAACTTAAAAGAATTAAAAAAAATAAGGAGAGCAGTCCCTGAGGGTGTAGTTGGTGGTATAGCACATGGTCTGCATGCTTGAGACCCTAGGTTCAATCTGTAGCATCAAATACGTATAAGTAAATAATCCAATTGTAGTTTTCTCCCTCTTGGCAGATCCAGCAGCTTCTCTTTGCACTTAGAAACAGTTGCTCACTACCCAGGAGTTCATAGTGCCTGCTGATGTGGTCCTTTGAAGTTTTATCTGCAAGGCTCTTTATCTTCTGACTCACTCCCTGGCTCATCTCCCTTCTCTCCCACTCGCCTCCTGTACGTTCCTCTAACCCTCTACACGGGCTTCCTCCTCAGGGATTTTGCTCTGTAATCTGGAATGATCCTTTTCAACCTTCAAAGCTTTGTTGAAATCTTACCTCCTATGACCATTATCCTTTGGTAGATATTCTGTTATTTTCCACCAGTTCTTCACAGTGCTTTGAATGTTGTAATTACGTATTCAGTCATCTCTCTCTCTCTCTCTCTCTCTCTGTATCTCCAACTTCTAAAAAGACATCTAACTTTTGTTACTTGATAAATAAAGAACTGTAAAATAAAATGAAAACAATCACAAGAGTGTTAAAAGGAAAATAAATATAGCGTGTTCTTTTAATTTTTTAGGAATCTGAGAATGTTTTTTCTAAGTGCGGCATGAAACCTCAAAGTTATAAACACAAAGACTTGCAACTTTGACAATGTTAGGCATTTCGTAATTAAAAGAAGATGAGCTGAGGAAAAAAAAAAAAACCTTCACAAATTATAGAAGAAATCACTTCAAATCAGTAAGACTAGATGAGCAAACCTATGGAGAAAAGAGGACCGGAGGGGGCGATACATTTCAGAATAAAAACAAGTGAATATTAAACACACTTAAAGTAGACGGTGAGTTTTCTAGGGCGTGGGCGGTGTATACCTGGACCATAAGCACTTAGAAGGCCCTGGAAGGATAACGAGTCCCAGACCAGCCTGGGCTGCACAAGACGCGTTTCAAAGCAGACAAATAAACAAAATTGAAGCAGACAGATGGACAGATACCTCATCAGATTTTCTCCTGGTTGCTCAGTAAACACTCTGGCGGTCTATGCAGAAGTAGTCAGGTATTCCTACATCCTCATACATGTCAGATGCAAAACATAAACAGTTAACTTTCTTGAATGTATTGCAAATTGGTGTCGGGTTTTTTGTTGTTGTTGTTGGTCAGAGGTTTAGCCAAGACTATTGAAATTTAAAATGTGCCTTCCTTTTGACCCAAGGCTGTTTTTGAATTGTTAATTTGAGGGGTTCACTCTTAAATAATCCTTTCCCAGAGTGCAACACAAATCCAAGTCTTTAGGCTTAGCATTGTCTTAGTAAGCAAAAACTGCAAACATCTGATGATTCAATACCATCCACACCAGAAATGCAGACATACCAAGCAGCTATGTAAAAGAATGTGGGTCCAGGTCCGTTTGGGAGAGATGTGACTAAAGTCAATGGATGTCTGGTGTCGTTCTATGAATTATGAAGATTTGTGTATTGATAAATCTCATGGATATGTCTTGATAGGAAAGAAAATATAGCAATGGGCTGAAATTCTGAGCTATGGAGATAATCGGGAAATTGGATTTAGGGGGGAAATCCCTTTTTATGGCAGACATTTTGCATCATTTATTTTTGCATTTGTTTAACCAACAGGGAGGGAGGGAGAGGGAAAGGGAGAGGGAGAGGGAGAGGGAGAGGGAGAGGGAGAGAGGGAGAGAGGGAGAGTTAGTTCCGTGGAAGAAAAATGGCGACTTTTTCCTGAGTGTCACTCTGAGCATGGTGAGAGCTGTGCCACCTAGCCTTCAACAGGGCAGACACCGTGTGGAGGGTTTCCCTCCTTTCTCTCGCCCGTTCTGGCTCTAGAAGGAAAGGCACATGAGGGTGGCAGGTTTTTATAAGCGCCAGATGAAATTAGGGTTGCGGGACACCTTTATCAACTCAAAAACCTTTCAAACAGAAGACTGCCATCCCACTTCGCATGTCAGAGAGGGTGGCTGGTCACAGAAAGTCCTCTTGTGTGCGTTCGTTGCCAAAAAGTCCAGCAGTCCTCTTTCTCCCAAACAGCTCTGGACTGGAGTCCCCCTCCTTCTGGCTCTCAGGGAGGGAGTCCGAGCAGGCCACCAGCTCCATTGCTCCATCCCGCCCTGGCCCCGCCACTTCCCAGCAGAGCTTGGCTGTTCCTTGAACTTTCAACGCTGGTTTGATTTCCTCCTGGGGTACCACATGCTGCTGTGCAAACAGAGCACGTGGTCCCGCTAAACAAAGGAACAAGTGTGCTGCAAACCGTTCCCCCCACCCCGTCCCTCCTCCCCCCTCTCCCGATCGCGCCGGCTGCACCAGGAGAGGACCAGGCCTTGCATGCGCTGCCATTTGTCACCGCAGCCCGCACACCCCGCCAGGCCTGGGGCGCTGCAGGGATGGAGGGGGAGCGGGGGCTCGAGCCTCTGCTGTTCCCATCACCGCCCTGGAAATAGCATCTGAGCTCGCACCACCCAGCTTTCCCCCCCAAGCTGCTAAGATTTCATTTCACCTCCGACAGGCTTCATGGGGACTCGCTGTGAAAAGATCACTCTCCCGGGACGCGGGCCGTGGGAGGGGGCCCGGGACTGTATACAACTGTCAAAACGTCTCCGACAGGAGGCTGAGGCCCAGCTGCTCCAGCCTGGCTCAGGCTGCCGGGCACGCGGGGAGCACAGTGGACCTATCAGTGCTGCACCGAGCGGTAATTGCATTAGGATTAGTTATCTCCCGCGCCTAGCTCATTAGCCCAAAGGATGGCTCGCATCCAGCGCGAGGATGGCACCAGGAGAGGGTGTGTGTGGAACAGGTCTTGATAATGAAAGACTGCTCTCCTGTTCTCCCCCCTTCCCACCCGGCCCTCTATTCTCCACCTCCCTCTTCCTGGAAACCTCATTTCCTGACTTTTTTCCTGATGCTCTTATGAAATGTGCAATTTAGGAAGATTGCAATGAAGAAAACCAAAAAACCCACCACATAGGTGGGGGAGGAGGGATTGTTGCAAAGGGTTTGGGGCCAGGCTGCTGGAGTCAGGGCCAGGGAAGAAAGCACTTGGCATGCTCTTGAGGCCAGTGCTAGTGGCTGCAGAAAGCTTAGACTGTCTGTAGAGGTTGGTCCAGCTTAGGACCAGGATGAAAGGGCACCCGCTCTGGCTGAGGTAGTCTTTCCTTGCTCAGAGGCTCAGTTATAGGAATTAGCTGCTGGCTGAAGGGACTCAGCCAATATTTTTTAAGTCACACCTAGCATTGCCTGACATACAGACGTTGCTCAAAAAAAATTCTCACAGTAAACGAGAATTTTGAAAAAAAGACAGGTGGGGCCGATGAGCCAGCTCAGTTGAAAAAGCACTTGCCTCATAAACAAGATCTGAATTCGAATCCTACTGCATTTAAAAAGCTGGGGTCTGGTGTCATGCCTGAGATCCCAGCCCTGGGGATGTGAGGACAGAAGGAGTCCCTGTGCTTGCTTGTTTGTCTGTCTTGCAGAATCAGTGGACTCCAGGTCCAGTGAGAAACCCTGTCTCAAAAAATACACCTCTGACCCCCCCCACACACACACTGCAAGCACACATGTGCACCACACAAACACACATACACACAAAATTAAAATGAGCAAAAGTCATCATCAACTCAAGGGTAACTAAGAACAAAATCTCAATCCCTACCAGACCGACCTATCACTATGTGACTGCCATCAGGTAATCTAACTTTTCTAAAGAACTATGTATCATCTGCAGGCTTATTTGCTCATGTGGAAATTGCACAACATAGACCCAAAGTCATAGTAGGTGTTCAGTAATGTTAGTTCCTCTGTTTCTTGTCTGATTCACCCCTTAAGTAGAGCTATACACATACACACACACACACACACACACTCACATACACGCACCACTACCAAAAACTCTTTGATGTCTCAGGAGGAGGTAATTAACATTCTCATAACCCATCTGAAAGGGCCAATGGAGTACAAAGTTGTTTTATAATTAAGAAATGTATCAAACTCTGGGTAGGACTAATTGCTGTGCAAATTTGATTGAGGCCTGTGAGGACAGGATTGCCTTTAATGGCTGCAGCATAGGGGACCATTTAATATGCTTCAGGAAAAGCCCAATACCCAAGTCTCCACACTGGAGGCGATTGCATCACCAACCAGTAGGAGCACTCCTCAATGGTTCAGAAGGAATACACCAGGGCTTTGCTTAAATAATTATTTTGAAACTGGGAGGTTTATGGAGAGTTCAGGGTTCAGATTTAGAAATGTCAGAAATAGAGTTTTTATTTGTTTCCATTGCACGTAATGAATTGCCCTTTAAATAATGAAGCAAGGAAATGCCAAGTGTTACATACTCTAGTGGATTGCCAAATGTTGAATCAGCCATCCCCACCCCAACTTTCTCCTTTGGGACTGGGGCTTCAAAGTCACATACACAGAGAACCGGAGCATTTAAAATTTCTACAAGAATCACTGATTCCCAGAGAGACATATCCCTTCTTTAAGCCTACAGTCTGAACCTTTCCAACTTCTTGGCTCTCCTTTGTCATTGTGGATCTGCAATGGTGTCTTAGTTAAGGTTTCTATTGCTGTGATAAAACACCCTGGCCAAAAGCAACTTGAGAAGGACAGGGTTTATGTCAATGTATATCTTGTAGTCTATCATCTAGAGACTCCGAAGTACTACCTCAAGGCAGGAACAGAAGCAGAGGCCATAGAAGAGTGCTGCTTAGTGACTTGTTCCTCATGGCTTGTTCACCCTGTTTTCTTATACCATCCAGAACCACCACTTCAGGGGTGGCACCACCCACAGTGAGCTGAGCCCGCCCATATTAATCACCAATCAAGAAAATGTACTACAGACTTGCCCACAGTTCAAAACTGGTTGGGGCATTTTATCAACTGACATTCCCTCTTCCAAAATGTGTCAAGTTGACATAACACTAGCCAGCACAAATGGTACTGATGGGAAGTGGACAATGACGGGAAAGCCCTAGAACAGCTCACTTGGTGTCTTAGTCACATTTTTTATTGCTGTGAAGAGAAACCAAGGCAATTTATAAAAAAAAAAAAAACAAAAAAACAAAAAAACAAACCTTTAACTTGGAAGGGGGATTGTTTATAGTTTCAGTGGGCAAGCCCACCACAATTATGGTGGGGAACCTTGCCAGACAGGTAGACAGGGGGCTGGAGCAGTACCTGGGAGCTAGTATTTACATCTGATCCACAAGGAGGCAGAGATGGGGATACAGAGATAGCAAGAGAGTGAGACAGCAGGAGAGTGATAGAGCTAAAGACAAAGAGAATGAGAGAGAGAGAGAGAGACAGAGAGAGAGAGAGAGAGAGAGACAGAGAGAGAGAGAGAGAGAGAGAGAGAGAGAGAGAGAGAGAGAGAGAGAGAGAGAATGAGAAAAAGAGACAACGACAGAGACAGAGGCTGGTCTGGTCTCAGATTTTGAAACCTCAAAGCCCACCCATAGTGACACACCTCCTCCAACAAGGCCACACCTCCTAACCTTACCAAAACAGTTCCACGAACTAGGGACCAAGCATTTAAATATATGACCCTAAGGAGGGAAGGGTCATTTTCATTCAAACCACTATACTTGGATTCCACTTATTTGTATGGGAGACAACTATTGTTCCTTTGACAGAAAGTCCACGTACATATGTTTAACTTTGTAGGAATGAGCAATCCTTCTGCTGGCTGATGTCCCTGGTTCAGCTTCTCACTGGTAAGTATTATTCACAACCTAAAGAACTGTCAGTCTTAACAACTGGCCAATAGCATGCTTTAAGTGAAGTGCTGTTTCTTCTGAAGCCAACAGCTTTCTCTTTTACATCTGCAGTGTTGGGATGCCCGTACTACATGCTATTAGCATGCTCTTAAGACTTTCCTGTTCCTAGAAGTATATGTCAAAGCAAGTCTCTATTCTTTATAAGTCACCCAGACTCAGGTAACTCTGCTATAGTAACAGAAAACAGACTACAACAATATTAAATCCCAGTCAGCATTGTCTGACACCAGAATTCAGTCTTCAGGAGCTGTCTTGTTGCTCCATTTCTCTTTGCTGAAGTAACAGGGAGGCTTCTTCTCTATTTCCAGGCTGCAGTCAACCATCTCCCTCAAAATAAAGTCAAAAGCTACCTCTAAAATGGAGTCCCCCAGGTCAGTACTCAGCCTAGGAAATGATTATTTCATATAACATGGAGTAACTTAGGGCAGGGCATTCCAAGATCCCAACAGCCATCTCCCCAGCCTGCTGTGGTTAATACTTTTTATTTGCCCATTGTGTTCTATGCTTTTCTGCTTCTGTGTCTCTTGTTGTGGTCAAAAGTCTCTGAGTTCTCCAAAGTACGGTCTTCTTATTGCCCCAGTAGAACCTCCCTCCTTCCTAGCTCCTCCAGGGAGCTTTTCTAAACAAGTGTGGTACTTATAAGAACAGATACCACAAGACCATTCTGTCTGCCTTACCACACTTGTCTTAGGTGCTGATGATATCCATGAATGCGAATGGTTCAGGTCTATCTTGAAGAACTTCAAGCCCAGGATAAAGAAGAAGTGAGTTCTCAGTGGATGGAGAATGGAGCTGGGCAGTGGGGAGAGTGTTAGGCACCTTTCCTCTCCCTTGCTTTTCATATTCCTTGCTGGACAAAACAAGTAGCGAATTTAATTGGTGTCTTCAACAAACGTATTGGAAGGATGCTATCAAAACAGAATTTCTACTATGAATTAAAAATGTATTCTCTAGGGATAAACTTTCCCTGCCCCCGAATGTGGGAGGGCCCCACAAATTAAAAAAATAAAGCCGGTTATTAGGAGTCAACTTACATCCAATCATGCACACAGCCCCTAAGTGTTCCATTTGATGGATCTGGTAATTGTATGTACATGTGAAAGCACATTCCCCCAAGCAAGATATTGCTTCATTACCCTTCAAACTGTCTCTAAGCTCCCTTCCAGTCACAACACCACACCAAAGGGCTATCTATGCCTCTGCACATGAGGGGGCCACATACGTGCCTCTGGTCAGAGAAGACTACAAAAGATCTGAACAGTTCCTATCGTGTGGAGTCATAGACTGGGGTGAGCTATAGGGATGGACCTACTTCCCAGCCACCTACTCCTTCCAGCTAGGCCCCACCTCCCAAGGGTCCCACAAATTTCCAAAAGAGCACCAGAGACTAAGGCCAAGAGTTCAAGTAGCAAGCCCTTTTACATCACACCTTAGCCAGAAGTCTCACGAGTACTGCTCTCTCCCATGAGTGCTCTGTGCCATGGAGGTTTGTGCATACGTGCTGTGATGTTTGCACAATGGTGGAATCGCCCTGTGAACCATCTTTGGAACATTCCCCTTCTTAAGCGACACGTGACTGTATTTACTTCCCCACCAATGGTGACCCCATTTCTACTGCCTGGCAGATGCAGCCTCTGTTTTAATGGCTCTCCTAACAGGATAGTTTTGTCTGCTGTTGACTTCACAGAGTTGGCACTCTTTTGCATCTGTGTTCTCGCTTCACCCAGTGTTTTAGGACTCATCCTGGCAGGAGCATGTTTTAGGTATTTGTTCCTTTTGTTGTCTGGATACATAGTACTCAGTTATGTTACTATTTTATACTCTGCCCACCCACTTACCTGGTTTTGACATAAGTTATTTCTAGATTTTATGAATAAGGTTCCTGCTTTCATTCCTCTTGACAGAGCAGAATCGCTGAGTCATACAGATGTATAAGCCACAAAACGTCTGCCAATAGGGCAGTTTTCATTAGAATGGCCTGGAAGAATGGAGTCACTTTACTGGATGTTCTGTATGAGTCTTCATTTTAAGTGTATTCTTTTCTGAACTCAACTCTGAATCCTCAGGTTGCTAACCACTAGCCACTTTTTAATCAAACATTCTAGGATCAGGCTGAATAGCAAACTTGAAACTGTTTCACAGAGTAACTTTTTGTTGACTTATGGGGTGAGAGGCTCTGCAGGTATGTTTTTAACACCCCTATGACCCAAAGACAGATCAACAACGTTCATCTTACAGAAGGAGGAGTTGCAGTAGAAGGTGGCAGAGAAGAAAGCAATGACATCTGCACCACCTATACTGGGATGTTCACTGTGGAACGGATGGATAGTCACCTGACTCATCAGGCCTCACTGGGTGTGTGTATGCACTGTCACTCTATTTCAACTCACTGGCCACCCCAGGCACCACAGGACCAGCTGCCAGGGCCAACTTGGCACTACTACTCTATTGTGGTCTGTTCCAGATGCTGGATATTTGGTTGAGATACAAACCACTCGGGATGTAGAGCACAGTCTTGGTTTTGCTGGTTTTCACAACAGGTGGAAGCTTGTCCTTCCAGGAGTTAGGGGAGCTACCCCATGGGAAATTAGCCCAAGTGTTGGAATAGGAGGATTGGCAGTTCACTGGTGAGACAAGGGGTGGCATCAGGCCATTCAAGAAGAAGGTGTGTCTGAATTGACATGTTTGTGGTATTATGGGATGAAAGGACCACTGCCATTGAGTAGAAAGTACTGCTCCTAAAGTTATTCATTGTCAGAAAGATTTTTTTTTTTCCAAATTGATTAAATACCCCTGAGTCTTCAGAGTAGTTACTTCCCCATAGCAGAGAGACAATTGTGTTTTATTCTCTTTCCATAAACTATTTGTGTGTGTGTATTTTGCAGATTTCCTAAAATTATTAGGTGGTAGTTTAGGAAGTTAAAGGTTTTTTTTTTTCTTCTTAGTTTGAGGTGAGATGAGTAAGAACTGATATGGAGTCCTCCCACATACTATTAGCTGTCCCCAACACAAACACCTTTTAAAAAACCTACAGTATGCTGGGCAGTGGTGGCACACGCCTTTAATCCCAGCACTTGGGAGATAGAGGCAGGTGGATTTCTGAGTTCAAGGCCAGCCTGGTCTACAGAGTGAGTTCCAGGACAGCCAGGGCTACACAGAGAAACCCTGTCTCGAAAAACAAAAAAAAAAAAAAAAAAAAAAAAAACCCAAACAAACAAACAAAAAACCCTACAGTACAATGTCACCATTGGACATCTGACCCCCAAGCAGTCAGCTCACCATTGGAGACTCTCGTGTGTCTCTTTTTGGCCACAGTCACCACGCCCACCTAGACTTCCTCCGTGATCCTGGGGTCTATGAATCTGTTCTTCATCTCTGATGGTGATCATTTCACCAATGTTATAGACATTGTAACATGCACTGTTTAAGTTTCTGCCATCTTTCCACGCTATTCTTCATGCCAATAGTCACTCCTTGTTTTTGCCAGATTCTACCCCATAGTATGAACATAGCACAGATTATTTATCCCTGGGATCACTTTCATTTTCCCACTGTTGTGTGGAATGCTGCTGCAAACATGTGTACACGTTTTTCTGAGAATAGTAAGCTTTCTTCTCTCTGGAAGAGATGCTTAGAAGTTCACTTTCTGGGTCATATAATCCTGCTACTTTGTATTATTAACCAGCCACCAAACTTTCTCTGCAGTGTCTGTACTATTTTGCATTCCTGCCATCAAGGTATGAGGGGTCGCCTTTCCCCATCACAGCTGCATTTGGCAAGGTGCATGGTGCTACCTGATTATCGTCTCCGTCTGCATTTCCCTCATGACTGGCATCTTTTCATGTGCTTATTGGCCATCTGCAGGTTCGCTTTGATGAAATGTTTCTTCTCACTGCTTGTACGCTCTCTAATTGGGCTGTGTGTGTTTCCCTCTTGAGGTTCGAGAGCTCCTAATCTGTGGAGGTCCAAACCCCACAGAAAGTCTGAATATTCTCTCCTGCTCCTTTCCTTGGTGTCTTTGTCTCAGAATAGGCTCCTTCATCTCCTTACAAGGTAGAAGGTTATAATTTTGACAGTGTCCAGTTCATCGCCTTTTTTTTTTTTTTAATAGATTGTGATTTTTATGTCAAGTCTAGGATCTCTGCTCTAGGTTTAGGTGCTGAAATTGTTCTCCATTTTAAAAAAGTGCTCCTCTCCCTCCCCTCCCCTCCCCTCTCTCCCCTCTCCTCCCTTCCCCTCCTCTTTCCTCCTGTCCATCCTCTTCCTTCCCTTCCCTTCCACTCCCCACTCCTAGTCCTGGGAGCTAAACCTGCGCCCTACACACAGCAGATGAGCAGTCTACTACCACTAAACCACACCCCCAGCCTTCTAGTTTTACTTTTACTATCTACATTGGCAATCCATTCTGGCTTAATTTGCACAATCCTGGTTGAAAGGGTAGAACAGGCTGACTTCCTCTTTTCATCTCTCCCTTCTTCCGTCTCTTCCCCATGTTTAACTCTTTCCTTTTCCCTTTTCCTGGTTTTCCTCCACTCTCCTCCTACATCTTCTATCTTTTCCTTTTATTTCCAATTTGTTGAATAAAGAATCAGCTTTCATCCATTACATTGTTGTGAGGCCTTTGTCAAAAGTACATAGGGAAGGGCTGGAGAAACAGCTCAGCCTTCGAGAGCACTTGCTGCCCTTGCAGAGGTCCTGAGTTCTATTCCCAGGACCCACTTGAAGGCTCGGAACTATCTTGGCACCAGGTACACATGTGGTGCATATCCATACCTGCAGGCCCAGTACTCATCCACATAAAATCAAAACAAGTCTTTTTTTTTTTTTTTTTTTTGATTTTTCGAGACAGGGTTTCTCCGTGTAGCCTTGGCTGTCCTGGAACTCACTCTGAAGACCAGGCTGGCCTCAAACTCAGAAATCCACCTGACTCTGCTTCCCAAGTGCTGGGATTAAAGGCGTGTGCCACCACTGCCCAGCTCAAAACAAGTCTTAAAGAAATCAATTGGGCTTATGTGTATGGATCTTTTTCTGGATTTCTTGTTCTAGTCCATTGATCGGTGTGTGCATTCTGCTGTCGGTACCCCTGGGTCCTCTTCACAGAAGCTGCACAAAATGCCTTGAAATCAGGCATGGCGATTTTTCCTGCTTTACCTTCCCATTATGAAAATGTCTTTAAATAATATTATGCAATTATATCTATCAAAATATATGCATTTCCATACCAGAACGAATTTTAGAATAGTTCTATCTATAGCTACAAAGGATCACTTAAGGATTTTGTGATGGGTGCTGCATCAAATTTGCAAATATATTTGGGGATAAATGTGACCCTTACCCTGTTGGGTCTCCCATATTGTGAAGACGGTCTTCATCATATTTATTTAGATTTTCTTGTTTTCTCTCATCCTTGTCCTGTGTGGTGAACATACAAGATCTATGTGTGCATCATTAGTTTCTTAGAGTCACCGTAAGCGCTGGTGGACTCATAACACCAGTGTCCATGTGTATAACAATATTCAAATATATTTATATGTATAAATACTAAAAATAAAAATTATTTGTTGTTGCCTTGTGTCCTGGAAATTTACTACATTCGCTTGTTCTTACAGGATGATTGTTTTGGGAGGTGAGTTTATTATAGAAGAATGGAATTGGGTCATCATATTTTTAGAACTCACGTTGTCAAGTTCTGGCTTCAAGTGGATATAATGAGAGGACTTGGCTTTGAAATAGTTCTGACAGGTTAGGGATTGATAGCATCTACTTTGGGAAGATAGTCTGTTGGGAGTTTTTGATCTTGCTTCTCCATGCTCTCTGTCTTCTCTGAGTTACATTGGAATATTTGAATATTGTTACAAAGTCCTATTTTTATTAAATTACATTTTTAAAATTTATTTTATTTTAATTTATGCATATGTACTTGTGCCCATGCGTCTGTGTGCAGGGGCTTAAGGAAGCCTGAAGAGGGCGTGAGATGTTCTCACTGGAGCTACAGGCTATTGGCAGCCACCCCAGGGCTGCTGGGAACTACACTCTGGTCCTCTGCAAGGGCATCAGGTACTCTTACCAGCTGAGCACCTCTCCATCCTTCGGTCACATCTTTTTCTGTCTGTCATTTTACTTGTGGTTGTTGTGGCCGTGGCATCTTCATGCCTAATCTATTCTGGTCTACGACTGATGTCATCACACCACAACCTCACGCAAAGTATAAAACTCTTACCTCCCTATAGCCTTCCCTGTCCATAAATTGTCTTAAACACTCAAGACAATTGGAGCTGCGTACACAGGATCACAGTTCTTGCTTAATGATCAAGGATAATTTAGGAAACAAGGTGGAGTCCCTTTACTTATTGGACAAGTATGCTTTTGTTTGTTGCCTTGTTTGTTGTTGTTGTTGTTGTTTTCTGGTGGCCCAAGTGACTTCCACCCTCCCCTTTCATAAACTTTATTTTCTATTTTTTTTTTTTTTTTTTTTTGGTTTTTTGAGACAGGGTTTCTCTGTGTAGCCCTGGCTGTCCTGGAACTCACTCTGTAGACCAGGCTGGCCTCGAACTCAGAAATCCGCCTGCCTCTGCCTCCCAAGTGCTGGGATTAAAGGCGTGCGCCACCACTGCCCGGCTCTTTCTATTTTTTTTTTAAAGCTATTATTTTGAGGTGGATCTACCAGCAAGGACGATGCTTAGTTTCTCCTCGTGTTAACACGTCGATTCCTCTTGTTCCTTGAAGGGCATTCTCACTGGGTGGCTCATCTAGATTCGACTGTCCTGTGCTTTTAGCCCTCGGAAGCTGTACCACACCCTCCAGCGCTCTGGCTTCTGAACAAACTTGCTGCCATTTCAGTGGTCTCCCCAGACCCGTGTGTTGTCCTCCCATTACTGCCCAAGGTTTTGTTCTGTCTTCAGTGGGGGGATCCTTGACTGAATGTGCCCAAGTGTGGCTTTCTTTAACTGGATCTTATTGGATTTCTTTCAGCTTCTTGAATCTGTGTTATTGTTCTCAAAGCTGGGACATTTCAGCCATTTATTTGAGGACAAATTAAACCCCACCCAAGCTCTCCTCTCCCCTTGGAGCTCTGATGACATAAATATTACATAATTTTTTTTATTAGCTCGCAAGTCCTAAAAGCTCGGCTTATGTTTCTTTTGATCTGTTTTCTTCTCGGTTCTGAGTGAATAATTCCCATTGTCCCTGTTTTCTAATTCAGTGATTGGTTCTTTTCTATTCTGTGCTTGAACTTACTCACTAAGTCTTTCTTTTTAATTACTTTCTTAATTTTTAAAAATAAATGTTTATTGTGGCAAACTCTGCATAACATAAACCTTACCACACCAACCATGTTCAAGTGCACAGCTTAGTGGTGTTGGGTCTGGATCGATGTATAGCCATCATCACCTTCCTTCTTCCTGACTCTCGAACATTAAACCCTCGCGCTCTTCAGATGGCAACTGTTCATTCTCCAGGTCCCTCCTACATCTTCAAACAGCCATTCTACTCTCCATACCAGTGGCTTACTGGAGGCATTTCATATGTGCAAGATTTCACAGGACTTAGCTTTTTGGTTAGCAGTTCATCTCACTTAGCATATGGTTGGTCTACATAGTAGCATGTGTTAGTCCCCATACTGTCACCATAATAAAATACCTGATAGAATTAATGAATAAGGAGTAGAGGCTTAATTCAGTTCATGGTTGCAGAAGATATAGTCTAGATTGCGTGGGTCTATTTGTTTTAGGCATCTGGATGGTTATGCCAGATGTTGTGTGGCAGAACAAACTGCTCACCTAATGGCCTGGAGGGACAAAACAAGAGGCAGGGGTCGAGCATCCTATAATTTCCTTCAAGGGTGTTTCCCACAGCTTCCCTTGGCAGGATGGCAGGCATGGATAAACGCTGAAGCTTCAGACTAGGCTTTTCTGGGATCACCTGGTGAGGGTACAGGGGTGTCTCATTACAGTTTGGCATGAACAGAAATCTATGGAAGTGGGGCTGTAGGTCAGTGAGAGAGCATTTGCCTAGCACACCTGAAGCAGTGGACATAAGAGACCATGCACACACATGCCCAAGAGAGAATTCTAGTTTGTCCCTAGCCTTCACTGCTTCACTAGCATAGATGGATAGTACCACAGCGTCATCTGTTTATTTGGTGGCACAAAGTGGTTACCACATAAAAATTGAAAGCTTGCCAGGTTACCCCTCTTCCAGTCCTTTGGATATTTGAGAACCAGCTTCTGTTGAATCTATTTTTATTCCAGGCTCTTTGGCATTTCTAGGTTGCTGGTTTCTCCAACTCCCAATCTGGGATATAAGAAGCACAGAAGGAACCTGAGAGAAGTCAGTGAACTTAAGGCTGTGCTGTGCTGTGCATCTTTCCAGCTGGCGGGTCTTGTTCACTCCAGCTGCGTCTGCTCAGCAGTCAGAGCCTTTAGCTGCACCCAGTGGGAAGAACAGGGAAGGCGATGCCTGTTCTGTATCTTTGGAGGCAGAGGTATATATCCATGCATGGCGTTTGAAGAAAACAAAATGGATCTTTAATAACATCAGAGGAATATGAGTCAATAAAGAGGCACGTGTTTTATCTAATCCAAGGACAGTAAGATGGGTAGCCATGACAGACAGGATGGTTAGAAGCACATGCTGTGAGGTTTGTAATGTCCTCAATTTGCATCCATCCTTGCCCCTGCGAGGCCAGCTTCAGTCCTACTTTTTAGTGACAAATCCTGAGAGACAGTGTGAGAAAAACTGTCCCAAATGTGTATCATGGCACATGCTTGTAACCCCTGCCTTCAGGAGCCTGATGCAGCAAGACTGCAAGTTCAAGTCTAAACCTAAGCTACTTAGTGACTTCGAGGCCACTCTGAGCTGCAGAGAGACACTGCCAAAAATGGAGGGAGGGGCACTGGGGAGATGGTTCAGTGGGTAAAGTGCTGGCTCTGCAGGCATGAAGACCTGAGTTTGGATCCCTGGCAGCCATGTGAACTGGGCACTGTGGTATGCATTTTATAACCTAGCATTGAGGGGTGAGTGGGGGCAAGTGGATAAAGTGGATTCTGGGGACATCTTGGCCAGCTGGCTTAACAGAAATGGCTAATTTTAGATTTAATGAGAAACCCCAAGTAAATAAATAAATAAATAAATAACAATAGGAGACACACCTGATATCAAGCTCTAGTTTACTATGGGCAAGTACATCTGTATACATATACACATACATGTACAAGAGAGAGACAGAGAGAGACAGAGAGACACATACACACACAGAGACACAGAGAGAGAGAGACAAAGAGAGACAGCTGACAGACACAGAGACAGGCACAGAGACAGACACAGAGACACATACACATACACACACACTCAGAGAAAGAGAGAGAGAGAGAGAAAGAGAGAGAGAGAGAGAGGGAAAGACAGAGAGAGAGAGAGAGAGAGAGAGAGAGAGAGAGAGAGAGAGAGAATGAGGAAGAAGAGGAGGAGAAGAGAAGAGAAGGAAAGAAAAAGAAAACAGAAAATCTCCAGGCTCTCAGCTATACCTATTGAATTTGATAGTGAGGATTCTAAACCCATTCAACCTAATACAGACTCAGTCATCCCAACTGTCATGTAAAGTGCCTTTGTGACGTTCATTTTAGAAGAAGGGAGACTGGAAGCATTTAGGCATGTCCTGTGGAGATCAGGAAATGTACTCTGACCGAACAGCCTCCACCGGCTCTGCATTTGCAGAACGTGCTCAGGGGCCCTGGGAGGGAGTATATTTTACTTAGTGTCCTAATGGCATCTCCACAGAGCTTGTATTTTATATTACTTCCTTCAAACAACCTCAAATTGTAGGTGGAAGCAAGACTCATTACAACAGATGGGGGATCTGCAGCCCAGACCATCAGAGAGACTGTCCTGAGCCCATATGGTAATTGAGGCTGGAAGGGGCCTGGGTAGCAGGTCTTGGGAGGTAGGAGCCACTGTCCTTCCCCCTAGCTCCCAGCACTGCCTAGAGCTTGGTTTCTGCACTATGGCTTTGTTCTTACCAAACTGAAACCTGCTTTAGCTACAGCCTGCTGAAGTTAAATCAAGCCCTCTCCTCTGACAGCCTCCTGGCTCGTACCAAGATGCAGACTGCATCTGATGGAAACCTTATGTGGAACAACGGAAAAAAAATCAACCTGAAAACCAGGCCCATCTCAATATCCCCACCCACTGGATAAACATCTCCAAGACAGACATACAGGGAGGCCAAACTCCCTTGGCCAAGTTTTTAACTTAAAGTTTGGAAGTGGCTTGTGTTTTCCACAGAGCAGAAAAACCTTTTCATTCTGGCTACAGTGAATGACTCCTTATGGAGTAGTAATTTCCTTTTAACCTCTCTCTCAGGGACCCGTGATTTTGCCTGTTTTCTTGAATGAAGTTATGAGTTAAAAGAAAAGCGTCACTTAGAGTTGTCTTCGTCCCCACCTTCCTTTCTTCCCGTTGGAAAGCCCATTATGCTGGTTTCGGACTTCGGAGCCCTTGGAGCCTTTGCTCTTTCTTCAGAGAGGACTTGGCTCCTTCATGGTGCCCCCATTCCTCTGCCGAATCTAATCTGACTGTTCTATTTATAATTCTTGAACCAGATGAATCTGGTCTTTGTATTTCTCTCCGAGCAGCAGCATCCCCTCCCTAGGACTTGAGCTGTTTCACCTCCACAAGAATCTCTTTAATTTCTCTGCCATTTGCCAGAAAGCCAGCAGCTGAAACCCTATCAGGTCCTGGATCATATCAGACCGACTTTAAACTGGCACCTTCCTCCACCCCCAGTCTCCTGGGAGTTGATTTAGGAGTAGGGTTATGCAGAGAAATTCTCAGCAGCACTTTGGTGACACCAGAAAAGTCTGAGAAGTTCAACAGGGAGGGGCCCACCCTCTGGAGAACAGAAAGGCCCACATCTGCTCCTGTCCCGACCCTTCCCTGGTTTATATATATGTTATATGCTGTTTGCCTTTAAAGTCAGATTAATCAAGGCAGTTTGCCAGGAAGCCATCATGACTATACCTCCTTGTTTTTTAGAGAAGGAAATGGAGATGTGTGGGGGGGGGGGGAGGGAGAGAGAACTAATTTAACCATAGGTAGCATTGTGGTTTGAATGATAAACAACCCCCATGTGTTTGAGCACTTAGTCCCCAGTGTTTTGGAAGGCTGTAGAACCTTTGGATAGTGTCAGGATGGAGGACGTGGCTCGCTCTTAGGGTTCTATAGCCGGCTTCACTGATTCATTCTCCTCTTTCTGACTGGAGCTGAAATATGACTCCACTTGCTTTACATCCTTGCTTTTATGGAGCAGCCCACTACGAGGCTTCCCTACCACAACAAACCACATCCTGAAAACTGTAAGTCAGAATAAGTCCTCTCTCCCTGAAGGTTCTTCTGGGAAGGGATTTTGTCACAGCAAGGGGGAAAGTGACTAATGGCTGTGTCAACGTCCCACTGTACCCTGGGTGTCCTTCCTCAGACCTCCAGGAGCCTGTGGAGGTGGTCTTCACTTCTGATGCATATACCCCAAGCCATGCTGATCAGATGGTCTTTTTATGTGACCCTCTCATAGTTTCTCATATCCTTCTCTGACTCTTGTTCCTTTTTATCCTGTTGTCTCTCTTGTACCTACGTGTGGCATTGTGTGTCCTCAGGGGATGGTCATGGACTCATTAGAGCATAATTTCTATACTATGTTTGTAAATTTTTTTTTTACAGGATCTCATACAACCCAGGTTGTTCTTGAACTCACCACACAGTCACGAATGATGTTGAACTCTTGCTCCTCCTGCCTCTGACTCCTAAGTGCGGGCATTGCAGATGGGTACCACCGTGCCTAGTCTTTGCAGTATTGAGGCTTGAACTCAAGGTTTCACGCATGCTAACAGGCACTGGACCAACTGAACTCTAGCCATGACCCTATCTGTAACATGGCTTTGAGGAAGAGGAAATAAGTTTATGAATCTCAAGCCTAGAGAAGACATTTCACCAACTCCACAGTGTCAGGAAGAGATATGAATGGGTTTCTTCAAGCCACACAGCAAGTCAGCATGCTAGCTGTGATCACAGCTTGGGACTCTTCTCCTTCAACCCAGAACATTCCCCTCTGTTCAAAGCTTAACTGACTCCATGTGGTCCCCAAATTTGACCTTGGTCTGGAGTGTCTATTTAGACAATTCTTTTTAATTAAGGCTCATCAGACCAATCTGATTTCCAACCTTAAACACGTCTGTAATAGCAACATGTTCTGTTAAAACCTCTAAGTTCAACCACATTTTAACCTCCTTTGCCACGAACATCCCTATGAAATTAAATACGAAGGGATCAAAATGTTTATTTTTGACCCCACAAACATACACTGGGCTTCTTTTGTAGCTAAACAGACTAAGATGATCTTTTAAGTTTTTGAGGACCAGGGATTAGTGTGTCATGCTGGACATAAAAGCACACTTAGCCTTTTAGGCTACTATACTCCCATTTGAATATAATCCAGATGCTGTATTAAGTTGAGGCTCACTCTCTGTAACTCCTACTGGGATCCAGAGGGGAGCAAATGTGTGATCCATGGCCTCCTAAGCTGGTGATGGCCAGTGTTCATTATTCATTCTTTCCATGAAACACTCTCTGCTCCTGGCTTTAAATTCTTTGGAGTGAAGTAGAAGAGGATGGCATTTCGGAGACCTCAGGATTAAAGGAATCAGAGACTCAGTTGCTTTTCCTGTTGACTCCCTTGATTATAGTCAAGGGATTCCTTCTATTAAATATGCTGTGGATTCCCACTTAGAACACGAACTGGAAATAATCTTTTCTTGAAGGCATAGCAAGCCGCGGCCATCTTATTTCATTCCTCCATGGACACGCTTCGCTTTTCGTTTCCACAGCGCCTCTGGTGGACAGGTTTGGTTATGCCCACTTTAATAGCAGCCACTCAGAACTGGTTCAGACAAGATTTAATGCAAGCATTGAACTCTAAACCATCTACCGTTATGGATGCTCTTGGATGATCTTTCTCGTGGGATGATTCCGCAGTGTGTGTACACCTGTATGGTTGTGAGTATGGGGGTGGGATAGCCGAGTCCTGAACAGTGCACATCTTCAGTGATGCAGGGCATGTCTCCATGCTTTCTAGAATGGCTGCTCCTTTGAGTGTGAACAAGGCGGTTCCTCCATGTCCTTGCCAACATTTGGTGTGACCAAATTTTAAGGTTTCTTCTGGATGCTGTAGAATAGATGCTTCATCGTGGTTTTAATTTACACATCTTCCTCTAATGAGTTGTCTTTTAAAAGTTTACTATTGACAGTTCAGGGTTTGTTTATGAATTCATAAACTCATTCATTGTCTTTGCCAATTCACCCTTTCCAATGTGCATTTTCTGTGTTTCGTTGCATTGTGCATGTAGTGTATGCACATGTATTCATAACTAAATCCATTCCAGATTCTAATATTTCTATAGCTGTAGAAATTCCATATATCTTCTTACCACGTCTCAGGTCACTCTTCACTTTTAAAATGATACCTGTAAAAATAGCTTCACTGATAAGTAATTTGCATACCAAAATTTACTCAGAGTAAACGGTCCAGGTTGCTAATTCTCAGTAAATTTATATGATTGAACAGCTTTTGTCAGAATCCCAGATTAGAAGAATATTTTCATCAATCTAACCTATCCCAGTTCAGTCCATTTCTACCACCTGTTAGGCCCATTAAACATCAGTTTTGTTATTGTTGTTTTGTTTTCGTTTGTTTCATTTTTGGTGTTTATTATGATGTCATATGACTGGCATACAATATGCCATCCTTCACTGTGTCGTCTATCAGTTAGCACAGCATGCCAGTGGTTCAGTCCTCTGACTGCTGAACTCTGTGTTGCTGTATAGCTAGCTGCTCCACGTACTGTGCACCCACTTACTACTTGAAGAACATTTGTGTTGTTTCCGGATTTCATTCCTATGAAGAATTTTGCAGTGATCATATTTTTGCAAACATTTTTAGATAGACACATTTTTATGATATACTTGGAGCCAATATATAGAGTAGAATTACTAGTTTGTATAATTCCAATGTTTACCTCTTTTGAGACAGAGCTTTATTACACAGCCCTGGCTGACTTGGAACTCACTCTGTAGACCAGTCTATCTTCAAACTGTAGTAATACTCCTGCAGGTTTATATCACCATGTGGTTTTAACACCAAGAAAATATTTTAATTAAATGACAGATAGATATGCTCACAGTAAGCGCCATTACTTACACACAAGGCCTAGACTGCAGACGCCATGGCCAGGCATTTTAATAAGCTAGACAGCCATTTATTTATGCATTACAAAGCTTCAGTACACAGAAGCCATCATGGGAAAGCGGGAAAGCCCAGCCTGGCACATGCATGACAGGCAACTTCAACAGCAAACCGGCATCACTCAGTGCTATCCAGCTGTTTTTATTGCACAAAACCCACACAATTGAAGAGGTTAGAGTTGTGTTTGGTAAACAATTCTTCTAAAAATTAAGTCCTTTCACAGAAAAAGTCTTTATATAAATTTGGCTCTAATAAGCATTTTGATAAGGGGTACTAGCACACAGACACAAACAGGTTCCCACCAGTTTTTAGCAGTTTAGGTAGGTTTCAAAGAGTGAAGGCAGAGTCCAGTCAATCTATTGACAGCTTTAGGTTGTGCGTGATGACTTCAAACATTTCTTATCCGTCATGAGGCCACAAATTGGGTTACTGATCTTTTAAATTGTGTACAAAAAAGGATCATTTAGTGTATATGCAAAGGATGAAATTTGATATCAAATATCCAATGCACGAAATCTGACTTTATCATTTGATTGCACTACTAATTCACAAGAAACTTGAAAACAGCAACAAAATTGCACAAAATAAAAACTCCCTGCACAGGAAAAGATAAAAATATTATGCTTACTTTTTAAGAAACATTCCAAACTGTTTTTAATTATTGTAAAATTTAATTAACATATGTATTTTTATGAATATGTGTATTTTTTAAAAAGGTAAAGGATTTGAAAGATAGTTCACCAAAACAGAGAATGAGACGACTCATTAGAACATCAAAAGATGCCAGTATCATTAAGCCAATAAGAACATTTAAAACCATAATACAGTAATGATAAATACCCATCAAATGACTGTAATAAAAAAGATTAATAATACCTAATTCTGGTAAGGGTGTAGAGAAACTTAGACCTAAGATGTTTGGTGAATGATGTATATCTGTCCACGGTTCTTACTTTAATCCTGCTTGCTGCAGGGCCCCTACGTCTGCATGGTTTAGCTGCCAGTCATGAATTTCTCCAAGGTCGTTCAAGACTTTCACTCTTTTGTGAGCTGTTTCCTTAAATGGAAACATTCCCTTTTAGAAAGCAGACCCTGGAAGTAATCAAATTTATAAGACCAGGAAGTTTAAGAATGTCAAAACTCACGAAGACCCCAAGGTTATAGAAACTGTAAGCAATTGCTGGCTAAGACCCTCTTCAGTGAAGCTGCCTGCAGGTTGTCTTGGGTGCTCCAGGATGAAACCCCTCTTCAGGCAGACTCTTCTGTGATGAAGCTACTGACCTCAAGCCTCTCTATGCTCACTATTATTAGTCTGTTGTAAAAAAATTAACTCACCTGTGGCTTTGAACTAGCCAAGAAGAACTAAAAGAGTGTCTACTTCTTACAAGTACCCTGTAAGTCAAGGATTTTAGCCTCATCCTATATAAAGTTGGAGGTCCAGTCTATCTTGTATTCTTGGACACCAGTATACCCCACTGTACACCCATCGTGAATATAGAGAGGTGATCCTCTAGAGCTAAGAGAGATGGTGGAAAGTGTCCTCTTGGTTCACAGAAGGAAATGCTCAGGATCTCAGAGGTGTATAGTGGCACAGTAGTGTGGCCCAAGGCACCTATTCCATTAGAGGCAGAGATTGGACCAGGTATTCTGATGTGGAGCCTTCCTGAGTTGGAGATTTGCACGGACCAGCTTGCATCACTCTTGCCTATGATAACACTCTTTGTTACTGAACTGATAATGTGTTCATTTTCTCAATGGTGGTTTTCTTTGTTATGAACCCTTCCTTTATCCAAAGGGTAGTTACAGGTGCCTAGAAATACACTATGATTGTATGTTCTTATTTTAAAGTTGCTTTTTGCCTGTTTTAAAATACCTTTGGATGTATTGAGGGTTGATAAATGGGCAGTCAAATCCATATGCCACTCATCAGCATGCAAACAGAAGTGTCAAAGGAGTCAGTGTCAATTAATTTGTTGAAAGGACTCACTGGATGAGTCTTGTAGTCTGGATATCCAATGCCTGTGATGGTTCTTCTCTGAAGCACAATTTGTATTCTTAAATGTATTTATACTAACGTTAGTGAAGTTCACTGTGTTTACCAATGGATGCTCTTAACACATTTTCTTTCTATTCAACAAATATAGCTGAGTCCTACTGTGTGCTAGGCTGCAGGACCTATGATAGTGGGCAAGAGACGTTCTTACCTTTTGTAGCATGCACCTTTGCTCCAGATAATGTACATGTGTGTTATGTGTTTCAGATAGTGACAGAGCAACAGGAGAGACAGAGACAGACAGACAGACAGACAGACACACCACACACACGCACACACACACACACACACACACACACACACACACACACACACACAGAGAGAGAGAGAGAGAGAGAGAGAGAGAGAGAGAGAGAGAGAGAGAATAACGGCTGGCTCTCTATTTTCCAGTGAGGTCAGGAAAAACCCCTATAGCAGGTCAAGTTCACTGAGCATCTGACTCAGATGGGGATTAGCAGGTCAAGGTTCTTTGTAGAGCCATTTCAGGATCAAGGTGTTTGGTGAGTACATAAGATTCCAATAGGCAGAAGGAGATGCTGGGTGTCTTAGTCAGGGTTTCTATTCCTGCACAAACATCATGACCAAGAAGCAAGTTGGGGAGGAAAGGGTTTATTGAGCTTACACTTCTATGCTGCTGTTCATCATCAGAGGAAGTCAGGACGGGAACTCAAGCAGAGCAGGAAGCAGGAGCTGATGCAGAGGCTATGGAGGGGTGTTTCTTACTGACGTGCTTGCTTGCTTCTCCTGGCTTGTTCAGCCTGCTTTCTTATAGAACCCAAGACTACCAGCCCACAGATGGTACCACCCAAAGGGGGCCCTTCCCCCTTGATCACTAATTGAGAAAATGCCTTACCGCTGGATCTCATGGAAGTATTTTCTTAACTGAAACTCCTTTCTCTGTGATAATGTCAGCTTGTGTCAAGTTGACACACAAAACTAGCCAGTACATTGGGTCATTATGTAATCATGCAAAAACTAAAGAGAGCAGCGAATCCTGAAGAAAATCATTAGATAGGGCCGGGGACCAAGTCTAGTTAGAATCTCTTATTATCAATATCTCAATATCTATGGGCTTTCTCTCTCTCTCTCTCTCTCTCTCTCTCTCTCTCTCTCTCTCTCTCTCTCTGTGTGTGTGTGTGTGTGTGTGTGTGTGTGTGTAATCTTGGGCTGAGGGCAATATGATGGTAGCCCAGTTATGAAAAAACAAGACTTCAATATTGAATGGGAAACTCTCCAAGGGTCTTACTACAGCCTCTCTGATCAGGATAGGAGCTGCAATGTGAGACTGGATAAAGTGATCTCATCTAGTCTTAGGGTCAAGATTTTCATTGCCCGTTTATAACCCTGTTTATCTTCCAGGAGCTTAAAAGATGAAGTGGTTGTCTTCAAGTGACCTAGCTACCAGGAAGCAGCCTTTGTGCCTTCTATTCCAATGTGGCCTAGACCTGAGTATATCTTGTCCCATTGATGCCTGTGCACGTGAGTGGCAAGGGCAGATACTCTGTAAACATTTCCACAAAATTCTGCTAACGGAGTGTAGAGTAGTGGTCTTTGCATTTCAGCATGCAGTTAGGGACAAATCTCCCCCGATCTTATCAGTCTATGATTGCACCTTTGCTCAGCTAAGTGGCTAAATATTTTACTGCAGAAGAGAGCTTTAGAACCCAGAACGGTTTTAAAATCACATGCTGAAAATATAATTAAAAAGAAAAACACCCAAGTAGAGCAAAATTTGTTAGGTATTAGATGTTCCAAAGCTAAAAACTTGACTGTAGCCACGCCAAACATCTGTGCTTGTTTCCAACCTTCAATTCCTAACCTTTCTTTGATTTCAGGTGTGAGTAGGGAGGGCCAGCATGACAATAGCCAGCTGCTCGTGCCTTGACTGGCTTTCCTTCATCCTTTGACCCACCGAGTTCATCATCTGTGTGGGGCAGGCTTCAGTCAGACAATAATGTCTTCTGTTTCATGCTTCTTTGTAGTTTTAAAAGTGTCTTGGTCGTGATGGCTTTGTTCCGTCCTTGTAGAAACTGAGAAGCATGGATCTAAGGATCTGAGTTCCCTTCATAGATAAAGGATTCGAAGCCCTGAGAAGTTAAATGACCCAGGAGTAGCTGTTGAACGTGAGTCTTTGGGTACAAGATGGCACCATCTGTCCATGCCCTCTCCATTCCCAGAGCCCAAGGTGGGCTTCTTGGGGTTGGGGGAGGGGGTCAGGAAAATTTGAGAATATCGAAGATACAGACATGAAGAAGAGAGGACAGGTGGCTGCTTTTAACTGTTGGGGCAGGTCATTTAACTTTCCTAGACCTTGTTTCCTTGATGAAGTGACAGAACAGAACTTGGTTGCTTTCTGGAACTTTCCTCTGATTTAAGAAACCATCCGAACAATCCAAATAAAAGCAAGGAGATAGTGGCTGTGGCAGTGGATCCTCATGCTCTCCCAGGACTGTGATCATCACAAGGACAACATGGCACCCTCTTTCTTTGCATCCCCACTAGTAGCTGGAATACCTCCATTGAGAACACTTCATTGCTCAGGTAGCCATTTGAACTGCTCGCTGCCAACATCACAGTTCACACATAATGGCGAACAGACTGAGGAGATCAAAGTAAATCCATTTCCACTTTTGGTGGGAAATCTATTTGGAGCAATCAGGAGGGTTTGGAGCGTTAAGCATGGCTTTTCAATTGCCATCAAATGGTAAATTGCTTAATGTCAATTGGCATTAAGTGGACCGATTTGTACCCAATTAATACACTGGGGTTGAGAAGGAAGAAAACAATTTCATTTAGCTAGATTGTTCTTCACTGGCTTCTTCCTGTGTGCAGCTCCCAGTCGTTAGCAGACATTTTTCTTGAGCTTATTCTTTGCCTGCACAGTGAGCTGCCCCCGCCCCTGCCCCCTCACCGTTGTTGGGAAAGACAGGCTTGCAGCTACTTACTTTAGCTTTTTCCATGCCTTCAGACGCACTTAGGGCATGGCTACGGCAGATTCCTGATGAAGGACATCACTCACATGAAAGAGTTAATGCAACTTTCAGTAGCATCTCTTTTCTAACCAGAGCCTACCCTCTGCCCCAGACAAAGCTGACACGTCAGCTGAATTGATGTGCTTGAACTCATGTGGACAAGCACAGCAAACAGAGGGAGCAGTATTGTGTGACATGTCAGAAGGGTAGTTATCTCAGAGACTCTGCAACCACAAACATACACAGAGGACATGCAGGTCCCCAGTCCCAGCCAGTTGAAGGGCGGAACACAGAGGCTAAGCTAAACCTGCATGGGGGAGGTTGTCCAAATGGAAGGATGCCTCATGAGTCTACGCTGGGCTGTGGGAGCTGGGGGAGGAAAGACCACAGCCTTGTTTTCACATAGAGTTTATGTTCCCTTTGCTTGGTAATTTACATTTATATAGACTCGAGCTCTAGGTTCTAAATGGCTTTGCTGGTATGTATGGATGGAGTACCACTGTGTATCAGCAGCAGGCTATGCATGCATAAACAAAACCTGGCCATCTATATTTAAGTGACAGCATGCAACTTGGTCACTTGAAGACATAAAATACTTGAAGGAATTTCCCAGAGGCTCTTCAGGGGTGAGGGGTGTCTTTGATATGTCATTGTTTTAATGCTAGATGGCTCTTCATTGTCTTTCCTCAGGTGACTTATACACTTTCAGATGCAGATGGAATGTGAGTCACAGCAGCACAGGCAATGACTCTGTTTTTCTATCTAAATCGAAGATATAACCTTCCACCTCTCTCCAGGTGAAGAGAAGAATGCCTATCGTTCAGTCTCTTTGTAAACTGTCAAGTACTGTCAGGGTGCTGGAATCTCTCAGTTCTGCAGAGAGAGTTGACTATATCCAGTGGGAAGGATCGCCCATTAAGAGCAGAAGGCCTGGGATGAGTAGGTGATACAAGTTAGGGATGAGTGTCAATTTCAAATCTAAACTAGAGGTACCCTGGTTCTGCTTGCTCAAGCTGGCAGTGAAGGAGGGGGGCGCATCTGTCTGGGTGTCTGCCACTGACTGCCAGGGTCCACGCAACTTTTTCTAGTTGTGTAGCCTGAGGTCCCTGCCTCTCTATCAGTAGAATGCAACACCTTTGTTAGCTTAGGAGGGACTGAACTCCACCCCTAAATATGCAAATAGAGAGAGAGCCTTAAATTGGGTTAAAAAAAAAAAAGCAAGAGGCTTGGTACCTTCAAGAGGCCCTGAACCCGTACACACATACCCATGGAGAAGCAAGCAGGAGAGCTGTTCTCTTTGGAGCACAGTTCTCAGAATGGCCTTGAACTTGCTGCTACTCAGGTCTAGCTACTGAGTCTAAGATGCTTTCTCTACAAACACGGAAGCATCTTCCAAAAAGAAATATAAACTGCAGCTTCTCATAGCTTCCCTTGAATCTTCTCTGCAGGTGCTGGGCTGTTTCTTGCCACGCAGATCCCCCGTGATGGCATATTAACTGGGAAAATTCATTGTTAATGGATAGTTGTTTTTGTGTTATGAGAGGGTTCGCACCATGCCTGACCTCTCCCGGGTAGTAGATATCGATAGCATCTTCCCTTTGTAATGGTAGTGAACAAACAAACAAACTCCATTTTGACATTTTTGCTAAATGTCCCAGTGGGGATGGGGGTGGGGGTGTATGATGCCTGGTCGAAAGGCACTACTGTGTCAATTTACCTTCCTATCCAGCTCTCAGGGGCCGCACAAGAAAAAGCATCAGGGTGAAGCTGAACTAAAACAGCCAAGTTTCACTTCAGTCTGAGGGCCGTCTCCTTCTCACCATCACGCCCCAGTTAGAGACCTGATGGCAAAGAAGACAAAGTGTGTCATAGCTGGGAAGTGGGCTCAGCCTTAAGGGGGGAATAAGTGTTGACAAGGAATATATTCTGGTGCCAGTGCTGATTTTAAAGGGCCAATTCAAGCGCTTCCAGATTGCCAGAGAGCCCAAAGATTATGATATGGAGGGAGAGAAGCAAGACCTGTTCACATCATACATAATTCACCCTTACCTTTGGGTTCTTGACATTTTCGTATCTCGGGCTTCCTATAGATTTTCTTTGTGCGTATGAGTGTGTGTACGTGTTATATGAGTATGTATGTGTGTACATACACCTGTGCATATACACCTGTGTATAGGTGCGTACATGTGGAGGTCAGAGGACAATTGCAGATGTCTTTCTTTGGGATTCATCCACTTGGTCTTTTGAGGCAGGGGTCTCTCGCTGAGACCCGGGGCTTGCCAGTTAGACTCGGTGGGTTGGCCAGAAATTTCCAGGGACTCTCCCATCTCCAGCTTCCCAGTGATAGGACCCCAAGCACGTATCACCATGCTCTGCTTTGTATGTGGGTGCTGGTACTGGACATAAGTCTTATCCACCAAGCACTTTACCCATTAAGTGGTCTCCCGGGCTCTTCTTCTAATTTCTGGAAGTTGTCATGGTGTTTGTTGGTCCATCATGCCTGTGGTCCCAAGCAAGAAGACAGAGAAAGTGTTGGTGGTGTTCGGTCATGCTGGTAGGTGATGATACGCTTATCTGGGGCCTTCCAAGGAAGCAAGATCTTCTGGGATGGGAATGGATAGGTGGCATAGCACTTTCCCACAGGTTCTAGACCAGGGGTACATCAGTTCAGCATGGACAACTGGTCTTTGGAGCTCCTTTTAACCCTGTAAGTAAAGCTGTGCTCCCAGTAGGCAGGAGTTCATTCCATATATATGATTCTTCAACTAAAATATAAAAATAAAGCCACCTTCTCAAGCTCTCACTGCCTGCACTGCATTCCTTCACAGTGAGACGCCTTGAAAGGGTCATTAATATTAGTTGTTCCAATTCCCCCGGTCTCATTTTTCCTTGAATCTGCCATAGTCTGAATCTTATCCCCTTCAGTTGGCAGGAAATTGGTCTTGTCAAGGTTACGGTGACCCGCCCGTTGTTGAAGGCATGGTCAATTTGCATGTTCGTCTCCATCTGTCTCCATTTAGCTCAAATCATCATCTGTCTTCTTTAAAATGCTCTCTGCCTTTGGCTCTCAGGACCTTGTGGCTACAAGGTTCACCCTCCTCCATCCCAAGGCCATTTCTTCTCAGTGACTGTCACTAGCCCTGCCTCATCTTCTCCTGTCACTCCAAGGCTCCTCCTCCAAAACTCACCTTATCTCTCCCACTGCCCCCACCCTGTCTCTTCTTACCTAAGAAAAGCTCTCTTGCTTTTACATATGTCTTTTAGGCAACTCATATGTCCCTTATCTAGTCTGAACATCTTTCCTGAATGTCAGCCTCCTAGGTCTGATTGCCTTTACAACAACTGTATTTGTGAGACTAAAAGGATCCCAAACTTAATGTTTCCAAACAGAGCTCCAGATCTCCCTCTCCTCAAGCTCATTCCAGAATTCTATTCCATCTCAGCCAATGGCCTCTTTTATCTTTGTTGCCAAAGCTGAGAACCTTGAAGTCTCTTCTCCCAGACTCTATATCCAAGTCTTCAGCAAAGCACGTGGATTTTCCATGGTCCATTTACTTATCTGCTTTACCACTTGGCAGCCTTGATAGAAGCGTTCCCGATCGCCCAGGAGTCTCCTAGGTGTCGTCCATGCTGCATGCTTGCATGTATTACGTCATCCACCTCCTACACTGTTTCCAACACGGCAGCCAGTGTGATGTTCTCCACATGTAGAACAGATCCTAACACAGCTGAGCTTCCTGTCTCCCAAAGGATCCCCCTTACAGTAAGTGCAGTCTGACATTCCTACATCTGGGGCACTGACCTCCTCTTTTCTCACTGGTTCTGCCAACCCAGCTC
>CM052706.1:75631098-75670012 GCA_028551405.1 Uromys caudimaculatus
TTTACCTCGATTCCTTTATAATAGTAAAGCCCTGTTTCCCAGCTTTCTCTTTCTACTGTTTCCTCCTCTACAGCATAAACTCCATGAGTTTAAGGAACTTATCCTTCTCCCTCTACACCCCTAACTCTTTAGCTCCCTGCATAGGGGGTGCTCAATAGTCCAGATGGAACAATCCAACACAGTGAGCTCCATACACAAACTCCAGAAACACTACAGGGTAGTTATGGCCGTGGCCCTTCTTGCTTAGAGTCAACAGTCTGAACTTCTCAGCTAAAAGTGAAGGGTCTGGGGCTGGAGAAGATGATTCAGTGGGCAGGATGACCTAAGTTTGGGTTTCTAACAGCTCTGTAAAAGCTGGGCATTGCTATGTGTGCCTGTAACCCCAGAGCTAGGGGACAGAGAGATGCCTGAGGCTTGCTGGCCAGTCAGTATGGCTGACATGGCAAGTTTCAGGTTCAATGAAGAGATTCTGCCTCAAAAAGTAATCAAACAAAGAAACAAACAGCATAGAAAACAGTAGAAGAAACCTCTGCCCTCTATACATGCACATGTACTTGCACATACACACATACATATGCACATATACACACACACATATACGCATACACATATACGCATGCGCACACACACATGCACACACATACACACATATACGTGCACACACACACACACACACACACACACACACACACACACACACACACACGGGAGTGGGGGCCGGGGGATGATTTCAGGGTTTAGGTTTGGTTAACATTTTCAACTCCAGCATTCTGCTAATGTGTTATGTGCTAAGGTGTCTTTTTATTATATTCATTTTGATTTAGTAAATATTGATTGTTCACCATTATAGGCCAAGTCCTGTGTTAGGAGAGAGAAATACAAATTGCTGAAATTGGATCCTTCTCTTAGATTTTTATAGACTTTTATGAATGAGGATAGACCATGATCTAGGCTTTCAAGACATAAATATATTAGTAAGTAGGAAAATGTTTCTAT
Organism: Uromys caudimaculatus; assembly: GCA_028551405.1. Lineage (NCBI taxonomy): Eukaryota > Metazoa > Chordata > Mammalia > Rodentia > Muridae > Uromys > Uromys caudimaculatus. The sequence continues at coordinate 75,632,095 of CM052706.1, forward strand.
TCCTATCAAGAAAGTTAGGCTAAATAAGAACATTAACACCCTCAGGGATGGTGTCTGTCACCTTTCTTCCAAGGGAACATGCAGGACTAGAGTGGTCTGTGTGGTCCACAGGGCACAGTGGTGATGCCCGGGGGGCTGAAGGTAAAGAACACCAGGAATACGGAAATGGGAATATTGGGTCTTTGTAGTGGGGGAATTCTTCCATCATGGAGGAGATGTCAGCTGCGCTTTGCTGGAGGGATTGAGGACCATGAGAGTGTGTGTAGACACAGGTAGGAGGAAGGTCCCAAGGCTTTTCCCAGAAATGGACCATATCTAATTTCTGGGTTGGCATGGAGCAGAAGCAGGGCAGATAGAAAGAGACTGAGAGGGGAGCTGAGCCAGGTCGGTGATACTGTTATCGTCATTGTTTGTTTTTCAACAGGATTGACAAACAGGAGCCTTTTGTTTCTACAACAAATAACAGAATCTTCCAAGCTTCACTCCCTAGGCAAAGCCGGTGTGAGTGGCCTGGAAATCCTCAAAGAGAATTTATCTGTAGAAATATAGCCGCTTTTTGGTATATTTCCATGTTTTCTTCAACCTTTGAAAATGGATAACCAAGCACCATCTATAAGACTTCCTATTAGCCATCTACCAGGACAACGTATTGGTCTTTCCTGATGGATAGCAAGCAGGGTTTACTGTAAATGCCCTTTCATGATTGTGATGGAGCAGCCTCCATTTGTCCCCTTTCCCATAAAGTCCATCCGCTGACCTCCAGCATTTGATAAAAGCCCTCTCTCATTAGCTCCAGCAGCTGAAGCTATCTGAGCAGATTCCAGTAAGTATGATGACACTCTGAGTAGCAACAGCCATCTATCCAGACAGCGTGGCCACTGCACCCTTAGAGGAACCCAGAGATCTTGTGTTTGCACATAATGTATGCACCTGAGAAATAAGGCAGACTCTGTGAATTCAGGGACTGGTCTTTGAATATTCTCCATGACATTTTTCTCTATGTACAGCCCATTTTGATACAGTTTTATCTCAAGGTGGGACCCAAGACCAAGGTTATTGAAGGAGTTACAGAATCAAAGGATCTGAGAGTTGGGAGGTACTAGTGATTATTTATTTCAGTTGTCCTGGTTTATAAGTGAAAGGCCTGAGGTCAGAAGATGTTGCAGCTCCACACAAGTCTGTTAAGGGCAGAGCTTGAACTTGGACTTGGGACTGCAACTATTTCCACAGGGGAAGTCAGTTCTGTCTCTTAAGTCCTTCTGATTGACCATTTGCTCACTGGAGAGGCCTTGATTCTCCTGTTCTTTCAGGGCCTCCGCCAGTCTGCCATACTACTCTGTTAACAGAGCTTTATTGCTATAGTAGGCCTGCTCACTAGGGAGAGGATTCAGTGCCAGCCTGGAATCAGGCTCCAGGGAGCTCTGTAGATACAAGATGGTGTCTGTGTGTTTTTTGGATGGTTGGACCAGTACTGGCACCTTGGAATCTAGTTTCCTCTCTCCTCTACTGCAGACTGTGCTCTACCAATTGAATTAACGTGGCTAGGGATGAGGGTGTGCATTTGATGGAGGGATGTCGCAAGTGACCATGTTACCTTTTAGAGGATAAAACCAAATACGGGAAGTGGTTGCGGAGCAAATGGGCAGACAGAAGGAACAGAGATCATAAGAAAAGAGGGCATGTAAAGGTAGAGTCCTGGTTGCTGCTTCAATGGAAATGTGTCCAGAGTGAGGTGCTCATGTTAGTCCTATGCAAATGAGTTCCCCAACTGATTGAAAAGAGGGAGAGGATAGGACAGGGATCCAAATGGGAGCCATCCCAGAGACTACTACCATCCCTTCCTCGCTGGCACTGTTGGCAGAGGAATTTGGATTCTGTTTGTGTGGCTGCATAAAGGAGGCATTAGCCTGGAGACCTTACAGTGAAATAGCTCACACTGCAGAACCAGACAGATGAGCTCCTACCTCCCACTCTCTGCAGGTGGGGATAGCCCCTGAGATAATCTTAGCACTTAGTTCACCTCTGCCTTTTCATTTTCCTGTGGACATTTCTCAACCAAAGCAGGGTCTCACCTCAAGACAGCTCAGATGCCCCGCTGCCTCCCAAGGGGTTTGGCTGCTTCAGCAAGCAAAGGCACAGCTAGCAGTAAGCCTTCCCATCTTCCATAGCGCTCTGGGGGGTGCAGGGAGCAGGGGAGCAGGTAATTGTGGCTATAAGCCATGGTGCTGCAGTGGCAGTCTCTGCTCTAGCTTTACCCTGTTTCCCAAGGAAGCCCCAGGGAACCTGGACAAGTTGGAGCTGGGGCCCAGACACTGGAGAAGGGGTAGGGACAGGACAGGACGGCACCCAGCAGATTTCCTGGCCCTGTGCCAGGCCAGAGCTGCCTGCTGTGTGCAGGAAATATTCAACATTCTGTGTCTTAAAGAGAGAGCCTGGAAAGGCTCCAAGACTATACTTAATACATCTGCTGGGAGCTACACAGACGGAAACTGGGTGGGGGGTGGGAGGGGGCGGGAGTTGTCTGCAAAAATAACCCTTGCAGGTCCAGCAGAGCACACAGTATCTGCAAGGCACAGGTAATAAGTGCGTGCATGCAAAAGTCCTCTCTTACCTCCAGTTGTACACACACAATCCTAAGCTCATTTGTAGCATCAGAGCTGTTTCTGCTTTATGATCCTGGGAGGGAGGTAGGGAATGTTATTTTAGTTGCTAGAATATGGATCGGTGTGTTTCTTTTAGCACATAACTAAACAGAGGGATGGATGGGTAAGTCTCCATCCCACTGAAGAGGGAGCTGGCTTAGAATAATTAAGTTTACCTTTTGTAAGTCCAAGCCTCTGAGGTCAAGCTTGCTCCCTACCATTCGATGACCCCCTCAAAAGAGCAGTCAGGTTCACGCACCGAATATTCTAGTGTTTTCACTATATTCTCCATCGCAGCCGATTTGGGGAAGAAGATGCTGTCCCCTCCCACACTCCTAAGGCACCTCTCATGCAGCAGATGAGATGGTTAGAAACTAGTAACTCAGGGGGCTTTTGCTAGCAGACATATACTCTGAGGCAATTGCAAAGACCACAGAAGCCAGCAAAGAGACAGGCTGACTTGAAGTGGTAACTCTCCAGAGGGCTTTGCCCAATGGAGAAAGAAACAGCATGCAAACATCCTTCTTTCTCTACCTTTCTCCCCCCCCACACACACACCAGGAAAGGGAGAAAAGTCTCTCTCCTGTGTCTCTCCCACTTCCGTGCTCAGCAGCACGTTGCTTATTCCTGAAGCTCTGCAGCCCTTAGGTCTTTTATCTTCAACTCTAGGCTATGTGGACTGCTTAAGTTAAAATATGGTGGGGGAGAGACCTGTGCGGAAGCCAGGGGTAGTAGGTGAGCATCCACGAGGAGACGGAATGGATGAATGGGTATAGATGAAATGTATGAAGATGCCAAGCTCTCTCAGGGTTTGTGTGGAATAAGGAGGTGATCGAGGAGAGAGAAAAGAAGACAGAACAGGTGACCTTGAATGCTAAAATGATGCTTGTTTGCAAAACTTGTTTCCTTTCTTTGAATATACTCCTATATCAAAACAAACATACCATACATATACTTATGCCAGTATATACGTGAATATAGATGTATGCACACACATACATGCATGTGTGCATGCGCGCACACTCACACATACCCACACACAGACACACACACACACACCCCTCTCTATAGTCTTTAAACCTGTCATGTGCTCTCTTCTCTCAACAATTCCATAGTCATGTCTGTCTTATTCTTGCAAGCACAGGATGAGTTGTGTAACTTGACAGCTGTGAGTTTCAAAGTTTATTAAACATCTGCCTTGTACACAGTGGCTACCATCTTGTCCATGTTCAAAAGATATAAATGTAGCCACATCACTGAGAAGCAGTACTAAACGCAAACGGGACACATAGCAAGGGATTGTGACGATCTGTGTTCTTGTAGAAGAAGAATAGATTATAGAATAATCAATCTAGGACATGTGTTTGCATGATTTACAAGGTAGACACATGCACTTGTATCTTTAAATGCTATAGGTATTCTGTTGGCCTGAGCACGTCCCTTAAATTACCTTGGCAGAAGAGAAAGGTGGTAGGGACTTCATAAGGGAGGGCTTGATGGAAGGTGACTAATGCTGGCTTCCCACAGGGAGTGAGTTGTCACATAAAGAACAAAGCCATCTCTCTTTGCTTTCCACCTTCTCCCCTCATGGGAATTTACTGGCTCCTCACACCTCAGGGGGATAAGAACACTTCCAGGCAATGATGGGATGGGCCCTTACTCATCTTTCTACCTCCAGATTTGTTTTTGAATGAGTAGGTGAATGAGTGAAGTACCTCTTATACATACAAATCTAGTATAGTTCCTTGTACAAAGGAAATACTCAGTAACTATTGATTGATACCCTGCGCAAATAGAGGCACATATCAGCTGGATTGCTTTCCATGGGTGTTGTTCACTTAAATATCTCAAAGCTGGCAAACTCATCTTTATACTGTTTCTACCAACCCCAGGAAGACAATGGATAAAATATGAAAACCTGGACACACCGTGGGAAGGCAGTACAAACTCTGGGTGTTCACCAGAGGAATCAACATGGAGCTGGGAGCTTAGATATCAGTCCCATCTTCTCTTCCTCCCCACAATAAACATGCTTCTCAGCCTGGCCTATCTCTTCACATCAGAAGTGACCTGATTATTAATATATTCCGGAGCCTCTCTGTGTAAATTCACATTCCGCAAATCTTAAAGCCTTTCTTCTGTTTCAGAGCAAGAGGCTGAGCAAGATATATGCTTTTCTTTTTCTTTTTTTTTTTTAAACTAGCAAATGGCTTTTTTATTGATCCACCTTTTTAATAGCAGGTTTATTTCTCTTCATGGAGACTGCAGAATTCTGTCCTGAGTTCTCTCCCTCCCTCCCTCTCTCTCTCTCTCTCTCTCTCTCTCTCTCTCTCTCTCTCTCTCTCTCTCTCTCTCTCTCTCTCATTCCCTCTCTCCCTCCCTTTCTCCCTCTCTCTCTCTCCCTCCCTCTCCCACCCCTTTAAGTTCAGGGAGCCTGCTTCCTCTTCTCTACCTCTGTCTCTTCCCACAGATTTATCTGATCTCTGCTCCTCATAAACCAGCAAGCAGTCCCTCCAGACCCATGTGTTCCCGGCCTGCTGTGGCCAGAATTTAATGTGCTAATCAGGTTTACCTGTGTGTCCGCACACTGTGCCCCTCTACCACCCACTCTGCCTTCTTCACTCTTATCTTTCCATCCTCACCTTCATGGTACACAGGCCTATTAAATGGGGTCCAGTGCAATTTCTGGCACCCAATAAATCTAAATTTTCAAGCTTGGGAAGCTGGGCTTACCCACTGGCACCCAGATAAATGAGTCCTCGGCGAGAAACCTACACTGCTCATTACTCTCTGCTGAAACCCCAACTGAGGGCCTAGAAAGTCAAAATCCCTCTTTACTCTTCACTTTCTGGAAAGAAAAAATATGTCCCCACCCTCAAACAGGGACTTAGGTTTTCATCTCTGCATGTTGTCCTCTCTGTTGGGTTTTCAGATGAGAAAGGAGCATCCCAACAAGTCCTTAGCTGGTTCAGTCTTCTTTGCTGTAGTGCCTTGGAGTGAGCCTTAACACCTAGCACACAAGTCCCCACTGTACAACAAAGAACTGTGCTCATGCTCCCAATCAGGCAATGATCACAGAGGCCTGCATAGAGCCCTCAGGGATAGGGAATGATGCTTCAACTGCCCAAGCCCCTTCCATCTGATGGACAAGGGACCTCCAACTCTCCATGTAGGATTAAGGAAGGTCACTGAGGTTGGGGACCCTTAAAATCAGACCAGCGTCCTAGAAAGAGGAACCAAGAGCCAGAACTGAGGGAGGAAGCAGGGTTAGAGTCGATGTTTTCATAACCTTTGAGGCAACAGTCTGCTTTCAAGAGGCGGGGGATATTTGTGTTTACTTATTTGTTATTTTGCCTTGAGAAATTACCACCTTTCACTTTGCGAGCTTCCTGCTTCTCTACAATAAAAATCAATGACAACAAATCTTTTAAACCACTCTCTATGCTACAGCAGTCTGGGAAGAGCTCCTCCTCTGGCCTCTTGCTGGTGTATTGCTGAAAACCCAATTAAGAAATAATAATTCTGGAAGATAAATATCTTTAAAATAAAGTACCTCATTTGGGCTTCTGTGGAATTAAGGCAGTAATCAATTGAACACTGTGGTGTTTAGCTGTATAACCCATTGTGGCTAGCTTTTTGTACCCTGGTAGTTAAGCACCAGGTATTGTTCTTGTTCATAGTGTATAAATAGGGTCATCAGCTATATTTGCAATATATTCTGATTTTCTGTATGTCATTATTGAGCATGTTGGTGGGTGTGATGGTAGTTTAAAAGAGAAATGTCTGCCATAGTCTTGGACTTTTAAATATTTAGTACCCAGTTGGTGGAGTAGTTTGGGGAGGTTTAGGGAGTATGGCCTTGCTTGAGGAAGTGTGTTACTAGGGGCAGGGTTTGATACTGAAGCATCATGAGCTTGAGCCCAGCCTAGGCTGCCTAATGAGAACTTTGTCTCACAAACACTAACAGCAGTACCATCTCAAGAGGAAAAACTGAAGTAACTCTAAAAAGAAATCTGCCTCAGTTTCTGACCTACTGGTCTACCTGCGAAACTAACATTGGCCCACATTTGTATGGGCCAATTCTGCCTTATTATATTAATCACTCAATCTCTATCTCTATTTTTGTTTGCTTTGTGTTGCTATGAATAAGCAATATGACCAAAATCAGCATGGGAAGTAAAGAGTTGATGCAGTTTACAGGTTATAATTCATAATTGAGTGATGTCAGAGCAGGAGCTCAAGATAGGAGCCTGGAGGCAGAGACTGAAGCTGAGACCATTGAGGAAAACTGCTTAGTGACTTGCTTAGTTACTTTTCTAACATGTTCCATCAGCTTAGGGATGACACCATCTACAGTGGACTCTGCCCTCTTATGCTAATTAGCAACTAAGAAATGCTCCATGGACATACCCAAAGGCCAATATGAAAGATATAATTCCTCAGTTAAAGTTTCTTCATCCCAGATAAGATGACAGTTAAAGCTAAAGATGACTCTATCATCTACCCATCCATCCATCCATCCACCCACTTACCCACCTACCTACCTACCTACCTACCATCCATTCATCCACTCACTCACCCACCCACCCATCCACCTACCTACCCACTTACCTACCTACCTATCTGTTTTTTGATGGTGGGAATGAACCTAAAATCAGGCCCATTTGGTCTGATCTCCCTTTCTCGTTAGCTGGTGGACCTGCTGAAGGAGTCCAAGCTCCAATATTGTGGAACACCTGAGGCCTTTGGAATCAGCCAGATCTAATTTAGGTCTTGGTTTTCATATAAGCTTTGACAGTTTGACAAAATTTTGAGTTCCAGTATCTTTATTTGTAAAGTGATTTACAGGAACATTTAGAGATAAAGAACAAATCATTGTTAGTTTAAGATAATTAGTAAAAAAAAAATGCTTGTGCTTCTCTGGTTGAAAGTTCTGTTGAACCGTGAAACTTAAAGCAGCCGCTAGACATTCTGATAAGACATGATGAAACTTTCTGCACCCGATCTTTTATCTCCTGCCATGTTTGTGAAGACCCCTCTGTCTCCCATAGCAAGGATGAACCTTGCTTGCTTGATCCTCCTTGCCAGCCAGCAGGTGTGATGGAGTGGCCAACATCTTTTTACATTTTGGTTGTGTTTGCTCCTTTCTTAATGCATGCTCTGTCTTCTTTCCTGAGCCCAAGGGCCTGTTCCTTGAGGGTCATTGTCCTCACTATTCACTGTGGCTCTGGCAAAGTTTGCAGGAGACTGCACAGGATCGATTGATCTCAGTCACCTCCATGTTTCCGTCTCTCAGGAGCTAATCCCATTCAGATGTTCTTCCTTCTCTCCTTCCCTTCCTCCCTCCCTCTCTCGCCCTCCTTCCATCATTCCTTCTCTCCCTCCCTCTTTCCTTCCTTCTTTCCTCTTTTCCTCTTCTCTCTTTTTTCCTCCTTCTTTCCTTTCTCTTTGTTTAAAAATATTTTAGCGTGTGTGTGCATGCACATGTGTGTCTGTGTGTCTAAGTGTGTTCAGGAATGTGTAAGTGTATATATGCATGGGAGCCTTCTGTTTCCAACTTTCCTTTGCTGGGACTCTACGTGCACATCACCACACCCAGCTTTATTTAACGTGGGCTCTGGGAATCTAACTCAGGAGCTTGTGTTTACAAGGCAAGCACTTTATGGACTGGGCTATCACCCCAGCCTCTAATGTTTTAATTTTTAAAATTAGCATGCAAAGTGTTAGCTTTCATTCTAGCACTGTCAGACATGACTTGTTTTGCAGGCCCTCCTCCCTGCCCTCTTCTCTCCTAGTTCCTGAGGCTCCCCTCTGTCTTGGTTCTGAAACCTCAGTACACTTCATCCTCAGTCTTTTCTCTTGCCTTCTTCCCCACCTCCCCACCTCCCCACCTCCCCACCTCCCCACCTTCCCATCTCCAAATAGTTCTTAACTTTGAATCACTGGAGGGTTTGTCTGAGTCTGTGTTTTTAATGCAGTCTTTACAATAACTGCCAAATACAGGCCTGTCCACCTGGATCCTCTGTCTTGAATCACATTCAGATGCACCCCGCGGTTACCATCTTCAGAAGAAAGCCCTGACTTGTTTCTAAAGACTTTTTCTGAAAGCATCCTTGTTTTAATGGGTGAGCATTTTACTCATCCCTAAACTTTAGCATCATCATTGGTACCCTTCAGCCAGTCCAAGGGCAGAGGCCATAGGCTCTTTCTTCAAGATATGTTCAGAGTCCAACCGCTCTCACCACTTCTATCTTAGAGAGTCTAGTCTGTTCACTATCCTTCTTGTGGAGTGTGTGTGTGTGTGTGCACGTGTGTGTGGGGGGGAGACAGAGACAGAGACAGACAACAGAAAGAGAGAGAGAGTTATATACATGTGTATATGTACAATATGCAAGTGTATGTGCCACGTGCACATATGCAGAGAGAGACCAGAGGAAAATATGAGGTATTTTGCTCTAAGACTCTCTGTTTATAACTTTGAGACAAGATCACTGAGCTCAAGCTCTTTGGGCTGTTGGCTGACTTTGGGCTGCTGGATGACTGGTCAGCAAATGCAAGTGCTTCTGTTTCCATGCCCCCAAGGCTATGGCTATAGGAATGGGTGGCCATGGCCAGATAGTTTTCTCTCTTTCTTTTCTTTTCTTTTCTTTTCTTTTCTTTTCTTTTCTTTTCTTTTCTTTTCTTTTCTTTTTCTTTCTACTTTTTCTTGGGTGCCAAGAATCTGGGCTCAGGTCCTCATGTTTGTGCATCAGAAGCTTTGACCTGCTAAGTCATCTCTTAGTCTTCATACAGACTCTTAATCAACAAAGAAACAAGCAGACTTCCAGCTTTATTCTCCGCTCAACTGTGCTTTACATTCAATATTCCAACCTGACCTCTTAAAATACCAGCCACGCCCCGTCTCCCTGCTCGGAACCTTTCATAACATCTCACCTCAGCTGAAGAGAGAATCACTGTCATCTCCATTGGTTCTGAGCTGAACTATTCAGCTCTGACTGAGTCAGAATCTGCTTCTTGCCATTCCTCAAACAGTGAAGTATATTCTCACGTCAGGGCTTTGTAGATACAGTCCCCTCGACCTGCAGCATCTCCTCCGGTGGTCTGCAGGAAGACTTCTGATACCCACAAGGCTGTTGCTCTCTTTGGACCTCTGATTCTACTCACTCCACATACAAATGCGGATCCCCACAGTGCCATGAGGCCTCTGTGCTTATATCTCACACCACAACAGTTCCACACCTGACATACTGTATGCCTTTGTCTTTACTTACTGCTTGTCTACGTCTACTTTGAAAATGTCAGTTCTGTGCCAATTCAAGGACTTTGTCTCTTGACCACGTATAGTTCTTGACTCAATAATTACTTGGTGAATGAATGAATGGGTGCCCGAAGCGAAGCTGACAGTTCAGGATCCCCATTCATTGTAACCTCCAGCAATGGAGTACCAGAGATCATTTCCTCCCACGTGACTGGCCAGTCCTGCCTTCCTCTTAGGTGTTCGTGATGAACACTTGTGTTGTCTACTCCTCCACCAGTTCTTTAAACAAAAATGTCTCAATTGACACGTCCAAGTTTCTTTATACTCCATAATGTGCACTGTTTGAATTCAGAAGTGTGTTAGTTAATTTTCTGTTTATTTTGGCTTAAATTTCAGAAAGATATGCGTCTATCGTGGCTGGGAAGAGTCATGGCAGCAGGGGCAGGAAGGTAAGATTCACACCTTCAAATGAAAGAATGAAACAGAAAGCAAAATGGGAAGCAGAGCAAGACTATAAATTGGCAAAGCCCATCCCCAGTGACATTAAGGTCCTCCCCCAAGGTCCCATCCATCGACAAAGTTCCACAGTGTTCCCCCCACAGCATCACTAATAGGGGACCAGGTGTTCTGAGCCTATAGAGGATATTCTCATTCAAACTAACACAAGGTATTATTTGGACAGTTAAAGCAATTCAGCTGCTCTCTGACTGTTGCCTTCTGTTCCCTGGACTTGAGCTCTATACACTCATTATGGCTCCACCCACTTCCCTGACTGACAGGCAGAAATCTGGGACTTTGAACTCAGGGGATGGAGTTCCATCTTGGACTTGTCAATTTCCTCCTCTGTGGATGAATTGTGCCAAAACTTTAGCCTTGTGTGGCTAAGATGAGAAAGAATCCAGCCAGAATTTAACACAGCATCTGGAAGACACCAGACTACTGAATACCTCCCTTCCCTTAATCTTCTGTCTTGTGTCAGCTTTCTCCCTTTCCTTTGAGCAGTGGTGAGTCTTCTCTCTTGGCCTTCATCTTGTATAATGTGAAGTTTTGGCAAAGCCCTTCATATCTCTCCCTGCCCAGGGGAGGCTTGCTGAGGGAACGTAAATGACCTTCCTCAAGCACCTGTATATACAATGTCTGAAATTGCAATAAGAGAGAGTTGGCAGGAGACCTAAAGGAAGTTCAAATGGTGAAAATAACTTACAAGCTTCAAGACAGTGTGTTTTACATGCTTTCGGTTGCTTGACATTCTCTGTAAAGACCAGGATGAATTAGATGTACAGATGAGTTTAGAATCCCCTCTTTAGAAAGAGGTAGGATTCCAGTGTGCTCTGATTAGGAAAAAGTGGCCCATAGGAAGCCCGTGAGGACAGTGTGTTGCCCGTGAAGCAATTACAAGTGTTCATACCCACTTCTCCTCCTGCAGATCCTGTTCGTGTTAGTGTGGATGGCAGGCAGGGACAAAGTCAGGCAGCACATTCAAATAATATGATGGAGGAAGTTTAATGAAGGGGCTTCATGGAAAGGGGGTTTGGGGAGGACTAAGGTAAGTTGTCTCATTTTTCTATTGCCATGACAAAATACAGGATCAGACAATTTATAAAAGAAAGCAGTTAGTTTGGAGCTCCCAGTTCCAGAGGCCCACAGTTTCCATGATCATCTTGGCAGGAGGCATGGCAACAGGCAGGCAGGCATGGCGCTAGAGAAGTAATTGAGAGCTTATATCTGACCTATAGACAGGAGGTGGAAAGATGGAGGAGGGAGGGAAGAAAGGAGGGAAGAAGAGAGAGAGGATGATAATGAAGATGATGACGACAACTACGAATGGGAATGACATGGGCCTCTGAAACCTTAATGCTTGTTCCCAGTAACACACCTCCAACAAGGCCGCACCTCCCCATCCTTCCCAAGTAGTTCTATCAACTAGGGACCAGCCATTCAAATATATGAGCCTATGGGATCATATCATTCAAATTGTCACACAGAACAACTAGAAATGTTGATTTAGCAGAGTAGACAAGACAAAACTTGGAATTGTGATCACCCAGGCCTGAGGAAGAATAATTAATTTTTAAGCAAAGATTGTGTGAGATGCAGCTGTGATTCAGGTAACCCAACACACACACACACACACACACACACACACACACACACACACACAGAGAGAGAGAGAGAGAGAGAGAGAGATGCACGCGTGCACATGCCTGGGGAACAAATATCCCCTCCTTGCTTACCATTTGCCCCTCTGTTTCCAGCCTCTTCCTTCCCTTGGGCAGATCCAGGGAGAGAATCATTGCTGATCTCACAGAGGTCAGTCTCCAGAATCCCAGGGCAGGATGGAGAAACGGAGGAAGAATTTTTAGGAGCCAAGCGGAGAAATTCAGCTGGGTCTGCTTGGTAATGTGGGCGAGCACGAAGACTTTCCGAAAATGCTTTTGTAATGTTGACATCCCTCATGATAGGCACAAATCACTTTTATTTGGTTAAAGATAGATCTATTTTATTTTTAGTGATATGTACATTATGTGTCTATATGTGGGCATATGTACTTGTTGGGGCCTGTGGAAACTGGAGAGGGTGTTGGTTTCTCTTTTGGTAAAGTTACAGGTAATGGTGAGTTACTCAACAGGAATGCTGGGACCTAAAATCCAGTCCTCTGGCAAGAGCAATGGATGACCTTAACTACTGAGCCTTCTCTCCAGGCCGAGCATGGGCTGCTCTTGTTATTATCTTAGTCTCTTAGAGCTTTTTTGGTGTGGTTCTGACATTGTGGCCTTTGCACTTTTCCTTGTTTTGTTTATTACAAAGCCACACACTGTTCTTGAGAAGTGATTTGAGACTGTAGGATTTCATTTATATGAAGTTAGAACACACCAAATTAGTGCATGGTGGTAGAAGACATGATGGTGGTAACTTCTGGAAAGGGCCATCTGTTATCTATGAAGCAGTGAAGGGGCCCTTCCAGGAAGGACTCTGTGCCTTGAACTCTTGTTTCATTTATATGGGCATCTATTTTAGTGAGACTCCACTGAGCCACACACTTAAGGCTAAGGTATTTTATTGTATGTGAATTACACCTCTGAATAGAGAAGAAAAGCAATAGGGTTATGTTCTTAGAAGAGGGGCAGTGTTTGTGTGTAATTGTCACACGTGTGTATACAATCTATATGATCACATGCAAACAAGATCAACATTGTCTCATTTGCCTTCTCTACATCTGCTCCCGGCACTCCGTCTTTCAAGAGGCAAAGATAGGGGAGGGGCCCAGACCTGTCTTGGTGAAAGCTGCAGACAATTACCCCCAGTTGAAAATAAACATAATAAAACTATAGAAGTCTAATTTTTGCAACTTGAGAGGGTTTTTCTGTAGCTATTCATTTCTAATCACTCTCACCTAATAAATGAATAGAATAGCTAATGTGATTAGACTCATTCACTATTCATCAGGAATATTAAATGAATAGAATATTTTGCATTTCGCCAGTCACACATCTTGAGTATTTACCTGATATTACAATCAGACATGTGTTAGATTTTTTTTTCTCTGTGCTTCTGGGCCATAGCTCATGGATAATTACAGTGTTTAATTAGACCCACACAGCACTTGGCTCTCCACCGTGGAAGGAAATTACAGGATGCAGACAGAACAAATCAAGGCTATAAAGGAAAAGTAGCCCTTTGCTGTATCCCTGTGGAAGAATTAGCAGAGGAATGAACAACATCCTCGGACAGAGAAAAAATTGGTTTTCATCGAGATTTTGCAAGTACATTTTCTTTTTTTGGAAACACAGCTAGCGTCCTTTAGACAGAAAACAGTAAGTGGATTTTTGGCTCCTAGTCGCTCTTAACTGCTTCTTATATTTGATGATATCCTAGAACCTTGGGCTGGTGGAAAGCTCCCCATGAGCAGGAACACAGGTGACTGTAGTTGGGCTTTTTGTGTGGACTTCCAGAGACTCTGACAACTGCTTCTGCCTCCTTAAGCTTGAAAATGCCATAAAGTTCTCTGTTAGCTGAAAGCCTCTTTTCCCGATCAAATATCTCCATGCCATAAAGCAGAGGAGAAGGCTAAGATAACCTTGCAATTCTCACTACAACATGAACAAATCCAATCCATGCGACATCACGATGAGGACGGAGGAGGAAAGCAGGTATGAGAGGCCCTGTAGACGATGTGTGCTTGGCGTGTATAAGGTCATTGCGAAGGGTGTCATACCAAGTGGTGGGAGAAGAGTCGTGTTGGGGCAGGAGTATAGCAGGAGGTGACAGGCAGCCAGAGGGCAGATCAGGGAGTGGAGACAAGACTCTTCTCTAAGAGGTGTGATTGGAAACTTGGTACATTTTAGCAGAGGAGCACCTTTATATATTAGTACATTGAAGAGGTTGCGCTAGCTCATGGGTTCTCAACCTGTGGGTCATGACCCCTTTGAGAGTTGAATGGCTCTTTCACAGGGGTCACCTAAGGGGATTCAAAAACACATATTGTGTAACAATTCATAGCAGTAGCAAAATTACAGCTATGATGTAGCAACGAAAACAATTTTAAGTTGGGTGTTACCACTACATGAGGCACTAAATTAAAGGGTCACAGCATTAGGAAGGTTGAGAACCACTGCTCTGTTATGCAGAGGACAGATTGGAAATGGGAGGAGGTGGGGATACAGCTGTATATTAGTCAGGGTTCTCTAGAGTCAGAGAACTTATGAATGCCTATACATATTAAGGGAAAATATTGGAATGACTTACAGTTGGCAGTCCAATTAACCTGCAAAGGGCAGCTGTGTTACGCAATCCCATGAGGCTGGAATGCTGAAGAAGTAGGTCACAACAGGTGTGTTGGCAAGTAAGTGCAAGTAGGTGAAGGAGAAGAAGAAGATGATGAAGAAGAAGGAGAAGGAGAAGATGAGGAAGAAGAAGAAGAAGGAGAAGAAGGAGAAGGAGAAGGAGAAGAAGGAGAAGAAGAAGAAGGAGAAGAAGGAGAAGAAGAAGGAGAAGGAGAAGGGGAAGGAGAAGATGAGGAAGAAGAGGAGGAGGAGGAGGAGAAGGAGGAGGAGGAGGAGGAAGGAGAAGCAACAGCAGCTGCTGCCTTCCTTCTTCCATTGTCCTTATGTAGGCCTCCAGCAGAAGGTGTGGCCCAGATTAAAGGTGTGTACCACCACACCTGGACCTAAGTTCTTTACTTGGAACTTGCTCTGTCCCAGGCTGGCCTTGAACTCAGAGAACTTGCCTCTGTCTCCTGGGATTAAAAACATGTACCACTTTGCCTGGGCCCAAGCTTTTCATGGTCACTATTCTTCAAGATCCAGATCAAAAGTCTATGTCCTCCCACATCAAAATCTGGATCCAAGCCTTTGTCTCCCAGCCTCAAGATCTGGATCGCAGGGATGCCCTCCATTTCTGGATTGTAGGTCATTCCAGATGCAGTCAAGTTGACAACTGGCAGCAACCATAGCAAGGTGGAAATAAAGGAGGGTAGTTGAATCTCTGTTGACAAAGGCCAATGGTGACTTACTAGCAGAAGAAGCAAACAGCTGTCAGATGGGGAGCACTTCTTGCTCTGTGTGACTGAGGATCAAACGCGGAGCTTGCTCACGCTCTGCAAGCATCCTACCAGTGACTTACATGGACAAGCCTTTGCACATATTGTCAAGAAAGAGCCATTTTTAGATGAGTAAGCTCTGGGGTGTGTATGGGAAAGAAGAATTGCAGATGACTCCAAGGTCCTTCATCTGCAATAAAAGTAGAATGAAGGGCTCACCCTTGTTGATGGGGAGACTTAGAGATGAATGAGTTGGGACCGTGTCATCATCGGCACTTAGAAGCATTACTCTTGGCATTCTAATTGGACCCTAGTAGGGATATTGAGGAAGAATATCTCTACTGGGATTCTAGAATTCTGGGGAGAGGTATTTTAAGAGGGAAGGTAGAGTCACATCTTGGGAGGAAAACCGACCATTTTTGTTTATACTTTGTCCCATGTAAATGGCATATGCTGTTGAGAGTGCGGTAGACAGAATTCAAAGATGGCCTCAGAACGTCCCATGTCCGTTGTGTGCACATCCTGCAGATTCCAGGGGTCTGGGAATCTGTGCAGTTTTGTTCCAGTGATTTGGTTACATAAAAGACGTGGCTCAGGCAGTCTCAAGACAGAAGACTTTCCTAACTTATCTTTGAGAACTCTTTGAAGGAATATTTTCCAGCTGTTTGTAGAAGGAGTCAGAAGGACACAATGCGGCTGTCTAGGAGATGTGCACACACATGTGGGAACTCCCACTGGGGCCCAGGGCAAGGAGCTGTGGGCAGCCTCCGGGTACTGAGAGTAGTCCATGGCCAACAGCTGCCTTCTAGTCCTAGATACTGTATGACAATAAATTGCTATTGTTGTGTGCATATGTATGTGTGTGTGTGTGTGTGTGTGTGTGTGTGTGTGTGTGTGTGTGTGTGTGCCAATGCATGTGTGCGTGCAGGTGTACTTGCATGTAAAAAAGCATCAGTTGTCACTCCTCCAGAACCATCCACCTTTTCATTTCTCTTCCGCCCTCCCTCCATGCTTCCTCCCTCCTGCTTCCCTCTCTTCTTTCTTCTCCTAGACAGGATCTGTTACTGTCAATCAGGCCACATTACTTAGCCAATTAGTCCGCAGGGATCCTGCCTGGTGCTGCCTCCCAAGTGCTGGTATTACAAGTGCATTTCACTATGCCTGGTTTGATTTGTGAAGGTTCTGGTGCTCAAACTCAGGTTCCTGTGCTTACAAGGCAAGCTCTTCACAAACTGAACTATCTCCCCAGCCCTTACGTGAACGCTGGTTTTTGATGCCACTTGTCAATAATGTTTAATCCTGCCACTAGACACTAACATGCTAAGGAAAGTTGTGACTTTAAAAGATGAGGAGGGAAAGCGGTGAGCAAACGAATACACCTATGTGAGTGACTTCAGGGAACTGTCAATCATAATGTTTATTCTTCTCACTGCAAAACAAAAAGTTTAAGGAGAAGGAAAATGATGAATGGTTGTCTGGGTTTCAGAGCCACAGCTTGACCAGATCAGGCTGCTCCAGAGCCTTACCTGGCACTTATTTTCCCTTCTATTTAGTATAGGGTGGGGCCAGAGGCCTTTGTTAGGTTTCTTGCGGCCCAGGGTCCCCTGTTTGCCTGTCTCAGAACTGTCACCACAGGCCTTTACTTTTCCTATCTGTATCTGCTGATTTACTCGGTGATCAGCAGTCCTAATTCAAAGGGAAAATCTGGAATCCACTGCATCATCTCTAATTTTCGGGGCTATTTGAGGCAAGAAAAGAAAATGCTACGAGTCCAAAGTCCCAGGCTTTAGTTTTGTGTGTGCATCTTCTGCTGTGTGATTGTAAGACATTATTGGTCTTCTTGGAATCTTAGGAGATCTCATCAGCTATAGTTTGGGAAAAGCAAATACCCGACTTACTTCTTACACATAGCCACATAGCGTGGTGATGGGAAGGCATGGACTGGTAAGTCATTTAAAGCATTATTACTATTGTGGCTTTGACTATGAGCTCTGTAGACGATCGTTAATTTTCATTCCAAAGGTGCTACATTAAAGTCTATTAATAGCCCAGTCACATAGGGCCCATATCTAAATATCACAATGTTAGGATGTCGCTCCAAGTAATTAGAGATACAGAGAGTTGGGGAATGAGATTAGTTGCCAGTATAGAGAATACTCTCATAAAGGTAAGGTTCCATGGCAGGGGAGGCTATCAGAGTATTGTTCTTCAGTCTAGGGATGCTCTCAAGGCAACAATCTAAAACAAGAACCTGAATGAGAGAGTGAACGGCCTTCTTCTAAGTGAGAGCGTTTGATTGTGAATTGTCTGCAGTCGACAGGGAAAGACAGAGCTGAACGCATCTCTTCTGTCCTGCCGAGAAGTAAATTCCAGCTTCGGTGCTTCTCACCCCTCTTCCAGTATTAGAAGGACTGAGGCAATAGTTCATGCTACTTCCAAGGCACTGTCAAAATCAAGTGGTGGAGAGGAAGAAGAGGTACAATGTCTTCTGTCCATCAGGGGGAAGCTGGTTTTTTGATATTTGAATTCTTGGAAGAGAGAATACACCCTACCAAGCTTTCTCTCCAGCTCCTGCAGACAGGAAGATGTGATCACATCTCATCCTAGCCTATCCTCAGGGTGTGCGTGTGTGCGTGCGTGCGTGCGTGCGTGCGTGAGTGTGTGCGTGCGTGCGTGTGTGTGTAAGAGAGAGAAAGAGAGAGAGAACAGATAATCACACAAATATAGGAATAGAAGACAAAAGAAAATCAAAAAACAATTTCATAGCTTGACTTTAAGTAGAAGGGTTACACTTCACACTTCTGGAACACAGCACCAAGTGCACAGTGGATACAGCTATTTTGTTTCTTGGGCAGAAGAGACAGCGTAGCAAAGACTCTGCTTTGTAGGAGTGTTTTAATAACCAAGTTCATTCATTCAGCAGATAGGAATTGAGCACTGGAAGTGCAGCCAGGGAGAGTAGAAAAACAAGAATCAGATTGATTTGTAATGGACAGCATGCCAACTCACAGGAGGCCAAGGAGGCACCATGTGGATATAATCATGGGTTAACCCTTGCCAGGATCTTGAGGAGTAAATCACAGAGAAGAGGTGGTGATGAGGTCTTGATGAGAGATAAGTCAGGATCACAGGGAGTGGTTGCAAGGGAAGCATTCATTCATTTTTTCATGATTCATTCATTCACCAAGTATTTATCATCTAGCACATACCAGGCATAATTCAAAACAACTCAATTTCTCTACTTGAGAGTGGACAAGAATAGAAAGAGACAATAAAATCAAATTAATTTAAGAACAATTAAAACGAATGGCCATTCTACTCTTCTCCATCATCTTCGGGGCTGGGTTATTTCCATTGTCATTAATAATAAAAGACTTACCATTTCATAATTGTAGAAGCATACTGTAAGGGGTAGACATGAAAAAGCTCTATTTGAGCAGGTATCACAGTGCTGATGACTTGGCCACCATAACCCTATTCACCTGACTCTGATGGTCCTTAATGTTGGCCCCATTTTCCCTAATGCCAAGGTTCTACCATCTATCCAAAGTGTTTCTCATTCTCAAAGCTACAGTCTTAGTTTATCCAGGCTGCTTGTATCAGCTGACATCTCCATTTTCTGTTTCACTAGGAGCCTGGAAGCCAACGGTGTCCATCTCAACATGAGTCACCTCAGACCTGCCCACCAACTCTGATCACCAACTCTTTACTTGTTAGTCTCTGGCCATCCTTGACCAGCCCTTGGTTTGTCTTGCATTACGACCTTTTTAATCTTCTATTGATGGCTTAAGGACTTGCCATGTCCTTGCTATTCCACCTTTGCCCACAGTTTCAGTTATCCATTGCTACGTACCAAGCACTGCAAAACTGGGGGCTTTAAACACTGCCATCCACCCATTGGCACAGTTACATGAGGCTCCAGCAGTTGGTTGTAATCCACTGCTATTCAGCTGGTACCTAGTCTTTGTTCACATGTGTGGTGCTCTGTGACAGAGATGGCTGCAAGACTGGGCCCAGATGTGTTCTTCTTCATCTTTATGTATTCTCAGGGCTTCTCTGTATGATCTCTTCTGTGGGGTAGCTGGGCTTTTTTGACCCCTCCTCCCCAGTGTTCCTAAAGAGCAAGTTTTCTCTTTATCTTAATTTTTGTGCATGTGTATGTATCTGTGTGTGCATGTTTATATATGGGTGTACATGAATGTAGAGACTGAAGGACAGTCTTGGGTGTCATCCTCAGAAATGCCACTGACCATCTCTGAGACATTCTCAGACTTGATGCTTACCAGTTAGGCTAAACTGTCTGGCCATTGAGCACTGAGATCTGCTGTTAGCTAGTTCCCCATTGTTACCTCTGAATTGTTGGGATGATAAGTGTGTGCTGCCACACATGGGGATTGAACTCAAGTCTTCATGCTTGCAAAGCAAGAACTTTACTAAGGGAGATATCTCCCTCTCTGAGACCAAATGCTTGTAAAAGCTATGCCTATAAATAGTACAATGCTGTCTTCCTACTCCATAGATCAAACTAGCCAGAGGTCAGAGAAGAGTCAGGGAGGGAAAAGTAGACTCTACTTCTGCTGCTCAGAGGTGGGTGGGAGGAGTGGGTAGATGGATATCTGCTCATACTTTAAATGTCTTACACCTACTCATCGAAGTTGGGAATTCTTTTTCATGTGTCCATTGGAAGCTAAACTGACTCCAGATATCCTGTGCTGTGCTGAGCTCTGCCATGCCATGCTTGACTCATCCCATAACAACACTGCCATACTGAAGGAGCCATATTGCAGCATGTCCTGGGTTATAATAGGTAATGTAGCACTTTGATCTATTCTGCCATAGTAGACATATAATATATTTTCTGGCCCTTCCTTTAAAGGAGGTTTGCCTCCTAGTGACAGGAAGGCAGACCAAAGCCAACCTGTCAACAGTGTCTGGGTCTGTGTCCACTCTATGGCTTGTCTGCTAACACCAGATCTTACCTGGGCAGCCACAGTCAGGGAAAGAGTACAACAGGCATCTCAAGGTCTGGGCACTTTGGTCCAAGTATTTCTATCTGACGTAAAATGATACAGGCCAGCAACACTCTGCAATTCTCTAATGGGTGATGAAGGCAGCCTGCACTGCAGTTTCTTTCTTCAACTGCTAAGTGGGGCTTCTTTCTTCCTCTCACATGGGCTGATCCCCCATGAACATCTTGCACACCAAACTGTCTCAGCACTTGCTTCCAGAGTACCAAGGCTGTGATATACGTTTGTAGCTTTTAGCAGAGAATTGGTAGCTGTGGGTATATTTGTGTACACATACATGCATGTGACCACATGCACGTATATGCTTATTCATATGTATATTTACATTAAAACATGCATGCACACACATGTACATATATAAAACACACACCCATTCCAATGTCAGGGAAAAGTCTCTGTTCCTTTCCAGTGCTGGCTCCTTCCATTTGCTGATGGTAATTTCTGTCCTAAGTGCCATTTCTCCTTAGCTTGTTGGTCAAAGCACCACTGCTCTTGACAAGGAACTGAAGAGGATCTGCCCTGACCATCTGTTTTTTTCTAATGGGGATTATCAATAATATCTGTCTTCTCCCTCTTTTCACAACTTTAGGGCCAGGCACAAAATAGATTGAGCAAATCAGAGTCTCTATTTCATTGAATGGGAGCTAGGGGAAAGTCCCTTTTTTCCTGATAGAAAAATCTGGAAGTTATAGGCCCAGCAACATCCTATAGAACCGTCTAATACATGCCTTTGGGAGCAGCTGATGTGAGCCCACAGCTCCCCCCCCCCCCCCCAGGCACCAAGTCTTTGCCATAGTGGCCATCTTCCTATGGATTTCAACTGGTTTTGCTGGTTATGGGAGTTAATATAGTTCCAGTTCTGCCTAACTTCATTGACAGATCACTACAGTTTTGGTCTACTCTCTGTTCTGCTTTTCTGCCCATCATAGCTGTTTGCTGTCAGGCTCCCACCATCTGGTATCTTTACTGTATCCCATTTTAATGGGTGATTTCCCTTCACACAGAACCAACATGGATCTAAGAGGGTGTATCATCTATCTACAGAGCCCCCAGCTCGCTGGCACATGTCTCCTCTGAATTTTGGCTGCGTGGCTAAATTTCTTTTAGCAATCGGCTGCACACATGCTTCCCCCTTTCCTACTCTTGTCTGAGCCTCCCACAATCCTCCTTCTGTACTCACGTCTTTCCTGAGGTTGGTTATCTGTAAATGGCAAACTATTCTGACCTATGACATTATCATCAATCCCCTTTTGCCAGTGCATGTTCTCGAACTTCCCAGAGACTCTGCACATTTCACTGGCACACTTCTGGAGCATGGTGGAGACATCAGGGAATTCCAAGGCTACAAGAAAAGGAAGCTTACCCCTATTTCAGTCTTGGGAAGAGATAGGAGAGTGGTGGATGGAAATTTCCTTTTTATAATCAAGCTCATTTTTTTTCAAATGTGGGAGGTTAAGTGGAAAGAGAAAGTCTTGAAGAAAGCAGATGCATATGGGAATACTAGCAAATATGAACGAAACAGAGAATAGGGGTATAAACTAAGGGTTTATACTGGAACTAGGGAAAAAACCCCTTTTTCTGATAGAAAAATCTAGAAGATACAGGCCTAGCAACATCGTATAAAATCATCTATCACATGCCCTTTCTTGTAGAAGAGTATAGAAGATACGTAAGGAGCAGCTGATGTGAGACCACAGTGGCCCATGCTTATACCACAGGTACAGCAGAGGAGCACAGAAGAGTAAATAGCTTAGATTCAATCAAATATTCTTAGTTTCTATCACAATATTTGACAAAGCAGTTTCAGGCTTACAGGTATAGTGGAAACGGTTGATCGGGTCCATATGTGATAAAGTCGAGGCCTTGTGATGGTTACTATTAACACCCAACTTGACAGAATCTAGAATTGCCTGGGTTATAGGCCTTTGGGCATTTGATGGGTTTATATCCTGATTACACTCGGTGAGGATGGAAGTTCTGCCCATTGTGGGTGGCACCATCCCCTATGTGGGATCATGGATTGCAAAAGTAGAGAAAAGGAGTTGACTAGCAGCATGTATTCACTCCTCTCCACTTTTTGACTGATTTCATGTGACCAGGTGTCCCAGGCTCTTGCTGCTGGTGTGAATCCCTAGCATAACTGATGATAACCTAGGACTATGAGGCAGAATGAACCTTTCATATCTTAAGCTGCTTTTGTCAGGGTATTTTATCACAGCAATAGAAGCTAAAAGAGGTCTGAGAAAGCTCTACACTGCCAGGCCATGCATGATAAATCTCAGAGGAACAGATATGAATGAATAAAAATAGCAATAGCAAACAAAGCAGAGGGATGGTAGAGGAGAAACATTTGAACTGATGACATAGGTCATGATGTATTCATCCTTGGAACTATCAACCCTCATATCACCCAAATCCTCAGGATCACCCAGAGCCTGTTAAATCATGAATTGGTAATTCCTTCCCCATTGGGACTCTGAAGGGGTCTAGAGAAGAACTTGAAAACCAGGATTTCTATCATGTTTTCAGATGATTCTTGATGCCATTGGTCCCAAGGACCAAGTTTTGAAACCCATTGGCTTTGTGATTAGAAGCAGAGGGGAAACAAATGTCATTGATGTTGAGTTGACTGAGACCCTGAGAGGCCAAGATCCTCAACTATCAATCAACACAAGCTTAATGTGCTGATGGAATAGGATCAGGTATTCAGTGTATCAAGGGACAAAAGACTCATCAAGGAATGACTAAGAGCTGTGAAGATGAAGGGCTATCGCACTACAGCTACAGAACAAATGCCTTGCAAGGGTGGTTGAAACCAAGTGTAATTGTCCATGAATTGGGACTGGAGAAGAAAAAGCAGCTTTTTCGAGGTGGGTGTGGGGGAAGCAGTTTGAGATTCATTGTATAATTAAAGGCAAGCTGTGTTTCTGTTTAGGTGGTGGGTGGAAAGAATGCTTGGGTAAGGGCTTGTGGCTCCATGGGAGTTTATTCATTAAACGGGGCAGAATTCCACAGCACACTGAAGAAGAGGTTAGTCGATGGCATGAGAGACAGTTGGGTGCAAGTGGGATTGACTGAATGGGGATGGAGGGAGAAAGAAGCCAGGTAGGTGGGGCTGTGCCTGGGCTGAAGCTTTAAATAGACATTCTGCTTTCACTGGAGGAAGTTGAAGGACCCAGCTGCTGTGTTGCAAAGATGTCTGTTTTTCTTTAGTAATGGCTTCTTAGTGTTTTACAATCATAATGGTGATTGGTAGATGGGGTTATACCAAAGGACGATATAAGGTAGACAGGGGAAGTTGTGAGGAAGGACATGAGGATGGGCTGACTGTATCTAGAAGGGTTTGTTTTTAGCCAGAGGACTTTGTTGTGTAGACAGTGCATGTGTCCCCCCTGCCCTGCGTGTTTATGTGTGTGTGTACATATATATGTATTATGTTGAAATGATTGGTCTGCACAATTGATAGCCTTTATTTCAGCATTGTGCCTAGTATGTGTCTGAGCATATGGCATTGTATTAAGAGCTATAAAAAGAGAATGTGAGACTTAAGCATCAGTAGGGGAGCTGGAGAGATGGCTTAGCAGTTAAGAGCACTTGCTGCTGTGGCCAAGGACTGAAGTCAGTTCCTAGCATTCAAAATTACCTTGAATTCTAGCTTCAGGGGTTCTGGTCTTCCCCTTCTGGCTTCTGTGGTTACACGCGTGCGCGCGCGCACAGACACACACAGACACACACAGACACACACACACACACACACACACACACACACACACACACACACATAGAAAACACAAATCTTTAAAAAAGAAAGAAAATATACGTTGTTTAAAAAGGTCAAAGTCATTTGAAATGGACACATTTGTCCCTCTCCTTTGATTAGAAATGTCAAAGAACTAAGAATCAAGGTTCTTTGCTTCACTGTATTTGCAATTTGGTGGTGTATGGCTTTGTGGCTTCTAAGCTTCCAGCACTCAGTTGGAGACTGTCTTACAGAGTGGAAGGAGAGTGGCTTTGAAGTTATATACATTGTAATCTCAGTCCCATTCAGTCCAGTTGGATTTGAAGAGAGTCTTCAACTTGTCTATAAATGAAAAAAGAAAAAAACAAAGGAGGAAGAGGAGAAAAGATAATTAACCCCATAGGATTGTGTCTACGATTGGATGAGCAACATATGCGAAGTTCTCAGCACCTTCCTGAGGCGATACAGAGGCCTCAGGAACGAGTTTGTTCTCCCCTGTGCTCTTCTTTGATTGTATCACTCTACAGATTGTTTTGGGAGGTCACAGAACTATTCCAGTGTGTGGCCCATGGGGTGTAGATGAGCAGATGTGTTTATCACCACATCTTCCGGCCATTGGAGGAGTGGGTTCTTGTTTGGCAGGAAAGTTGCCTCTACTTAACCAGCTCTCTTTTCATGCTGCGTGTCCTTTTTCATGCTGCGTGTCCTTTTTCATGCTGTACATGTTTGCAAAGTAAGACTTGAATGCTTTAGGCTGCTCAGAAAAATCAAGGTTGTATTTCTCTATCCATACACATGTTTAAGTGTGAGATCATGATGAGGAGATTTTTGCCAAGTCTCCCCTCTGCCTGGACAGTTGTTTTGAACCAGAGCATTCTGGCAGCTCCTGCTGTAAACATCTCTCCCCATCGGCCCCCAGATGTAAGGTATATCGAAAACTTACAGGTCCTTTTCCTGGTTCCTCTCTTTTGTGCAGCCCCATATGAGAAAGTAGAAGGCCTATAGTCATAACATTGGTCACTTCTTGGTGAAGGCAAGTCAGGAGTAACTCTTGTGACATTGTAAATTCTTCAAAACTGTGAGGAAAACACCATTTGTAGCACACCTTGTATATGGTAGCTGAACTTTGTTATCAACTTGACTGGGCTTAAGCTCACTTGGAAGACACCTCTGGGCATGTGTTCAAAGGCTTCTCCAGAGGACTTTACTTGAGGAAGTAAAACCCAACCTAAATATAGACAACACTGTCCCATGGGCTGGGGTCCCTGGCTGAATATTAAGGGTACAGGGAGAGGAAACCAGCTGAGCACTAGAATGCCTCTCACTCTGGTTTGTTTCTATTGATGTGAAATGACAGTTACTTCAGGACCCTGCCTCTTTCCTCCAGTAATAAATTGAATCCTCTCAACCTTAAGCTAAAATGGCCCTTCCTTCTTTAAATCCCCTTTGTCAGGTATTTTGTCACAAGATGAGGAGGGCAGATAATATATCGCATATGCTTTGAGCCTCCTGGAAAAACTCAGATGGTACCCATTAAACTGAACTGAGGTGGTAGAGACGGATGGAATCATGCTCTCTTCCGATTTTATTTCCTACTTTGGAACCACAGAGGCTTGACTTACTGTTCTAGGGCAAAAACTGCTTGTGAGGCCCTGGAAAGATGGCTCAGAGGTTAAAGGTGCTTACTGCTCTTCCAAAGGATCAGGGTTCAGTTCTCAGCACCCATGTGAGGTGGCTTACATCTGCCACCTCACATGATGGATGGCCTCTTCCGGCTTCCGAGGGCATCACATGCACAAAATTACACACAGACACACATGCCTACACATCATTAAAAAATAATTAAAATAACCATAAAAAAATCTCCACCAAACCCTGTAAGATGCATATTGAGGCTTGGGGACTACAATAGACTGTATACTCTAGAAGGAAAAAAGCTTTTTTTTTTCTTCTGGTTTTGCAAGACAGGGTTTCTCTGTGTAGCCCTGGTGTCCTGGAACTCACTCTGTAGACCAGGCTGGCCTCAAACTCAGAAATCTGCCTGCCTCTGCCTCCCAAGTGTTGGGATTAAAGGCATGTGCCACCACTGCCCGGCTGGAAAAAGCTTTCTTACACTTTTAAGTTGAAGACAAAATAAGAAGCCAGTTAGTGAACACCCTTTCCTTTAACGTACAGAGAAGCAGCTAGCACACAACTTGCTTTAGACCCAGGACCATCTTATTTTGTTTCTGTTTTAGATCCTTGAGTTACCCATTGCAAGCCAGGAGAGTAGAGCTATGGGCATGAAGGAATGACCTTCTTTGACTTCCGTTCCAGTGGATAGTTTTCAAAGGCTTTCTGTCACCTTGAATCTGGTGATCACTGTCTGTTTAGATGGAAGATGGGGCTTTCTAGAAGAAGTTGGAGGAATCGACATTTTATTGACATAGACTCACCTTAGTGTTTGAAGTAGGAAGTAGACGCACCGTTTCTACGCACACCATCTCTAGCCTGCTGTGCTTTCCCCGAAAGAGAAGCTAGGAGTTTTCTCTAGTGATAAACTCATCGTCATGTCCTATGTTCTTCTTTTGAGGGAGGAATTCAGAGGACTACCATCTCTACTTCTATAGCTTACAAAGCCAGAGACCTAAGGAATTAAGTATTAGCACAGTCTGGTTACACAGTGTGATGGTTTGTACTCAGTGCCAACTTGGTTGGATCTAAAACCTCTTTGGAGACAAACCTCTGAGGATGCCCAGGAAGGGTTTTCTTTTAGACTAGTATCAACAAGGTGGGATGTATAACTGCTTGGCTGAATGCAGAAGAGAGAGTGAGCTGAGCACCAGCAAGCACCCATGGCTCTCTGCTTCCAGAACACAGATGTAATATGGGCAGCTGTTTTATGCTCCTTCCTTGCTATGATGGACCGTAGGCTCAAGGCATGAACTCAAGTAGACCATTCCTCCCTTAAATTGTTTTTGTCAGGTGGCTTGCTGACGTTTGAAATTGCCAACACCACAACATTGCCACATACAAGGCTCACAGGAGAGACCTGAGTAAATGAATGAATGAATGAATGAATGAATGAATGAATGAATGAATGTCACTAGAATTTTTTTCAGATATTTTTCAGTTTATTAGTTTCTGTTGGGCAGGATTCATAGCTACCCTGGGATGTATGATGATGTGGGACTGTGAGTTTGACGTACCTGTCTGATATATGGATCCTCCTTTACCCTGGTCTTGCACCTACCTTTTGCTTCCAGGTTAGTTTGTGGGCCTAATGAATGAAATAATCCCACAGAATCCATGTAGCACTTGGAGGGTGAACCTTGTCTTCTGTCTTGCAGACTCTGCTTCCAGAACAGGTGGCTTGCTTCAAGGGGACCCAGTAGTTCACTCCCAGGTCTCAATGGTGCTTGGAGTCAGCTAGGTTTCAGATCAATCCCAAGCAGGAGGAAGTAGGCAAACGGATTGATTATTGTCCTAGCATTCTTTGCTTTGCACAGTCCAGCAAATTTTCTTTCTTCTATGACTATTGCAGAGGAGTGGGGGTGATGGAGGTGGGAGAATCGGCCATGAATATTTAATCATGGCAAAGCAGGAGCATATTATTTAGATAAACTACTTAATAGCAACACTAGCCCCTCCTTAGTGGGGGGTGGCGGGGATGCTGTCTCAACGGCCCGGCTCCAGTCTTATGCATGCTTTAATCTTGCTTTCCTTTGAGGGGCTCCCATCTCTCCATCAAACTGCATCTCTGATTTAAACAGCTGTTAATAAGGGTTAAATCTGCAGGCTGAGCAGGCCCTTCACTCGTTACTTGCAAAGGGGAGGGGGGAATCAACGGAGCAGGAAGCCAGAGGGGCGTCCATTTTGAAAAGGCGTAATGAATTACGTTTCCTTAGTAAAGCTGGCAACCTCCAGTCCAGCTCCCACAGCCTGCCTTTCTCATACCCAAGCCCTCTGTGACACATCAAATTTAATGAGACTGCACAGATCTCAAATAAGGAAGGGGAGCGTTCTTACTACGGCTGCCTGGGCACTTTATTAAGGAGGATCAGAGAGAACTCTCTGGCTTTAAAAAGAGCCCTTAAAGGCGAAGAAAATTTTGGCACAGTGGAGGGAGGTCTCCGATTGCTGGTTCAGGTCTTCTCTGGAGCATTTTAACAACCCAAGTTCAGTGTGAGCTTTGAGATCACGGCATTAGCAAACAATTCCTCAAACCTCAGGACCACTACAACCAAGAGGATTGTGGTAGGTAATTAGGAAGACTTTGATTTAAGCTATCCCCCCACCCTGAAGCCATTAGAAGCACATAGAAACCAGTAGCTGTCATCCACTTGATGAATCATCTTGCTAACCATATTTTCCAAATCAATCAATAAATCACTTGTTTGGCCAGTGGGGCTGCACTTAAGCAGACGGCAGAGGGAACATCTCGACAAGGAGAGAATCTAGTATTTTAGTTGTAGGTTTAAGAGTGCATTGTCCAGATACCAAGAGACTTTATTCATGTGTTGTTCTTGTTAGTAATTCATAAAGCTTACGAGAGAAAATACTCTAACCTGGATCTTCAGTGGACTTGTTTACAATATGAGAAGGGTGAGGGTATGCTATGACTTGACACCAAAGTTTAGATTAAAGTTCCAGTCAGTTTCAGAGAACAAAAAAAGGTGACCATGACAGGTGATGTGCTCAGCCAAGAAAGTTTGTGATGGGCAGATGCATCTCCAGGGAAAAGATTTTCTTTTTCTGGTTTCCAAAATGTTTTCTAACCTCCTAATCAGTGTTAAGATTTTTTTCTCTCTTTTACCCTATGTGAAGAAAAAAATGTAAAATAAAATAAAACAAAAGATTGTTGACCTTAACATTAATCTATAGTCATTTGTCAGAGACAGGGACTGAGTGGTTAATGGTCCTCACATTGAGAAGAGCATGCTAAGAGCCCAGAGTACCAAGCCATAATGAATTTTGATCAACCCTTTGCCATGTCAAATGGTGTGACCTTGGGCATAGTAATTAATCATCAATATCTAGCACATAGTAGGAGTAACATTAATGGCCACTGACACATCAACATGCTTCTGTGCTGTAGATGTGGTTATTGTCATTTCACAGGCAGGGCCCAAAACATAGCAATGGGTTTGAGGTCACCTTGCTAGTGAAGGTAGAGCCAGGCATCTATATCCATTCTTTTTCCTACAAAGTCTGAACTCCTAATCACAGTTTCCATGTTCCAACCTTGATCTTTTAAAAAAAAGCCTTTGAGACTAGAGAGAGAGAGAGCTTAGCAGTTAAAGAGCAATTGCTTCTATTCCAAAGGATTGGAGTTTGGTTCCCAGCATCCATGCCGAGCGACTCACAAACTTCTGTATCTCTAGCTCCAGGGGGCTCTGGCGCCCTCTTCTGGTGTCTGATGGCACCTGCATGCATGTGTGCATACACATACAAGTAAACACACATATACATAAATAAAAACAGACTCTAAAAACATAAACCAATAAAAAGTATTCATTGTGCTTCAGTGAAGTAAAATCAATCACAGTTATTGATGTAGTAAATTGTTTTTGCACTCCTCCCTATCTTACAGCACTTGGCTTCTCTTTGGCCAGCCTTCTAACCTCATCTTTTAGTCTACATTTGTTAGGTTTGCATTAGAGCTCTTGATTCAGTTTCGTTCCCTATTCACTTGGTCTTCTCTTCAAAGCCATTGCATCTTTTCCTTGGGTTTTCCATTTTGAGAATTACTTTGGCCATCTTCCTCTGTCCATTGCTTAGGTAAAGCAGGAAGCTGACCAGTGAGAGGGTTGAGCTCAGGCCCCGGACTCCTAATTGGGAATCAAAGGGAGCAAAGTCATTGAGTAGGTAGAATACTTTACCTCTCAAAATGTTGCTTCTTTGGAGCACAGAGGCCCAGAAAGAAAAATAGCTCAAAGAAAGCATGGCAAAGAGAGTCCACGTGGATGTGTAGGAATGGGCTCTAGAGGATGAGTCAGGGAGGGCAGCGATACAACATTTTAACACGGCAACCTTATTGCCTTAGTGCTTTGAGGGTGAACAGTGAAATGATACTCTTAGGTCTTTGCAGACAATATCTTATTTTCTTTTCTTTGGGGAATTTACATGGGTTCTTTATTTAGAAAATTTCCAGGAAGTCCTGCCAAAGCGTTGAAGTCATCTCTTTTGTCCACTCTCTGGCTCTTTGTGTTGGTTCGTAGTCTGGTTTCACCTTAGGTAGATAGAGATGGCTCACACTTGAGTTTACAATTTACTCATTTTAAATCACGTTTGCTTTGTGTCTTGGGTGCTGCATTGTGTCTCTCTTCCGTGCCCACCTCTGTGTTTTAAAGCTCCTGATGGGTTAGGACTTGTCTCTTGTGCTGTCTCTTCTGGCTCTCGTAGCATGTCATGTTTTGTCTTCACTGCCAACTTGACTGGATTTAGAAACACCAAGAAATCACAGTTCTGGGTTTGTTTGTGAGGGTGTTCCCAGAATAGTCTAATGAAAGAGGGAAGGGCTGTCCTAGATGTAGATAGCATCACTTCATGAGCTGGGTTCCTGAACTGCAGAAGAAGAAAAAAGTAAGCTGTGCTCCTGAGTGCATTTCTCTTTGTTTCCTGACTGTGGGCATAGTGCATCTAACTATCTAATGTTTTTATTACCATGCCTTTCCTGACATGGTGGACGACATGCCTTCTGACTTTGAGACAGAATAAACCATTTTGCCATCAAGTTACTTTGTGTCAGGTATTTTGACACAACAGTAAGAAAAGCAAGCAATACTCTATAAAACACAGAAACAGGCACTATGTACACAAACCATTTCTCCAGATGAGCCTTCTTTGGTATAATCTCTGAGTGTTCTCAGAGATGCCATTCGCTTGCCTACTGTTCTTCTGGTCTCCACATCAGATCTTGTAGTCAGTAGTCTGTCAGTGGATGAAAGCAGACTTAGTCAGCTTGGGACTAGAAAGCTCTGTAAAACCAAAGCAATTAACCACAGTGGATTGCAGGAAAAGCCCTCATCTACTTAAAGTTAGGTGCAGACCTACTTCTGAGGCACAGATAGAAATACACAGAAATCTGAGATGGCCTTCAGATATACCTCAACAGCTACCAGCAAATGTGTGTCACATAAGAGTCCGCAACAACAGCACCACTCCACCTCAGAGTATCTGGCTGACCCAGTGGAGTTTTTTTTTTTTTTTCTCTTTTTAGTTTAGTTTGGTTTTTTTTGGTTATTGTGCTGGTTAGTTTTTGACACAACTAGAATCACCTGAGAAGAGGGAGTCTGAATTGAGGAATTACCTCCATCAGATTGGCCTGTAGGCATGTCTGTCTGTGGGGCATTTTCTTGATTCATGATTGGTGTGGAAGAGAACAGATCGTTATGTGAGTGTGTGAGCCCTGGGTCCTGGGTTATATAAGAAATCAAGATGAGCAAGACTTGGGGAACAAACCAGTAAGCAGCATTCCTCCATGGTCTCTGCTTCAGTTCCAGCTTTGAGTTTATCCCCTGACTTCCCTTTGAGATGGATTGTGGCCAAGGCATTGTGGAATGAAACAAACCCTTTCTTCTCCAAGTAGCTTTTGGTGGGTGTTTTATCGCAGTAATAGAAAGCAAACTAACAGAGGCATAACTACTAATGGAACCACTGGGCTGTGGCATAGACAAAAATGAACTCCTAGCATTTGCTGATCTTTGTGGCTTCTGCATAGGTACCAGACTCATGCACACACCTCCTTTCTCATACTCAGAGGTACATGATCTGGGCCCCAGACAGAGGGTGGTGAGTATTAGGGGCTCTCTTTCATAATAATAGATGTGGGTCCAGCCATAGCACCAAGATCTGCAGTGGAATGCTACAGACTTACTTCACCGTTGGCTTCATGCAGAATCGTCATCACTGTCTAAACTGAGACTGTCTTGTGGTTCTCTAGACTTGAGAGTACATTCCTCACTGTTAATCGAGTGTCCACTGCATGCAGAGCTGGGGATGCAAACTACGTGGTAGACAGAAGGGCAGAAAAAGCACAGTTGCTTTTCTTTCAAGGTTCTAGCAAACACAGACACTCTACTGTAAACTTAACTCATCCAGCACCCACCTTGTGGGATTGTCAGGGGGATGTGGGGGCTAAGCCTGCTAGTTACGCGCCTGATACACAGAAAGTATTCAGCAACTGCAATCATATCATGACTGAGAGTGCATAGGAAGGACAGATGTGACAAGCTAGTTGCAGATAAACTCCACGAAATCCTTCTTTGCTGAAAACCTCTGGAAATCTACAAGATCAGTAAGGACTCTGTCAGTCAAGACAGCCAAATAAAACAAACAGAAGGATCTAAGACGATGAACAAATGATTCTATGATTTCCCAATGAGTTGGATTTGTGAAAAATATTTAAATGTATAAAAGTTGCTCTTATTACTATACTTGTAATAATTGAGGCAGTGACTTGAGAGACACTCAGTCCATGAGATTTAGAGAGTTAAGGTGCTCTCTAAGTGTCTTCTACGGTGACAGTCATCACTATAACTGGGACTCTTGACAAGCCTACTGGGCACTCAAGGAGGTAAATTCGAGAGGTTAAAAGAAGTGACAAAGTTAAGCAAAGCACTCAAACTAGAAAAAAATCCAACACCAACGCTAGCTGACAGTCAACTAAACAACTTGGCTGTGGTGTACATAGCCAGGAAAAGAAGGTCTCCAGAAGGACATTCATGAAAGCATCAGGGGATGACGGGCCAATACCCTTTGGTATTGAAGGATCATATTTTAAGTCTGAGTTTGATGCTAAAGGCTGGGGCAATACTAGAAATGGGGATTCTCTTCTAACTTTCTGAAGATCCTACAACAAACAGAGTCAAGAGGAATTGTGGAGAGAATTCTGTTCTCTGGGTAGAATTGGCTGAGCCATGACATCTCTCCACATCTTGCCGTCTCTTGTTAGCTCCATCTTGGTGATGGTACGTCCCTGAACAAGACCCAGGGGCTCCCAATTGGATTTCCCACAACCTCCTGAGAAAGTCAAAGAAAAGAAAGACAGAGGCTTGCCCTGTACCTCAATGGTAGAATACTTGCCTAATGTGTGTGAAGCCCAGGGTCCAATTCTCAAATACTGAAACAAAGCAAAACAAAACAAGCAAAAACCAAAACCAAAAAAGAAACAGAAAAAAAGAAGAAGAAGAAGACAGGAAGGCAGGCAAGTGAACAAAAATGATGGGTGGGGAGTAACGAGGCAGGGAGGAAGGGATCTGAACCCAGGGAAGGGATCTGAACCCAGGCAATAAGGCATGCGAGTGACATGGGAAGGAGAAAGCGAAGGTTCACAGTCTAAGAAGAGAGTACAACCCAATATTGCCAAGAGGTTAGAATGATTGGGAAGCTAAGGTCAGTTGGCTTGGTGTCTGTCGGGGGAGGCAGTACTGAATTCAGGCATTTCAGTCTGCAGCTCCAGGTGAACTCAAATAAATCAGAACAAACTAGCTGTGGTCAGACCAGGGCTGCGTGTCAGACAGCCCTCCCTCCCACTCCCCTGGGTCCCACCTGACCCTTCCTTCTCCGAGCAGGGCAGGGAAGGAATGTAAGTGAATCTGCTAAGTCTGGAGCTCTTCCAGGGGGTGCAGAACTTAGAGCTGTGCAGGAAAGGGCTGGAGAGGTGCTTGGGGAGACACAGGGTCCGCAAGGCAAGGGAACTTCACCCACCGTGGCTCTGGAAGCTTTGGGAACTCAGAATGGTTTTGTTGTTTTCCCTCAGAGTTCATTTCCTTTCCTACCCCAGCTGCTCCCCCCTTTTTGCTTGATATGTTCTGTTTCTCCACAAAATGGGGGTGGTGGATAGTCAGGGAGAAAGCTACCCAAGTCCTAAGGAATGGCTCAGGACTTCACCCTCCTTGGAGGCAGGCCAATAATTCCAGATCCCAAAAGGGCCTTGATGAGATTCATCATCGAGGGCCCCATGACTTTGCCAGAGAAGGTCTTTTGTTTTTCTCTCTCCTTAGGCCTGGGTTTCCCTTTTATAGAGGTGAGCCTGAGGGGAAACAGTTTCAAAGGTGTTTTTAGAAAGAATTAGAGAAGTGGACTTATTCTTGCATCATCCAACAAAAGGAAGGTTGCGTTATTAGATTACAGTCAGTCATGGCTGGGGAGATGACTTAACTAATGCAATGACTGCCAGTGAAGGGCAAGCACCTGAGTTCAGACCCTCAGCACCCATGTGGAAAAGCTACCTAGGTACAGTGGCGCATGCTTATAATCCTGGCTCTGAGGAGGCACCCCTTGGGATTGCTGGCCTCCTACCCTAAGCAGCGCTAAGCAGGTTCACTGAGAGAGCTTACCTCAAAAAGGAGGAGCACACAGACAAACCAGGATATGTAGTTTATATACCTGTATGCATGCAGGCACGCATGTGTGGCAGAGAGAGAGAGAGAGAGAGAGAGAGAGAGAGAGAGAGAGAGAGAGAGAGAGATTCCATATCTCTGTAGTCCCAGAAGTGGAAGTAGGATGATCAGAAGTTCAGGAGTTCAGTGTCATCCTAAAACACATAGTAAGTTTGGCCAGCCTGGTCTATATGAAACCCTGTCTCAACAAAACAGTACAAGGTGGAGACTAGGAAATAAGGGTTAGAGTTCAAAAGGAGAATAACAAGGAGAGAAAGGAAGGAGAAATGGAAGGACAAGAAGAACTGAGCATAAATTGTGGATGTGTTGATGAGAGCAACAATCTCTGGCTTAGTAGAAAGCTCCAATGTGGAGCACGGTTTGCACCTCGACTTCTAACGCAGTTTTGATATTGAACCCTAGCCAGCCTACCTAATACAAACCTGAAAGTTAACTTCCATGCTGTTCTCATGAGGAAAAGTCCTTTAAATTCTTCTTTTCTCTCTTACACAATCTGGAACTATGCATTTAGGACACATGTGGCTGATAGTGAGAAGTACCCTGGGGCGTGCTTTATGTATGCAGACATAGGACTACAGGTGCATTTGTGCCCCTGGGTAAATTTCTCAGCCCACAGATGGTTATACCATCAAGCATAAATGAGTTTGCCAGATAAAAATGACCAGAACTCCCCAGGGAAAATACCTCTAACAGTATTCTAACTACCCAACAGTACTGCATGAAGACAGAAGACAGAGGAAGGAGTGTGGGGGAAAATCTCCCAGTCATGAAGTGAGCACCTAACATGTGGGATGGAGTGGGCCAAGAACCCTTTTAAATATAATCTGGCAATTCGTTTCCTTTAATCCCTGCTTTTAGAATAGTGTTTCAACATGCTGTGCAACTGAGACAATCCCTTCTGGTAAAGTGTCTTAGAGAGAGACCATTTCTATTTGAAAAGCCAGCTGTGAGGAGCTGGAAGGCACACAACTGCAGACAGCTGAGGGTGGTGGTGGTGCTGGTACTGAAACAGGATCCTGGGAGCCGTGAACTTGGGCTTGCATGCCCCCGAGGCTGTCTGTGAGAAGACTTGTCAGCACAGAGGCGAGGCTTCTACGCTTGCTTGGCCAAGGCTTCCTTCTCAGTTACTGGATAGAACTAAACCAAGAGATCCCAGAATGTTTAAGGACCAGGACAGGATGACCTCTCTTATAAATCACACACAGACACACACAGGCGCACATACACAGGTAAACAAACACAGAAACACACAGACACAAGCACACACATACACAAACACAGACACATACAGACATACAGATACACACACTGACACATACAGACACAAAGTTACACACACACACACACATGGGTACAGAGAGAGACACGGAGAAAGAGACAGATATACAAACGCATGTAGACATTTGCACAGACACAAACAGTTATAGCCAGCCTCACATTCAGATACAGATGCGCGTGCGCGCGCATACACACACACACACACACACACACACACACACACACACACACACACACACACATCAGAGCGCATGCCCTTAACTCCCTCTGATTTGCAGAGTATACTCTCTCCCAACCTAGAAGATGTCACTTAGGAACTCCAGCAGGAAAAAATTAAAATGCATTAAGGTCAAAGCGTTTTGCAAGAGAGCGTTTGACAGAGCTAAGGGTAGCTCTGTTCCGATTGCTAGTAAATTATTTTGCCCCTTAAGTTGCGCACACAAGTTCACTAGAGAAGACATGTCTCTTTTGCAAACACGATTTTCCCTTGTGAGAATCCTCTCATCATTACTCTAAAGGATAGCATAACACAAATAGTGCTTCTCAGTATGAAGCTCCCAGCCTTTGCTTTGGACTTCTCCTGCCACTGAGAGCTCCTTACTTACCAGTCTACCCCACCTGTGCCTTGGGTATACAGCCACCTCTTGTCATTTAAGATATGTCCAGAGAACCATGATACTTAAGCTCATGGCTATGAGCTGGCTATGCTGGAGTTGACAAACAATGTCAGGTTTAGGGACAGAGGACTCAGGCTACCCACCGGAAATGTCTTTCAGAGGCTTGGGGGAGCAGCAGAGGGTAAAAAAGAAGCCTTGTAAGATAAATCTAAGGAAAGGCTCTGACAGGAAGAGGAAGAAAACGACTAAGAGCATTTCTTCTTCATAGCTGGCCATGTGGAGCTGCTCTCAGGGTCTGTCTTTTGGGGCAAGAGAAATGGCTTGCCACCCAGATGGCAGGGATTGCTAATGCTGCCCACTGGCGTAACGCATGCAGCTTGTGACCTCAAGGGGTAAATCGCTGCATTTGAACGTTACAAAGTGTGTCAGTCATCCATTTGTTGCTGTGACAAAGTGCAACATAAAGCCTTCAAGCTTCAGAGGGTGTAGACAATCATGGTGGCGCATTCAAAGACTGGCCAGTAGTGGTCAACTTCCATGAGCCCTACCTGAATAGGGATTTTAAATGTTTCTATTATGTTTGTTTATTGTTTGTTTGAGAGAGAGAGAGAGAGAGAGAGAGAGAGAGAGAGAGAGAGAGAGAATGGGGGTCGGAGGATAATGTGCAGGAATCAGCACTCTGCTATCTATGAAACCTGGGGATTGAACTCAGGTCGTCAGGCCTGGCAATCAGATCCTTAATCTGCTGGGCCGTCTTGCTGGCCTGCTTTTCCTATTTTTGATGATACAGTCCTGATGGTTTTATTTGTTCTGATCTAAACTGCTAATTGGATCCCATCATGGTGTTTCTCACAGAAGAGGTCATCTCCAATCATGTGGAATTTATTGAAAGACATTCGGGCAGTGCCGGTAAGGATGGGCCGAATAAATATTTGTTTGGATGAGAGTTCAGGAGAAGGATGCTGTCATTTTTATGTAAAATAGTTCCATGAGTTGCCAGGTATGGTGACATGCACCTGTATACCAGCTTGAAGGAAGCTAAAGCAGATGGATCTCGTGTTCAAAGCCAACTTGGGCTATACAGGAGACCCCATCTCAGGAAACAAACACATTCATGGGAATATGCCCAAAGAAATATAAGTCCACATAATACAGAGATATCCATCCCACATATGTGTATTGTGCTAGTATTCACAACAGCCAAGTTATAGAATCAACCTAGGTGTCTGTCATCAGCTGAACGTAGAAAGGAAATGTAATTTGTGTATACAGTGGCATTTTATTCAGCCATAAAGAAGAACGAATAGTATCTTGTTTTTAGGAAAATAGAATTGGAAATCATTATATTAAGTAAAATAAGTCAGATTAAGAAAGACAAAAATCACCTTTCTCTCTTCTTTCTCTCTTTTCTCCCTTTGCCTCCATCGTCTCTG
>CM052706.1:75670112-75730058 GCA_028551405.1 Uromys caudimaculatus
GGGTCTCCTAAGTTGTACCACTGTCACCATCTTTCAAGTGGTTATGAAAAGGAAAGATGGAAATCTTGAAAAGGCACCTATGTCCTGCAGGAAGGCAACCTATTGACAAGTACCATGGCCTCTGATGGATCTACATTTATTTAATTTTAAGATGAGCTTTTGTTTTTTACAGAAGTGTCTCATTGTTACCCTGGTGGTTGAGAAGGAGAGCCATGGGCTGGGGGGTGCCGTAGTTTGAATGTGTCCTCCACAGGACCATGTGTTGGCAACATACGTTAAGGGGCTTACTCGGGACATTTGCATATCCTTAAAAACACAATTCTCAACCAATCTGAAGAGAGGCCTGTGGTATTGGGTAAACCTTGTTTCCCTCGGAGCACTGGGTACATCTGTGAATGTTATTTTAAGAACATCACTTGAGTGGGAGATTGGGAAGTTGGTTAAATAAAGTCATCTGGACTTTGTAAGAGCACTGATAGCGTTCTGAGAGAGCGGTCAGTGTTTCCCAGGGATCCAATGCTTCTCAATGAATGCCAAGTGGGTGAAAACTGAGAAATGTGACAGAAGAGAGGAGGGAAGAGAGAAAGAAGAGAGAAGGGAACAGAAAGGGTACCTCCAAATGGTGGGCAACCATCCAGGGCCGATGTCACAATCCAGGAGGAGTGAGGCAGAATTCATGCATAGTGCACAATGAGCTCATCTATACATCTGATGGACTGATCAATGTATGTCCAAGGATCCTGGCTTTTCTGCCAGGTGAGAATTCTAGCTTTGGAATGGGAAATCTGAGAGAGCTCCCTTAGAAGGTCCAAGGTCAGGAAGGAGTTGGGAAAAGTGAGCCAGGGGCTTAGGAGAACTCTGATTATGGTGGTCGGTCTGAGTCTGGGTTTCTGTCTTCACTAGACAATGCCAGAGTGATTGATCTTCTTACTGTTTGAATTCCTGCTCATGTTTAGGCACTTGGATGTGGGTGAAAGGAGGGGGCTGCTGGGACACAGACAGACTAATGCCCTTGACTGTAGGAACGGGCAGGTTTGAGTCCACAGGGATCATTAGATCAGCTACAGGCATGGTGGACATGAGGGTGCCCAACAACCAGCTTTGATGGGGAGATGGAAACTTTGTCTGTTACTGATCTGGATGATTTCTGGATATCACACCCCACCCACCACCTAACATCTAACTGTTTTGCAAAATAGAAAGTCCCTTTAAGCCACTACAATACAATGGATGAGCTGTTAATTACCATCAACTTTTGTTCTGAATTCAGTTTAAAAGGTCCATTTGTCAGATAGTTTGTGCCCACTGCAGCTCACAGCTACAACAAATCATGATGCCAGTGGAAAGAATTCTGGGATTATATTCCAGTTGTTATTTGCCAAGCAGACTGTCTTTAAAAACCATTTTACTTCTTTTTTTGGGTATCTTTCATTTCAATGAAAACAAACAAATAAGCCATAGGTTGGTGTGGTAGCTTAGGGCCTCATATTCAAGCCTGGGCCATTGGAGTGGTTTGAATAAGAATGTCCCCCCATAGGCTCATATATTTGAATACCTAACCTCCAGTTGGAGGAACTGTTTGGGAAGACTTGGGAGGTGTGGCTTTGTTAGAGGAGGTATGTCACTGGGAGTAGGCTTTGAAGGTTCAGAAGTCCACACTATTCCTAGTTATCCCCTCCTACTTATGGATCAGATGTAAGCTCTTAGCTACAGTTTCAGCTTCTTCCTGTCTGCTCCCATGTTTCCAGTCATGAAATCAAGTCATACAATCTAACCCTCTATAACTGTGAGTCCCAAATTAAACAGTTTCTTTTAGAAGTCGTCTCAGTCATGGTGTTTTATCTCAGCAATAGAAGAGTAATTAAGACACTCATGTAGGAAATCCTAGGCCAGCCTGGGCTACCTTGCCTTAAAACCCCTTTCCTCAAATAATTTCATCATGAAATATCCCATCAGGCAATGTGCTCATGTGTGGACTTATATATGTGATCAACACAGTACTTATTGCTCAACTCATCTACTCACATGAAAATATTCCCAATGCCTTTGATGACTGTGTGTGTTGACTTTTTATCAACTTCTTTGATCTTGGTACATTTTCTTGTCCCATGCAGAAAGCACCCATAATTATGATTTTTTTTTATTTTTCAACTCATTTATTATTATTAATCTGTGTTTTAGATGTTTTGTGAATCATCTTAGCTCTACATAGAGTTTGGGTTTCCTCATGTATAAGTTGGCGACGTGAATTTGTTTGTTATTTGCTTTTGATTAACAGGAGCTTCTCTTCGAGTTTACAAAGACACTTGCTAGAAAGATCTAGTGCCATTCTCAGACCCAGGAAATCATCAACAAGCCTCAGGACAGACTGGTTTAGGACAGCTGCTGGGATTTCAATACCAGGGTTGGCGAGTTTTTCAGTGTTGCTACCACGGACTAGCAGCTCCAGGTGTATTCTGGCCCTTTATTAATTCTTCAAGATGCAACCTTACCAGAAACAATCTAATTGGCTCCCTCTAGTCACATGTTCCTCCTTTCACTCACAGCAATGGTGTCCTGTGATTGGCAGCCTCTCAGATGTACATGAAGCTCTAGTAAGGCATTTGTCTGAAGGAAGTAGGCCTGAGCGTGTCTTCTTATGAGTTGGTTAGGGTAAGGAGCCTGTGACACCACATTCTGAAAGTCCTTCTTAAAGAATTGGCTGAAGTATTGCCTACGACCTATTTCATATAACTCATTTACTACGTGAACAAAACCCTTTTCAAAGCGCTCACACTGCATTAGGTACCATGTGGGATGCCAAAAATATGAAGAGGAACCAAATAACCTGTCTGTAAATATGAAGAAAGAATGATAAGTAGGCATGGAGTCCTGTACTTGACTGTCTCTTTAGTTTTCCTTATATTATAAGGACACAGTTATCATTATGGTCACTTTACAGAGGAAGCCCAGGGGTTGAATTTTCTTCCCAATTAATGAGAAGCTAAGAGGGGAAGTTCAGAGTCATAACTTTAAGGCAAAATGGCCTTGCTATTGAGATGAGTTTTAGTAGAGACAGATATATGGGCTAGATGTTGAATCTAGTAAAGCAGACATTTGAATGCTGATGAGAAATTTATCTGGAGGCACCATGACAATAGGAAGTTTATCCCAGGCAGAGGGATGTACGAGGAGGGTGCCGGGAAGCAGTTATGGGTGTGAGTGTTCAGACGCAGGGACCACAGTAGGGTTGCCTCTCCCTCCCCCCTTTCCGAGTTAATTTCTTGTAGTTTAATATAAATGCATAGAAAACTTCTGTTTCAAATTTTCGTGTTTATCTTTTTACTGAGTAATAATTCCATTCAAGAAAAACCATTCTGGGTGGTAACGAGGGTTCAGGATTTATTTACTTAAGATGTGGGCAAAGCCCTAATCAAAACCTCTATCAACATCTAAGCTGGCATTTCCCCCAGTGTGCTTTGTGAAAACTCTTGCCTAAGGCTTTCAGATTTGGTTTGCTGGTTACAATAATATACTTCCCCAATTGCCGAGGCTTTGTGTGCATCTGTTGTATGTTTAAAGTGGAACCTCATGGAAGATTTGGAGACTCGGGTCACAGAGGCAGCTTGGGAGTTGCATCCCATCAGATTCGCCACAGGACTCAGTCTCTTTGTGTGACTCTTTTCAACAGAGTGTTAAGCACCCTTCC
This sequence comes from Uromys caudimaculatus, assembly GCA_028551405.1. Taxonomy (NCBI): domain Eukaryota; kingdom Metazoa; phylum Chordata; class Mammalia; order Rodentia; family Muridae; genus Uromys; species Uromys caudimaculatus. The sequence continues at coordinate 75,673,801 of CM052706.1, forward strand.
TTACTTTAGTCATCACCTTCAACTTTGGATTCTGAGGATGTCAGCTGTCATGATGGAGCCATGAAGTTGTACTCTCTGGGGGAAAATCCAGTTGGGATGTGTACTGAGATAGTCAAACAGAAATAGGTTCATTTCTATACAGTCTGTGTAAGAGAAACCAGGCAACGCTGAAATCAGCTCTGCAGGTTGAACATTTAGGAAAGGCTAATTTGCAGGAAGCATCAGATGGGGGGTTGCAGGATGCAGTGCTGAGTGGGGAAGCAGATGAGCCTATTTGCATAATTCACAATTAATTGTGAAACTTTGCTTTAAGCATTTATCACTTAAGTGTATCATTCTTAGAAGAAAGGATATAAATCAGAAGTGCTTGGGCACACCTTAGAAAGTTCTAGTAAATGCTCAGTCCTCCCACTTTTGTCTTAGATAATAAGGCAGGCTCCCCCCTCTGTCTTTCTCTCTTTCTCTCTCTTTCCTTCTCCCTTCCCCTTTCTCTCCCCCTCTCCCTCCCTCCATCTCCATCTCTATCTCTACCATCTCCAGCATCTCCATCTGTCTTTCCCTCTGAACAGACTCACCAAAGTAACTAATTGGAAAGAATGGAACTAAAACTCTGGCTTTTGTGATGTTGAACTTGTTAAGTTTCACCAGAGACCCAAGTAGCCTCATGATGCTCTTCCTCATTATGGACACCCCTTTGCAGAATGCAAGATTTCAAATGGAAATTTAATGGGCAGAATATTTTCATTTTCATAAGCAGCGTGTGACATTACAAACTACTCCTCTTGATGCTCCTGAGAAAAGTTACATGTTTTAGACAATCCCTACAATCCATGCTCCCAGCATCCTGTTAAACATTTCTTTTTGTCTTCACACTAATACATAAAATAGAGAAGACTAAAACTCAGCATCCTCACCACCTCCATTAACCCAGGCAAAGCAGTGACCTTCAGCTGGTCCCTGATCCTTTCTGTTGCCTCCACTAGTTGCATGTTCTTAATATGACAGAATAAATGAGTCTAATTAGGAACATACATCTCCGATTGAAGAAACCATTTATTGCTCTCCATGAACACTAAATTTAAAAGAAATGGAGGAGCACAGAGCAGGGTCTTTCATTCTCTGTCTCTGTCTCTGTCTCTGTCTCTGTCTCTCTCTCTCTGTCTCCCCTTGCCTTCTTCCCCTTTTCAGTTCCCTCCTTCTCTCTGGTTATTCTGCACTTTCTGACCACACTAATTCTTCTGACTCAGTATTTCAGTATCCCTAACTGACATCTTGCCTGTCAGGTTTTCCTCTCAACTCACTCTTCTTACATGTTTCCCCCCCCTATGTCTTACAGATAATGTGAAACAGATATTTTCTGAAATTTATTTCTAGTTTGTATAGTAAATTATTTCCAGAAGTTAACTCCTTTCTTTTGTTCTGGAAGAATCCCCCCTCTCCCGCATTCTTAGTTGGTCTATCAACTACCTCACCCACCCACAACCCATCCACCCATCTACCTACCCATTAGCCCACCTACCAACTCATCTACCTATCCACCCATCTATCCATCCACTGATCCATCCACCCACCCACTCATAATAATGGCATATCAAGAGCAGATATACACAAAATTGTTGACCAGTGCATTGGGAGTGTAACTTACCCCTTACATACATATTGGAATCTGGAAAGACATGCTTAATTTTAAACAGAATATGAATTCTTCACTCTTTTAAAAATATGTGTGAGTTGATGAGATGGATCAGTGGGTAAGAACATTTGCCACTAAGTCTGATGACCTGAGTTCAATTCACTGAAGCCCGAAGTCACATGGTGGAAAAAAAGAATTGATGCCTATAAGCTGTTCTTCTAAACACACACACACACACACACACACACACACACACACACACACACACACAGATTGTGAGTAAGGTGACTTACACCCATTTTTAGGACCTTAGGAGATTGACCTATCTATTAGGAAAATCAGAAACCCATTTGGAAATGTTCATAACATACAGTTAGATGTCAGAAAAGATGCTTACTTAAAAGGTTGTGTATGATTAGGCAGTGATTGCACAGAGCAAAGAAAGTTCATTAAAGAAATAATCTGGGCTTTACAAACAGTTCACATTTGAAAAATTAAAGAGGAAGATGAAGGCTACTATGGAGGGTTAGCTATTTTCTCCCTGGTTCCTGAGGGCTCTGTAGGTATATTAACTTATCTAATCCTTATAGAAACCTAGGACAAAGTCCTACTAATACATTATTCTATAGAGCAGCAGGGCTAAGTGGAAGTATAGCTGGTAACAGTCAAAATGTGAAGCATGGCCAATGGGTATAGGGTAGGTGCTCTTAGCCATCACGTAGCTGGACACTGCCTACTGGAGGTGGGAGGGAAGGAAAAGCTGGATGGGAAAAGCTTCTCTCTTATTTGCCTGCTTCAGCCAAGGGGGTATTTGATTATTATTTTCCATGAACTCTGTCTGGGGCAACTAAAGCAATGGGTTAATTTTTTCCTTTGGGCTAAGTTCTTTTTCCCCAGTAAAAATAATATTAATACAGAGTTCAGATCCTATGATTTATTGCCTGTTTGAAAATCCTTTTCGTCACTGTATATTTTACCAGTAAATATTTAATCTTTGGCACCAAATGCCACCCTGTGTATTAACTGTAGACTTCATATTTTATAGTAAGCTAAATTTTGAAATATTCTATGAAGAGAAAGACTTTTCATATTATTAGTCCACTGACAGACTGTGCCAAAAGCAATCCAAAATAATACCTCTTGGTCACGGTAACCTTTCGACAAGCATGCTTGATGACTGTTAAAGCAAACTCCCCCTCTCTGTCTTGTCTGTATTCGATTACACTTACCATACAATCCCAAGTTCTTATCCTAAACAGTTGCCTTGTGCCCAAAGACATGACCAAGAATAAATATCCTGGCTGGAGGCTTCAAGCTTTTGCATGGGTGGCCTCATCCAACTGACGATTTTCTTTTCCTGTCTTTGAGGCTATGGTTTCAAAAACTTAAAACCACCAGACCCAGAAAAGATAAATCTCTCTCAGTTTGCTTCAGAAAATCTAAACCCAATAAAATCCACGTTGGTGGTTTCTGGAGAGTACTGTTCATCTGTATCTAGGGAAGAGACCTCCAGGCTCTCCCTCCCTCTCAGAGCGATGCAGTTCACTGTGTTTTGTGATTCTAAACCATCACTTCTTGCTTCCTCTCCTCTCTGCTATTGCAATATTCTCTACTTAAAAATGCTCCGTACCTTCCTATTCTGTTCATCCCTTCATGCCATTCACTGTGTGGAAAGGCTCTCATGCTCCCCTAGTTATCTGAACAACATTTAGTTTAAAAGTCAGACTCAAACGAATGTTATTTCCACGCTCAGTGTAAAAAGCCCGTTTTCCCCAAAGCCTTCCCTGATTTCAGGAATACATGATCCCATACAATATCCTTAATTGTCATCACCAATAATTAATTAATAATTAAGTTTCCTATTTTAGGCATTCTTATTTTCTTATAATTTATTAGAAATACTAAATTGAAGATTTCAAGGAAATTGTTTGAAGAAAGGTTAAAGTAATAAAGACACACAGAATGAAACAAAAATCGAGCAATAACTATAAAGAAAGACAACAGTTCCTGACTCCACTGGCTTGTAGTTTAACTCTGAGTTCTAGTTTCCTTTCTGTTTCTGGGACAAACACCATGCCCAGTGAAACTCAGGGGAAGAAAGGGTTTGATTTAGTGTCCAGCTCACAATCCATCACTGAGGGCACTTAGGGAACTCAAATAGGACCATGAAGCAGAAACCATGGATGAATGCTGCTTCCTGGATCCTGGGAGGCTCGTGCTTAGATAATTCTTAATAACCTAAGACCACTTGCCCAGGGATGGTGTGGTTTCCCAAGGGCTGGGTCCTCAAACATTAATTAACAATCATGATTATCCCCCACAGCCCTGCCCACAGAGCTCTGGTTTAAGCAATCACTTAATTGAGAGTCCCTTCTCAGGTGACTGGGCTATGTCAAGTTGACAGTTAAAGCTAATTAGGACATACACATTTTAGAAATGATGCTTTTCTCTATACAAATACCTGTAGAAATATTCCCAGAAACTTCACTTAGAGAAACACTTACTCAAAAACAGGAAAGTAGGGGCCTACAAAAAGAACTTTCATGGTATATATGTACAGTGTATACAGATTAGCAAACAAAGTGAACAAATAAAAGAAAAAAGAAAAATATCGTAGATGACGCTATGTAAGTCCATCTGTATAAAAGTCTATACAGTTCTGATATCATAACTAGCATAGTGGTTTCCTGTCAAGGTAGGAGAAGCTTGAGAAAGCAATATAGAGCTTAGGGAGATCACTTCGGTGGCGATCAACGTGTTCATTGTTTTGGTTATGTTTATGATTTCAGGGTTCTACACATATATCAAAATTCATCAGATTATAAGATTTACACATATGCAGTCCATGTCAATGACACCCCAATAAAAGCTTTAGAAAAAGACCAATAACTGCAACAAAGAAGGAAGTGAATAAAACCATTTAAAAGAAAACTTTAACAGAGTGGTACATGTATGTGCAGTAGCATGTGAGAACGAGCTGCAAATTGTGTAACATGTTAGGAATTATCACTGGATGTTGTATTCCTTACTTTCCTCACTCCTGTGACAAAATATCTGACAAGAAGCAACTTATGGGAAGAATGTTTTGTCTCGGCTCACAGTCTGAGGGGCTACAGTCCACCATGGCACCAGGGAAAGCACAGTGACAGGAAGTGAACCTGCCAGTGGTGATGTGGCATTTGCAGCTGGGGAGCAGACAGTGAGCAGGAAGTGGGCCTAGCTCTTAGTGACTCATCTCCTTCAACATTGGTTTACCTCCTCAAGGTTCCACATCTTCCCCAAATAGTGCCAAAAGTCAGAGACCAAGTGTCCAAACACGAGTCTATGCGGACATTTGACATTCAGACTCTAGTAGGGGCATCATTGTGTGGAGCAGGAGACTTGTGACATAAGTATACTTAACTGATGTGACAGATGCATGGAAACTCTTAATTTCCCCGTGACACATGCTCACTAATGTCCTCAGCACAGCTAGGACTCAAACTATTAGAGCCCTTTTTGGCCAGCCTATACCAGACTGCTCTTAAAAAAGGAAATATTTGCTTATCAAAAAATCATTTGAGTTGATTCCCAAACTGTTTGGTTCTCACTGTACCTGGATCTAAAAATGTACATTTTAATTTGACTTCACATAAAGCAGTGGACTGTGCATATGAACGGTGTTTTCTGTTCCTTTGGGAACAAGGTGAAGCCTTCCAGGAGTAACTACTGAAGAGAGCAGGATTTTCCAAGTTTGCCTTTAGACACTGCTATCGATTTCATAATAGAGTCTAAAAGTTTTTATTAAAAAATTCTAAAGCTCTGGGCAGCTGAACTTCTCTTTCCTAATAAATGATATGAAGGTTTCGATTCACTTTGAGGAACAGACTGGAGGTTGTGCACAATGCTTAGAACTATATTATTTAGGAAGTAAAGCCTAGGCAAAGCTTGGGTTGGAAGATTCAAAGTAAAAGAAGAAAATTTGAACTTATTATTATAAGATTGGTAAATAAAGTTTCTCTCTATCTGGGTTCAGTTAAAATGAAAATTAATATTACTTTTTGAAAGTCTTTAGTGACAGACCTTCTTCACCTTTAGTGATCATTCATGAACAATAAAACAGAGAGTTTCTATGACAACATATTTCTGGTTAGCTATCAGTCTTCTGTAATAATTGCTACTGAGGTTTGCACCATCTGATTACTCCTGGCCCATGATTCCTTAGGTCCAGGAATATCTGGGCACCTACTGGATAGAACATCAAGCTCAGTAACTTAAGATCTAAGGACCAAAGCAACAACTTTCCTTCCGGTAAAACAGCCCTCTTTATGTTCTGACGCTGACCTCAGACAAGGTCTAGATCAAAATTAATAGGACCTTAGTCAGCCTGGGAGGTGTAGATTCCTATGAGCCCAGGTGTCAAGACCAATCAGTGAGATGTTGACCCAGGGTGATTGAAGGCTCTGGTACTGGAGGGACTCTATGAATCATATTTGAAGAGGGAATCAAAAGGTCATACCCAGGGACGTTTGTACCAAGTGTTGCTTCTAATGACTGCATAGGATTGTAAGTGGAAAGATGAGTTAAAGGTACAAACCCACATAACTGGAAGCAAGAGAAGTTTCAGGAGATTAGTCAGGGCTAAGGTTAGGACCAGATCAAGGCAGGAGTTTTATAGACTCAGTTTTTATTTTTGAGCAGTTTTGGTGTATAAATTAGATAGGTTAGAGAGAAGCCATGGGACATTTAAAAATCTCTCTCCTTCCCCCTCCCTCCCTCCCTCCCTCCCTCCCTCCCTCCCTCCCTCCCCCCTCTTTCTTTCTCTCTGTATATGTCTGTATGTGCGTGCATGCGTGCGTGCATGTGTGTGTGTGAGAGAGAGAGAGAGAGACTTATGAAGCTCAGTCATTAGTGACCTATGTTTTGGGGAGACACTAATTTGAACAGATGGGCATTTTCCCTATCGCTCCCCCCTGTGCTGTGTCGAACTCACTTTTCATGTTCATCCCTGATGATGGCTCTCTCTGATAGCCTGGCTTGGTTCTAAAAGGGCTGCTTAGCTGACTTAGTGGCTTACTTGGCCCAGTATGACCTGAGATTCAAGGCTTTCATATGAAAACGTCTACCCCATGTTATCCTGCAAATACCTTCTTTCTCCCCACCCGTGTTGTCCTTTACCATTTGGAGTGACGATGGGTGGAGTGTGGTTTGGCTCTCAGATAACTTCTGGATTGTTTCAGATATTGGGGCTTTAGGAGGGGTGGGGGAGGATGGGAAGCTTTCTCCCATGATCAGGAACCTTGCAGTCTTGCCTTTAGACAGCCACAATTCTTGTTCTTGCTTCTTGTGAACAAACTGTAAGTTCGTAGATAGTCTCTTGACCATGCCAATAAAGACCTCTCCCCAGAGCAGCTTCTTTAGTTCCTGAGTGCTATCTTATGGGATTGGGCTGTATCTTTCTCTGGTTCTTAGGAGGCAGCATCATATTTGCTTTCTCTGTATCTCTATCTGGTCCTGCTGTGTCAATACCAGGGAGATGGAAGCTTGTAGACTCAACACATGTTTGTTGTGGAATGAGATCAGCTTCCCCACTGTGCCGACATCCTCAAACCAGGCAAAACAATTCTCAGGTACTGAACAAGGATGCTTCTTAAGATGGGGCCAGAAATAGTTCTCTCTAGAAACACCAGCAACAACTTCTCCCTCAAACGAATTCTTTTACTTAATTCCTTTTCCCCATATTGACAAGGCTGAACGGGGCACACATTTGAGTTTAGCCAGTCCTCTGAGACATAGCCCTTGGGAGTACTAAACAATTCCCTAATAATTCTCTGGTGTATTGATTGGTTGGTTATTTTGTTTGTATTTAGTCTCAAGTCTTAGCTAGCAAACAAAGCCAGTTATGATTTTTGTTGATGGTGATTTTGGATTGATTTTGCCCCCTCCACCATTTGCATTGGTGAGTAAAACAGTTGTTTTGCTTTGTTTTTGAGTTCCACATAATTGGGGGTTTTAGATTATCCAGAGAGTCTGAAGAATCTGGCCTATGTGTATTTTAAATGAATGCCACTAACCCCATCAGAGAATAAACAAGCATAGGTGTCTGAGCACAGGCTATTTTCTCCTGTGTTTTCAAAGACTCATTACACATGTGTGCTTCCCTGGTATATCAGAGTGCTGCACAGTGACAAGAGTTACCCTCTCAGAATCTGAGGTACTCTAGGTACTGCATAGAAATCTGTGACTGAGGACTTGGGAGACAGTCATTGTATAGGTCACCAGAAGCATACACATTTTCTTAGACCTTTTCAAACTTTGTGAGACCTACTCTTTAGCAAGTTGCATCAACTCCCTGTCTCAAGCCCCAGACTTGCAAGGCCAGAGGATTTGGAAAGCTCATCACTAAGGATTTAGTTCTAATATTTCTCACTTATATGAAGATAGAATACCTTTCAACCAGATCGTGTTCAAATGTAAGCTGAAGCGTCCTTGTAAAGAGGGGCAAAGCCAGCCTTTTTAGGCCTCTCTACTTTAGGGAAAGAGATCAAACCCATGTGCTAGAATGGGTAGAAACATGTGAACAGGGGGAATGCACACAGGAGGAATGCGATGAGGATGCACAGAACACTAATTCTTTGCTACTAATGACTAATCCCTCGTGGATGAGTGTCATGGCAGGCTACTTTCCTTCTCTTTGTTCAAATGCTTTCTATTCCTCACTGCTGGGTGCTGTCTTAGGAGCCAACTTGTCAGCTGATATAAAAGGGAAAGGAGGCTTCAGCACCACGTTTACTTCAGAACCTGACTGACTGTGAGTACAAGGATTCGAGAAGCGAGCTGGGCCCCAGAGGCTGCTGAGGCTGACAAGGTACTGTGTGGAGGTTGAGGAGAATCTGTGTGCTGATTGATGGCAGTCATGGAGACGCCATGACCAATGGAGTACCTGCCTTCCTCTGATGGCTGGGGTATCTGTTATACACATGGCTGGCAGAACTTCCTTACACTTCTTAACTGTTTCTAGTTATGGATCCCAACTGTGGAACCATTTGGTGCGAACTGGTTTCTGGCAGGAGTCTGTCCGGCTCTGTTGGGGGTCGGGGTGTTGGTTGTGAGGCAGAATTCACCAGCTCTGAGATAGAATTGTATGGTTTTTCACCATTTACAGCACACATGACCTGGAGTACATAACATTTTCAGCTTTATATCACAAAGTAGAGGACATTATAAAATATAAAGTACTAACAGGAGCCATTTATTAAAGTGAATAAACCCCTCTTAGGTGTCAGCAGTTGAGTATTAAGGCTCAGATGTCATTTTAGGTGGTATTTCTAACATCTCTAATTTCTTTTTTTTTTTTCCTACTCAATACCTCTTGGGGATGTTACCTGGTATCTTTAAGATTTAGAGCAAGTTTTGCCATTTTTGACCTTTTGTGTAATTATTTGACCTGGTTCAGAAAACTTTTGGTTTCTGTAGGAAGACAGTGCTACTGTTTATATCAAACAGGATGCTCTTATCAGTCTTAAGCCAACAACAAGGTTAGCCCATGTAACCCGTGAACTGTGATGCACAATAAAAAGCCATATAGTATCTTTTCCTGTTGCACCCTGTCAAATGTGACTCATGGGAGGAGGAATTTATTTTGTCTCATAAGGTACAGTCCATTATGGTGGAGACTTTAAGGCGGAAAGAGCTTGAAGCAACTGGTCATATCACATCCACAATGGCAAAGTAGAGGGCCATGCGTGCAGAGCTCAGTTCACTTTCTCTTATTCAGCTCAGTATTTCAGCCCAGGGAATGGTGCTACCCTCAGTGGGCAAGTCTTCCCACCTCCGTGAATGCAATGAAGGCCATCCCACACAGTCGTATCCAAAAGTTCACCTCCCAGGTAATTCTAGATTCTGTCAAGTTGGTGGTTAATGAAAACTACCACACAGATATTTTATAATGAAGGAATTTGAAATTGATTACTTATTTTTATCTGCCAAGAAACTACATGATAGTACCAGAGAGAATGAAAGTAATGCTGGCAGACTAACATCTCTCTGTCTGTCCTGTTCCATCCCCAAGGGTTAGACACTGATACTTGCTGAAGACAGGTAAAATAGAAAAGAGCATTTTTATAAACGTAGAGCATCAATGTTACTCACCAAGGAGACATCCTCTCTCTCTCTATCTCAGCTGTATAAAGTACTCTACTTTCTTCTTAATAATCTCCAAAGGCCAGCCAACATTAATAGAACTATATGATTTATCAGGGAGACCATAGAGTCACACTCGAAAGCACTCAACAATGTCTTGCGCCTTAAAGAAAATTTTTAGGTGTGTGCATACAGAACTGATCAACTTTGCCATGCATCAGCTTCTTTAACTGTGCTCTGGTTATAAAGTGATTCTGGGTTACGTTATCAAAGAGTTAGGAGAAGAGACATTGAGGTCCCGAATGATGGAAAGTGATATCATAGAGGCAAAGGTAGCAGGTGTGGACCCTGAGACTTAGACACCAAAGTGCTGTCTTACTGGTCCCTCCACATGAAGACTAAAAAATTGTCTTTTTCAACAGAGTGTGATGGTCAGGAAAATGCGTTCTCTTAATTAATGACACTGGCTCAGTCTGAATCAATCTGTGGGGATGGAATGCATCTTTGAAGTGAAGCATTCTGGCTTTATGTGAAAGCAGACAAGCAGGGTGAGAGGTTTTAAACACTGTTCATTCTCAGCATTAAGTGCCCCAGTTCAGATGAGAACCTGGTTTTCCAGACTGTTACTTCATCCAAGGTACTCGCTGAATTTCCACTTCTGTGATATATAATATAAATATAATATAGATTATATTTTTTTAAAGTGTAGCATTTATTGCCTTAAAAGACTGAGGAAGACATGGCAAACTGTAGAGTGGTTCAATCCTGATGCTGATAAACTGGATTGGCCTGACTCTATGTAACCCCAAGGAAGAATTTAAATCTTCTAATCTCTAAGTTTCCCCTTCCATATAATGGTGAAATTGAGCATATAGTTAGATCATGTACACAAAGGCTATGCCAGTGTGACACGCATTGTCTCTTTCAACACGTTAGCTGTTGTTTTGCATGCATGCAGAGTTTGGTGATTGAGGGTGGCTTCGTGTTTTAACACTTGTTCTAAGGTCCCACATGTGTATCATCTCATAATTAGAATCCTCAAGAAGTCATCACACGCTTTTTTTAAAAAAAAAACTGGTTGTCTAATCATCATCGGCTTGCTTCTACAGAACACTCAAGGACTGAAGCGTTATGAGGCCATTGACCGGCAGAACACAGGAGAAAGGGCCTGTGAGGAGTGGTTCGGGGTGACTGGTTTATTTTGATCTTCGCCAGCCTGAACACCCTGTAGGAAAGAAGAGGGTCCATCTGCCTGATTTGAGTTCACTAGGCAGAAGCCCCATTTCCCTCATTTGGGCAAAGTTCTAGCACTGTGTCTCCAGGTGCGACCTGAACTTTAAGATCATTAAGCTTTTGGCTGCATGTCTTCTTGTCCAGGCTAGATTCTTATGCCAGCCCTCGGGAGGCTGCATGTTTCGCTCCTCTCTGTGTCTGCAGCTATTCCAACAGTTCAGTGTCCGAATCCTGGCTGTCCATGTTAAAAGTTCCCCTTGAATTCTACTCCAGGCTCATAGTTTTTCATGCTATGGAAAGTATATAGCCTGCCTTGTTCCTGCCTTTCTTGCTCTCCTGCTTTCTGTCATAATGACACGTTCTGATGAACTGTAACACAACCCATTTCTCCCTTCTTCTTGGGTTTTTTCTCCTAAGCAGGGCGGTGAAATACTTTCTTTAAAAGCAACTCCTAGAACATCTCAGCCCTTTGGTTCTGCTTGGATCAGAGCAGCCAGTCCTTTCCCTGTGGTCCTTGGTGGTTTGAGGGTTCTGGCATCACTGGGGGTGATGGAATCTCACTCGGAAATGCTTGCTATAAAGCATGGCTCAAGCCACTTTCTCTTTCTCCCAACCAACAGCAAAAGCAGCCTGCATTCCTGTGACATTGCTGTATCTGGGACAGATCCTTTTAGAAGGAAGTGTCCCAACTGGATTTATAACCACGTTCCTTCTTTATATGTTCATCAAACAAGTGTTGTGTTCCCCTTGCTCTGCGGGGATCTTGTGGCTCCTTTACACCAACATTTTACAGTTTCCAGTGTTTTCTTGATTCACTCTGAATACATAGAGCCAGCCCATCCTTTCTTAAGTAGCTCTTCTGGCTCTAGCATCCTGACTTTCACTACCCTGGCTCTCCATCCCTTCCATGTACTCCTGACATGGTATCATGGTGCCCTGGAAGGAACATTGAGTGGGTGGCTACATAACTGTGTGACCTCGTGCATGCTACACCACTGCTTTGCGTCTTTGCTTTTTTCTTCTAAACACATGAACTGGATCAAATTATGTTTAAGGGGCCCTTCCTGCTGGGGAAGCATGCTGTGAAGTGTGGGGGACTTTCAAAAGCCCTGGAATGCATTGCTCAGCGGAAAATTAGTTGAATCAGTTTGTGGTAGTCTATGAAAACAATTCTGGTGACCCTGATCTTCTGACCCAATAGGCTGATTTCTTTCTTCAGCATTCTTACTAATGCCATCTTAAGATAGACTGTGTGAGTTTACCAGCTTCATGTGGTACCATTTCTGGCCCTTTCTAATTGATCAGCTCATCCCTAGCCAATGAACAAGAGCTTTGAAACCGTCTTTCATAGTCTGATTTCTCTTCCGATCATATAAACCTTTCTTTCACTTAAACCAAGTTTTTCATTCATTCATTCATTCATTCATTCATTCGTGCTCCATTGTACTAGATACTGTCTATAGCTCAGGGAATTTATGCTCAAAGAAATTTAATTTTATTGTTTAAATACTGTCTAGAAAGGACAGCTTTTATCTGGATTTGTCAGTATTGTTTTTAAAACGGTCTTTTCGTTCATTTGTATTGTTTTAGAAAGCAAATAAAAAATAAACAAACAAAACTCAGAACGTATTAAAAAAAAGATTTATTCAACTTGGGAGTAAGTATCTCAGGCTGACTGCAGGTTCCCATGAAAATATTTTGATTCAGATCTCTGGATCTGAATCAAACATTAGGGCTTCACCTGGAAACATGGACCTCACTTAACTCTTCATTGTTATACCTTAAGAATGTCACTTTTTAGCATTGCTATAATGACAAATGGGCTAAGTAGGTATGTGATTCTCACAGTAAGGAAAATAAGGCATGCACTGATAAGGTAGATATTTCTTTGGCTTCTTCATAATGATTCAGTGGGAAATAGGCATGAAAATTTACATTGAAGGTAAAACCTCAATATTATAGTCTTCTGTCTTAGTGCTCTATTGCTGTGAAAAGACACTATGGCCATGGCCATTCATATACACACATGCACACACACACACACACACACACACACACTTAATTGAAATTACAGTTCAGAGGTTTCCATCCATTATCATCATGGTAGAGGCATGGTAGCACACAGGTAGACATGGCGCTGGAAATGGAGCTGAGAGCTTTACATGTGGATCCACAGGCAGCGGGAAGAGAGAGCGACTAGGCCCACCTCCAGTGACACACCTCCTCCAACAAGGCCACACCTCCCATTCCTTTCAAATGGTGCCTTGATGCCTACGTGTTCAGATATATGATCTTCAAACCACCACATCAGGGCTTTAGCTTCTGAAAACACGGGTGTGGCTGAAGGTGGAATTGTGAACATTTTAGCCATGATGAAAGGCTCCCAAGCATGCAATCACCAATCATTAATCCCATGATGAATCTGGGGTGTTTCTTGCAGAGTTTGCCTGCACTGCATCACATGACTTCACTGCAGGTGTGGTCCTAAACACACAGCATATTCACTTTGCACACAACGTCGTCATTCTTGCACAGGATGTTACACCATAGAGGACCAACAAAGGCTGCCTGTAATGCCTCGCCCACATTTGAGACTATTGCATGCTATAAATTGCAGAGTTTTTGCTGCTCATGTAACATTTTCTGATCTTATGGAAACATGATGAATTAATTATTGCAAATAAAGATTTTTAATATTTTAATCATTTCTCACTATGTATGTATCAAATTTGTGTATCCTTGGATCATGCTGTTTGAATGTTTGGTCTTTGAGTTATTGCCTTGAATCTCATAAAAACGTTGTCAAATGAATTTTGGCTTGGGATTCAGATATTCGCCAGCAGTTCCCGAAAGATTCCTAAATTGATTTCTGCTTTATTCCCTATGTTTATGTGAAGCAGATTTTCAGCACTGATAATCATAAAGTCAAAATATAGGTCAACTCTGAAAAACATTGAAGATGCCGAACATTCTACAGTATCAACTATTCGAGCATGATTTAATTGTTTATATAAAATAAAGAGGCACATTTATATCATCAGTTTTCTTCCATCTTTAATAATGCTACATTTATGTGGACAGCAAAGAATTGTTTTAAAACAGTTTTCTTTATGATTTGTTATCAGTAAATATATTTGATCTGTAGACCTGTTTTACATACTTACATACCCAGGGTCATGTGAATGTTTCGTCCAGTGGAGGAGGCTATTGAGTGGGAAGTGTTCAAGAAGCCCTGATATAAGGCTCCGTGCTATGAGGGAGGAAGGACGAAGGTCTTAGGCTTGTCTGCAGAGTGCTGGACAATCCATGTTTGAGTTATTTAGGACAGAATAAGACCCACAAGTCTCCATGCGTCTCTGACTTCAGAAGACTTAGTTCTCTCTTTGCAAAGAAAGGCAGGCTATTTAGCCTGGTGAACTCTATGAAGTCATAGAATTTGATAGTCAGAAGTGACCTTTGTGAGCCAAAAGCATGTGTTTGTTCTAAGGTGTTGTAACTTTGACTTTGAAGGAAAGGACCCAAACTTGAGACAAAGAAAATGATGCAACCTGAAGGCTATCAGGTAGAAACGACTCGTTACATCACAGAGCATCAAACTATAACCAGAAGATGAGTGCAGCCTTAAGCCTCACATGGCTTTCCTTCTGCCCTACCCTGACCCCATGTTCCTCTCATCATCCTCTTGAGATGGCATTTCTGTCGTGATACCATGTACACCACAGCTAACATTAATGGCTTTGGCTTCTGAGCAGCATCCTGTCTTGTCTGTGGCTGGAACATTCTCCTTTGTTTCTCATCATGGCTGCACAGCTTACTGTTCCTCTAGAAGTTTGTAAGGCACCCCTTCCAGCAGTCATGTTTTGTGGAGTTTCGGGAATCCTTCCTGGGTAGTCACCTCATCTTGTCCAGACTTGGAGAGACAGGACCATTACCCTTCCTTAACACACTCGGTCCTATTTGCCTGATTTTGGTGCAGTCATTTGGCAATATTTTTGACAGAATAACAGATGTCTAACCAGAGCAATTTAGTTTCAGCCAGATAATAGTCCCAGGCTACCCAGGGCCTCACAAGGCCTGCCTGTGGAAAGGAAAAGGCATTTTGGGAGTGACATTTGATTCCTCCCATATACTCAAAATACAAAGGAGTCTAAGTGTTGACCAGTTTTAGGTTACTTACAGACAAGTTTTCCACTTCAGTGATTTCAGAAATTGGGTGGCTTGTTCTTTGTCTCATAAAGACTTCATTTTTTTAAGATGCTGATGGTCTCGGTGCTGGCTTGTGGCCAGCCTCAGGAAGTGTGGTTCACAAGCCGTCAGGGCTTGCACATACCCCGCATTCCTCCGGTAATGCAATTCTGGACCCAAATCGATTCCAGAAGTCTGATCTTCTGAGAGAGGCCAACCCACCAGGCTTGTTGAGCAGTCCCCTCTGCACATCCCTGCCCACCACCTCCACCAGCCTGGAAGTGTTCAACAGCCAATCACAGAGCTAAGCAAGCAGTTCGGTGAGACAGACATGGGGGTCTGAACAAGTCGATGAGCTTGGCCATTTATGCTTGAAGAATTTGTTTCATGTTTTGGATAAAGTCTGAGAATTTATCCTTCAAAATTCCTTAGATTTAGTAACATGCCAATGCACTGTGTTAATGCAGCGAGTTTTCTTTCTTTCTCCCCCCCACCCTTTTCTTTTCTTTCTCTCTCTCACTTTTTTTTAAAGGTTAAAAGCCGCCTTCCCTTTTAAGTATAAGTAATCCATCCAAATCCTGCCTAAGGGAACAAAAGGGTTGCTGGTGATTTTCTCTTTCACAAAATGCAGAGACTTCCTCTCTGTCCTCTCCAGGCACGGTCTATGAACTGAAGGAAAATTACTCTCCTCTCCATAGAGGAGATTATGCAAAACGAGAAGGCAAAGCCAATTGCCATGATACAAACACAAATACCAGCTTAATTCTGTGCCTGGCAGAGCCTTATGCCTTTTCTTTCCAGATGTGGGTGCATATCCACATCTGCCTTTTTTTTTTTTTTTTTTTTTTTTAAGAAAAAATTCTATCCTGTTTTTAAGATCTTACATAGCATAGGAACTTCAGAAGGACTGCCGTGACCTTCAGCCCTGTATACCAGACCTAAGTCTCCTCTTCTTCCTGCATACAGAGCCATTTCCCTAACTGCCTCACTGGGGGCTCCAAAAGCCAAGGCTTACTTTTCTCAGTGGTCTTTTCCCTGGATGGCCTGGGACAGGCTTATTTAGCCACCTCCAAGTCCCTTTTTACATCAGCGCATAGCCAGTGAGGGGAATTTGCTTCTCTGTGAGTGATAAGATGGTAGAAGCCTCTTCTGTTTTGTGTGCAAATACTGGAAGGTGAGTTAGTGAGCTTTTGTGGGCGTTGGGTAACATCTTGAAGGTTCATGTCAGTACTGCAGCAAGGCAGGAGAACTTGAAGTCTCTCTTTTAGACCCTTTCACAGCTGGACTAATAGAAGCAAACCTGGCAGCTTTTTTTTGGGGGGGGGGGGGAGTTGGAGGCAACTTTAGCTCTCTGTTCTGTTTTTCCGGGGTCAATATTAAGTCAATACGCAATTCTTCAGAGCTGACACCAGTGTGCTGACTCGAGTGATGGGTAGCACCTGGAGGCCAGCGTGCGGTACACATTGGTCTCCTAGATTATTTGAAATATTGATTCTCACATTTGTGAGTTAATGCATTTATAATTCTGGTGGATTTCTACTGTGTAGTAGACACTGTGCATGGCTTGGGGAGAGTTATAAATCTGAATTGCTTGAATGCAGTGAAAAGGTATACTGTATGCTGTATGCTGTGGCATGTGCCACAGTGCAGCTTACGGTGCTTAAGAGATCACACAAATAATAGTAAAAAATAGAAGCTTTGAAATCCAAATGCGTTAGGAGAGTGAGTCAGCCGAGTGACCCAAAAAGACTTATTCAAAGAACAGACTAAAGTGGCTTAAACAAAAAATACATTTCAGGGTTTTTTCTCCAAAGATAGTTGAAAGCTGGAGTGATAGCTTCATAAGTCAATACAAGTCAGGGTTACTTTAATGTCTTTCTGGAACTTCTGGCTTCCGCTTAAGAATCTAAGACACATGCTTTTGTTCTAGTCGCTGAAGACTCACCTAGCCAACAGCAAGCAGGAAGGAGACACAAAGCAACCCATTAAGAACAAGTCTGCAGTAGAATGCTAACACTTCATTGGATAAAATCCTGTCATGTGGCCAGGTGGAGTTACAAAGGAAGCTGGGAAATGAAGTCTACAGAAGGAGTCCTATTCCCAAGAAACAAGAAGCCATTGTGTCTGCCCCAGGAAATTCTTAGCCAAATCTCATTTGTAACATTCACCAGCTCTAGGACTCAGGCAAATCAGTTGTCTGAACCTCAGTTTTTCTTATCTTAAAATAAGATTATATTTATCTTATGTAATTATTATAATATCATAACTTTATAACATCTAACACAAAGGATGAACTGTATTTACTAAATTATCAGCAATTGCTATCTTCACAAGGTATAGTTGAGGGACAAAGATGACAGTGTAAGATCCACCAGGGAACACCAGGAAAAATTCAGAGATGTCATCCCTAATAGCTGAAATATGCATATGAAATACATATAGGTTTTTCGTAGGTGAAAAATCCACATCTCATACCACGACATGCGTACAGTTGTTTCCTGTATGTGTTTGTACCTCTTCTTTGGAGATCTATACAGCAGTTCATGTCTATGAGTGACTCTACAGTGTGTCTCATCGGTCCCGTTCTTTTATCTGTATCATTGTACTTCTTAAGGCTCCTATTATGGGGTGCGTACGCTGGCACATACACATTTTACCTAGGGCCAAGACGAGAATCCAAAAGTTTAGGAATTGCTGTTCTCTAATTTCCTGCTGTCCTGATTTAGCTGTCTGAATGTTTTCTAATGTGTTTGGTTTTGACCTTTTCCCTATCTTTTCACTGGAGAGTGAGCAAGTAGTGCTTAGTTATTGTTGTTGTTGAGTGCGTTTGTTTGTTTTCTGGGACAAAGTCTCCTGCCTAGGCTTTCTTGGAGCTCACTGCTTAACTCAGGCTGGCCTAGAGATATATAGCAATCCTCCTCAGCCTCTCAGGTACTGTGATTACAGAAGGGAGCCACCATGCCCAGCGTCCAGTGTTTGAAAATGGTACTGCTAAGTTTTCATACTTATGTGTGATTCATTTTGAGTTAATTTTTGTTTTTGTAGTATTGTGGACACCAAGGACTTTATACATTAGGCAAGTGTGCTACCACTGAGTCACATCCTCAGCCTGCGTTAGCTGAGCTTGGCTATTGCTTCCTGACCAATTAAAAGCATAGCCACTCTCTCTGCAGGCAGGTCTGCTTTACGATGCAGCCACATTTAAATTTGCTATATCACCTTTAGAAACTGGCGATTGTATGAACGTATAATGTCCTCCATTGTCTCTGGCAACTTTCTTTGATTTGAATTCTATCCTGACTGATATTAATATAGCCATTTTAGCCTTCTTTTGATTAGTGTTTGCTTGATATTTTACTTAATTTTCTCTTCTTTTTCCATGCCGTGTGTGTGTGTGTGTGTGTGTTTGTGTGTGTGTGTGTGTGTGTGTGTGTGTGTGTGTGTGTGTGTGTGTGTGTGTGGTGAGTATCTGTGTATGCATATTTGCATGTCCTGTACTCAGGTGTTTGGGGTGGCGGGTACACATGAATGTGGCTGTGTATGGAGGTCTGGGGTTGATATGGAGAGAGCCTTCCATTGGACTTCTACCTTTATCCATAAGATGTCTCTCACCCAAGCCAGAGCCTGCCTGGCCAGTCTTATTAGTCAGCTTGCTCTGGATCCTTTTGTGAGGAAGCTGGAACCATGGTGGTAGGGCTTCAATGCTTACCCAGCACTGGGACTTGGGGATCCAGACTCTGGTTCCCATGCTTACCCAAGTGTCGCATCCCAGGCCCTTTAGTTATTTTTTAAATCTACTAATATAATTATATTTAAAGGTGGTTGGGTGGTTTTTTGTTGTTTTTTGTTTGTTTGTTTTGTGACAAACATGTCCTTGGATTGTGGATGTTTGTCTTTCTTACTCTAATCTATTTTGCTATTTTATCTTTTGATTGATATCTGTATAAAATGTACATGGGTTTGGTGCTGGGGATGGAAGTCAAACCCTTGGACATGCTAGGCAAGTGCTCTACCACTGAGCAACATCCTCAGAGCCACAAAATTTACTTCTAAATTTATACATCTATTAGGATGGAATCTGTTGGATTTTTTTAAATGTTATTTTTGTTTGTGCCCTATGCTTTCTTGTCCTTTCTTCCATTCCCCCATTTTCATGTAAAGTATTCAAACTAAGTTTAGATATGTTTCAATTTATTCTTATACACATTTTTCATAGTTTGTGATGTCTACTCTAAGGATTACAATAGGCATCCACTGTTGGTTTTTCTCCAATTAATTGCTATCAGCATTTTTCTACTTCAAATAGAGTCTACCTCAAATTGTGATTGCCTAAATCCTCAACTTCCATTCCCATCTGCCTCTTACAATACAGTCAGCTTAACTAGTACATTGGTAACTCTGTGAAAAGGTTATTATTTTGTTTTTATATATAAAATGATACTTTACAGTCCAGTGGTGGGGACAGTCTGACACCCTTATGTTACCACCCAGGGTGCCCCTTCTTCATTCCAGATTCTGTCATTTCCCTTTCCCCTTACAGGAAGAACTTCATTAGCTGGTCTCTCAGTGATGATACTGACCACAAATTCTCCTTGCTTTCATTCACCTAAGGAGGTTGCTCCTCTCCATCCATGGAGGATACTTTACTGGGGTTCCTGAATGCCAGATCTTTTCTCTGAGCACTGAAAGTGGCTTGTGTTTCCTTATGGCTTCCAGGATTTTGTAGGAGAAATCTGCTGTTCTTTAAATTTTTTTTTCTCTTGCTAGTAATGCACAGTCTCTCTCTAATCCCCAGATTTTTCTTTGTGTTTAGTTTTCAGACGACTGATTATAATATGTCTTGACAAGAGCTCTTTGTATTTATTTTGTTTGGCGTTCTCGCAACTTATTGAGTCACATGTTTGTGTAATTTGCTAAATATGAGACGTTTTCAGCCATGTTTCTCCACATTTTGGCCCTTCTTTCTTCTTCCTCTCCATCCATGACTTCAATGTGCAGATGTTAGCTGATTTCTGTGGATGAAAGAGCTTCCTACCTCCCCAACTCATAAACCATAGGCTCAAGTAATTTCCAAATGAGTTCAAGGAAGAGATAATCTTTGTATATAACAATGCACAAGGGCAGATAGCTTTGAAAATCATATTTTTAAAATGTTTACTTTAAAATGATATATACTGTAACAATGCTAGTAAGATGCCACATATGTTTGAGACATACATAAATTTGTTATTTCATAATGATAATTCAAAATTATCACCGTACTGTGCAATAGCACACAAGATCTTACACTCATCTGAATGTGACTTAGTACCAATTGATCAACCATTCTCCTTTTTTTAAAATCATCTCCTACTGTCCCAGCCTCAGACACCATTCTTCTCTCAACACAAATAAGATCAACCATTGTATGTTCTCTATATAGTGAAATCAGATAATAATTGGCTTTCTATGCCTGGTTTTATTTCACACTTCAGCCCTACCCATGTTACAAATAATAGTTTTTCACTCTTTCTATGACCATTGTTGGGTGTACGACATCATCTGTTTATCAGTTCATATAAATTTGTATTGGGTATTATTTCCATTTCTTGATTATGGTTAATAATGTTTCAAACAATATAGGTCTGACATTGTCTTGTTCACATCCTGATTTCATTTCCTGGGGCCATTAGTCAGGAGTAGAACTGACAGATCATATACTCATTCTTCTTTTGGGGGGTGGCCGAAGTCCATGCTCTTAACCATAATTAATATAATTTGCATCCTCCCCAAGTATGCAAATGTTCTTTCTCCACATCTTTATTAACATTTATTAGCTTTTGTTTTTACATAATAGCAGGGCTGGAGAGATGGCTCAGTGGTTTAACAGCACTGCCTGCTACTCCAGGAGGATCCAGGTTCAATTCCCAGCACCCATATGGCAGCTCACAATTGTCTATAATTCCAGTTCCAGTGGACCCTCACATAGGCATACAAGCAGACAAAACACCAATGCATGTTTTAAAAAAGTCACTTATGTAATAGCTATTTTTTACTGTGGTTTGATTTATATTTCCGTAATGAGTAGTAATATTGAGCCGTTCTATATACTTATTGACTATTGGCATACATTGAGAAAGGTACACTTTTAAGTGGGTTATTTTGCATTTTCTTAATTATTGGAGTCCTTAGATATTCTGGATCTTGATTGTTTGTCAGGTAAATAGTTTGCAAGTCTTTTCTTCCTTCTGTAAGTTGCCTCTGCACGCTGATGACTGCTGCAGTGTGGAAGCTTTAAGTTGGATGTAATCCCATTCTCCCATTTTTGTTTCTGGTTCTAGTGCTTCAGGGATCTTGCCCAGAAAATTTTCAGCCATTCCAATGCCCTGTTGTGGTTCCTCTATTTTCTCCAAGTAGTTTCAAGTCTTAAGTTTCAATCCTCAGAGGTAGGTGTCCAGTTTCTATTCTTTGTATGAGTATATAATTCTCTCACACCATTTAAACAAAAAGGCTATTCTTTCTTCAGCATGTGCCCTTGCAATATTTGCAGAAAACCAGGTGGATGAATGTGAATAGGTTTACTTATAGTTTTCTGTTCTGTTCCAGTTATGTATGTTTCTGTCTTAGTTCCATACCATGTTCTTTTGATGACTATAGCTTTGTTATATAATTTAAAGTCAAATGGAGTAATGCTTCCTGCTTTGTTGTCTTTGATTATTATGGATTTGGCTATTCAGGTTGTTTTTGTATTGTCCAAATGTTAGGATTCATTTTTAGTTCAGTGAAGAATGTCTCTGATGTCTGGTATTTTAGGATTTCTATTGCTGTGAAGAGACTCTATGACCACTGCAACTCTTTAAAAAAAAAAAACAAAAAACAAAAAACAAAAAAACCCTCATCAACAACAAAAAAACCCATTTCATTAGGACTGGTTTATTGTTGCAGATATTTAGTCCTTTATTTTCATGGTGGGAAGCATGGCAGCATGTAGGTAGACATGGTGTTGGAGAAGGAGCTGAGAGTTCTACATCATAATGGTAGAAAGTAGAAAGAAAAAGTGATATGCTGGGCCTGGCTTGAGCTTCTGAAACCTCAAAGACCAAGTGGCATACTTCTTCTAGCAATGTCATACCAACTTTAACAAGGCCATGCCTAATAGTGCCACTCCCTCTGAGCATCTGGGAATCCCTTTTCCTCCTGGTTAGAAAGCCCACCAAATTGGTAGGTTACTTGGGGGTACTGTGGACATTTTAATAATATAGATTCTCCTGGCCCAAGTACATGTAGTATCTTTGCATAGTTTTGTGTTATTGATTTCCTTCTATAATGTTTTACAATTTTATTGTAGATAACGTTTAAATTTTTGCTTAAGTTTATTTCGTGGCAATTTTGTAGAGGTAGACTTGATTTCTTCATTTTCCAAATCATATTTTAAGGGAAATAATAAATAGGAAAGAAGATTATACATGTATTTTATTTATACATCTAAAAGCAGGGGATCTAATGAAACTACAAGGTAGGTAAAATAAACAATGTATTAAAATTTACTAATAATGTTTAAGGATTTTGTCTGAAATAAGGGAAAATCATGATTATCTCAGTAGATTCACAAAAGATATATAAGGAAGATAAAAACTGATTTATAGCTAAATAGTATCAAATAAGTAATTACAGGAAAGTACTTGACATAAAAATATATATTAAAAATATATGAGGCATAATCTTCATTTGGGATACTGTTTTTTTAATGTCAAGAATAAAACAAGGTACTGTTATCTTTGCTATAAGTTAAGAAAGTAATGAAAGCCTTGGACAATACAATAAGAAACAAAGAATATATTAGATGCTTCAAGTCAGAAAGAAAAGAGATAAAAGTCTTCTTATTAAAAGATAATAAAATTTTCTATACAGAAAATGCAAACTCAGTCACAGAACTATAAGAAATTTCTATAAAGTGATAATAATGTTCCACATACATAATAAATAATAATGAACCATATCATAAAACACCATTCAAAGGAACACAAAAGCTAGAAAGTATTTAAGGATTAGTGGAATTTTGGGACTTCATGTGCTTGACAGTGTGTATGTGCACTATGTGGGTTCAGTGTCCACAGAGGCCAGAAGAAGGCATCAGACTTTCTAGAATAGTAAATGCTGAAAACTAAACCCTTGTTCTCTGTAATAGCAGTTAGTACTCTTAACTGCTGACTCATTTTTCCAGCCCTCTCTCATTGTTTATAGTAATTCTCATTGTAATTATTGATTCTCTTACAATTTTATCCATATTCAGTAAAATTAAAATTTATTGAAATTTCTTTAAGGAATTTTAGAATTTTTTTAAAAATCAGGTTATTTTAATATGTGAAATTAGAAATTCATAAACCATCATGGAGATCACTGGAGAAAGAAGGGCTGGGTATAAAATGGATGCTCAAAGATAAACTGACTCATGCATGCAGAAGAAATTGTTTCATTGCTACATTTTGTCATTTATAAAAGTCATGTCTTTTCCAGAAACCTTGGAGTCATGCTTGGCTCTCAATCCAAGGTTTGAGGCCTCACAAATGCTTAAACTTACATTTCCATATCTTTAAAATGTGGATAACCATAGCATTATAACCAACTAATAGGACTGTGGTAAAGAAGTAGATTATATCTAAGATTATAACCAACTAATAGGGTTGTGGTAAAGAAGGAGATTATATCTGAGATTGCTTTTATTATCACTGTCCAATAGAAACACAAGGTAAAACATCTAAGTATATTTATTGAGTCAAATTAAATTTAAAAAATGTTAGTGTACGTAATTTTAATGTTTTTTATTTAACTAGATATAATAAAACTATAATATCAAATATAAGAGTAGATTATATATCTTCTCATACTGAGTTTATGAAATCTATATATTTTATGATTACTATACATTTCAATGTAGACGCTAAATTTACATCAGAAATACTTAATACATGTTGAAATGACATAATAGCTACAGTTAGCTAAGTTGGTTTATATTTCCAAATGTTCCTAAACTTTAAAAGTTTCGTGCCTGTAGTACAGTAGCCAAAATAAAATAACTTAAATTAAAATTTTTATATACCAATTCTGCTCCTGGAATACATACTTTTGGAGCTGAGGATCAAATCCAGGGGTAGATCACCTGCCTCACAAACATCTCAAAGCCTAAATTAAAAGGAATTAAAATGAGAAGTCCAGTTTCTATATCACTCCAGCTACATTTCAAGTGCCCTATCACCATCAGTGACTCCTGGTCACGCAAACCAGTTCTAAAAGACAGCTGTGGAGCTCTAGAAGACTCATGAATGATTTCAGTGTGCTTTTCAAGTCTTAGCTGTCTGTTAGACTTCGGGCCCACCATGAGAGTGAAATGAATTCTCTTTGCTCTGACCGACAAAAATATTTCTCTAGGAAATCTTCCAGCTTTCCCGACAATGGGATAGCATACTGATTCCATTTCTGTAATCAGACTTTATTTTGTCTAAGAGTTGACATATTCTGGGAAATAAATACGTCTAAGAGTTGGGGAAAGATGACCAAAATAGACTGTGTTTATAGAGCTGAGCGATCGATTCCTGGTAGTAGTGCAATCTGGAATACGTGAAACCATTAGCAAAAGGGAGTCCACAGTGAAGGAAAGCTCTATTCTGAGCTGTGGAGAGTTAAGCTTTTTGAGGCTCCAGAGCATCACCAAAATAGACTGCAGTTTGGGCAGAGCAAAACCCATCACCTCAGAATGGGGAGGAGCCCTGGGGTTATTCTATGTGAGTGCAATCTGAGAGAGCAGAGACACAGAGGAGATGACCCAGGGTGCTCTACCACAGACATTCTCTTTCCATGAATTCACTTCAGAATTGAGTACTAAGGTAACAGAAGAGGAGCTTTCCTCCTCAACTCCTTGGTTCTTCAGAGAATCTTTAATGAAAAGAAATGCAGATCTTTATTAGTTGGCATTGCTTTAACAAACACTGAGTTAACACCATGTCCCAGACATCATCCTGTATTAACAGAGTTTTATCTGTTAATCAGTATTAACTGACTTAACTCTCTAAATAAACTGGTGGCATAGATATTGTTTTCATCTGTGGAGACTGAATCAGAGATGTTAATTATGTTCTACAACAGAGATAGAGGGTAGAATATGAACACATACAACCTAGGTTTTTGATCAATCAGTAAACCCATGGTCAAAGCATCTTTGATCACAGGATGGGTGTCCAAGTCCAGTGCAGGGTGAGGAACTGTACCCAGTCACTACAGATGCAGGAAATATTTCTAGAAAACCTATAAAAATCATCAGGTGATTCAGAAACCTGTCTGACTTTCCAATTGTGCTCTGGCCTTCTACAATGTCCTCTGTCTCAAAGATCTCCTGTCCAAATTCTATTTGTCCTTTAAGGCTCAGCTCAGAGACCCTCCCTCATTATTAAGCTGCTAAATCTTCTGTCATTATTACTTTCTTGTTTGGTCTCTTTCAACTGTTTGCTGGTTACTCTGGGATTCTGAAGCTTTTCTGCTCTCTCTTAAATGGTGTGTTTCTCTGAGGGTCTGGACCCCTGGAGAATGATGGGAAGTGAAACTTCCTCATTTTCTTTCCTTCATTTTATCCAGTAGGATGTGTTTTGCCTTTGTAGGCATTCCTCAATATTCATTGACCTAATCTGAATAGAAATATACGCTGTTAGAAAATCAATCTTAGTCAGTTCTGAGAAGTGAAATCTTAAAACTAAATTCTGATACCAATTAGTTATACACTTTCAGACAATGTTTTTTTAACCCCTCTTCACCTTTTAGGTCTCCTGACTCTTATGGAGCAGGCTACTATTGTTCTGAATCCATGTTCACAAAAGGTCTTTAAATAAGTCTCTAAAGGATACTTCATGTGTTCTGAGATCACTTTTTGACAAACACCCCTGGATGAAGTGGAAGGGCATTTCACCATCTGAGGCAATAGAAAGCCTTGGTTGTGCTGTCTTAGAAAACATTATTGATCAAAATGTAAAAGAATCCTGATAAATGATAAGGCAATAGTATAGCCAAAGAAAGACACACATACAAAATAGTAGATAAAGAACTAATGGAGGGGTGAGGATATAGCTCAGTGGCAGAGTACTGGCCTATCATGTGTGAAGTCCTGGGTTCAACTCCTTGTAGAGCCCCTCCCCTGATAATTTGTGGAAAAGTTTCCCAATTACTACTAAGATTTTTTTTTTTAAACATAAAAGTTATATTGAAGTAGCTGGGTGGTGGTAGCTCACACCTTAACTCCAGCATTTGGAAGGCAGAGGCAGGCGGATTTCTGAGTTCGAGGCCAGCCTGGTCTACAGAGTGAGTTCCAGGACAGCCAGGGCTACACAGGGAAACCCTGTCTTGAAAAACCAAGGGGAGGGGGAGTGCAGAAATAAGTAACAACTACAGTATACAATTTTAAGCATTTAAAAAAATTATTGAAAAAGGTTTTCATTGAAAACATTTGAATTTTTAAACAACAAACATTGAGTGGCACACCTTGCTATCTAGCTTGCCACTGTACAGTGTAGACTGTCCTAGACGTTTTCTGTCCATCTAGAGGCTTAGATCCCCCCCCCCCCCCCACGCATGCATACAGATGTTGATGCATAATGGCAGAAGTAGCAGCATCTTGATGTGGGACCAGTGTATGAGGCAAAGATGGAATTATTACCACATTGCACAGAGTGGAATGCTGAGGTCTATAAAGGCACCACTGTAAGCCAAGGAGACCTAGAGGGAAGCTGGAAGAGTATAGTAGAAAAGCCATTGACCTGACCAGGCCTATTCTTTGTCTTCCCATTCATCTCTTCCCAGTCAACTTAGTTCCCCGGAAGTAGCTGCTCAATGCCGTCCTGGGGGCTAGGACAGATTTACCAAGGGGCACAGCATCTGCCTCTGATGGGGGTGCTAGCATGGAGCCAGCTTCCCATTGGGAGGAACAGGGAGAAGATGTTCCCCCACCCCTTCCAGGCTCTCCTTGTGTTCATTGAGTAGCTCTACTAAGGAGCTGCCCTCTCTCTGGGTCCGGCAAGGCGGGGCTGGCTAACAGAGAGCTTGCAAAGTTGAACCTTGTTTACTCCTGATAAGAGAACCAAAGGGAGAGAACTTTTTACCCATTCTCCTCTGGAAGCTATCAAAAGAATTATGAACGCCTTTCAAGATGAAAGGTGTTGGTTCTTCACAAAGGCGTCCCAGTCAGTGAACTTGAGCATCTTTTTGTCCCTCCTCCCCACTGAGTGGAGTGAATAGACCCCTTCACCTCCCCGTGTATCTCTAAAGGCTGCTGTGTGACCTCTGTTCCCTGCTCCGCACACTCCTCTTCTCTGCTGCTTTCTGCCCCTCCACTCTTGGTTCACCTGCCAGAGTCTCGGGAGTCAACACTGAAACGCAGGCATTTGTCCCATTTGTTCCGTCCTAAGAAGAGCCTGGCAGATGCTTTTGAGACTGTGATTCTAGAGAGAGGCATTTATTTTCTGATGGTCTCAAGTTTACACCACAACTTTTTCGTCTTCCACAACCGACTCTGTCACTTGAGAACGTGTTGTCTCTACTGTACCTGCTCCTGACTTGCTCCAATCAACACATTTCTTGAACTACTTTAAAGCAAGCTCGTTAGAGCTGTCTGCCGTATCATGAGGTTCCAACTTGCTCTGATTAATTAGGGGCTTGGGAACATGTGTGTTGTTTTAGAAACTGTTCTGTGGGTGATTGTAGGACTGTGCAAGTTCACTTTTGAAATATTTAATGCCTGACTGTTTTCTACTGTGGATGTGGAGAAGGGGCTGTTTGTGGGCTGAGACTGTATTTTCATCTACACTCGGGTTGTTTTGATTTTTTTTTTTTTTTTTTGGCACTTGCGCTTTACATACTCACCACTACTTCCCACCTGCCTTCCCCTTAAAAAATAATAAAAGAAATAAAACTTGCAAATCGTTGTCCTTCAGGTGTAGAGCTGAAAAGAGCTTTACTAAAATAACTGAGCCACGTTGCATCCCCGAATGCCTTTAGAGAGGAAAGATTTATTGCAGGTAGCAAAATACTTGTCATCCAACCTCACTCACCCACCCCCCAGCCAATGCAGGAGACCACTGCATCCAGGCCTCTCACCTGGCCTGCATCTTCTCCCACCTCTCTGACTATCCCTTGGCTGTTTGGCCTCCAGGTAGCTAACCTAATCTTATCACAACTTACATTTTTTGTTGTTGTTAGATGGGACTTTTTCTTAAAGTCTAGGATCATCATTCCCATGAAACTTCTTCAATTATCTCTTGACACTTCATTAGTTTAGTTGCCCAATAAATATTTATTTGTAATCTCTGTGAGAGGTGTTGGGTATCTGTGCTGGTTAGTTGTTTTGTTTGTTTATTTTGTTAGCATGGCACAAGCATCTGGTAAAGGGGAGCCTCAGTTGAGAAAATGTCTTTATCAGACTGGCCAGTAGGCAACTCTGTGGGACATTTTTCCTAATTAATGATTGATGTGGGAGGTCCCAGGCCACCCATGGGCAGGTGATTCTGGGTAGTAGAATTCAGCAGCACAGGCAAGCATGGGGAATAAGTCAGCGAGCAGCTTCCCTCAAAGCCCTCTGCTTCCTTTCCTGCCTCCAGATTCTTCCCTGTCTGAGTTCCTGCCTTGAATTCCCTCAGTGACAGACCATGATGGGATCATAAGTGAAATAAGCCCTTTTCTCCTAGGGTTTCTTTTGATCATGGTGTTTATCACTCTATTAGAATGCAAACTCGGAGAGTGCCCAAGGATCAATAAGACCGGCACATTTCCTTCTTGCCTTTAGTTACAGGATGTAATCTGGGAAATAATCACTGAACAAGAAATGATCCTTACACACCCATCACATGAATAGATGGGGAGTTATGGGAGCCTAGACTGCATGCAGGTGAGGAATGTTCTCCTTGACAAACGGACACTTAAGGAAAAGAATGATCGAGGAAAAGAATGCAGGTTCAGAAGGCAGTACGGTGTGTCAGACTTTAGACGACCAGTGTGGCTAAAGCATGGGAATAGGTGATAATTAGGCATTATGTGGATATGGCAGAATAACAGTTTAAGTTGGTTACCATCTTCACAGAGGCTGTGATGAGGAATCTGAGCATACAGCGAAGGTAAGTGGCTAGCCTCAGGTCTCAGTTTGGAATGCTGCATCCAAGTTATGAGCCAAGACAATCAGATGCCATCCTGTCCCCCGAACATAGCACCAGACTACAGAGACAGCAAAGGGTTATCATCATCACTCAGGAGAAGAAAAGGGAGTGCTATTTAATTCCATCAATGCAGGTGGTATTGAGCATTTGTTATAGAATCCAGATGGTCTATTTAGCGATTCCCTTCATCACATGCAGCACTGGAAGACTGGCTTGAGCGGTTATTTCTAGGCACAATGAGAAAAAGCATGGCAATCCCACTGGTCCTCATTGCCTTGGTGGGCAGAAGAGGTATGGGAGAAGGGGCTGCTGACTGATCTCACAGTCTGTATTGATGTGTTATGGGAATATGTACAGGTAGGCCAGCGGGAGCCACGAGAGTCTTCAAACGTTGGCCCATTCTCTTTTTCTTCTTTCTTTGTTCAGCATTCACTTAGTATGTGCCATCTAGATGCCTGGCTTCCTGCAAGAAGTTGAGAAATGAGCAGAGATTTGGACAAGAGAAATAGAAACTGGCATAAGCAGAGGCAGGTTATGAGTGAGGGTCTGTATCTTGGAGAGATATTGAAGAGGTGTGTCTGATTAGTGTTTAGTTGCTAGGGTTAGTGACAGGTGGGGAGAGGGGAGAAAAGCAGCTGCCTCAAACCACATCACAATCAATAGGAGTTTTTTTTCATGTTGTTATAGGTATGTAATATGAAGCCATTACCGGTACTTGAGCAGGGGAGACTGGTTGGCAACAGTGTGCAGACTACACTGGACATATTGGTCAGAGCCCAAGTGTGAATTGTCTGCAATCAGGTAAGAGAGGTCCTTAGAAACAGAAGAGTTGGTCCAAATGTCATTGAATCCTGCTTCTCGCTTGTCCCAAATGTGCTACAAAAGGATGCTACAGGTTAACAGAAGGTCTCTTTCTTGAAGATCAAGGCCAAGCTAGCTTTTCTCTGTCTCTTGAAGCAGACAGGATTTCTTTCTGATGGTCCAGGGCAGTTTTATTAACCAAAACCTGCCTTCAACTTGGCATCTTGTCAGCCAGAAACAAACCTATTATTCACTCGGACTGCCCTGAAAAGGGGAGGAGAAATTAATGTAATTGAAGGAGACTGTCCTTAATTAAAGGAGCTCCTTGGTAAATTTCAATGGCTGCCTTGTTTAGGACAGGTCCCCCCCCCCTTTCCTCCTCCCTTTCCTTTTCTCATTTTTAAATGTAGTTTTTCGAATCCTCCTATGGTTGGGAAGTTTCTCATATCTGGGTTTTACCTGGTGAAGTTTTATTTAATCTTCTGCAGATTCTGGTTCAAGTTGACTGCATTTGGAGGACTGGCACACATGTGGCATCTTAGCGCCAAAGCATGTGGGCCAGTGGAGGGCTCCAGAGTCGTGAATGCAACCGTTGTGTGGCTCTGGATGACTGTGCTGAGCCTTGGCATTTCAGAGTAGCCAGAGGGTCACATGGGCCACTTTTCTTTCCTCCTCTTGGCATATGCAGTTTAGAGCCACCCTCTTCCACCCTTCCACAGCCTCCCTCAGCTGTATTTCTCCATTCCATATGTATCTTTCCCTGTTGACCTAACCTTACACATTTTTCTGGTTAGTATTATTTAGTGTGTGGGTAGAGGCACTGTAGCCATGTGTGATGCCTGTAGTCAAACAAATGAAAGCAGGAATGATAAAGGTATTTTAGGGAACATTTTCACTGTCTAGTTATTTCCTATATATACACATCACACACACATACACACACACACACACACAGAGAGAGAGAGAGAGAGAGAGAGAGAGAGAGAGAGAGAGAGAGAGAGAGAGGAGACAATCAGACAGACAGACAGACACACATATACACACACATAGAAACAGAGAAAGAGAGAGGGAGAGGAGACAAGCAGACAGGCAGATAGACACACACACACAGAGAGAAAGAGAGAGAGGGGGGAATGGGGGAGTTGCCTTCAGGAATTTTTTTAAAATAGCACACTAAAGTTCTAGAATTAACAGGTACTTTATGGATTATTAAACTTATCCCCATTATGTATAGACAAAGACACTAAAATGGGGTTGAGTGTGGTGCCCAAAGCAGCAAGTCTCTTCAGCCATGTAGATATCCAAACATACATCAAAACAGGACTGGTATCCACTGTCTTTCCAAACTAAAACCTTCACACTGTCTTAAAGGGAAAAACAAACTCTCAAGGCTGGTAACTTGCATTTTTGAGTTAGAAAGAGATCAATTCAAAGTCATTTGCGTAGATGGGATTTGCATTCAGGTCTCTAGACTGCACACCCAGCGTCCTTCTCAGTGGAAGACATTCACAGGAAGATCAGTACTTCAAAAAGCAAAGGGACAATAGAAAGAGTTCTAGTAATGCTCTCTGAGCTTTGCTTTCTGTGAGTCTTGGCTTCTTCGAGCCCTGACCTCCACCATCCCCTGGAAGATTGCTGGCTACACAGTCTTTAAAAATGTCAAGAGATGCAGAGACATGGCTGGCTCCAAGTGAGCCGAGACAGCCCAGTGAATGGATGTTCTGACACAGCACTTCTGGTCACAGGAGTTAATTACTTTGGCTACACAGCTTAAGTGCAGCCCATGTATCAGATCAGAACCAATTCCTGGAAACTGACAGAGAGCCGGGGGCCGATGGGAAGCAGGCCAGTGCTCTTTCCTTGCCCTGATACCACACCACCAGTTAGCTGTAAAGAGTGTGGGTTCTGCTGTGCCCCAGCCCCTCGCCCCATCCAAGCAGGAGCTGCCCAGGGCTATGTTATTGTCTGATGTCAATTTCCTTCCTTCCCTCTACAATGGCCTGGCTTTCTGTGTGCTTGTTGGTTTCTCTTGACTCTTAGTCTAATTGAGGGCACCTTTGTTAATAGATTTGTGATTGTATGGAATTCCAGACTGTGTGACTTTAACAACAGAAATTAATTTTCTCATAATCCTGGAAGTAGAAAGTTCAAGGTCAAGGCACTGATATGGTGAGCTTCTTCCTCCTTGGCTTCTAGAAGTCAGGCTTCTTGGTATGGGCTCACATGACCTTTTATCTGTGAGTATGCCTCTCTGGTGTCTACCGTGTAGAAAGCTATGGACCATAGCTGGTTCCACACTATGATCTAATTTATTCTTAACCATCTCCTGAAAGGTCATATCTCCCAAATGGCACACTAGGATTAGGACTTCCAGATGTGAATGTCAGATGAGTAAAACTCACTCAGTAATAGTGCCACAGATGACTCCTTACTACTAAAGTGATATGCAGCTTTGTCTCAGTACAGTGGTACCCTACTAACAAGTGAAAGGACCTTCACAGACAGTGAAGGAGGTATTTTCTAACAAGGCATCTAGTCATTAACTCATATCTTCTAGTTTTCTAATTTTAGAAAGCAGGTGCACACACACATACAAGGTGTGTATATGTATGTATGCCTATGCAAATAGCATGTATATGAGAATATTTCTTTTGCCACAATGGTTTGAAAAGTTAATAGAAAGTTCCCAGATCACATTAGATGTTGGAGGAATTGTGTCAGGAAGGCTGGAGGTTTGTATACTGTGAGAGCATCCTTTTGGGACAGTGAACCAGCCACTCCTGTATCAGGCACAGGCTAGCATGAGTAGTATCCAATACTTAAGGACCAATTACGTTGGCTGGAAAGATGGCTGAGAAGGTAAAAGTAGTTTCTGCCAAGGCTAATGGCTTGAGTTGGTCCATGGAACCCACTGTGGAAGGAAAGAACTGATTCTGTAAAGTTTTCCCCACACACATGCTGTGGCACATAAACTTTCCTACCTACTCTAAATAAAATTAAGTCTTAAAAGAACAATTATTTGAAGCAGGCCTTGCTGCAGTTCTGTGAGGTTCTACATTATAACAATTTTATACAGAAGAAACTAAGGCATAGACAGGCAACTTTCTCAAAACCACAAAACCACTATCTGAGGCCAATGTGTCTGCCTGATATTAAAACCCAGAAACATTTGCAGCCTATTAGAGAAGACAAAACCAAACACCTAAAAATGAAAATCAGATGGTCAACCTATGTAATAGACTCAGTTGCCAGGTGATCAATTTGAGAATAAGTTGCCGGAGAAAGCCCTGCAAAGAAATATATTGAGCTTTAAAGTCTAGGTACATTTTAAAGCAAGCTTGAGAGGTGGCCAAGAGTGCCTTTAACGCTGGAGGCAGAGAAGTAAACTGAGTACAGGAAACAGCAGGGAAATTGACATCTTCCTAATGGAGGGTTGAAGTACAGTGAGAGAAGAAAGTGAGAGGGTGCGTCTGTTCTCAGGGTTGGCACTAGACTCGTAGCTTAGGAGGAAGCAAAGTCTGAGTTGGATTGTAGACAGTGGTGGATTTGTAGCTGGGAGATTTTTGTTAGTGGCAGTTCATCTGGATCCGAAGTGAGTCCTTAAATCAGCTGGTGGGACTTTGTATATTGAAACTGTATTCATAATAAACAAATCATCACATTTCTGCTTACTGAAAATTATAACTACATGGTAGGAAAGTAAAAGAGAACTCTAAGCCTTACATGCGTGTTATGTCACTCTCGGGTACAGATGGAACACATGGAATTGTTATCCATAGGAAGCCACTGTCTTGGGTGGAAATGAACCACAAAAGGAGATACTTTCTGCCCAATCAGTCACCTTAAGTCCTCACTAAAAACTGCTTAGCTCAGCTTTGGAGTCCACTGTTGTTCATCCAGGCTAACTGGATGTTATCCAGCTCTTATCCACAAAATTAAATTCTGTGTATGTGTATGGCTTCAGAATTAATTAGTTATTACCCTAGTGTGTTCTCTACTTTCATGAGTTTTACATGATCGGTATGTTTAGTTATGTCCCTAGAAATATCCTTTATGTTTCTGAATTAGTCACATCCTCCAGAGAAACAAAACCAAAGGTAGACACAGAAAGATGATAGAAGATAGGTAGATAGACAGACAGATAGACAGATGTGATAGAAAACAGACATAGAAATAAGTAGGTGGATAGAGAAAAAGATGAGAGAAAATAAAGATAGTTGGATAGACAGATCTAAAAATTGGCTCACATAACCATGAAGACTGAGAATTCTCACAATATGTTGGCTACACGCTAAGACACTGGGAAAGCTGATGGCATACATTCTGGAGTCTGAAGGTCTAAGAAATAGGAACTGTTATGTCTGAAGGCAGAAGAAGGAAGATGGACGCCCTAACTCAAGAAGAATAGGAAGGGGAATTCTCTCTTCCCCTCATCTCTTTGTTCTATTTGAATTCTGAGTGGACTAGAGAATGCCTGCCTTTATTGATAGTGGTCTTCTTTGCTCAGCTCACTGAGTTGGAGATAATTTTATTCAGAAACACACTTACAGACACATTTAGACATAATGTTGTAGCCTAATCAAGATGATAGAAAATTGGTTATCATTATTTCCAACCAAAGGCAGGTTTTTCAATGCCTCCGGGTCTTCATAGGTTCAAGGGTTGTGTCAACTTCCTGCTCTACTCTAGATCTTATTTGCCAGAAGAAATGAAGTGATGCAAAAGAACAGCAAACACAAGAGAGAAACTTTGTGGTATGGAAATTCTGAACACGAGAAATTGTCTCATCAAGTTAGCAGAAGTGGGCAAGCAGATGCTGTAGGGAGTGAGAGGGTGCTCACATTACGTTGGGTGTGAGGTATGAAAAAGGTTGGGAGTAGAAATGCTGACGATGTCCCCACATTCCAATACAGTTTATAGGGCAATTCTTTAAGGGCTGAGTACTTAGAGGCTTTATAATTCTGCTGAAATGGACTCAGATGAAATCAACTTTGATGGTTAGTTCTAATTGTCAACCTGATACAACCTGTATTCATTTGGGAGGAGAGCGTCAGTGACAGTTCGGGTTTTGTCAGGTTCATCTGTGGGAACTTGTATTGATCTGATATAAAGACATGGAAGAAGGAAAACCTTTTGCTTTTTTCTTTTTTATTCCCACATTTGACTTTCATGTTGACAGATGAGTTCATATATCCTAATGCTACTGTTGCTGCAAATCTCTTTGCTGATACTAGAGCCAGGTTCTTCTGTCTTCCAACATGGACTGAAGACTAGTGTGGTGGTTTGAATATGCTTGGCCCAGGAAGTGGTACTATTAGGAGGTGTGGCCTAGGTGGATTAGATGTGACCTTGGTGGAGGAAGTGTGTCATTGTGGGCATGGGCTTTAATACTCTCTTCCTAGTTTCCTGGAAGCCAGTCTTCTCCTAGTAGCATTCAGATGAAGATGTAGAACTCTCAGCTCCTCCTAAACCATGGCTGCCTGGACGCTGCCATGCTTCCACCTTGATGATAATGGAATGAACCTGTAAGCCAGCTCCAATTAAATGCTGTTCTTATAAAAAGTTGCCTTAGTCATGGTGTCTGTTCACAGCAGTAAAACCCTATCTAAGACAACCAGTGGCTCTCCAGGATTCCTCCAGACCTTGGCAGCAGCTTGGGACTCCTAAGACATCCAACTGCATGGATGGATAACTACCTGAGTGAGAGACTGTCTTTCTGAGTCTGGGTCAATATTAATGTAATGCTTTCTAGATCCATCTAACTCCCTGAGAATTTCATTTTAACAACTAGGTAACTTCAATTGTGTATATGTGCCACACTTTCTTATCAGTTTGTCTGAAGTTGGACATTCAGGCTGGTCCAGTTTTCTTGCTATTTTAAGTAGTAACACAATCAATGGACAGTGTCTCTGTGTAGGATACAGAGTCTTTGAGGTATATGCTCAGGAGTAGAATAGCTGGGGCAGATGGTAGACTATTTTTATTTCTGGAGAAAACTCCATACTGATTTCTGCAATGGCTGCACTTCTTTATGCTCCAATCACCAATGAACCAGGGTTCCTCTTGGCTCACATCCTTATGAGCATTTGTTATGTATTTTCTTGATTTTCACCATTCTGATTGGGTTGAGATGCAATCTTAAAGTAGTTTTAATTTATATCTCCTGGAAAAGTGTAAAAATTAAACACATACACATACACCTGTTAATCTATAAACGAGCTAATGAAGTGAACAGACAGTTCTCAAAAAAAGAAATAATGACTGTTTAAAAAATTCATCTGGGCTTTTGATTGCCTCCAATAGCACTGAAGAACTGATTCAAATACTATGCTGGGTAGGAAGGGCTGGAACATTCAGGAAACCTCCCTATAATGGTTGGCTTTTATTGTCAACTTGACACAAACTAAAGTCGCTTGGGAAGAGGAAACTTTAACTGACACATTTTCTCCATCACACTGGATCCTGGGCACATCTGTGGGGCATTTTCTTGGTTGCTGATGGATTTGAGAGGGTCCAGCCTACTGGGCAGTACCATTCTTATGCAAGTGGACCCATACTGTATAAGAAAGCTGAGCAAACTAGAGAGAAAGCTAGTAAGAAGGTTTCCTCCATGGTTCCTGTATCTACTTTTGCCTTAGGCTCCTGCCTGACTTTCCTTGGTGATGGAAGGACTCTAAAGTATAACCTAAACTAAATCCCTTCCTCCCCAAGTTGCTTCTGTTATCACAGCAACAGGAAGCAAACTAGAACACTCCAATCCTCAAGTGTAGGCAGAAGGTGCAAGTTCATGAACCAGAGGGTGTGTGAATGGATCTGCACCTGGGCAAGAGTGAATGATTTTAACAGATGTGTCTCCATTGGATAAACAGCCATAGAGCACATAAATTAGTTATACTCTCTGAGACCCGGAAGATAAAAGGGCCTGCTCCTTCAAATGAGGGACCGGAAGGGCTGGTGATGGGTTAAGGAGGGACATAGTGGGTGGAAAAAGGTGGTTGTTGGATCTTCAGTTGGGTGGTCAGCAATGAATGTCATCAGGAGACCAGAGCTCTTTCCTCCAGCCATCTGCCTAGCACAGTCAACTGATTGCTAGCCCAATGCAGGGCACACTTTAAACAAGACACTAAGATTAGCCAATCCACTCACCCCCACCCCCAAGGATACTATTCACCCAGAGGAAGCCTGATAAGTGATCATATAAAATATTATGCTTTTAAGAAGGTCCCTCCTATCTCTCTGAGAGTCAGTATAGTCCATTATGTCAGTTCCTATCCACTGGCGCCTTTCTCAGCTATTTATATTTCCATTCAGTTAGAGCTTAGGCAAAGCTCACCCAGGCCTTGAAAATTAAACTTATCAGAGACTCGTTTGTTATCTTTTTTTTTTTTTTTTTTTTTTTTTTTTTTTTAAAGATCATCTATCTTCTTCATTGTACTTTCTCTGAGCCTGGCAGTTTCTCTCTTGTTTCTCACTTCTTTCTGGCTCTTTCCACGTTAAAGACTGCTTTGATCCATGGTTTCCATATCTGATTTTTGGAGTAACTTCTCCTTGTGAGTATTTCCCCCTGAGTTTATTCCTCTTTGGGGGAGGGGCTGTGGGGTGAAGTCCTGGAGGATGGAAAAAGCTGGCTCATTCTGTTTCTCACTCAACTCACAGTCTTACTTTACTTTCTCTCCTTACCGTTTTGTTTACATTTTGTCCCCTGCACACCTTGGCCTGCAGGTACCATGAATTTGGGGATGCGAGAGGAAGGAAATACTGGGGGGAAAAGATGGGGAGGTGCTGAAGCAAAGAAGGGGAAGACCATGGCAATATTATTAATGCTGACGGTAATACTTTCTGTATTAAGACCTAATATGTACCAGGCAGCATGACAGCAACGAGCCTTTTTATCTTCATGATGCTCTTTTGTCTGTGCATAATTTCTTTACTTCTGAAATAACAATAACAAGATCCAATGAGTTTAACCTCATTTCTGAAGGTCAGGCTTCTATTATGAAATGCAGTTGGATTTCACAAGCCATCTTTCTCCTCTGCATCATAGGGAAGCCAGCAAGCAAATGTTTTTAGATTAAAGTTCAGGATACATTTTAAGGGACTATTTCAAAGATATAAGTACTCTTAAAAACAGGAATTTTGAAGAGTCATGCTCATGCATATACATATGCAAAACCACACAAATCAAAAACAAGATGTATTTTAATAGGTAAATTATTTTAACCAAATCCCAGTTGTTAAGGTCAGAAGAGATCATTGGATTATTCAATTCCGGGGTCAGAATCTCTCTAAAATATTTTCTCTCCTACCTGGGACTTTTCAAAGAAAGGAAACACCTCCCAGCAGACAAAAGCACCCATCTTGGGTGTATATATATCCAGGTTCTGTCAGGATCAGCTCTGAATTACCCAGCTATTTTTGCAATCCGTAGTCAAACAGATGCATCAAACCTTTCTTTTCCACAAGAGCTCTTGGTGTACAAAGAATTCCTGCACTAGCTCACACATACTACCAACAAGTTAAAGACTATTATATAAAGTGATCTTATGCCACTTGAAATCCTTCTCTTTGTTCAAAATTGACTCTGATGGAATGCATACCAAGATTATGTTCATCTCTGAGAGACTGGGTAATTTACCACTTAAAATTTCTGATCATATGTGCCTCTGATTTAACAAATGCATGCGTACCTCTAGACAAGTCAATATACACCAATTTAAAAACCTTTTAAAATTGTGTTCTTCTACACTACAAGGCTGTTTCCTTCCACATCCTTTGTTTTGAACCTGTAGTGACTATGTTATTCCCTGATTGCCACCAGTGTCTGGATTCTTGCTCTTGATTCAAAGCTCCTTGAGGGCATAACCTGTCTATTTGCTTGGCTTAGTGCCAGGTCCTTACCTTTGTTTACATAGCACCTCATCCTTCATTTAGTCCTATATTCCTGGCTTTTGTTTGACTTTGTCTCTTGTTTACAACAATATTTTTAAATGATGAGTATAGAGAGATTCTTCCATGACCTCCCCTTAAATAAATGGGGCTGATTAATTTCCTGGTGAATAATTAACAAATCCATTTAGCCAGCTGAAAGCCAATTATTTTTATTTATCTTGGTTCATTGGTAATTGCCCAAAGCAAACATAAATAATAGACTAATTTTGGTGGCAGAGGAATATTGGTGAGCACCCTCCACCGTTCCTCATCAAGACCAGCATTACACTGTGAATTCCTACAAATGGAGGCAAACACTTGCTTCCCGATATAAAGGTGTGTATGGCAAGGTTGATAAAATAAGATCCGGAAGAACAGGAGTAGTCCAGTTACATATTAAGATGTTGGCTGGTGTTCACCCTGGAGCTGGTTTGGAGGGCTTTTCTATTTTACAGAGCGTTTTGTAAAAATGCATGGAGTGGCACTGACTACTATAACTTCAGCCATTAGAGCACAGCAAACTGAAATGTACAGAAAAGATACTCCTAGGAAGTTTTTCTACACTGTCATTTAATAGATATCTCCAGGATTCCGGGAATGGCTCAATGGATACTATTTCCCTTCACAGTGACAGGGCTTGAATTATAATCGTCAGAATGCACCCAAAGATGGACATGGTGGTCTATGTCTGTAATCGTAGGATTTCCAAGGTGAGATGTGGGGCAGAGACAGAAGAATCCCCTTGAAGCTTGTGGCTAGTTAGCCCAGCACATGCAGCAATAAACAACAGCTCCAAAGAGACCCTGCTTCAAAAAGAGTGAAAGATAGGACTGATAACCAGTGCTGCCATCTGAGTTACACACACACACACACACACACACACACACACACACACACACACACACACACACACCCCTACACACACACGTGCATGCACGTGTGCGCAGAAAAGAGAGACAGAGAGATGAGACTGAGAGACAGAGAGTCAGAGGTCTTCATTACTTTGCTTGTGCTAGGTAGATGGGTGGAGAATATTGTCAGCTAACTCTACAGATGAACATTTAAATGAAATCTCCCTGCAAACTTGCAAGGAATTGATTTCATCCTGATGTGCTAAGGTTTTCTCGTTACTCATCTCTTAAGTCTCTTTACTTAGATGAAAGCTACGCTTCTGTGTACCCACAATTGACCATAGCAGCAGACACTGTCTGCCACTGCCAGCTGGTAACCTAGGCAGATTAAAGGAAGAATGGGCACTCTATCTCTGACATGATTGCAGCTCTGGCAGTCTCACCTAGAATGTGGGCAGTGTGTTAGGCTGTCTCTTGCCACTGTTGTGAACACTCAAGAGAACCAATTTAAAGAAGAATTTATTTGGCTCATAGTTTCAGGGGCTTTATTCCATGATTGGTTGTCACTGTTGCTTTGCACCTATGGCAAGAAAACCCTTGTGGCAATGGGAATGTGTAGAAGAGCATTTTTGATTCCTTATCAGCAAATAAGAAGGATGAAAAGGGGCATGATACAGATCCACAAAGGATGCATCTTTGTGACCTACTTCCTCCTGGCAGGCTCTACCTTTTAGAGTACTCATCATCTCACAGAACAACCAACTCGGTACCAAGGCTTCAGCAATCTGGCTGCGGGGAAACTGTGTATCCTATCCATGATCTTCCCAACACAAAGTCTCTAAAGAAGCACATGGCTATTTCATGGTACAAAACGCATCCAGTCCATCTTCCAGAATCCCTCTCAAACTTAGTTCCAATGCAATCCTAAAGTTCAAGACCAAGGTCTCTTCTGAGATTTGTGGCAAACTCTTAGTTGTGATCCCATATCAAATCAAGAATAAATCATGTGCATTCAATATACAGTGGCACAGAATAAAAATTATATGTCCAACGGGAAGAATAGAGAAATAGCGAGGAAAGAGCTAACCTTAGCAAGAACAAAGCACTCTCACTAATATTTGATGTCACCAGTTTTCTTGATGAGCTTGAGGAGCTTTGTTGTTAGTTCTTATTCATTTTAATGTAATTCTTATTGATGAAATTGGAGGTATCACCTTTGATGCATATGTGTTTGCAATTATTATGGCATACTGTTCTATCAGTCCCTTTCCTAACTCTTGTATGAGAAACTTTTCCTGGGGAAATGCAACACACACATGTTCATCCCAGAAACCCATGGCCGACCAAGGTAACCATTGGGCCAAAGTCCAACTTGGTGAACCAGAGTTTGAACTGGGGTCACTAGTAAGAACATGAATAAAAGCTTATTTACAGGAGTGGGTACAAATTAAATTGGCTGTATCGCCAAAAATCTCACCCCAACATGGGAGATGACTCACAGGCATTGCAACTCTGGGGATCCCTGCAAGTTGGACATGTCCAGGAGATTTTCCTTCTGCATTTCAGCTGGTCAGAGTCTCCTCGACCAGTGATTTATTTCTTCTATAAAGCTGGGAAGGGACTTCTCTTGACCCTTCAAGTTTCATCTTTCCCAGTCATGTAAATTTTTGTTTACCTCCTAGAGGGAATATTTCAACTGAGAGAAAACAGCTCTGTCAACAACATATATAGTTACATTTACTATATATGACTAGCTTCTGTTGGAAGTCTACCATGTCAGGTGTAAGTATTTTGGGGTTCCATCTGCGTTGTAAATTACTTGCATCCTGACACTCTCAGCCTGTGTGGATCTTTGCCAGTGAGATGTGTTTCTTGTAGACAACAAAGAAAAGCTAGACCTAGACCTTGTTTTTTTTAAAATCCAAACAGCTATTCTTCATCTTTAAATTGGATAATTAAGGCCATGTACATTTAGGGTTATTATGAAGAGAGATTCACTAATTTCTCAACTTTGATGGTTGTTTTTCTGGTGATTCATTGTTTATTCTTTTGTTTCTACCCTAGTCCTTTATGGGGGTTTGGTGGATTGCCAAGCTGGACATGACTGATTCTCAGTTCTCCTCTGCTCATCTAATTGTCCTAGGAAATGTATTATTTCCTGTATTCTCATGGTTGAGGTTATCTTCTGCTATGCTGGCTCAGTGGTTATGAGTCTCTTTGTTTATACCTGTGTTGAAACATCTTTCTTTCTCTGTGAATTTTAAAAGGTAGATTTTACTTTGGACATAGCAATCTCCACTGGCAGTTACTTACTGTTAGGGTTTCAAATGCACCATCCCATGCTTTCCCAGCTTTTAAGTTTTCTGCTGTTTTTGTCTTTGTGAATTGAGCATTTACCCTGCAGGGTTTAATAGTTTTCTTTGTTTTGCAAGGTTGTCATCTTGATTGTAATTTGTTGCATTGTATATTTTCTTTGTCAAGTCTATTTTGGGGTTCTAAGTGCCTCTTGTGTTTATGCCTCATTTCTTTGTCTAGAGTTGGGTTTTTGCCGTATTATGTCAGGCTTCTCCTTGAAGTTTAATTAGATGCCTCCACAATGCCATAATTCTTGCATTTTGAATGTCTCCAAATCCAACATTATGTAAATAATGCTAAGATCTGTCACTTGACTGAGCAATAACAAAGTTTCTTGAACTACAGCTATAGTGTCCAGTGTCAATGGAGTGTCTACATACTTTGATATGCTAAAACCTTCCTTATATGTCTGTATGGAAGGAGTACTCTTTAGGGCTTTTTTTTAAAGCAAAATATTTTTAATGAATTTGAATAATACACAAGTGGACATGGCCTGGCAGATTCCAAAGACACTCATATCATGGTGCCTATTGCCTTAATGTAAAGTATTTGACTATTGTCTTAATGTAAAGTATTTGCCTATTGTCTTAATGTAAAGTATTTGACTATTTTTTAATGCTCTTAATATTTGAACAACCTAAATCTCCATTTTCACAACTTTTAAAAAATAATTCTTTGAGAATTTTGTATGTTTTGATCATATCTACCCTCTTTCTCCAACTCCTTTAAGATCTACTTGCCTTCCCTACCGACCTTATTTTGTATCCTCTTTAAAACATCAATAACAAAACCCACATCAACTCCAATTTTTGCTGCCCACATACTCTTGGATGCATAATCTGCCTACCAGGGACCATATCTTCAAAGAGAACTGAATCTTTCTCTCCCAACAGCTATACTTATGAATCTAAGCTATGGGTGGTACTTAATACCTACCTCCTCTTTCCATGCTGGCATTTTTTTTCTGGCTTAAACCTGCACAGGTCTCATGTATGCTGTCATACTCACTGTGAGTTCATAGGTGCTATTTCTCTGATGTGTCTGAAAACTAAGATATTCATTCCTCTTAGTCATGTATCACCTCTCACTCTTGAAATCTTTATGCTTCCTCTTCCATGATGATTCTTGGGACTTTGGAGAAGCAGGTATGATACAGCTATTTAGTTGAGAACTGAGCATTTTTCAATGTGTTACTTTCTGCACCTTGGCCAGTTGTGTATATTTGTGTTATTACCATCTACTGAAGAGAAGAAGTTTCTCTGATGAGATGAGTTCATTGTCTGGCCAAATTATTTTTAAATCTCTCTCCTCTGTGCTCTACTCCCAATTCTTGTTATAAACTTGGCTAAAAGTGGCAACAATAACCATACGGAATGATCGACTATCTTGATATTTCTTCTGCCATATTAACTAGGTTGTCATAATTAAACTCACCTTCTCATCAAGTCTGAGAATATCGTCTCTACTTCAATTCCCAACAGAGTCCTATTCTCATCAGAAACTGTGAGTTGAGTCTCTACTGCCCGTGTTTCTGTTACTGCTCTGATATGTTAAAATCCCATCAGAACTGAAGACAAGGCCTTGATCACATCATTCTAGTGCCTTTCTAGTTTGCTTCCCCAGATTTCTCTCACAAATTGCTTCTTAAAGGCTTCTGAACCATATAGTGAGGAGTGTTCATAGCAATGACCTCATTTCTCAGGCATCAATTTTCTGTGTCAGGTTCTTGACTTTGTGACAATTTCTAAGGGAAATGGGTTATAAAGGGAAAGATTTTCTCTGACTTACACTCTCAGAGATTTTAGTTCATGGCAAACCAGCTCTGTCACACTGGGCATGAGGCAAGGCAAAATGTTACAGAGGTAGGAGCATGTGAGGAAGCTTTTTACCTCATGGTGATCCAGTAGCAAAAGGTATTAAGATGCCTGAGGACAGACAAAACTCTACAGAGCATGTTTACAGAACCCATTTCTTATAATGTTCTACTCACTCCTAGAGTTTCTAACACTTCTCAAAATAATTCCACCAGCTAAAGACCAAGTATTTAACAGTAATTCTCACAGACAACAATGTCAAGAGAAGGAATTGTAGCTATCAGAATGGGCTTCTCCTTCCATGATCTGAGCCCCATGGAAGACTAGGAACCCTGCCACTTGGACCCGAACAGGTAGAACTCAAGCTTTCTCTATCACTCATGGCCAATGGAGACAAAGGGAGGTCCATACTAGGAAACTTGAGGACTGGCTCTGGTCCTGTACACATCTCTTTCATCCACTCTGTCACTTTCCCTCTGCTCTACCATGCCCAGA
This sequence comes from Uromys caudimaculatus, assembly GCA_028551405.1. Lineage (NCBI taxonomy): Eukaryota > Metazoa > Chordata > Mammalia > Rodentia > Muridae > Uromys > Uromys caudimaculatus. The sequence continues at coordinate 75,718,385 of CM052706.1, forward strand.
CTTCTTGGTTCAGGTTTCCAGAGAAACAGTCAGTCAACTCTGAGTGTGGACATAACTTGGGGCTCTTAGATGATATTAGCTCCACCTAGACCTCTAATTCTAACTTCTGACTATTCTTTTTCTTCTACACCAATCTACACCTTAAACCCTATGATAGAAATAATGGTAAGAGTATGCTGTGCTTACCTCGCAGGGAGATGCTATGATCACAAATGTAGTTTCCAAGTAAGAGGTTCATCTAGGTGTGCTGACCCCTTTTATCTCCCCAACTACATAATTGTGGAGCCTCAACTACATAATTTGAGGTTGCAAGAGGTTGCATTCATGTTCTCCCTATGTGAGTGACTGGTACCCAAGCTGATCACACAGAATTCCTATATCACAGCCAACTATGCCTGTAGAATGAAGCATGGATTATGATCCAAGTTGAGATGTTTGTAAAATGATTGCTGAGAAAAAAAGAGGGAAACAGCAAAGAAATCCAGGTACTCTGCAAGCTTTTAAAAGCACATTGATTGCTTTTGAAAGAATGAGTAACTGCCAATGCCCCGATCTATTCATTCTTTTACGCTTCATATATGCCTCCTTACTGTGTGACATGCACTCTGGCAGGCCCTAAGCATGCAACAGAAAGTAAATACTATAAAGCAAAAACAAAACAAGAAACAACCCAAAGACATAGGTGTCAGCTTTCTCAGTTCTTTTTCTGGACCCTTGAATATTTGATTCTGAAAAAGTAAGCCTGTTCTATGGGTACACTTGGGGAGGTCTAGAAAGAATTATTGACTGTTCAAGTTCACATTGAGAGTTGACCACTGTAACAGGAGGAGAACCCTAGGCTATAGGATCACTAATGAAAATTGTTTGCCATATCCTTATTTTTTCTTGTTCTATAGACCATGTGAGTAAAACTATGTATGGAAGTCTAACCCCAGGAGTCTTTGCTGTTGACTGACATCCCATAGGGTAAAGTCATTGGTGCTGACATAATAGCTCTAAGGCCAGATACTCTTGTGCACAAAACCAATGACTCTGGAAGTCCATGCTTCTGTCCATTACATGTTCTAGCAAGACGTGGGCTGAATTTTTAGGCAAATGCTTGGGGTAGTGAAGTCTGAGACAGTTATTCCTGGAACCAGTTCTCTAGTTCTGAGAATGAGTACAGCATGGTGAGTAGGAACAGGATTTATTCCCAGTAATGCCCTCCTCTTGTTCTTGGGTAAGAAATTCCAGTTATCACTATCCTTCTCTCCCACTGGATCATGTAATACAGTTATCATTCTGTGACTTTGTGATATGTCTTAGAAAGTTTGAGCCGGGTCATTTTGTAAGGTCTAGTCATTCACCATTTGAAAGAGTCTTTAAAAGCCATCAGAAGATTTCTTGGTGAAAGTAGGTTCCCACACTACATTGTGATTATAGCATACATCCATGACCTTAAGGACACCAACCAGTGATAATGGCATACTTGTCATGGGTCAAGTTTTGTGTAGATGCCACGGTCTGAAAAATGGAGGTCAACTCTAAGGACTTTTTCATGATCAATCACCTAGGAGATGTTGAAGAAAGTGTGTATTTTTGGTTTTGGTTGCTGTGTTCCTTGACCTTAAAACACCAGACTGTATTTCCCACACGGTGTTGGGTTTACTGAACACCCATTTGAGCTAGACCTTCTAGAAGAGGTCCATCGTGAGGTCCTACAGGTATCAGAATAATTATTACATGTTGCAGTTTGTTCACTGTAGACTGCATATTCTAAGTTAGTTTCTCCCATTTTCAGGCTTGAATCTGCCAGCAAGCACTGTGAGGTTGCAGAGAAGCAGGGCCAGCAGAGCCAGGGCTCACAGAGTCAGCTGCATGTGTGGCTATCCTAGCACGGGCCTCACAGCCTTGGGAAATCTGGGTATTTGCAAAGAGCTGAGCGATGGATGGAAGCAAAAGAGTGCTTTCATCTTGTCCTTGTTCAGGAAGTTTGTCCTTGCTACAAGAACCCCACTAAAGGACTTAAGATGAACCTGTTACCAAAATACTCTTTCTCTCTTTTCCTACGACCTATGATCACGGCAAAAGAAGGGACCACTGGATTACAACGTCCTACAGGGATGCAAAAATTGGAAATGGAATTATGATAATACTTTTGAAATACATGTGACTTGAAGGGAATAGGCACTTTGGAGAAGGCAGAAAAATAGGAAGAAGTTTTCCAGGCAAGAAGAACAAAGACCAAAGGCACAGAAGTAAGTAAAAAAATCATGAGTGTGAACGATGATAATTAGACTTCAGCTCTTAGAAATGTTGGGAATCGTGGGGAAGAGTTTGTGTGAGGGTAATAATGATGGATGGAAAACCTTCAGTGTCAGACTCAAGGTAAGTCATTTGCTCTTGTACTGCCACTGCCTTGCCTAGAGCTCCATGCAGAATACACATTTGGCAAATGCTTACTGGACAAGTTAATGAATAAATGAATTGATTTATGAATCACCAGTCAAAGGGATGAATTTTATGTGCTCACATAGATATCTGGAAAGACAGGAAGGTTATAAATAGGAAGTTAAGGCACAGTATATTAAAGATCATAGTTTAACTCTACCTGGGCATCTCTCACTGGGTATTGTTTTGGGGTTAAGATAGATGCGGAAACTTGGGAGGCATCGCTCCAATGATATTGAGCTATATTCACCCTTCAGGACAAGTTATGACATGTCTGATAAACAAAAGACAAGGTTGAACAGTGGGACTGACACTTGAGACAGGGATAGAAAAGTAAGAGAGAAGCATGAAGTCGGGGAAAACAAGAATACTACTGGTTTTCTAAGAGTTGAGTAAAATGACTGAAGCTGGGGTGATGCTTACACGCAGAATCTGAGAGAAAGGATGGTACTCAGATAGTCAAGTATTATGGTAATTATTATTCTGGGGGTTGCCACACCCCTGTTGTCTTTAAATATCTATTAGGAGTTTCTATCCCACTTTAGACTGTATTGTTCCCGACAAAAGACACCGAAACTTTTAGCTTAAAAGCACTGGAGCTGGGTAGATATCAACCCTCTATGCTACTTTGACTACTTCCCTTTAGTGATCCCTGAGATATCACTTGCCATGTTCTGCCTGGTCCAGTCCTACTCCATCAGGCCAGCCCTCATGGCCATGTGCTCACTATCTACCTACCCACATCAAGTTCCTTCCTCCCCCCCCCCCCCCGTCCTTAACTAAGACCCCAAGCCAGACACCTTTGCTTCACCCCCTCTCTTCTGCCCAGCCCAGGCTGTAAGCCTCTTTATTAATCAATTGGGGATAACTTGGGGGACAAGGTTTGCACAACAAAATCTGGTGTAGCCAAGAATTCTCACTAGTCTTGAGGCAGCCAGGTCTTGGGATACAGTATTTAGCATTTGGATGCATAGCAGCACCAGACCAACCCCAAGAGGCAAGGACAACTGGAGAACCTTCTGTTGGCAAATTACCAGGATACAGAGAAAGCAGCAGATCCAAGGAGATGACTCTTAGGGTGAAGAAGCATTCTGTAGAATCCAGCTTGAAATGTGTGAATGCGCTTCTGAGGTCGTTGATGGGCGTGTTCACTGCCTGAGAAGCCGGCTATAATCAAGAATTGAAGAAATATACAAATAACTCAGACATGGATAGAGTATAAAACTAAGTCAGAGCCTGCTTCCTAATCTAAGCAGCTCTTTCACACTACGGTGGAAGGAGCCAAATGAAATCAAGAGAAAACTTGAAGACACCACCTAGAAAAGAAATCACTCTAAACAACAATGAAACCTTTAAAGGAGAAAGTGGGCTCTCTATTGGTTGGATCTTGGCTATAAGAACCTTGACTAGTCTGGAGCTTTCTTCCCAACTGCTGTTTTCCTTTGATGATACTCGTTTGGAACAAGAATAGGGAGGAGAAGGAACCCTGAGGATAGAAACGTAAATAAATAAATAGATAGATAGATAGATAGATAGATAGATAGATAGATAGATAGATAAATAAATAAATAAATAAATAAATAAATAAATAAATAAATAAATAAATAAATAAATGGAGGAGGAGAAAGAAAGCTAAGCATCCCTGAGGTCTACAAGAACAAGGGAGAGGTCATGAGTAAGAAGTAGCTTAGTGCCCTAAGTACTGGCCACAGGCTTAGCCATCTGCCTTCATAACCAAAACCAGTGATAAATTGAAGGGTTACCACAGTGGGTGACCACAGGGCTTCACAGCCATATAGACCCAGAGACAAATCCTGACTTTTCCATTCTCTACCTCATTCCTTTTGGACAAAATTCTCAATCCTCAGTTCCCCACCTACAGAGTAATGAGAGTAAATACAACCACAATGACAATGTGCTCTCTATGGTATGCAGTGTGTGCAGATCATGTGCCTCATACAGAGTTTGATCCTTCCTGCACAGTCGTTTGGAGTGAAGATGGTTCTCAATAAGGAAGCATTATTTCTCTGTGGTGTACTGGATAAGCAGTATCCCCAGTGCCCATCTGCAGAAGTCCTAGCTTTCTGGGCTACTAAATAAACCTTGGTTATTAGAAGCTTCTCTGTGCCAGGTTATGGAAAGCCTATGTCAGTAGTTTTCCAGACTAGTGGGCAATCTATGGGGTGCCGTTTAAAATCAAGAAACTCAAATGAGACCCAAAGGAGAAAAATCTGTTAATGAGCCCATCAAGTTAAAGAGGTAAGAGTGTTAGCTTCTGACCATCTGTCTTGTTCTGGCAATGCATGCTGTCCGGATCCCAGCCCTTGCGTCTCCTCCAGAACCTGCCAATGCCATTGATCTCTATTAATCTGATGGAGCATTCATTACCCCAACTACGAACCTGTCACCGTTTGCTTAGCTTGCATGAAATCAGAACTCCACAAAAATCGATGTGTGAAATCTTTGTATCAACATAGAAGAACTCCAAGGGTTTATGCTGGCAGATGCAGGATTTTTAGACAGATTAGAACTGACAAACTGGCATGGTTCTTGGTGAAGGCAATGATGAGGGGTGGTGCCCTGTCAAAGGTTTGGAAAATGGCGCGCTAAGAGAGAAATGAGTGGCTCTTGCCTGGAGGGAGGGTGGCGCCGTTGGATTGTTACGAGGCCATTTGCATTTTCATGAGTTCTGAAGCCTTGTTTTTCTGAAGTGACTTGAAATCCATAGGGCTGGCATAGTGGAACTTGCGAGTTAAGGTGAATGGCTTGAGCAATGTCACAGTGTGCAGAGAATACGCCAGGACAAAATGGTGGAACCTTGGCTCTTACTGGCAGCAGCCACTAAACACCCCACACTCAGAGAGGACTCACCTCTGGCTGTCCTCAGAACTTTTTATTCTGAGAAACTAGAGTGGGACCTTTCTAATTTGAGCACCCAGGAGACCTTGATGGGGTTCTTGCCTCCTTAGCAGCCAGAGGAGGGTGCATGGCTAGATGTTCTTCAGGACTAACCCTGTGCACTTCAAGTTGTAAGACACTCATACACTGGAGCAAAATGTCTTCGCTCTGACTCAAGAGCCCTTTAAACAAAGGTAATGGCCAAGGTAATAAAGAAGAAAACCTTCCTGTTTTTAAGACCTACGCTGCATCCTGTTCTCATCATTGAATGGTAGCATTCCAAAACTGTGACAGAATATTTCTTTTTTTTTTTTTTTTGTAATTTTGATTCCCATGTCTCACAGCATACTGAGAGCCATCTGCTTCCAATATCACGGGGCTGTGGAGTGTACGCTTCAGGAATGCAAACTCTTCCTTTAAGAATAGTAGCCAAGAAAGGTAAATGGCTGGCTCCTGAAGGAAAGTGAGTGTATTGCTAACAGGCAGGAGTAGGCCTGCGAGTGAAGCTCTGCAGCTGAATGCTTGCCTAGCCATGTACGATGAGTTGAGTTTGATTCAATCCCCAGTGCTGAAAAAACAAAGCTAATGGCGCACATTTGTCCAAACCAAACTCAGACAATCTGGGGGCAAACATGGAGCATGACGTAGTGGAGAGAGACCAGGCAGTTCGAATCTTGTCCCTGGCATACATTGGTAATATATTAATCTTATAGATGTGTATAAGACTGTAGAATAGCCGGGCAGTGGTGGCGCATGCCTTTAATCCCAGCACTCGGGAGGCAGAGGCAGGCGGATTTCTAAGTTCGAGGCCAGCCTGGTCTACAGAGTAAGTTCCAGGACAGCCAGGGCTACACAGAGAAACCCTGTCTCGAAAAAACCAAAAAAAAAAAAAAAAAAAAAAAAAAAAAAAAAAAAAAGATTGTAGAATATTTTTAAAATGGTGTTTGGTCAGAAAAAGGATATGAAAGGTCTGCATCTTTTCCAAGACACAGTAAAGAGACTGTCTCTATCTGATCATTTGTCTATGTCTCCCTACCACCAGAATATCTATTCTAGAAATAAGACAATGGAACTACAGTGACTATCAATGAATACAGTACATCCAAGTCCCCTTCTTAGAGTAACAGGGGCATGACTGAATCAGTAAGACTGACTTTTGCTGTTACTTGACTGTGTGTGTGTGTGTGTGTGTGTGTGTGAGTTCATTGGCTAACAGACCAGTGAACCCTTTTCTTATTGGCTCCTTTTCTGGTGGTTGTATCTGGTTACCACTACATTAAAGATCACCAGTAACCATGGTAATGTAACTTGTTTACAAACTTGTAATTTGGGCAGGACCTAAAGAGCTGGAAGCCTTGCCTCAACTGTTCTGTGTCACACAGGAAACATCAACTAAGTATTGAAGGACCCACACTAGAACGTCTTTCTCAAATAGCTAGTGTCGCTGCAGTCTATATTGACAGGGACTTCAGGTGGGACTCATTTCTTCCCACAGGGTCCTTTCTGTGTGGCTGGCTAGTTTTCCTCACGATGTAACAGCTAGCTTCCCACAGCCACATCTTGAGACAAAGAGAACTATGTATAACTTGTGTTGTTGTCTCTGATCTGGCCCTGGAAGTCACATAGTACCCTTTGGTCACAAAGGCTTGCCAAGGTAGAGAAGACATAGGCTCCACCTCTTTATGGGGAACCGCATGTTTCTGGAGGATGCTCCACAGGAAATGTTTCCGTGGCCATTCTGACGGATGTTTAATCTGCTACACTTCTCACTTAGGCCCTTTGGTTGCCACTTAATTCAAAGCTTTATGGTTACCTTGCCACAGTAGGACTTGTTTCCTTTTCTTTTTCTTTTTCTTTTTTCTTTTTTCTTTTTTTTTGGTTTTTCAAGACAGGGTTTCTCTGTGTAGCCCTGGCTGTCCTGGAACTCACTCTGTAGACCAGGCTGGCCTTGAACTCAGAAATCCACCTGCCTCTGCCTCCCAAGTGCTGGGATTAAAGGCGTGCGCCACCACTGCTGGACTTTTGTTTCCTTTTCTATTCCCTTTCTAATTGATCTCTTTTTATACCCAGGAATCGTCAATCTAAAAGTGGGGAAGGAAATTAAGACCATACCCCAGTCCTGGTGTCTTGGTATGTATGTGTGTGTGTGTGTGTGTGTGTGTGTGTGTGTGTGTGTATGCATGCATACAGTTTGAATGTGTGTGTATTTATTTATTTTACTCGACACAAGCAGAAGTCATCTGGGAACAAGAACCTCAACTGAGAAAATGACTCCATTCCTATTCCCTGTAGGTAAGTCTGTGGGGCATTTTCCTGATTAATGATTGATGTGTAAAGGCCCCACCCACGGGGGGGGCAGGGATAGTACCACCCATGGCAGATAGTTGTAGATAGTATAAAAATGTAGTCCAAGCAATCCATGGGGAACAGGCCTCTAGGCTGCCTTCCTCCATATTCTCTGCTTCAGTTTCTGACTCCAGATTCCTGTCTTCTATTCCTGTTCTTACTTTCCCCCAAAGATGGACTGTGACATGGAAGTGTAGGCCAAATAAACTCTTTCCTCCCCAAGCTGCTTTTGGACATGTTTTTCCATGTTTTTCACATGCTTAGCACAGCAATAGAAAGCAAACTCAGATAATCCCAGTATTAACTACTTTCTAAAACCTTCTTTGATTTCTCCTGCCTGTTGGAATAAGCTTCAAATCTCTCAACCCAAGTACTCAGTGACTCCATGGTGACCCCATGGTGACCCCACTGTGACCCCATGTTTTACAATATGGATGCACTTTGCATCTCAAGCTCATCTAAGCCTGCCAGCATGTACATACTAACAGCTCAACAAACATAGACTATTTTATTTTTAAGGGGTAAACTCATGAGATAGAAAACCCATGGCCTTACCATACTTCAGAGTCAGTCAGGTCTGAGTTAAAATCGCAACTCTACGTTAAGTTCCATTAGAGGACCTTAGAGTTCTGTCTTGCAAATTGCTATGAGGATTGACAAAAACAACGCCCATAGTACCTGGGACAGGGTGGATTTTCAATGATTATGATTATCTTCCCTTTTCTGTTTTCTCACCTGTATTTGGGGAGCATCTTTGCTTAGCAGGCTCTGGACTGGACTTCCAGACCAGTGCCTCTGTGTGTTTTGCTAGTGGTCCATGCAGGAATAACATTCAGGGTGGTGAAGCCTGAAAAACCCTTGGCTTCGTTTCACTAGCCACAGAAACCCACATCATGATTTGGCAGCGTAGAAGCACACAGGCTGAGTATCCCACAATCCTTTAGTCTGGGCACCTTAACCGGCTTATCACTCAGTCACAAGAAGTACTGCACGTCTTTCAAAATACCTGTGGCCTCGCGGTTTGCATTGCATAGATCCACACTGGATTGGGCAAATTTCAAAAGCTCCTTTGCCATAGTCCGTATGAGCACCCAGTGGTTCTCCTCTCTGGCTTCTGACTGCTTAAAGCTTATTTAAAAGTTTCCCATCAAGTCTAGATTTTTTTCTTATCACTGTTACGATTTTGCCTTATCAGTTCACCTATTAACTCACTTAAATCTCTGCCTTTCAAATTGGCTCTCCATTTAGTAGATGGTTTGCTTAATCAGTCAAGAGAAAGGGTCCAAGAATGGTAACGGCTCCATTTCCAATCATTTGCAGAGTCGAGGAAAGGTCATTTCTCCCATCTAAATCAGAAGCAGCGGGTCCCTGGTAAGCAAGCCAAATCATTAGATTTAACATTTCCAGAAAGTATCCACACTGATCATTGTTCAACTTCACAGCACACTCAAGTTTTAATGGCATTCTAGCAAAGTGACTCTTCACTCTGGGGTAGTTTCTGCTGTAATGCAACTCCTTGGGTATCATGTAAGTCATCCCCCCATGGTGTCTCCTGTGACTGGCTGTTACAGGAATACACCACACCATGGTTTACAGAGACAAATAATGTAGGTCTTCACATTCAAAGGCCAACATGGCATCCCCGTGGGAGGTGGGGGGAGGAGCTAAGAATGGCAGCTTCCCTTGTAGTCTTCCCCAAGTTTCAGTCTTTCTTCTTCTTTCATGAAACCTTTCCGACCTTAACCTCAGTTTGCTCTGTTCACTTCAGAACATGAATCGTTTAAACCTTTATTTAGCTTCTGCTATCTGACTGCTCATTAATTATTACTTATCTCATCTACTTTAAACAATAATCTTGTGAAAGTGTTATTCTTCTGCTTCCCGATGGATAAAACTCAAACTCAGCGGGAGTGAGCCTGCCTGGTTGAGCAGTGTTAAGCCCCAGTCTAGGCTGAGCAGCAGAGCATTCTATCTCCAAAACCTTCCATGACCTGCACTTCTCGCCTTCCTAAGCAAACCCTCTAACTGGTTTCATAGTTTATAGTGACTGAAAACTTGATCTTGTCTGTAGTTGTCAATGAGCTCTTGTACTCCTTTTCTTATGCACTGGCCTCTGCTGTTTGTTACACTGAAGTCTGCAAAGACAGAACACATAGACTGTAGTGATCCCTGGGAAGCACTCTTGTATATTAGAAGGGACATCAAACCTGCACACTCATAATTTGAGAGTCAACTCAGGGCTTCTTTTCTTATCTGTGTGGCCTTTGACTGAGCCAACTTTTCTTTATCTTTAAAAAGTGAGAACCATAAAGCTGAGCATAGTGACACATGCCTGAGAATCCCAGCACTTTGAAGGCAGAGGCAGGAGGAGCAGAGGTTCGTGACCTCCCTTGGCAACATAGCAACTTTGAGGGCAGCCTGGGCTACCTGAAATGGTTTTTAAAAAACACAATAGATATAACACCTATGAAAGGTGAAGCTCTATAAAGACATTCCCAGCCACCTTTCAAATTCCCCTGACAGAGCATGTCATTCTCAGAAAGTGTTAAGTCACATGTGCTGACTCCAGAGCCCTAGAAGAATAGTGTCCTGGGAGAATAGTACTTCATGTCCCTGCAAAGCAGCCTCAGCACAGCCTGGTGTTCTGGCCTGAGTTCCTGCTGGGTGGTGAGAGCCAATCAGCAAAAGCCTAGAGCTGTTCCTCCCCTGAACAATGGAAACGTGGAATGGTGTGACTGGCCAGGTGCCAGGCAGCTGTTCTGTGAGTCCTTGGAGGATCACGATGGTCTCACATTGCAGAGAGGGATTTAGTTAAACCTGAAGAAGTATTTCCTGAGTATAGCCACCATGAGAGACTGGAATGTAAGGTTAAGAAAGGCTTGGATGCCTTTCTCTGGGAATAGAGAAAAAAAGAAGAGAGGGAAAAAAGCTCCCCCCAATCAATCTATGTGAGTGCTGTGCTGCCAAGAGGCAGAAAGATGGATTTGTTCCTTTGAGAGCAAGGGGTTGTCAGTATTGAGGAACAGGGTCTGCTTCTTCTCTCCTCTCACCTTTCATAATAGAGAACTCTTCAGTGCTCCCAAGAAGCACCACAAACCTCACCTGCTCTGATCACTAACCATGCTCTGCCTCTCCTCTCCCTCCCCAAACATCTGCTTCAGCTCTTTATCAATGTCGTTTAACTGTGCTGACTGTGTAGCCTCCAGTTTATTCAGGAAGCAGGCTTCCCGGCAGCAAGAGACCCACCTCAACTAAAGCTTCAGGTGTTCAAACAGACCATGGAATACACCGTGAAAATGTCACCAGAGCTGCCTTCCCAGGCTTGCCTCTGTAAGCACGCAGCACTTACTGTGGGTTTTTCTTTGCTACTACATCCCCAGAATTCCATCTGCTCATCAACAGCAAATGCTTCCTTATTAACTATGCAAGTAAGGCTATACAAAGCCTGGTACTTCATTGTCTTACTCCTGCCAACAGAATACATATAATTAAAAATCGTTGGGAAATCCCCCAAGATAAACGAAGTTTTTGAGAGGTACAGTATTTGTGAGGCCTGGATCCACAAAATCAGTAACCTTTAGAATGGGGAAAGTCGCCAACACAATGGTAAAGGGTGTGACTTTCTACAAACACTGTGGTGAGCCCCTTGGAGGAATTTCCAACCCCACACAATCACTCGCAAAGAACCTCTCTCATCCAAGTGTTTTCAGTCCTCTCAGCATCCTGCAGACACACTTGGTCCAGACCAGTGTTGAGAACAATGTGCTGATGCCTCAGTTTAAACCCAAACCCTCAGTTTCCAAGACTCGATCTTTTTTTTTTTTAAATTCTTTTTTTTTTCCTCCTTTTTTATTTTTAATACTTTATATACATTTCCAATGTTTCCCCTTTTCTGAGTCTCCTCTTTGGGTACCCCCCATCCCCTCCCCAACCCGCCTCTGGGAGGGAATTCCACCTCCCACCCCCCTCCCGACCACCCATCCCCATATTCCCGCCTTGA
>CM052706.1:75730558-75811672 GCA_028551405.1 Uromys caudimaculatus
AGCACCATTTGTTGAAAATGCTGTCTTTTTTCCACTGGGTGGTTTTAGCTCCTTTGTCAAAGATCAAGTGACCATAGGTGTGTGGGTTCATTTCTGAGTCTTCAATTCTATTCCATTGATCTACCTGCCTGTCGCTATACCAATACCATGCAGTTTTTATCACTACTGCTCTGTAGTACAGCTTGAGGTCAGGAATGCTGATTCCCCCAGAAGTTCTTTTGTTGTTGAGAATAGCTTTTGCTATCCTGGGTTTTTTGTTGTTCCAAATGAATTTGAGAATTGCTCTTTCTAAGTCTATGAAGAATTGAGTTGGAATTTTGATGGGGATAAAGACACATGCTCCACTATGTTCATAGCAGCCATATTTATAATAGCCAGAAGCTAGAAACAACCCAGATGTCCCTCAGCAGAGGAATGGATACAGAAAATGTGGTGCATTTACACAATGGAGTACTACTCAGCTATTAAAAACAATGATTTAATGAAATTTGCAGTCAAATGGATGAAACTTGAAAATATCATCCTGAGCAAGGTAACTCAGTCATGAAAGAACGAACAGAACATGGTATGTACTCACTGATAAGTGGATATTAGCCCAAAAGTTCAGAATACCCAAGTTTTACTTTACAGTAACCGCTGGACTGAGAGTGAGGTCCCAGATGGAGGAACTGGAGAAGGTACTGAAGGAGCTGAGGGAGTTTGCAGTCCCATGGAGGGAGTAACAGTGTCAACTGACCCTACACAACCCTCCCCACCCATCCTCCTGGAGGCTGGACCACCAACCAAAGAATACACATCGAGGGACCCATGGCTCAGACCACATATGTGGCAGAGGAGGGCCTTGTTGGCCATCAGGGGGAGGAGAGGCCCTTGGGCCTGAGGGTGTTAGAGGCCCCAGTAAAGGGGAATGTCAAGGTGGGAATACGGGAGTGGGTGGACGGGTGGGTGGGAAGTGGAATACCTCATAGAGGCGGGAAGGGGGAGGGGATAGGGGGTCTCCAAAGAGGAGACCTGGAGAGGGGGAAACATTAGAAATGTAAATAAAGTATCAAAAAATAAATAATTTTAAAAAAGAGAATCTGTTCTTCACAGAGAATAAAACTAAAAGTGCTTTAGATTTCAGATTTAAAAAAAAATGGAGATATATCTATGTATGTATATGTGGATGTGTGTGTGGTGTGTGTGTGTGTGTGTGTGTGTGTGTGTGTGTGTGTGTGTGTGTGTGTGTGTGTGCTTAGATCTAGATATATTTGGGACAGCAACCATGTCTCGACATGCAGTCATTTGTGTGTAATTTGTGTGTGAGGTCTGTTGTTGATGATGCTGTAATAAAGCACCACAACCAAAAGAGACTTACGAAAAAAAGAGTTTATTCTGGCTACAGTACCAGAGGGAGAGTCCATAACAGTTGAGGAGGCATGGAAGCTGGCAGCTGGAGCAGCAAGTCGAGAGATCACTTCCTGCAAAGACCAAACACAAAGTAGAGAATGAAGTAGACTTGGGCAAAGCTATAAAACTCTTAAAGCACCCCACCCCTCCAGTGATTACATCATCAAGTAAAGTGCTACCTCCTAAAGGTTCTATAACCCCCCCAAACAGCACCACCAACTGGGGAGTAAATGTTCGAATCCTTGAGCCTTTGAAGATCATTTCTTGTTCAAATGACCACAAGCTCTATGTGACTTTTAAATTGGCATCTTCAGAACCTCCACCACTACCAGTCACCTCCTCCTTCCAGCAGAAGGGGTGGGAAGAGAGGTGGGTGCCCAGTACTTTAAGATTTGGGAGGCCTCTTGCACTTTCTCTTCATCAAGGAGCTAAGTATTTATTTGACCATTGTCTCCACAAGCTCATTCTTTTCCCACTAGACTTTGTTATGAACAGCTCGTCCAAAACAAAATTGTCACCAGTTGTAGTGGGGACACTCCATCTGTGCCCAAATCATCTCCTCTCCCTGGGTGCCATGCTTTGAGCATGGAACATGCAGGGTATCTAAGAAATGACAGATTCTGTCGTCACAGTGCCAGAACCACAGGCACAGAAGATCAGTAGAAAGTCACAACCAACCCCTGTTGTTCACTGGAAAAAATCTACAAAAGCCTAACATGGGGGAGACATCAAATAAAGTAACTTAATTATTAATTAGCTAATTTGTTCAAAAAAAATATTAATGTTCTTACCGTGTAGACAGCTCCGTGGCACCCCATGAGCCACAGTGGGAGAATCTGTCCTCAAGACCTATACAGAGGCATTGCACACATCTCCTGGAAAGCTGAAATGCAAAATCCCCAAGGCTAACTGAGTGCACATAGTAACTGCCTTGGGGATTTTAAAAGGATAAAGGTCCCTGGAGATGGGGAGGCCATGAAGAGTTTCACAGAGTGCCGTGAATAGAAATAATCAAACTTGGAGAAGGGGGCAATATGGACACTGCTGAGCTAGGAGCACAGCTGGAAAGCACAAGGTGTTGGGCCTCTCTAGTCAGCCCAGAGGCGGTAAGGGGCTGGAGTGGAAGACAGTGTCATACAGAGGGTTAAGATCCCCTCATGCAGGTAAGAGCTTCCTAGTAGAAACTCTCCAGGGGAAACCAGCTTTCACACATTTCCCATTCCCCCGTCTCACTTTCACTCTCACCCCTACTTTTTTTCATTTTACTTATTTATTTTAAAGTAATGATGAGTTATGGCTAAGCTCCACATGATTAGAAACGCTATGTACATTCCCGTCAGGGATGAGCTGTAGGGTATATGTGAAACCCATTTTCTTTGATTCCATTTCGCGTCCGCTGGAATTAGTAATTGTATTAGTTCCTTGCTCATTTTTAACATGCATCCTACTAACCTACCTCCAGACAGCCTGGAGTGCAGAATCTTCTCTGAGCTTTTGAACCAACGCAGCAGGCTCTGTGTTGTAGGTGTCCTTGAAGAATTTCCATAATTTCTGGTGTCTATTCTGCTCTGAATACTTTCTAGATCTGCTGCAGAGAGCTTGGCACTGGAAATTCCTTTTTCTTTACTTGTTTTTATAATTCTTCTAGTCTTATGCACGGATGCCACTTAAGAGTAAGTATAAAGAAACTACCCTTTAGCCTTCTCTGTCAGGATAATAAAGGTAGTTTCCTGAGGACTCCCACCTGCCACTGTCATGAGCTGCTCATATCTGTGCTCCGTGGTGTCATATTGGTTGTACCTCTAGAACACTCAAATTCCCTGGGATGTCCAGATGTTCCCTTTGAGTGTGCTCACTAATTTGGATGGCTATTTCCAGACACGTTGTCTGGAGACTCTTGTCTTTCTGTTCAGGAATTTTTTTCATGGAATCTCTTTTTTTTCACTTCTGTCTTGTGCCTTCTCTCTTTCTGAAATTCCTTGGTATCCTAATGTTAGGGGCCCACAGAACCTTTGGTTTTCTCTTCTAAACCCCTATTCTCTGTTCTATATGCTGTTTCACTTCTAATCTTTACACAGACTATCTTCTCTGTTGTCCTTTTAACTCTTTCTTTAGCTCTTAATGGTGGCTTCTTCCATTCATTCTCTTCTTCCTTTGTCCACTGCTCCTTCTGCTGCTGCTTTAAATATCTATCTCCTAACGTAAAGTGATCTGGACATTCTCCTCTTAGCCAAAGGACCATTGTGGCCATCTCTTTCAGACTTGTCTCCAGGTGAGTTTCCTTGCAGATTAATGAAAAAAAATCTCTAAATCTATTATTCAAGAGCTAATCATCTGAATTCCTCCTCCTCAGAGAGGACTCACCAAGCTCTTGGGTGGTGCAGGCTAGGGCAGGATAGGGCACAACTTATCTTGGAGCACTGCATGAGTCTAATAGAAAAAGAAATAATGAGATGCCCATTGTCCCATGTGTGACTTTTTATCTAATTCCCTCTGTTTTCAATAACACCCCCACCATCATCTGTCCTTGTCATTGGCCCACATATAGAGTCCTCTGCTTCAACTTGTCATTCAACCTCTCAGAGAAGATGGGGGGGGCACAGCTCTTCCTTCTCGTTCAAGCTTTACAGTCTTTCAGCTTTTCTGTGCTCTTTCCAGTTCTTAAACCCCAAGGCTATAAAGCAGTGACTTTGTGACTTTGAAAGTATTCTAATTCAATTACTAACTCAACTTCCGTTATCGCCCAGTTTCTGAATGTTTGAGGCATTTTTCTTCTCAATCTCACTTTTAGTTTTTGTTTGTTTTTGTCATTGTTGTTTGCTTGTTTTTCAGTTTGTTTTGGGTTTTGTCCTTGTGCAGCCCAGGCTATATGGCCGAGGATGGTTTTCAACTTCTGGTCCTCCTGTGGGATTAGAGGCATGTGTGACCACACCCAATTCCTGCAATACTGAGGCAAGCACTCTACCAATGAAGCTGTATCTCCAACCGCAATGTGTTGAGAATTTGTGTACTTTACCTTTTTATCACTCTATTGGTGAAAATGCAGGATATCCTAATCCATTATATTGAACAAGAATTCTGTATTTTTATAAACAAAAGCTGCCCATGTGAAAAGTAATAGTCCATACAATACAATGAACACAATACAACACAATACAATACTTACCCTGTTTCAGCATCTTCTGATGCATTTCTTTTCTCGTCTGCAGTAAAGGGAGAGATCTCTGTGGGTATGCAGACTTGTGTTATAGTCAGGAACTTCACAGCATCACACACTGGGCCAGTGCCCTCTTTCTGCTGTAAGCAATTAGGGACTGGTGAAGGTTTTGAAAAGGAGACATGGGAAGAGCAGGCGTTTCAGAAAATGGATCTTTAGAAAATGGTGTAAGTGATAAATTGGACATAGGATGGGCTTCAGGAAAAAGACAAGAATAGAAGCTGCTTCTATGGCTGAGCATAAGATAATACAGTCTATAGAGGGAGATGAGGGTCATTCGTTCATTCAACCATTTATATTTATAGAGAGACCATTAAGCACCAGGCACTTTGCCAGACACTGGATTTGTAACTGTGGCAGGTTGTATTTTCTAAGCACGACCTCATGAATATGCTTCATTCCCACATGCTCTTCCTGCACTGTGGTGCTAAGCCTCTCCTATGAAGTTGAGAGAGGGGTCATGTTTCCTCCCCATCAATTCTGGGGTCATCTATGACAGATGACGCACTGTGTGCCTGGGCTTAGGAGTAAAAGACAATACAGTACTTACCCTGTTTCAGCATCTCCTGCAATAATTGCGTTTGGAGCCTAAAGTGGCCATGTAAGACCTCATCTATACTGAAACTACAAAAAGGCAGTAACCGTGAGGAGAGGCAACATAAAGGAGAGATGCCCAAAAAGGGCCTCAGTTGTTTGAGTTATTTCAGCTTGGCAATACACACATGAGTGCTCAAGTCTTGGGTACTAATCCCAGTCTCCTGGCTGTGGTCTGATAGTAGTAGTAGGTGAGTAGTTGGGCTCAGATAAGCTCTGCAATCTATCAAGAGATATAACAGTAATAGTAAGCGCTGTTTTAAGACACTAAGACTTTCCCTAGCTTCTTATGTAACCACAGGGAGGCTAAAGTGAACGAGGCTTGGAATGGTGGTTCTCGCATTATCCGGTGCTGAGACTGTAATTGAAATTCTGACAGCACAGTGTGGGAGGAGAGGCCGAGGGATCAGTGTGTAGAGGGGGTGAGTCAGTGACTGCCTGAACCTTGGGTGCGAATGAGTCCATGTCAACACTGTCCTGGGAAATGGAGAGAAAGGGAAAAGCAGACAAAGGCATCAGCAAACAAGAAAGACTTGACAGCATTTGGAGACCACTTCACTAGGCGGGCACAGAACAAAGGAAGAATGGATGTTCACGGCACTGCTCTCTTGTTCATGGAAAGATACTCTCGTGGCAAGGGCTACTGTCTGCATAGCCTATTTGGCGTCATGTAAATGGCTTTACCTGAATTGGATCAACTTGAAAAGTGGCCAGCAAGAGTCTTCCCTGGTAGAGTTAAGGCAGAGCCTGGACTCTGGAGATATGCTAGTAATGCTCTCTAGTAACTAGCTCATGGCCTGCCCTCATCAGAAGATGAGCTATTAGACTCCCACAGTGTGCCATGACTTTCTTTATCTGTCTGTGTCGGGTGCATGGAGCACTCTCTAGAGATCACCCATGAACTCAGGCTCCAGTGCCTTCCCTGTTATGCTTTCCCCCCTTTAGGATCAAAGGGACTAACACCATATCTCCTCAGCTTATTTACCCCTAAGCATTAGCCTACTAATAACTGGGGGATTTTAAGGGTGGAGTTGGGTACAGTTAGTAAGAGGAGAAATAAACTTTTTCCTAGAAAGGGACTTCTGGGTATGCTCTTCTGGTTGAGAGTAAGTGGGTGACTTAATTAAGAGAAAGCACTTAATGACAAGCAAGGAAAATGTTCCTGAGTGTGTGTGTCTCTTTGTGCATGGAACCTTCTGACTCACTCTGCCTAAGAGGCTTGACTATAGCACAAAATCTCCTACAGTGAATGGCAGGGCAGGGGCTTCTGTAATGCCAGCATTACAGCCTGGAACCATCTGACCATTTTCAATGGTCCTCTGCTACAGAAAGGCACCCATGGACATGCATCCAGACATTCCGGGGAAATAGAGGTGTTTACAGAATAGCATGTCCTTATCATGGGTCCCTTCCCCCACCTTGTGGATGAGCAGTGCTTACCCCCTCCCCCAAGCACAACCGATACCTTGTCTTCCTCGCTTGCCCTAGTCTTTCTGTCTAGCTTTCTCTGCTCTCCTTCATCATCTAGACTATGATCCTCCTCCTACACAATGGACTTCCTTCAATGCCACTTCTCCTGCAGTATTTTCTAAAGTGGTGGTGAGAACAGTAGGTAGAAACCAGTGAGGTACTTTTGGGTAAGAGACCCTAAAAGCAGTTATAATTTGTGTCCTTGGCCAGAAGCAACAAATGTCCTTGGTGCTGTCTTACACATGGTCCAAGAATGCTCAGAGGAGGCTCTAGCTGCTGACCTGGTTTCTTGTTGCTTTTCATCACCCCTACTGTTTTTTAAAAGCTTTTGAGATTTAATATTGTCTGGGGAGGTCGAGGGACAACTTTATAGAATTGGCTCTGTCCTACCTCTACAAGGGTTCTTGGGATCGAACTCAGGTCCTCAGGCTTGTATAGAAAATGCCTTTGCCAACTAGTGACATTGGAAGACTTGTGATTCATAGGAAACAAGAGCTTATGTAAGTGAAAAATGAAAGCATTCTAAAAGACAAATAAGTCCTAAATGCTTTCATAGTCTAGCAATGATGGTATACCAAAATCCCTGACTAAATATTGTATGCTTTTAACATTCCATTGTAGGGCTCATCCATATTATCCCATCAAATAACTTGGGCAGACATTTGTAAGAAAAAAAGTAAATAGGAAAACAGAGGCTGAGTCTTTGGGTTTACACATGAGCTATAAGTAAATGCAAAAGTAAATATGACCTTTCACCCGAATTATCGTATTTTGTCTACTGACAGAATAACAATGGCTACAGAAACCTGTCAGTATCAGCAAGACAGAAAACAAGTTCAGAGAACAAATGAGTTTAGAGCACTTGGTTCATCTCTCACAAAATGATGACAGCAAGCACATATTATTTACAGTTTCTTAAAACTAGAGCTTCCTATTAAGAATAGATGGCCATTTTAGTGCTCTTTGCTAAGATCATCTCCAGGCATATTTTGGCACCAGAATTAAATAGAGAAAATGTTATCATTTTTTCAATATTAGAGATTAAAATTATGGCAAAAGAAGTTAAAGTTACCAGCCCAAGACCATACAATTATTAAAAGGTTAGAAGCTGTCCATCCACTGCATATCGTGCTATCTTCTGAGTATTATGACTACTATTCTAAAGGATGGGAAATGATTGAAATGTATATAGAGCCATGTTGATTGATATGCTGTGTCTTCCAATGTCACTAGTTGTTACTCCTGCTTTCTTTTTTAACTATGAGAGATAAACTTTTATATTTAGCCACCAACTAAGCATGTTGTCAAGGTATAATTTTTGTTATAGCTTATCAAAAATTAAGCAACCTTTTTACTTTTAAAATGAGTGGATTCTATCTCTCTGTAACTGATAACTATTTTATTGGATAATTTCATTAATTCAGTTTTGTATTTGTGATTTAAAAAAAAAAAATGCTACCCTGGTGGTTACTTTGGAGAGGAATTGAATCTTATTTTGAGCATGTCTTTATACTCATTTTAATGTGCTTTTATAAAACTTAAAATTTATAAATTGTTTACCTGAGGGTGTTAGAGGCCCCAGTAAAGGGGAATGACAAGGTGAGAATACGGGAATGGGTGGGCAGGTGGGTGGGAGGTGGAATTCCCTCATAGAGGCGGGGAGGGGGAGGGGATAGGGGGTTTCCAAAGAGGAGACCTAGAAAAGGGGAAACAGTGGAAATGTAAATAAAGTACCAAAAAAAAAAAAAAGAAAAAAAATTATAACTTGTTTAATATCCACTATACCAAAGAAGCATCTTAATATGCATGGTATCTATCACTGATATCGCTGATGGGAATCCAGATACCTCTTTGTACTATTTTAGTACAGAAAACGTATGTGAGCATATTTAAATAAGCACTAACCAACTTCTAAAAATTTGTTTGCAGATCATGATTAAATCTTGGCATTTTTTTAAATTTCATATTTCTTGAGTGAGCTATATCTTGGTAGAGAGCATATTGTCAATGTAAATTTGTACACAATTGTATCATTGTGTATAAATTGTATATAAATTTTATATGCTTTACTTTTTTGGTAGTATTGTTAACCCATGTCCAGTGTTGGTGTTTATGAAGAGGTAAACAGTGTATTGTTTCAAATGCTTAACTTTGGATGCAATAAATATCTGTAAAACATTAAAAAAAAAAAAAAGAAAGTGCCTTTACCATCTTGCTGGCCCCATTCCCCCCTTATACACAACATATTGAGTATCCCTGCCTGCATGATATAATTGAAGGCACAAGAGGCTCTCAAACTCCCTGTGGATAGACCTACTGGATTGACTAGCTCATCTCCCACCTCCGTACTTTATTAACCCTAGGTAGGGGCCCACAGTGATATCCAGTTTCCTGGGACCCACTTCTTCTGTTCAGGGATGGCCCTTACACTCTCTTAAGTTCCTACCTATACTCCTATAACAGAAACCTTCTTGAGAACTCATCCTTCATAGAATGTATTTCATTCTTTGAATGCACCAAATAAGAGCCCAGAACCACAAGGAGACCTTTGTGTACATGGAAGCCTTCAGAATCCCAGATCCTGAGACCCACTTGAGGCTAGGAAGCCTTTGTTGAACTTAAGAACCTCAATTTTTCACTATTTCCTTAGAATTCGTTGCTTTTACTAGACCATGGGCAGTGAAATCTATAAGCAATGGGTATGGATTTTACATTCAGTTTGGCAGGGGTTCACATCCTAGTATATAACTCTGTTAATTCTGTGATTTGGGGCAAGAGAACTGGACTATCTCCCCAGGGATGATGTGCTAAAACACTTTACATAGGGCTGATTTTAAAAAATAGGAACTTATGATCTCACGGGTCTGCGGGCTAGAATTGTGAAATCAATGTGTCAGGATGTCCCATCCTTCTTAGAGGACCTGGGTACTGTGTCCACCTAGAGATCTTAGCCTCCCTTGCCTTGTAGATGTACCACTCCGATGTCCATGTTCTTCACGACACAGCTGTCTCCTATTTCCCTATATTATCTGTCCTTTGTGTGTTCAAATTTCTTTTTCTTTTGAAGACAGGAGTTATGTTGGACTGAGATAAGACTCTCCCAATGACCTCCCTGAACTGACTATACCTGCAAAGACCTCATTTCTAAAGAAGGTCACATCCAAGTGCACCAAAGGCTAAGTAAGGCCTCACCATGTCACAGGGCTGAGTTGGGGCAGACTTAATTAAACCCATAGGCCAAGTGATCCTTTTTCTGTTTGGTTTCCCTAACAGAAAAGTTGATGATATCCACAGTAACAAGGTTAAGAACATGTTGTAGGCCTTCAGTTAAACAACACATTTGAAGTGTTAGACATGATAGCTGGCAAAGAAAAAGTGACCCTTATAAAGAAAAATATGTATGTCAACTGCATAATCAACTCTGCTTCAAGCTGCATGGTTAGTCTCAGAAGAACCAATGTGACCATCTGTATGGGTGTTCTACTAATGCTCAGTAGCAAAGACGACAGTAATTAGTGAAGTGTTACAGGGGGCATGACTCTCAAAGAAGGAAAGCTATGGCATATTCTGACCCTTATCCATCGCAAACTATGTCTTGGGTAGTTTTATGTCACTTAACACAGGCTAAAGTCACTTGGGAAGAGAGACCCTCAATTGAGAAAATTTGTCCCATCAAACTGACCAGAGGGCAAGCCTGTGGAGGCGTTTTCGTGATTGATGAATGGTGGTTCTGGGCCCGGCCTTTTGTGGCAATCCATCCCTGTCTGATGATCCTGTACTAGATAAGAAAAAGAACCGAGCAAGTTATGAAGAGCAAGCGAGTAAGCCGCACTCCTCTGTGAGCTCTGTATCCGTTCCTGCCTCCAGGTTCCTGCCTTGAGTCCATGAAAGATGAACTGCAAGCTGTAAAGTAAAGTAAGCCCTTCCTTCCCCAGGTTGCTTTTGGTCATGGTGTTTTATCACAGCAATAAAAATTGGGGTCTATGAATTAATCATGCAGGTCTCTTCATACAGAAAACAGGTATCATTTGAAGAAGTTGCCAGATGATTTTATTTTCTGCTTTAGTGACTAATGAAGCATACTTGGGATGCCTCCTAAGAAGTACCTTGGTTTCCATCTTGAATAGCTGTTTAGCACAGAGGCTGGGTTGTTGTAAGACTTTCCATGTATCCAAAGTTTATGCCATTAGCCATCCCTAAAGAAGCAGTTGTAAGGGCAGGATTAAATGTGTGAAGAGAAAGCCCAGTGCTAGAGGGCTTGCCTCACATGCAGAGGATTGTGGATTCAATCCCTACTATCAAGAAGAAAAACAGAATTTTGTAGCTATCAAAAATAACCGCACGGACAACACACTTAGGCTTAGCTTTTCTAGGCTAAGGAAATACCCTAGAGCCCTGCAAGACCTTTATGTCAGTGCTCAACAGAAAATTTATTTCATCTAAAAGTCATTCTAGCCCAGGCTCTCCTGCCTTTCTACATGGCTGTCCATTGGTCTTTGAAATCAGCAACAGTCAGAGCAATAACAACTAATTTTATGCTCTAGAACTTGATGGAGAAGCTAATGTCAGATGATGGCTTGTAATGATTTAGGGAACAACAAAGCTGGATGTAACACAGCAGTAGAGGAGCAATGGGCTGGCCATGTGTTCTGTTGTGTATAGTATAAGGTAAATCAAATGCAACTCAGCGGAGCTAACATAGCCATTCCTGGCTATTGCTTTCTTCTTTTATAGACTTTATAAAAGTTTTAAAAATACTTCCACTAGTCAGGATTCTCTTGAGAAAAGGATGTAAATACTGAAAAAGATTTGGTATAAGGAATCAACTCGGGAGATTAAACAAGTGGGCAAGTCCTAAGATCCAGAAGATCCAGAGATCCAGAAGGGCTTGTAGAGCTCACTCAAATCTGACTCCGAGACCCGAACCCTCAAGAGCTGACAGGGTAAGCCTAATGACGGAGCCTGGTGGACTTGGTATCCAAGAGACCCTGGAACTGCAGCTTAGATTTGAAGGCCAGAGAAAGTGAAGTCCTACCCCAAAGCAGGTGGAAGGTAGAATTCCACCTTATTCACAAGATGGTGTGTGCGCTGATTTTGATCATCAACTTGCTTGGATTCTGAAACACTTAGAGTATCCCTGAAGAACATCTTTGAGTGTATTTGTGAGACTAGTGTTTTCGGAGACCTGCCCCAAATGAGATGGTATAATCTTAGAAGCTTCAGGTCCTGGTCAAATAAGCAAAGAGCAGAAAGACAGCTGAGAGCCAGCACCCCCATCCCTGCATCCTGATCAATGGAGAGGTGAATAAGCCATACATTCCTGCCACCAGGAAGCAGGCTGCTGCCATGCCTCCCTTACCAGAAGGGACTGTGTTCTCTCAAACAGTGATAACTGACAAAGAGCCTGTTACAATGAGAAAAGAGAAATACAATGGAGACCAGACTAACGACAGTCAACGTGGGCAAAATATCCTCTTCTGATAAAACCATGTTTTCATACCCAGTGTTGGAATGTATCCCTTGTCTTGCCCAGAGAAGTTGAAAATGTCACTACATACAACTGGTCGTCCTTGTTACATTACAAAAGGCCAAATACATGAGAAATGCAAGCACAGAACATTCTGGAAGCTCTCAGGGAGGGTATCTAAATAGGAAGAGACTAGACAGAGCCATGTTTGGTGATAGCTCATCATACCAGAAGTCCTGGAGGCATGCTAGAGATTGGCCTTTTTTAGTGAATTCTTTGGAGTCTGGCATGGCTACACTGGAATCTGAGTAGCCTGGGTTGAACCGAGAGCAACACAGTAGCCTGCTAGCAAAAGGTCTCCTCTACTGAGCTGAAGATCTCCACTCTCTCATGCTCCCTCAGAAGGCTCTTTCCAAAGAAAAACAAAAGGGAATTTCTCTGCCAACCGTTCACCTGAGTAAACACAGAACACAAAGCAGCCTCAACACCAAAGGATAGCTCTTCCAGCAGAAACAGAGGAGCAAGGTAGCTCTAAGGAGGGTGTGGAGGAAGAGGGAAAAAAAATCTCACTCAACCTTAAATATTCTTGCAGCTCCCTAGAGGTCCTCTTTCCAAACTTGTTCCCCTATCAAATTCTACCACCTGGGACATGCATATTAGCCTATAGGGAGCATTGAGAGGAGGTAAGAATCATTTTCAAATTTTGTTTTTACCTGACACTGGCAGTAACTCATGTGGCAATGGAACCCAAGCAGAAATTAAAGCCCAGAAATAATAGAAGGTGAAACACGGGGCCAGTGGGAACTGCCCTTACTAAAATTGCAAGCCACTTGCCCCAGCAGCAGATGTGGGGACAGATAAGGAAAAATTAGGGGTGCAGGCACCATCATGCAGTTAGTCTGGCTGGGTGGGGGGAGACTATGCCAAGGCTGCTAAAGAGACGTGACACATTAAGGGAGAACAGCATGCAGCCAATATTCAACACGGACGGCAGGATGTGTTCCCTGCCTAATGTGACCCCTCCTCACTACCCCCCTTGCCACTTATGTTCCCCCGAGCAGGTTCAGCTTCCTTTGCCAAAGGAGACAGGGGGTGGGGATACTGTTGGCCTCGTGCCCACCTGGGTATCTGCTAGAAGAGTTTTGCACATGCTGCTAAGTGCCCAGTGGCACCCAGGGCTCCGTTTTCCATTCTTAATTACCCTGAAATTCAGCCACATGGTCCCTCTGCTTCCTGGACCAGTGCTCCATGGCAGCTGGTATTAGAAACCAACTGTGCTTCAAGAGCCCTCCAGTTCCACCCTTACTGTCAGGAAAGGAGAGGATGAATTACATGTGTGTTCGCATGTGTAGAGGTACATACGTGTGCTTGCTGTTAGGCATGCATGCATCTCATGGCTCCGGATAGCGATCTGTATGTATACAATGAGTATATGGCTGTGTGTGTGTGTGTGTGTGTGTGTGTGTGTGTGTGTGTGTGTGTGTGTTGATTTCTGAGGGTTTCTCTTGATTCCTGATAATGATTTTAAAATAAGAGTAATGGACAGTATTTTTACTTCCATGGGAAATTAGAAAATTTCCATTATCAGTACAAGGAGGCACATACATCACTTGACAATTGATGATGAAAGTCATTATCTTTTCTAAAAGAGGAAACGTAGAATCTCTGGCAGGTGTTTGTCTGAATATTAGGGGGAAAAACTGGGGTTGAAGATATTTGGGGAAATTTTTAGGTTGGGATTAGTTTACCCTCTCTTCACAAATTCCCCACATCTATCTTTTTCTGGTTTGTTGTTGTTGTTGTTGAAAGAGGCAAGTTTTGACCTGAGTATTTTGTGTTACATAATCATGCATACACACCTACAATCATCATATGTTAACACATATGTACACATGTGCTAACATTTTTGTTTGGTACATGCATTGTGTGGTGTTTTGCTCAAAAGTGAGAGACAGAAAAGAACTTTCGATTTCGTCTCAAAAAAAGTCCCAAGCTTTCTTAATGACAACGCTTCAGGAAAAAGTGGTGAGTGCTACAAACCAAGAGACCAGCCTGATCTACACACAGGAGACTTCTGGGGACAGAGAATCACTCCTCTAACAGTGGACAGGAAAGACCATTCGGAGGGGCTGGGACATGAGCCCAGATTAGAATTAAGAGGCTGTTCTTACACTAGAAAACCCAAATCATCTAATAGAAACTAATTACAAGGTTCTTCCTCCTCAAGTTCAGTGTTCTATGACCCCATTGTCCCTAGAACCAAGGAGTAACTCACCTGCTCTTTAAGACCAGTTTGTGTCTATAACCCAGGGAGATCTCATTATGACTTCATAGGAAGGTCTCATTTCCACTTCTTAGGAGGTCTCATTGGAGTGCCTTTTCAGCTCTATTACTGAAGAACCAATGAAAATGGAAGGTCAAATTGATATTGGTTATTACTAATTCAAAATGATTGAGTCAATATTTTATCAGGTCATCTCATTTTAAAACCTGCACTATTTATAAATGGTCTAGCATTATGCTCAGTACTGCCCTCAAAATATTTCACAGAAGACTGATCATATCACACTGACAGTGCAGGAGGGAAGGGGAGATGGCTCAGGAGTTAAGAGTTCTTACTTTCTTCCAGAGAACCCAAGTTCAATTCCAGCACCCATGTTTATCCAACATATCAGTCATCTGACAACCACCGTTAACTCAAGCTTCAGGACATCTGACACATTTTCCTGGCCTCCACAGGTTCCTTCACTCATGTAGTGTACACACAGAGACACAAAAATACATGAACAAAAATAATTTTTTAAACAGTTACAGTAACTGCAGGAGTACACACAATGAGATGCACACGGCGTTCTCCAAAGTCCCAAGGGGAAGGAGTTAAACATAATGAGATCAAGGCTGGCTTGGTGGACAAGAGGAAGCACCGGCTGTTTTTTAAAACAAAAGTGGAGTTGAACTGATCAGGGAGAACTGGATTAAAGATGGTGAATTTATCTTTGTAAATATGATGCCAATGAAATAGCTGTTACCACAGGCAAGGAACATCTGCCTAGGAGATCAGTTCCAGCTGGTTTCCTATGAAGACTGAACTTTTAGATCCAATGATATAGTTCACTACACCAAACAATAGACATAAAATGTGAGCAAGAATTGTTAGTTTATAAAGCATAATGTGATCAACACTAGCTCTTTTAAAGTAAATTGATTATTATTTGTGTTTAAATGTAGCTGCCAGAGGAAAGGGTTTAACATTATCATATGCACTACATCTGAGCACAAAACTTAAAGTACATATGAAACATTGTGACTGAAACAAATTTGAAAAGTATTTAAAATTTTTAGATATCAGTAGTAAAGATTGAGAAGCTTATGTGCGAGCGATGTGCACACACTTGGGGGGAGATGGTTCTCAAAGTCAGCCAAACCGTCTTTGACAAGAAAATGACCAAAACCACAACTATAGCCACAAAGTTATTCATAAAAGATAGCAATACGAACTAAGGACTCACACTTGTGTGGTGGAACCAAACTTGCAAATTTCATCCCTGAAATGGTTAAGTTTTGGAAAGTAGATAGAAAATCCTTCATCTCAAAGAGCTAGAAAAAATAAAGTCAAACAATGCAGAAGGAAGTGGGTAGTAAGAAACTGTAAAGGTAAGATCAGAAATAAATTTGAAAATAAAATTAGTTGATTAATTCGGAAAGCCTCTGACATGTATAGACTTATGATTTAAATCAGGAAATAAAGGGAAATCAGAGTGAACTTGAAGTAAAATATTACAGAATGACTGAATGCAAGACATGGATGTACCATAAAAATCATCTCAATGAAGCATTTTCTCCTACTATGAAATCCATAACAAAATGGTGAATCTCTAGGAAGTTTACAATTAATCAAGGCATACAGGGGAATTAATGGATATTGGGAGTGGATGAAATAATATGACCCCCAAAAAACCTTGAAAAAACAATTACAAAATTATTCTATCTATCACATAAAAATTTCAGGAGAAAATAGATTCACTGATGAATCTGTCAAAATATCAAAATGGGTGTAATCTGTAAAGAGAAAATACTGAGCATGTACTGATGCATGTAAGAAGCTAACATAACTGTAATTAAAATCTTACCTATAATTTGTAAAATTGGACTGTAGGCAACACCTCTTTTGTGACTGTAGATACAAAACTTAAATAATACACTATTATATGAGGTAAAAAATAATATGCTAGAGAACAGATACTATCCTCGCTGTTCTTCACATAAAAGAACTCATACTGAATACAAGAATAAATATTTATTAGAGCACTGAATCTATCCTCCAATCAAAACAAGGACTGTGGGGACTGGAGAGATGCCCCAGCAGTGGAGGGCACCTGCAGAGGAGGTGTGCTCCCAGCACCCACATGGAGCTAGTCTCAGTTGCTTATAACTCAGTTCCAAGGGCTCAGCACCTTCTTCTGGCCTTTGCAGATACCTGCACTCACACACACATACTGATACATAGACACACTCATAAGTATAATTTAAAACAAAATAAAATTAAGGTCAGTAACACTACAAAACTTAACATCTGTCATTGAAACGAATTATACTGAAATAGGAAAACAATTTTTCTTCTTAATATGTAAAAGAATCTGTATGTTAAACTACTGTCAAATACCAAGCTCAAAAAAGTTGGCACAATTTGGGAGAGACGGTGCTGACATAATGAAACAGAATTAAGAGGAGAATTATTTGAAAGGTAAAAACTGAACTGTCATAACTTCCATAATACTTTATTGTCTACCACAAATCTCTTCACAATGAGCTGAAAAAATTTAGCATGAATTAGCATTAAGTCAAGTGGTGGATTACAAGCCCACATATGACACTCAATTACTTTTCAGTATAAATACAATAAATCAGAATATAACAAAATATAAAATAATATCAATATAACAAATAAAAGTGAAAGCCTGCATTGAAGCACACAAAACATGTTAGTATAAAACATATTGAAAATTAAGCACATATTTTCAAATCCCATGAATAGTCTGTCTTCTAAAGAAGAAATCATTGATTTCACCTCATTAGAAATCAAAGATTATAGAAACATCAAATTTTCATTTCTTCTTCCCAAATTAGGAAAAGCTTTTCAAAATCATCACATCTCATTTTGCAAAGTGTGTTGAAAATACTTCCATGAATATGAATTTTGGAGTAGGTACTGCTTTCTAGAAAGGGACTGTACAATAGTTTTCAAGAACCATGGAGATTTGTACTGTTGGGTTTAGTAATTCTACTTGTAAAAATACATCCTCCTAAAATTATGAGAAATGCATAAAAAGATTCTGTATGAACACATTCATCATCAGTTATTCATAGTAGCAAAATTTTAGAAGCAATCAAAGTGTCTAAAAATAATGAGAGGTTTAGAAAATTACGACATGTCCGCATAAGATCAGAACGAATACCGTTTACACAGAGCGGTTAATGACACAGGAGAAAGAGCATGTGACGATCAGTTCTAGTGAGGCAGAGGGAAGGAGCACACTAAAAGCTTAACGGTTATAAATCTCTGTCCATGGCTGATGGATTATTCCTAAAGTACTTTTACATGTTTCTTCATTTTCTCAAGTTTGAAAAGCCTTGGCCAGACATAAAGCATTATCGACTGTTCTCGGTTTGCATTTTATACTCTTCAGCTTCTTATCCAAGGCCTCTCCCCTCTTCTCCACCAGGATCTGTTCCAGTCCTTGTAGAATGGCACAGGGACTAACTAAAAACCAAACAACACAGATGAGAAGATAGAGTTCTTCTGGATCGGGTGCCATCCATCTTGAGGTCTTGACTTACCACAGACCCAGTTACAACAGGGACAAGCCAGCATGAACTAACATCTCTGAATCTGGTTTCTTCTTTAATTTTATCATGTGTATTGTCACTGCGACTAACATACAGCACACCAGAATGTGGCCAGGGGCCAGCAGTGGGTGAGACTCCCAGGAGCTACTGCCATTCTCTTTCTTGTGTGAGCATTGTGTAAAGAAAGAGTTTATCTAGAGACACAGAATCCTTGGGCAAAGTCTACCAAGCTCTCACCCTCCACTCTCAGACTCAGAACTGTGCCTGAACTCTGAATGGGTTCAATGTCTAATAAATTAAATAAGGACTTAAAAAATTTCTGAGTCTCTTTAAACTCTACAGCCAACTTTGGGCAGATCATTTCTCTATGAAGTTTAAAAAGAACTTTAGTGTTTAAGAGATTTAAATTAAAGTTTCATAATTAGACATTCAAGAAGGGGCTTTGCTAATGACCTAAAATCTGCCTTTTCTTCCTGAGAATAGAACGAATCTATCAATGACATACTTGACCTCATGTTTCTCTCAGATATCTGAAAAATGTAATTCATAAGGGGAGCACTCTCCCTACTCAGAACAGCAAACTATGGGGGAATCACTATGCCCTTAAGGCAGGGGCTGGACATGTGGAGTGGAGTCCCATAGTAACTTTGTAGCTCTGTGCCAACCAAGGAAATAGCTCAGAGACATAGCAGGGCTATATCGAGAGTATGAACTCTATTGGATTAATATATGACAGTCAGTTTCTACAATATCTCTCTTGATCACAAAAAAGATTAAGTATATTTGAGAATGGTTTATGCATTTCATGTAAAATTGCTTTTGATGATGAGGTTAATTAAAAGCTGTGCATTTTGAAAATCTTTTTTTTTTTTAACTTGAGTAGGAAGAGATGTATTGCTAAATTATAGATGCCTACGAGGTAGGTTTATTTGGAGGACAGGAGTTAATAGTATAGTCATCCTTGGAATCGGTACTGCAGAATTATTGACCCAGTATTTGTGAGTGCACTCGCCAGAAAGTGTAATGCCTGTGTACATTTGAAGTTTATTCATTGTTATTTGAGCAAACTGATACCCAGAGATAGTTCTTCTTGTTAAAAGGTAGGGGTTGTATCTGTCAAAGTTCTCCTCTTCCTCCCTGTCAGAATGTACTATTCCATCAAAGTAAGTATGCGCACTCTTGGACTTAACTGGGGCCTACATAAATTCTACAGATTAGGAATTAAATATGTATTTTGTATAAATAAAATTTCAAAAGCAATGCCAACAAATTGAGTCTGTGTATAGGGCGAGCATACCGCCCTCATGCTGACTGATCCTTTCCTTACCTCATTTCTCCCAACAACTTAGACTCTGGACTTTCCTCCCTTCTACTCAGCATTTACTTTTAAAGTTCTAAAGAAAATCCTCTGAAGTAGGATGATTTAAGTCACACAATCAAAATTGTAAGCTATATTTGGGTTTATAAAGATTTGGTCCACATTTGTCTTTTTAGATGATAAACATGTCAATGCAAAACAATATTCTAAAGTCTATGGGAAGCTTGAGAAGGCACCTTTCAATCTTCTTTATGGCTGCTGAACACATTGTGCTATATAGTGTTTGCTGCTGTAACAAATAAGCCCCAAACTGTATAAATTGTTCTAACAAGAAGGACGATTTCTTTTCTCTTACGTAAAGTCTGACACAGGTGTTCCTGAACAATGGCTCATTTTCTTCAGGGTCATAAATCAAGGACCCAATTTCTTCTTTACTTTCAATAAGTGGGTTTTAAAACTGCCACCATCCATCTACCTGAAGGCAACAGAAGGAGGAGGAGCACAGAGTATAGCACAGAGAGCTCTGCTCCAGGGCTTTGAAATTAGCCTGTGGCTTATGTTAGAATTCCTCTGGCCAAAGCTTGGTTGTGTGTCTACAGTCAAATAGGAGGCAAGGTGGGAACACTCTGTAGTTACATAAGCATGGAAAGTAAGGTTGAGACTCAGGGAACAGCCAGCCATTCTGACACACACACGTTCAAGAATCACAGTGTGGGACAAACCGCTACTTTGACTTGCTTCGAGCACTCC
The DNA here is from genome assembly GCA_028551405.1 of Uromys caudimaculatus. Lineage (NCBI taxonomy): Eukaryota > Metazoa > Chordata > Mammalia > Rodentia > Muridae > Uromys > Uromys caudimaculatus. The sequence goes on from CM052706.1 coordinate 75,750,611, forward strand.
AGGTAGCGTTTTGGTTTTCGATCAAATACCCTGGCATCATATCAAGTCAAGACTCATCTAATTATAAAAGCGTAACTTGGAGCCCAGCTTCTTTCCATCACAAGAGTATCTCAGTAAGTAGAAACCTTTCTTCGTATCCATTCAAATAAAAAAGCTAAGGCTATACTCCCAAGGTGGATGCTCGGATGGCAGTCATCTGGAAACAGCAGTGTGGGGACCAAGAGACTATCCATCTGAAGAGGAAAGGGTGGGGAGTGAGTAGACGAAGAGTGGGTACCATCATCGCCACAGTGTAACAGTGGCTGCATCCCAGGGGCTAAATATTGAAAGCCTGGACAAAGTTGCCTTGTTCTGTCCCCAGACCTATATTATTTCCATCTGTCATGTTGTTCCAGCTGGGCAAAGTGATTTCTAAGTTATAGTCTCCGAGCCTCAATTAATTTCACTTAGGGCATTTTCACAGATGTACAATGAATATTTGAATTAAGACGTTTCTTTTCCTTTTGAAATTGAATTGTGTGTTACTTGGTGTCTGGCCATTGCTGATGGTCCTCACAGCTACAGCTAAGATCACTGAACTGGCTAGGAAGCCAATTGACTCTTAAAAGAGGCCAGTTTGGATTTGACAGAGGCAGATGATTAGGTGTCTTCTGGTAGATACTCTGTGTTCCCATCAAAGGTGTGAAAGATTACCAACCCTTCCTTTCAGCTGCCCACTCCTAATAGGGAATGGATGCTTAGATCTGCCAGCCTGCCTGAGTGCACACCGGCTGAAGGCAAAGTCATGGCATCTGGGTGGCTGGTGAGTCCACAGTACCTAGAGCACAGCTTAAGATGGGCAGGAGATATTAGGAGATGCCTTCATGTCTCGATCAGGTAACAGCAGAAGTAAGCTTCCTTTGGAGTACAAATTCCTATAGGGCAAAGGTCATAAACAATCTCAGTCAAGGATGGCTCCTTGCATTCTCAAGATGCTAGGACTTCATAGAGAGCTTCATAGAGACTTTGTTCTATTACGAAGAATCTAACTTCTGATCACCCTAACTGATAATATCTAATCTGACAGATGGTTAGGTGGTTCACACAGCACTTGCTTCGATAGCTTTCAAGTACTTGATATGGGTTCAAGCATCTTTTAGGAGAATGATTTGTGTCTGCCTCTACTCTGTGACCTCAATATAGTGACAGGATCACCTGCTTCCCTGTCATGAACATCAGCAGTTGGACCTTGTCATACCTTTTGAAGCCTACACAAGGTAGGAGGTCTTTGGTGTATAGTTTAGTGCTGCCAAACAGGTACCCCAGCAGCCCCTAGTAGAACTTGAACTTGGGGATAGGTTCCTTTGATCGTAGGAGTTATCTGCATGACTCCTTTAGTGCCAGATGATCTCAGTATAGAATCTCCTCTGTTCCCAGGGAAGTAATGAGCAATATTCTCTTTAAGAGCTTGGGGTCAAAGTCCAGATGCACAGCTTTGTTCCAGTTCCTGGTACATCTAAGGAGTCTCTTCTATTTCAGGATCAACCTTTGGATTATGCCACATTGGGAAGATAATAAAAAAGTACTTTCAGTTAGATTTTATTCATCATTTATAATAATTGCCAAAATTACAGATGAAATAGGCCATTATATCATCCTCTCTCTGGTTAGCCAGTGTGTTTGTGTGTGTGTGTTTTTATAGCATCTATAAAAGCAGCCTTCACAAGGTTTGATCATAATTATCTGTTGGCTATTGTGTCAAGTGCAAAATATTCCAAGTGAACTAGGCTTGTACATTTTTTTGGTCTAATTTCGATTCTAAGTGGTCAGGCTATTTCTTTTTCTTCATCATCTATAGGAGTTCAGTACTAGCATAGTTGACCATTCCTGAAGAGTGACAAAGGGTCACTAATTCACTTCACTCTATGTAGTACCTAGAATTATGTTGGAATTGTAGATGTCAGGCAGGAGTACGTATATCCTGCATAGGAGAGATTATGTTTGAAAATTATCCTTGCAAAGCCACTATTTCTTAATGAAAATATTCTCATGTTTATATTTCCTGGTTTCTTCTAAAGCATGTGAATGAACTTCTAACAGCATTAGCATGTAATAACATCAGTGCCCCAGTCGCACTTGCTTTAGAGCCTATAGGCACTAGGTCACCTCCCAAATGAGAAAAGGGCAGAAGCAGAATTCATTTCACTGCACTGAATAAGGAAGAATATCAAAGTGTGCTGACAAAATGGTGACTTCCCAGACATTGGCCTGGGAAAGAATTCAGGAAAGAGAATAACTTCAGAGCCTAGGATGGCAGAGGCAGAGCAAGTATAGAATATTACACCAACCTGTGCTCACATTTTGGCCAACTTTAGTCTCCTGCTATACTGGCTAAGATCCAGTAGTTTTCAAACATCAAGTTATATGTCACGTCATGTCAAATTCATGGTGGTGACTCTAATCGTAATTCATTGAGTTTTGTTTCTATTTAATTTACAAATAGTCTACATCTATCAGGAATTGGGCTTAGTGTTGTGGCCATAAGTCTTTAAAAAACAAAACAAAAACATGAAATTGAGGAGTTGGAGATAGCTCAGAGGTTAAGAACACTTTCTGGTCTTCCAGGGGACCTGGATTCAATTCCCCGAAGTCACATGGTGACACACTTATGGTTATGTTGCTAAATTATTTCTAAATATTCTTCTATGTATTTATGTATTACTCTTAGATCTGGGCTGCTCTCAGCCCTAGCCAGAGAAGCTTCTTCCTGAAGTGGACAGTACTCAGTGGGCAGGCGTACGACTGTCAAAGGGCTGAGAATAAGACACTAAGTGCTCGGCCCTACCTGAGACTTCTTTCTTGAATCCACCTCCCACCAACAGTGCCAGAGAGCATTGTAGACCAAGAGGTGGAGAGAACATAAGAACTGAGGGTGGGGAGGAGGGTAAGGAGAGGTGCTGTGACATATGATCTTCTGGACTACACACGACTATTGCACTGATGAACTTACAGCAGCTATCGTTACCTCCACAAGATCCTGGCAGTAAAAATTCTAACATAGATGGAGACATTCCTTCCACATCACATCCTTTGTGGAGGAGCTGTTGGAAGTTGATAAATGCTGGGAACAGATAAAATCAATCTCTCTCTCTCTCTCTCTCTCTCTCTCTCTCTCTCTCTCTCTCTCTCTCTCTCTTTCTCTTTCCTAATCTTTGGACATTGGTAGATTTCCTATGCTCCAGCACAGCACAGGACACCACACCCATATATATCATCAGTGCTAATTTGACTTAGTGACTTATTAGGGGAAAGAGGCATGAATTACACTCAGAGGGGGCCATGTTGAAAACTACTTGAGAGGAGTTGGAGAGGGACATGGGGAACAAAAATGGTCATTCCCATGTTTCACCGAATACACATATGAAGTTGTCAAGAGTAAGGAAACATTATTATTAAAAGAAAATCCAAGGTCATCTTTGAATACATAATGAATTTGAAGGTGGGTGGGTGGGGACACATGAGACCTTGTATTGAAAGCAAAACTAAACTAAAAACTTTAAATCTGAGTCAACATGGGACGTCATAGATTTTTTTTTTCCCTCCTATCCAAGTACTAACCAGGCCTGACTCGGCTCAGCTTGGAGACTAGAGAAGATCTGGCCTGTTTGGGATGATAAATCTCTCCATAAACCTGAGTTGTTTGTCTTTAAAATAGACATCTGTACATTTTTCAAACTGAAGGAATACTGAACAATATGATTTCATCATTGCCTTTCTTGAGCAAGTCTACTCAATCTACCGATATCTACCAGGACTGCTCAAAGATGCATCATTGCTTAGTTTCAGTAGCTTATGAATGCCACATATTGGTACAGGCTTGATGATCTCTGAGGAGAGGAAACCTGATTGTCTTTCCTTTGCACTTTCCCTTGGAGGATATTCTGGTCATATCACTAAGGCAATACTTCCTGTGGACCCGTGAGCAACTGCTCTCTATATGGTGAACTAACAAAACTCTACTGATTGCCTATGCTGTCCCTAGGTGTTTACTTCTGCTTCTCAAAAAGAAGAAGGAACTTTATATCTCATTAGCTTTATGTCTAGAAAAGGAGAAAAAGAATGGATCCAGGTCAACAACAAGAAGTCATTATTCATGGAATAGATATGAACAATTGCTAGGTTAGGATGGAAGGCCTTCCTGAAGAGTCCTTGGAATGCCTTTGTATACAGTCTATGGAATTCCCAATGGTCTAGCACGTATCCTTCCTTCATATCATAGGAGCAGAAGCATTGTGGTCGCTAGTCTCCTAGGCAAATGCTCAATTGTTTCTTTGAAGAGATCCCCTGACATCAAAACCCTGTAGATAAGATGTGATGGAGAATATGACCTGGAGACTCATCAGGGTACAGAGAATATAGTGGGAAGGTTCTCAGGGGAGTTCTGAGGGGAAGACATCATGGTTCTATGTGGAAGGTAGAGGGAGGAAGAAGACAAGGCAAGCAAGAGGCTGTGAAGGCAAAAGGTTTCATAGGTCTCACATTGTGTGTGTTCTCTGCCTTGGGTCTCAGCAAACCAAACCATGAAGGATTGGTTGGGCCTGGGGCGCCAGAGGTAAACATGCTCATCACAGCTCTCCTTGTTAGCTGTAGTGTGAAGGATGATTGACTTCTTTCAGAACACCATCCCCTGAACCCTCAGCTTGAAATCATGAGATACTTTTGAACTTACAGTTTGGGAAGTTTCAGCCTCTGGATGGTGTGTTGCAATGATTATAATGGTTCAGGACATCATGATAGTAGAACCAGAGAAGCTGTTCACCTCATGTCCAGAATGTAAAATAAAATAAAATAAAATAAAATAAAATAAAATAAAATAAAATAAAATAAAATAGAGGAAGGAAAAGAGGCTATCATTTTAAAATCTCTTTTGAAGATATGCCACCTGTGACCTGAAGGCCCCCTACTGGACTCACCTCTTATACAATGTCCCGCAGAACCATCTTTGAGAACAAGCTTTTAACACATGGGCTTTGGGCACCATTTTAGATTCACACATGAGCTATTTGTAGGGGCTCTGATGAATGGATTCCCAAACTGGGCAGAACAATTCTGGGGGAACCAGAAGGCATTCTGTAGATCTCTGATGCTCTGATAGCAGGATGTATACCTGAAGGTTTTTTAATGGTACATGGCTTTTTGGTGGTGGTGTTGGATTCTGGGGACTGAACTCAGAGTTTTCACATGCTAGGCAAGAGATCTCCCACTGAGCTACAGCTCTGGTCTGGTACACAGCTTTTGATACATTTTTATACATAATCTGTAAGTAAATGCATGCTCATCAGGTCCAGTGTTTCAAAACAAAGGTAAAATAAGCACACAGATATAACCACTTGGAAGTTTGCCCTTGCTATGGCAGGGGTAAAAGTTGGTGTGCAAGTGTATCTTTTAACCTATGAACTTGGATATGGTTGAGCTTAATATTGCCAAGGAGGAGCCAGAAGGCACTGAGAATTTGAACAGGCTCATCACTTCTCCATGGGATTTGGCCTCCATAGCTTATAAAATGAGATATAACAAGAAATGGAACTTGTTCGTCTTTGGCTAAATGTCTTTTTTGGCAGTCATCCAAGAGCATCGGTTAGAGGTGCCCCTCTTTAAGAGGCATAAATTCCATTAAAATTTGTGCTTTCACGTTTTTCACAGTCCTTTTCCGGTTGCCAAGTTTCTCCCTTGTGTCATCTGTGTTCCACAGCCATCCTTGACTTTTCTTTCACTCCTCTGACTGCTCATGCTGTTGATGGGCCACAGAGCCTTGGCATGTTCTGCCCTCTTGCTCACTGTTCTCTCTCCCAAGCATCCCCAGTTCTCCTTCGTAACAGTTACCATCCATGATGTTTTTCTGTTCTTCCTGTAGACTTTAAGTTCTGTGAGGATGAAAACCAAGCATGCTTTGTAGCGTGCTATGTCTTAAACCATGGCGTAACTTCTGACACAAAGTGGGCACCACCTAAAGATCTATTGAATAATGGAGAACACTGGTTTTTACTGTAATCCTACTGATGAGCCACAGATACATTGTAAAAAATTAGGATATTAATTTGGACTTGTGTTGCCGGTAGAGTCAGCTCTGAGACAGGGGGAAATGAATAAATAATTTGGAACTATTAGGCTTCATTTTGAGTATCCAATCTGCCATAGTGGTGGCAAGAGCTTTTGTGCTTTGCAATACTAATAATATTGATGTTGATCCCTAGGTGTGGTGATTTCCCTTGTAACTTGGAATGGAGATGGATTTGAATGTATGAAAGTGCTTGTAGATGGTTAAAACAAAGAACATAATACCATTTGGCCTTGGCACACTGCTCAATTAATTTTTTTTCAGAAGATGCTGTGATACAGGGTGAGAGGATTCTTGATACAAAATGGCTTGCAGTTTAGGCTTATGTAAAGATGGTTCACCAAAGTGAGTCATCACTACTCTGGTGGACTGGGTCTGTGTTCTGTGTTGACTTTTTACAAAGTTAAACCAGTTAGACATTAGACCCCGGGGATGTCAAGGTATATGTGTAGGTTTGGTGTTTCAGGGGCAAGGAGGAGAGTCATGGTGCAGTACAAGAGGCAGCAGCAGTTGTGGGCAAAGGAGCATGACAATCTGCCTAGGCCATGTGGCTGACAACCCGCCTGACGCTTGTTTTGACTTTGTTCGAACTGCACAACCGGTGCGTGCAGATGACTTTACATCTCAGAGCAAAATGTGCGACAGCAATGTGCTAAGCAAATGCAAACAAAAATATGCTTCCCCCATTCTAAACAAATCTCTCACACGTCATGACAATGCCATGGCATGGCGAGAGACTGAAGGCAGGGGCCACCAGAAGCCAGACTGGCTCCTGTTTGAAGCCATTCTCCAGCATGCTTCTCTAGGTCAGCATCAGTATGCTGGAGTTATTATTATTATTAATTATTATTATTATTATTAAGTATTACACACATTTCAATATCATTTGTGTATGTACTCATGAAAACATCATCCATTCAATTTGTTCAATATTTTTGGGTACCTACTGTGCTCCAAGAAGATGAACGGATTCTTAGAAGGCAGCATGAAAGCTTCAGCGATGATACACGAGGAGGTGTGGCTTCTCTGCTTCCACCCATGCCCCCTTCTCAGTTCTAGGGTGCTTCCCCTACTTTATGCCTATGAAAACCTTCCCTGCATCTTAAGGGCCAAGACTATTTCTTTCCTTATTTTCAGGATTTCTCCCTGTAGTGAAACTTGTTTGTTCTTTGTCCGGACCAGTAATCCAATAGAATGCTACTTCTACTCAGAAGCGACCTAGTTAGTAGATGTTGAAAGTATCTGTAGCCAGCTTATTTCTTCCACCTTGACTGTTCTTACCTTGACAAGACTTGTCTTTGGGTCAAAGCACAGGGATGGGCAAACCTTATAAAAGCTGGCCTTGGGACTAAGCTTATAGTTTCTTGCATTCCAAGTGTGTTGGCTTAAACGTAGCTATAGGATTCCAATTTGCTTTCTTAAAAAATCTACAGGACATTCTGGTAGTAACAGAAAGCCACAGTGCATTCTTCTCTGGCAGCATGCCATGGTACCAGAATGTGGAATTGGAAGCTCGAATTTGGTTGGGTTCGAATCCTGGCTCTATCAGAAGCACTTGAATGTACTACCCTGGGGGCAGTTAATACCTTTGTGCCCTGTTTCTCTATCTTTACAGTGGAGAGGATAGAACATAGTTTATTAGGTCAGGATCAGGATCAGAACATATTAATGCATGTACTTTCATGTTTCACTGTATGGCATTTGGTACATGCTCAAGAGAGTCTAGTTATTAGCTAATATTCTCCAAATAAAAACATTTCCATCTACTGTGGTTCTGAATTCTCAATGGTTCTTTCTAACCAGCTTTATATTCTGAATGTTTTAAGCCCCATTTTTACAAAATGCCACCTCTGGGAGTGGATATTTCAAATGCTCAAAGTGGTTTGTGAAGAGTGGGTCACTTGGAGGTAGAACTTGGCACTTGAGTTTTGGTGTTTCTGCTACTGTCAATCTTCATAATTTAGGGAGGAGCATAGTCCTAGACCCCTAGCTCACAGTGCTGCCGCAGTAATTTATTGAGTTTCATGGGGTGGAATTAAGTGAGTCACATGTGGACTTTCTAGCATCGTACATACCAGTCTTCACAAACGTTTTATGAAAACACAACACAACAAAACAAAACCTTCAACGTCATTGAACCTGAAATCTGATACAGCTGGGTCGTTCCTGAGCCTCCAGATTGGTGCCTAACAAGGGTGATTTGTATGGTATCCTTACAGCATGCTGAGCACTGAGAAATGAGTGTAATGTGTGACACATACATGAGCACACACACACACACACACACACACACACACACACACACGCACACACACACGCACACGCATCTAAATCTAGATGCAATCCTTACAGTTGCTCTACGGCATCATCCTTGTGATCTTTTGTAAGGTGAGGGGCCTGAGAACGGCTTCGAAGGCCAGCATAGTCTTTAGAGTTTGTCGCTCGAGCCTTCTGTACATCTATTCTGGTAGTGACCTCATTGTGCCTGAGGACTGAGTCTGTTCTCTGTGCCCGCCTGGGGAAAGGCCCTGCCATTCATTACAGCACATCTTTCTCCGGAGAAGACCCTGTGAAATGAACTTTTGAGCAGAATGGTATGGTCTCCTGATTCTATCCATCCTTTGCTCCACCCTCTTTCCAAAAGTCCACTGGATCATGCCTTTGGATATTAAGCATATTTTGAACCGTACCTGTCAACCATTGTGACCCACAGTCTCACAGTGTGGCTACCCTTTGCAGAGTCTGCTCTACTTTCAGATTGTTTCCTCTTCTTAGCTTTTTACCCCCAAAGCCTGTCCCCCCCAGCCTCAAGTCTAGCCTTTGCCAATCTTTTAGATTCATGTTGCTTGCTAAGGCCCAGCATGTGAAAGGCCATGTAGATCAATTGATTATCTGCATTTCTCTTCCTATACCGAAGTTCTATTCTGTGCACCCGGAGTGACCAAAAATATCCTGAAGGTACCACGTTCAAAGAATAGAATTATATTCCAGAAGGCATCACCATATGAGGACACCTTATGCTTACAGAGGACACGGAAGAACTGAACCTTGACTCCAGATCCTTTGATCCTTTGATTTGGTGTGGAGTGGGATTGCCCTGCAGGTGGGAAAGAGAGGGATGGAGGCATGCTGTGACATCTCTTGACTCATGAATGAGTGATCAGGGATAGAAGTAACACTGACCTGGACAGATATAGCCTGTTGGTACAGAAGTCCTGTGGAAATCAACCAAAAGGGAAGTGGGTGAGCGATGGTCAGTACCAGGAGGGATTTGGTGACCAAATTCTGCGTTTTTGAGTGATGGAATCTATGTCTCTTGTTCAGAGTTGTTGAATTTTAGTGATGGCCAATATGGGAGAGAGATGGAATTGCTTTCTAGTTTTTAGAAAAAAAAAAAAAAAAGAACATGAAGGAGCAACTTTGACACAGTGGTGGCAAGTACATGTTTCCAATTACTCACCCCAGCCCCCCCCTTTAGCCTAGTGAGAGACCCTTTCACTGAGTCAGAATAAAGGTCAGTCCCCTGACCCATCACTCCAAGGCCTTTGGCTGACTGGGGCAGGAGTGGAGGATGAGGGTGGGGTGTGTGTGCCAATTAGGTCCCCTTGTGATAAAGGTAGAGGGAAGTTTTCTCCCAATTCACTGACCCTTGAAGGAACTTCATCACTTTTGTTTTGAGGCTGGGGGTGGGGCAGGGCACTCTTCTTCCATCTGTCCATAGCCAGCCCTGGTCCAGTGACTGTCGTTGGTCTCCTATCCTAAGGATAGGTAGAACTTTAGTGCCTCCTCTACCTGGCTCAATCCGTAATTTCACTAACTAGACTTGGGATGGGATGAAGACAATTGAAATATGCATACTAGCTACTGGTGCCATGTCTGTTTAGTGCTGGAAATCACGTTTACATTGGTCAGGCATGGCAGATGTCAGCTCCACTGCCCACCACCCCTTGCTGGCTCCTCCCCTTCTTCTCAATGTGGAACACAATGAACTCATTCCATAAGAAGCAATCCAGAGAAATGTGAAAATGTAATTAACCAGGGTTCAGCCAGGACGCCCCTCTTGTTCTAAATCCAACAAGTTGGCCACATGTGAGGGACCCCCAGTGTACCCTAAAATATACTCATTAATTTCCAGAGATTAAAATCCATGTGCTTAAAAGCAACCACAACAAAAATACCAGCTGCCTTTTGAAAGCAAGGGCGTTGGGAAATGAATGGAGTGGCATGTTTCTGTTCTGTGGTGAGAGCTTCGTTGGCTACTGTGTTACATCAGGTATGTAATGAAAGACAATGGGTGAGGAATCTAAATAGAAGAAGGGTGCTTGAGTAACTGTAGTTTTTATGTTCAGGGGAGCCCGAGAGAGAAAAGCTGCATTGTACCCCCGATTAATGGAGCTGCAGGATTGCATTAATGACAGCTCTGCTTTTTAGCAAAAAGGAAGATAGTTAGGGCAGTCAAAGAGAACATGGCTAGAATGTGCCCTGCTAATTGGAAATGTATATTATCTCTAGAGGCGATGTGTGTGCCCGGGAGGGGGCTCGGGAGGATGTGAGGGGAGACACAGTAAGAGAGACTGGACCCGGGATGCCCCGGATTGGGCCCTACCAGCAGGGCAGTTAAAGGGTCTTTTCTTGTTGATAGGAACGGCCAGTGCCTGGACCCCACCCTCCCCCACTCCCTTTTAATTCAATGGCTACGTGGGGGCTTCTTTGATGGAGGCTTTGAAGTCGGTGGCTTTGAGATTACTCTTCCTCTGTGACCTTGACCACCAGCCATGAGGTTAGTAGGGAAGGGGAGGGGAGGAGGAAGGCTCTGGAGCTGGAAAAAGAGAAGGAAGGAGAGGGGAGGGACGACATTTCTGCAGCATTCCAGGACTTTTCTGATCGCTCGGCAAAGTTGAAATATGATTGCAGCCTTTGCACCGGGAAGGAAAGAAACCATTTAAATGAAAAATTAGCTGCCTTAGCGGGTCAAGCACATAGTTACATTAATGTCGTGTAGAACAATAAATCACCTTCGATCTCCAATTGAAAAAATGCTAATTTAGCTCAGCGATTCACTGATTGTACTTTGCTCCGATAGAAATCTTTTATTTAATGCGAAGCCGTGATTTGACAGCCTCCTCTAATGGTGCTCGCAGCCTCTCAACATCTCAGTGGAATTCTGATCATGGTTTTAATATTCCGTGCAGCTCTGCCCCCTCTGATTTCACGCTCACACATTAACGAGAGCTGACATTGGAGATTAGACGCAGACAGCTGGAATGCCAGGGCTTTGTTGCGGCATGGACTGCAGCCAACGTCGTTCAACCACAGCCAAGAGGGACCTGGGAAAGTCTTCTTAAGAAGGAGGGAAAGGCAGGGTGCGGGGCTGGAGGGAGGGTGGGAGCGGGGGATGGGAGCCCAAAGAAAGGCAAGGTACTTTCTGAAGGGCACAGGATAATGGAGATTTTCGGGGAGCCCTTTCCTCGTGAAAATTCACATTTGAATCGGTTCTGGTGTTTGTTAGAGGAAGTAGGTCATTACGGGGGAAATCCCAGACTGGTTCAGTATTTTTCTTTAAACTCCTCTGTAATTACAATGGAGAATGGAAATGGCTCCCAGTCTCAGCCAGCGGCTGGTCTGAGAAACAATGGTGATTAAGAACAGGACCGCTTACATAAGGAAATGTGTTCGCCCTTCGCCTTGAAAAAATCACTTAGTTCCAGGTGAATAAGTGGGGAAATAGAACTAGATCTATGAGCCCGGGCTGCCTGCACAGAGTACCTCGGCGAGAAAGGAACTCTCCTAGGCTAGCCGCCTTGATCCCAAGACAGTGTTTCCAGAGACCAGAAGTCAAATAAAGACCCACAGTGTCATCTACACCAGCAACGAGGGCTCAGCCAGTGCTGTACTGCAGAGGGAAGAGAAGGGCACCGCCCTAGTCTGCGGCCCAACTTTCTTCGGGAGAATGACTGAGAATCAAAGTAGCCCGAACTGCACATTAACACCTCGTCAAAAAAAAAAAAAAAAAAAAAAAAAAAAAAAAAAAAAAAAAGCTTCTGCTCCCGGGGGAAAGCAATTGAGTAGAAATAACAAATGTCTTCCTTGCTAACTGTATCATCATTAATAATAATTGTACTTTGCATTTTTATGGGATCCTAGGATTCTTGAGGTCTTTATAAATATTCATGGGGGGAGGCTGAAGGAGAGAGATGAACAGAGATAGATGTGCCCATTCAGGAGTCAGGGTGGAGTGACTGAGGCCTGCCATCTCAGAGGTTTACCTGGAACTAAAGAACTGCAAACAAGTTCCAAAAGCCTCCTGCTGCACCTAGACTGGTGCCCACTAGATAGATAATTCCTCTGCGGACACCTGTGACTCACACCCACGAACCTGGCTGTTGGGTGGGGGAGGGGAGAGGAACTGATCTGCCTTGAGTAACTTTGTCTTATTTTTCCCTACTTGTACTGACCTTTGTCCTGGTTGGGCCACTATCACCAATATAGTTTACAAGTTGTGTTATTGAGCACGGAACTAGACAATTTTCTTATTGAAAGGAAATATGAGTTGGGACCTAATTTTCTCTCTCTCTCTCTCTCTCTCTCTCTCTCTCTCTCTCTCTCTATATATATATATATATATATATATATATATATATATATATATATATATATATATATATCCTATGTACATATATGCATGTCCATATATATGTGTACACACACACACACACACACACACACACACACACACACACACACACACGGATTTGATTCCTACAAGCAGATCACAACTGTCTGTAACTCCAACTCTACCCAGAAGATCCAACAGGTTCTGTCCTCAGAGGACACCTCCACTCATGTGCACATACCCGCATGTAGACACGCACACACCCCTACTCATAATTAAAAATGATAGATCTATTTTAAAATTAGGAGATCATATCACAGTGGTTAAGGGTTTGTAGCTTATACCACAGCACATAAATCTAAGAAATTAAGAACAAATCAGATGTGTTCAGGAATCTAGCTCACTTCTCTTGGTGGCATTAGCAAGGTTCTTAGCTTTTCTAAAGATTTGGTTTTTGCTTGTAAAATCCAGATTTCAATGAAATAAGCCATAGCAGAGTCCCTGACTGGTAGGAGGCACTCAGTAAGGGTCAACTATTACTGCTCATGTTATTTACGTGAGGTTCTTAGAGGCACTCAGTGAGGACACACAGGTGAACACTTCTAACAGACTTCTTAGTGCTCATAGTACCTGCTCATTACTGTTAAGTAGCCTGTGAGAATGAAGCATTCTAAAGAATGCTATTGTTCTCGCTGCTATCTTCTTAATAGATTTACACTTATACTCAAAATTCTGAAAAAAGAATCACTCTAAGCATCTTTGGAACTCTCTTTTAGAACAATGAATGGGAATCGGGAGAGACAGCTCTGTTGGTAAAATGCCTGCCTTGTAAGCAAGAATTCATGAGTTCAATGCCCAGAACCCATATAAGAAAGCCAAGTGTGATGGCACACAATTGTAATTCCCATGCTGGGAAGACAGAGATAGGTGAATCCCTGAGGATTGTTAGCCAGTCAGCATCACCTGATAAAGGAGCATCAGGCAAATAAGAGACCCTGTCTCAACAAACAAGATTGGTGGTGCTTATGAAATGATACTTGAGGTACACACACACACACACACACACACACACACACACACACACACACACACACCAGTACTCTTGGTATTGTGTCTCAAACATCTTTAATTACATCACATTTCCGTCCTTGGAGGAAGGGTTTCTCAATGGGAGCTACTAAAAGCTGCCCAGAAGCTGTGTCTTGTGAATCTGGTGGGCAATCAAAATGGGAGAACGCTTTTTCAGAAATACAAATTAGATTTGCTTTTTGTAAACTGAATCTGACCTCAGTTCCAAGAAAGGCTTATTGAGCAAATGTAGCCATTTTAGAATATGCCTATGATTTCCTAAAAAGAGAGGGCATAGAAAGAACGATCATTCCTGGTACATCTGTAGGGGGGCTGCTGAAACTCATTATTTCATGATCACAGCTTATAAACAGACTTCCAAGAAGGCGCTTATAGTTCTGTGTAGCAGAAAAAGACATGTTCTTGGGTGTTCTAGTTTGCTTTATGTTACTGTGCTAAATACCATGACCAAAAGCAGCTTAGGGAAGGAAAGGGTTAATTTTAGCTTATACTTCCAGATCACAGTCCATAATGGAGAAAAGTCAAACAGAAAACAGAAAACACAGATAAATGCTGTTTTGTGCTCAGCTAGCTTTCTTAAATAGCATAGACCCACCCGCTTACAGGATGATGCTGCCTACACTGGGCTGGCTCCCTCATAGCAATCATCAATCAAAACAACCTCTCACAGACATTGCTCCAGATCAATCTGACTAAGGTAGTTCTTCAACTGAGGTTCCCCCTCCTCAGGTGATTCCAGACCTTATGGAGTTGATGAGTTGACGATGAAAACCAACCAGACCAATGAGTTCTTTGCATTTTATTGAAACCTCAAGTTCACGGCTCTTGGCTTTGCCCTCTTGGCTTGTGTGCAGCTTTAGTGTAGAATCAGTTTGCTTATTTTTCAGAGTTCATTATTCATCTTCTGGGTTTCTGATGCTTGCTAAGCCCTCGTCAGAAAGACACATGTATCATTATAGTGAAGAATGCTATTCTTGTTTTTGTTTTTGTTTTTTGAGACAGGGTTTCTCTGTGTAGCCCTGGCTGTCCTGGAACTCATTCTGTAGACCAGGCTGGCCTCGAACTCAGAAATCCACCCACCTGCCTCTGCCTCCCAAGTGCTGGGATTAAAGGCGTGCACCACCACTGCCCGGCTGAGAATGCTATTCTTGAGGCCACATGGGCATGGCCAGGTCCTGGAGATGCTATACAGCATGCTGAAGTGTGTGAACTTGCTCTTAGAACTGAGAGGCAGTTTGGCCTTTATAACTGGAGAGGATCACATTTCATTGTTTCTTTTGGTTCCATCACACTCTCATTCTAGGTTTCTGTCTTAAGAACGAACCAAATCTTGTATTCCTTGCATTAACCATAAGCATAAGCAAATTGCAAATTATCCTTGGTCTTGATCTGGCTCTTTTATGAGGAAGTCTTTGCCAAGGAGATTGGAAACCTATCCTGAATCCCACTCCAGAAAGATTCACAAACTGTAAACTAATTGCAGTTTTAAAGAGTTTGGTTTGACTTGAAGAGGTTTAATTTATAACACATATGTCTATTCCAGGTCTGTGAACTGTGGCAGGCTTCTGATAGCCTTGGTGGCATCTCCATAGCCAAAGTTCTCACAATTGACAAGAAATAGCTTTGACCACAGAGAAGAAAAGAGGGACTACTAGAATGCTCACAAGTTTAAAGATGTGGAAGAATGCTTCTGGTGGTCAGGAAGAACTGAGAGCAGCATCATGTCTCTAGAAGATGTGGAGATACAGGAAGCCTGGAGTGGTTTTAGCCATACAGAGGCAGGAATACTATTAGGCCAAACACTGTGGTTGAAATGGATTCATTTGTTTAGCATTAGTATACAGAAAACAAATTCAAACTTTATTGTGGGTCAGAGCACCTAGAAAGCCTATAACTAAGATGGTAGAGACTATAGGTGTCCTAGATATAAATTACCTAATGGCTTCCTGGGTTCTAGTCATTCCAAATGATCATGTCATTGCATGCCTTAGAAGAGTGAGTCTCTATGTAGGCTTTGCACCATATACACATTTCAGGTATAGTGCAGGCATGACAGTGGCTTGTTGGTTTGTTACCATCTATAGTTACTGGGAAAGGACTTGGAAGGTTATTACTGTAGAGTGACCTTTATTATCCCCTTTCCTCATGGCTTTCTAGAGTAAAAGAGAAAGGAGGACCTATGGGGAATTAGGAAATCTCAGAATGCCCCCTCTTCCATAGAGAGTATCATATATGTTAATTTATGTTAATGTCATGTATGTTGCCAACAGAAAAGAGGCTAGAACTGCTGTGTTGGAAAATGACATTTGATGTAAACACAGTCATATCATGTATAGAATTCAAATGGAGCTTAGTTATCTTAGGATGAGAAGACAACATAATAAGACAGCTTTCTAGTAACTGAGTTTGAGGCATCTATTCCTTGAGATGCTGTGGAATACAGAAGAATAAACTTCATGCAAAGCTATGTTTTTTTGGTCCCACTATTGTTTGGTTCTAAGTGCTGGAGGGAAATACCATTCAGTGAACATCTACTGTGCTGGTAGCATGCCGTGTGTGTGTGTGTGTGTGTGTGTGTGTGTGTGTGTGTGTGTGTGTGTGTGTGAACAGTTATGAATGCCTATAGCATATACTTTAGTCCTTAAAATAATCCCATGTTTTGTCACTAATTAACAAATGAGGGTTTTGATATATAAAAGAGACTAATTACTTAGAAGCCTACTAACTAATAGAGAGATTAAATAATTTGAACGCAGCTCTCAAGTCTCTTTTCCCTGAGTCCACACACATGAGGTATTTACTGGGCATGGTAGAGTGTATCTGGTCTCCAGAGCATCTCAGTAGGATCTAGGGGCAGGAATTGGATAGTAGAAACTTTGAAATCCTGGGACCACCTTGAAGAACTAAAGGTAAGTATTAATCTTTTCAGCCACACCTACGAATTGTTTGGATCAAATCATGCGAAATTGCCAACATTTGACATATTTCTATTTATAAAAACTAGAATTCAAATGATTTAACTTAATGGAAGTGTATGATCGGTCCTGAGGTACACTCAATGTGAGGACTGGAATCAAGATCTGGTGATTAAAATAAAAACAGAGAGGGGTCATTTCCCTTGGCTCCAACGGCTACACATTCCACAGTTCTGAGATAACTGAATTGGTAGCCCCAAGCAACTTTTGTTTTATGTGGTCCTGGAGATTGAATCCATAGCTTCATGCACACTGTGTAAGCATGCTGCATCCCCAGGCTTTCAGAACACTTCTCTCTAGAGAAGAAGGAGGTGATATTTCTAATTCTCTTGTAGTCCCAATGGCACTTGGATGTGAGATAAAGGCTTCTCTGACTTAAACCTTTTTTCTGGCTCTCAGCCCTCTGTCTCAAGTTCTGGGGACTTATGGACTGAATTTCACACACACACACACACACACACACACACACACAGAGAGAGAGAGAGAGAGAGAGACAGACAGACAGACAGACAGACAGACAGACAGAAGAGAGAGAGAAACAGAGAGAGAGAGAGAGAGAGAGAGAGAGGAGAGGATGGATATACGGAGTGCCTAGCCCTGGATATATATATCTACATAAGATCATATATAGAATATGATCTTATTTAGAAATAAAGTGATTACAGATGTATTAGTTAATATAAAGCATACTGGAGAAGGATGGAAATAATATCCAATATGATCAATGTCCTTCAAAAAGAGATGAGAGACAGAGATATCCATGGAAAAGACAGTCAGTCATTTGATGACCCAGACAGAGGTTGGAGTGATATACCTGTCAACCAAGGAAAGACAAGGGTGCCAGCCCAACCACAGAAAATAACGTATCCTTTGGGAACTCCACTGCTTTGAAAAGAATGCAATGTGTGCTTTCAAGAGTCCAGGCAGAATCACCTCCAAGCTCCTGAGGAAGCATGGTTCTGCTGACATCTTGATTACAGATCTCAGCTGTCATAAAATTCAGGTAGCAAACCTCTCCTGCCTGAAGTTGCCTTGTCTGTGACACTATCATGGCAAGCTTAGGAAATGGATCCATCCACCCGATAGACTCCCTACCAACCCCGTGTTCTTGTCTTTCATCAGAAAATAAAGTTCTCTGGGGAAAAGATAGACATTGTACTTCAGAAATCCTAACTCACTAGACTCATTTCCAGAATGTTCTGGAGATTCTGAAGATTTCCAGAACTTTGAGTTTGAGGCTGTGCATGCACATGCTTTCTCAGCAGGAGTTTTATTGATGGTTACCCATATGTTCAGCCTTACTCATATCTACGGACTTTTGAACAAATGGGCTGCCTTTCCTGGAAGCAACAAGGTCAGGGGGTAGGGTGGGGTCCTCTCTAGTAGACACATCTAACTAATCCAGGATGCATTCAGCAGTTATATGATCATTAGCCAGACAAAGACATAAGTCAGCCACAAATAGACTCACACAGTATTTACTGAGTATCTGCCCTATATTAGATTAGGATCAAAAGACTTCCAAGGCCTGATCTTGTTGACTGTGCTCTATAACGCCAACACGTAATGCTATAGTTGTTAAAATTAACTTATTTTATGTGTATAGATAGTTTGTCTGCATGTCTTTCTGTGCACCATGTATGTGTCTGGTGCTTGAGGAAGCCAGAAGGGGGCATCAGATTCCCTGGGACTGGAGTTAATGATATCTGTGAGCTGCCATGTGAGCACTGGGAATTGAACTCAGGTCCTCTGGAAGAGAATTCAATACTCTTAACAACTGAGCCATCGCGCCAGCCCTGTGATGGATAGTTTTAATGTCAACTTGCCACAAAGTAGAATTTCCTGAGTAGGAAGCTTCAACTGAAGAACTGTCCTGATTGCCTTAATTGATTTGGGGAGCTCCATCCAAGGAAGATTCTTGGCTGTTTGCTTGCTTGGTCTTCCCTCACCCCCCTTGTTGCTGAAGCTGTAGATTCCTGTTTCCATCATGGGGCCAGTGACTCTCTAGAAACTCTTGAGGTTTGGGGCACTATATTAGGATTCCTGAGGCACCCAGTCTTGTGGACGAAGCAACTTCCAATATGGTGGCCTCTCCAGTAACACAGCCGCTGTCGGACTGCTCCAACTGTTGAGGCACCAAGCCCCAAGGTTCTTAGCCTCTCAGGTACGAGGCATCTGCTGTCTCATACCTATGATAGGTTCCTCTAGAAAACCCTGACTGATACATATGGTTATCTTGAGTTTAAAATGACAAAAGTGAAACTAGGGATTAACTTAAATGTCGAGTCACACCACACCTAGAAGGGTAAATGCCAATTTTGGACTCAGTTTCCTTCCCTTCCCTCCCCTCTCCCTTCCTCCCTCCCTCCTCCCCTCCCTCCCTCCATACATCTACCCCTCCTCCCTCCCTTCCTTCTTTCCTTTCCTCCTCTTCGTCTTCTTCTCATCTTCTCTATTTCTGAAATAGTCTCTCAATGTAACCCAAGCTGACCTTGAATGTAGGATCCCCTGGCTCAGTCTCTCAGTGCTGTTTACAGGCATGCACAGCCATGCCTGGCTTTGGATTTAGTTCTTTTAACACTGAGGTCAGAGATGAGAAGGTAAAAGGGACATCTTTAGCCAGGGGCCACTGGGGCAGCATGGAAAAAAGGAAATCCCATGGAGCCTTAGAAACAAGGACGTCATGCACAAATCCCACACACTGCTGGGCACAACCGAAAAGCCTGGAGCAGGTCTGAATTTGGGGTTCATGGACAATGGGAACAGGAGTCCTATCATCTATTGGTCTGTGCTTGTGGATAGAAACTAAATTTCTCTGAGCTGCATTGTCCTCAGTCGACATGTGGGTATAACACTATCTCTGCCATTGAGCTAATGAAAGGGTTACCTTACACATACACATTCATAGCAGATTTTAGCTAATCAATACAGCTGACCTTTGTGTTTTCTGACTTAGTGCTATCTTGGAAAGTTATAGGTTTCTTGGAAACCCTACTACTTCCACCAGAATGCAAAACGATGCTGTTATATACTTAAAAGCAACCATTTCATTTTTAAACATTCATTTTATGTTTGGGTTTGTGTGTGCGCATATATGCCTGTGTTTATGTGGGGGGGTGCCCTCAAAGGCCAGGAGATGGCGTTAGACCCCCTGGAGCTTTTGTGGCAAACAGTAGTGAGCTGCCTGGAATGGGCACTGGGAACTGAACTTAGGTCCTCCACACAAGAAGCAGGTGCCTTTAACTGCCGAGCTCTCCCTCCGGCAGCCCCTCCCACTTTATTTTTCAAAATTAACGAACAAAACATTTTCTGAAGCATCTCAGTATTCATCCACTTAATCATGGGGTGCTATTTGGACACTGCCTAGCGCATGCCTGTCTCATCTCACATAATGGATGCCACGATGTTGTCCCCTGAGAAACAATCAGTCTATACCTCTTCAGGGAAGTGCTGCTGGGATTTCTGGTCCTCAGTATGTTCTTTGATCAAAATCTCTTGGTAGAAGAGGAAGTTAGATCCCTGGAGCTAGAGGACATCGCTGAGAATGAAGTTTTGTGTTATAGCCACTTTCTTATTACATGCTTTTCTTTCGTCTCTCTGTGTTGTTAATCTTGTTTCCACCCCAGGGCATTTGCATAGTCCTGTCCCTTACTTAGCTTCACCAGCTGCTCTTCATGGAAAAGAACCCCCGACTCCCTTATCTAGAATAGCAACGGTCCGTACACTGATCTGATTTTCCTTCACCAGACGGGCAAGTGGACTGAGACCCAGAATTATATCATGGGCCTTTTCAGTTACGTGTGAATCATGGGTTTTCTCCATATCCACTTGTCTTTAAACTCTGCCTTATCTGGAGGATGTGGGTAGCAAGAAGGCCAAGTCTTTATGTCATTCTTTGATATATCACCAAACTCCTGATGGTGCCAGGCCCCTAGTTCAGGAATGCTTCTACCTGGGATGTTTCTAGTGGAGACACACACAAAGCCTTTGCTAATGGACATCTCCCAACGTCTCTCTCTGTATTCCTCTCCAACTGTAGCCATTGCATGGTCCATTCTATCCCTCTTACTCTATTTGGTAAAGATTAATTTGTCTCCCTTTATTCTCACCAAGGTCAGGGCACCTTACATTCCCCAGAGCAGGGGCATTTGTTCCTGGCATCTCTTCATGAACAGGCATTAATGCTGGACATCTGAACGAGTCTTCAGTCTGATTTTGCTGACTGGCTTAGATTCAAGGCGCTGCTCGATTTCTCACTGATGGTTATAAGTGTGCCAAGGAAGGAAATGTGAAAGGTCCAGTGTGTAATGAATCAAATGTGACCTGGTCTGAGCTAGAGCCCTTCCAGGGATACACCTGAGACCTCCCCACCCCATCCTACCATCGCTGTCTCTCATTAGAAAGGACTCCAAAGCATGGTAATCAATTTGAGCTTGTGGGGCTGCGTTGACAGCAAGTGCACTTCTTGCCCTGCCCACTTTCAGCAGCCTCAAAAAGTTAGGTCAGGTTAGACGGGTCAGGCCATCATCCCCAATTTGACAATTAAAAATACCACTAAGGTTTGGGCATAGTGGCACATGCCTTTCATTTCAGCGCAGGGAGACAGTTGGATCTCTGTGAGTTCAAAGACAGCCTGGTCTACAAAGTGAGTTCCAGGCCAACCAGAGCTGCTGAATCATGATGCCCTGTTTAAGCAGGGGAGGAAGAGGAGGAGGAGGAGGAGAAGAAGAAGAAAGAGGAGGAGAAGGAAGAGGAGGAGTAAGAGGAGGAGTAAGAGGAGGGGGAGGGAGAGGAGGAGGAGGAGGAGGAGATGAGAGAGAGAGAGAGAGAGAGAGAGAGAGAGAGAGAGAGAGAGAGAGAGAACATGATAGGTAAAAGCAGAGAAAAGGGAGAGGTTACCAGGGGGAAAAAACAGTGAAGGAGTCCAGAGACTCCCCAAGTCCTACTTTGGGTCCAGTCATGGGTTAGATTTGAAAAGATGGTGAGATCTCCAGAGTCAAGCAGCTCTGGTCAAGTGAGGTCCTGAACACTGTTAACAAATAAGCCCTAGTTGTCCTGCATGATGTTGTCACTTGCTAGAGGTTCAGCCCCATGCTCACTGTTAATTATCTTCATCTGGAGAGTGGAGACAGAGCAGATGGTCTTATGGAGTTCAAGTTGGCATAAAGGAACAGCTGAGGACAGTAAGTTATACCTGTGCCTTCGTCCAACGAACAGTTACAAAATGAAAGCAGAGGTGCCAGGCCTCCATCCTGCCCTTAGATGCCACAAGTGTCCAAGTGAAGAGTCAACGCTTTTAGCAAAAGCAACTTCTAAGTGCCTGTTGCATTTCCAGTGTCTCCTTCCTGGGCTTCCTACATATAAATAAGCTGTGTGTATACCATTCTTCACATCTCTTTGAAAATTAGTGCACACAGTATCCCTCACACCAGCGTGTCATATATCATGGGAACCATTGCTCAGTGTTCACAGAGAGGTGACCATTTAACAACCACCGCCTAGGCGTCAATACAATGGGTGCTTCCTCTTTTATTCTGGAAAGTTCTTAGCAAAGGGTATTTACTTAGCAACTACCAACAAATCTTTCCACAAGTGTACAAGACCATTACTCAGTCCCCCCACAGACAGTATGACAGCAACAGGTGCCCCGCTGCTCGACAACTCTGCATGAGCGTTTGCTTCCTCACCCCACCAGGGTTCGGGTTTTGAAGAAGCTAATGGACAAGCAGATTGTTTCACAGTTTTGACTTGCCCCTCCTTCCCTCCTCCCCCTCCCTCCTGTGTGTGTATGATGTAGGTGTGTCCACTCACATATTTTCCTGTGTGAATGAGGATGTACATGTACTACAGCACATATGTAAAGATCAGGGACAAGCCTGGGTGTCGTTCCTCATTGTCCACCTTAAGACAGTCTCCTTGATTTCTGCCATGTACACTAGGCAAGCGACCTGGCCTTCACATTTCTGGGGAATCTTGCATCTCTACCCCCTACCTCCCCATAGGAGTGCCAGGGTTGCAGACGTTGCCTCTGTATATTCAAGTCTTGCTTTCATGTAGGTTCTGGGGGCTGAGACTCAGTTCCTTATGCTTGAGCAACAAGCATGTTTCCCCACTGAGCCAGCTCCTCAGTCTGCATCTCTCATATTTATAGTTCATG
Organism: Uromys caudimaculatus; assembly: GCA_028551405.1. Taxonomy (NCBI): domain Eukaryota; kingdom Metazoa; phylum Chordata; class Mammalia; order Rodentia; family Muridae; genus Uromys; species Uromys caudimaculatus. The sequence continues at coordinate 75,773,542 of CM052706.1, forward strand.
TCCTATTTATATATTCTATGGATTGTGAGTTCATGAGTTATTCTGTTATTGTTCTGGGTTATTGGCCATATGTCTTAAAACAAGGACCTTTGCATGTATTAAATGCACCAGCCCTTTGGACAATGAAAACATTTTTCCAGTTTCCATTCATCTTTATGTTTTATTCATATTTAATTTACTGTGCCCAAAATGTAGTTTACATTGGTCACTTTTCCAATGAGTAATGATTTTAAATTCCAAGGTATTTTAGCTTCTTCTCATATTGCAATCTTAAATGATATATTTTTCATTACATTTTCTTTAGAACATTTTATTATGAAACATACCATGAAATGGCACTTAAAAGTATAAAAATATTATTTTAAAAAATATATATTTGCCCATCACTTAACTTAAATAAAACATACTGACAAAGCTGAAACCTCCACCTGCCTCCTGCCACATTGCACATTGCACTTCCTCTGTGCTAGTGATTTTCTCATTTGTTTTTATGATGTGTGTGTGTGTGTGTGTGTGTGTGTGTGTGTGTGTGTGTGTGTGTGTGTGTGTAGGTGCCAGAAGGCCAAAAGAGGGTGCTGGATTCCCCAAAGTAGGAGTTACAGGCTATTGTGAGTCCCCTGGTTGTGCACGCTGGGGACTGCACTTGGTCCACTGCAAGAGCAGCCAGTGTTCTTAACCACTGAGCCATCTCTTCAGTCCAAAGAATAGCTCACAGGCTCAAAGTCTGAGGAATGTGGTCCATCATGGCAGTGAAGGTATGGTGGCAGGTGGCTTCATGGTGGCAGGTGGCTTCATAGTAGTGAGAACTACGTATAGTTAAATAAAAATCAGAGAAAATGCAGAAAGACAACCCTAGCTGTTTATTTGGAGGTGTGTGTGTGTGTGTGTGTGTGTGTGTGTGTGTGTGTGTGTGTGTGAGAGTGTGTGTGTACTTTTATCTCAGGCTAGTTGGGTTCTAAGTGAGATGTTGGGTGCCAATTTGTTGTAGTAATTTCCAACTCCAATAAGCCTATATAAAAACCACACAATCCAGTTATTATAATTATAAGATATATCCCTAGATTGGACAGTTCTAGCACTATACTAACTTATTCCCCAGCGATGAGACCCTTCGTTACTTGTGGTTTCTCCCAGCCACACAGTTTTGCTTCCTCCTCCTCCTCTTCTTCTGTCCTCTCTCCCCTTCTCATTCTCCTCTCTCTACCTGCCCCCACTCTCAAAGACCTCTAGCCCCACCTTTCCCCTCCACTGCTCAATCACGGGCTCTGGGCTCTAGTTAGCCTGTTAAAATGGGGAGAATGCTCACCTACGTATGTGATTAACTTCTCATGGGGGCAACCCCTCTTGAAGAAGCAGAATTAACATCAGAATTCAAGACAAGGCCTCTAATGAGCCACTCCTTACAGCTTGGCCCCACCTAAGTTCACTTAAAACCTTAAAAGTTCTATAATTTCCCTAAACAACAGCATTAGCTAAGGACCAAGTGCTCAACACATGAGCCTGTGGAGGCACTGCACAGTCAAAAGACTTTAAAGACACGGGCACATGTTCTTAAACAAGGCCTGGGACTGTCCTGTTGAGGAGGTTTCAAATTGGCGGTTAAGGAGACTAGGCCTAAATCTCTGTTTCCAAGAACTAGACAATTCCAGGCAAGTCCAGGCCTCAGAAGCTGCCCCGCCACCTGGCCTGAGGCAAGGACAAATGGGTCAGCAGCAGTTTTCAGACTTCCTCAGTAAGTTTCCAGCCCCCACACCCCAGAAATGGAATGTCCATAGAGATGAACCCAGCAGATTAACATAGAGATCACCTACCCCAGAATTCTCTAATGCACTTTAAATCAGGGCTGCAAACTCAATTGGGTGTCTCTCTATCTTGGTAATGGGGAGACACCAGCATGCTGGACTTGTGGAGAATAAAACACTCTTTGTGTTTACATACTATTTGAGTCTGGGGTATCATTCTTCTGCGAATCATGACACTGCGTGTTTTCCTCTGTAGCTTGCTGTGTCCTTCGATATACTTGTGAGGCCTCGTCCATACCAACACATTAGTTCCAGTTTATTACAATGCTATTTCACAGTTACCCATGTGTCTTTCTGGAAGTGGACATTAGGATGTCCCTGTTGTCTTTTGTTTTTTAGAAATAAAGAAGCAAGGTGCTCCTTGTTGGGATCCCAGACAGTAGAGAAAGTTTCCCTGGCACAGGACTGAAAGGTTCACGTCCCTGCTCATTATTCCAGCTCATGTCATCCTTGTCTTGAGGGAGACAAGGTCCTAGGAACTAGGCTTAAGAGAGTCCTTGCTTTCTAATCCTACTTTGTACCTGGAATATTGAAACTTTCATGGTTTGCCAGTCTGACAGGGTGCAAAAGAGAATCCTGTTCAGTTTGATTCACTTGATGAATAGTGATTTTGCGCATTCTTCCTTTTGTAGCTTTCCTTCAGTTTCGGGATCAGCCCAGGACTACACCCATGCAACTATAGGTACAGCCTGAGTATCATTTGTGTGCTCATCAACAAGCTTTCTTTTTTATTTAAATGAATCAATTATGCAGCTAGAGAGATGGCCATGCAGTTAAAAGCATGTGCTGCTCTCCCAGAAAACTTGAGTTTAGTTCTTATGACCAGAACCAGGCAGCTCACAACTACCTGTAACTCCAGCTACAGGAGATCTGATGCCTTCTTCTGGCCTCATGGGCACCTGCGCTCGCCTGGCATAGATACACACATACACATGAATACAAATGAATCGTATAAAGAAAAAACTTAAAAGAAAAATTTGATCTCTTTTGTCTATTTGGAAACCACTAAATTTTTTCTTATATTTTAAATGGACCTTGAGTAGGGATAATATTGCATGTGTATGAGCTATAGATGGTATTTCAGGGTGATGTGTGAGAGGAGCCTACAATGTTCTTGCATTCTTTACTATTTGAGGCAGCACTCAGATCTTCTTTTGACTGTGGATTGGTCTGAGTGTGTCACTTCTAATGAAACAATGATGACATGCTTTTTCATCAATTAGGTCACCAAGCAGGTGTGGCTTCCTGCATGCTTGCACTTCACTTTGTGTGACTTGTCCTGGGGTAAACCCAGCTGCTATGTTGCAAGAGCATTCAGACAGCCCTGAAGTGAGGCTCATGTGGTCAGGAACTGGGGCCAACAGCAGGGAAGAAATTGAGACTTCCTGCTGACAGCCACATGAGTGTGCTGTCTTAGATGTGAATCCCTGAACACCTGTCACCCTTCAGGTGGCAGTGGCTCCAGTCAACAGCTGAGAGACAGCTGCATGGAGGTCTCTGAGCAAGAACCACCCAGCCAGTCTGTTCATAGCATTCCAGGAGACCTGTGTTGTACAATAAACATTTTTCCGTTCTAAGTTTCACAGTATATTTCACTCGCTATAATATAATTTCATAAATGAGGTCACTCATAGATAAATTTGTTTCCCATAGTCTAAAGGCTTGAAAGTGCAAGACTTTGAGACTTTGAGACCTTGAGACTGAGATTACACTTTCTGGTCCATAAACAGTGCCTTCCAACTGTGTCCTCTCTTGGTGGTAGGGCCAGGAAGATCCTGAACTTTTTTTTAGAGGGACACTAACTCTATTCTTGAAGCCTCTCTCATGATTATCTACTCGTCCCACTTCCAAATACATTGGAGTTGCACATCAACAAACAAACTGTAGATGGAACACAAGCCTTCAGTCTAAAACAACCAATCAATGTTGAGTTAGCAAAAGCTATGGGTTAAGAATCTTAAGCATCACCAGCCTCTCAAAGGAGAAGGGGAGGGAGGATGGGGTGAGGCACTGGGAGAGGGGAGGATCAGGGGTGGGGACAGCAATTGGGATGTAAAGTGACTAAATAAATAAATAAGAAATAAATAAGAATCTGAAGCAGTAGTTAATGTCATTTTGAGACTTTTGTCAAGTAGTACCCAATAGTTGATACATATAACTTATTGTATTATATTCTTGGTTTTCATAGTTTACCACTGATTCTATTGCTTGGGATTCCAATAGTTTCTATATATGCAATAAACCTGTGTTTTAGCCAAAACTCATTTTATTATGTAACTACTAACCCTGGCAGTGGTTTAAGACTAAATTTTGCAATTATCTATTTTGCTGTTTAGTTTTGTGTCTTCATGAACAGCTAAAAAATAATAACGTGGAGCTTTGTCAATATCTTTTGGGATCCTTCAGAGAAACTTTGCTAGTTGTTTTTCTTGCCTTAAACTTAAGAGTCTCCTTATGCCTAGCCAGTTGAATGCTGGGATTACAGATGGGTGCAGGCACAGCTGGTTGTTGTATTATATTCTTGCTGAGTTCTACTTTTGCTCTGATGCTTGTAAGAATGGAATTCGAACACTATTGTTTATAAAATCTAGGCTAAATCTGAAGTGTTCATACCCTTTGCTATGTGACACCTTTTATAATCAATGTTAAACTTGTACCATAACAGAAATAAAATGTTTCTTGTTTGTCCCCCATGCATCAAAACAAAATAAATCAAGATGGAGAAATAGTGAATATTTTAGATTTTGTGGGCTACATAGTTATGGTTCCAGTAACCCAGCTCAGCTATTACAACAGGACAGTGGCTGTAAATAACATACAAATAAATAGTCTAGTTAGACTCCAATAGAATTTTATTAATGAAGAGGAGAGGGTTTGGCCCATGGAACATTGTTTGCAGAGCTTTAAAATAAATCAGCTTTCAGAAACTCCAACTTGCACACAGGCTCCTGGGAATCTTGTTAGACCCAGGTTTCCTTTAGCAGGTTTGAAGGAAGCCTCAACATTTCTCACCAGCTCCTGGCTGATGACTGTTTGCTGGTGTCCAACCATTCTGTCAGTGTTGGAGTTGAGATGAATTGAAATCTGTCCCCCTCTTTCCTTCCTCCACCTCCTTCTTCTCTTCCAATTGGTTAAACTCATTTGTGAACAACGGAAGGTGTAGTTTTTTAAGTTCTGAATTTCTTTGGTGGCTATCTGTTCTTTAAACTTTTGATCTCTTTCAAGGTTGGTTTTAGGAAGTCACAGTTTCCTAGGAAACTTCATATTTATGTTCAAAGTGCTACGCAGAGTAATTATTACAGATTCCTCTCCATCTATTGTTATTTTTCTCTTCTTACCTCTCATGTTATATGTTTCTTCTGCAATTTTGTAATTTGTACCTTTATCCTACTTATTTATTTATTTTTTTAAAGTCCATTGCTTGAGATTGTTCTTTGATTATTGTTGGGTTAAAGTGGTGTGAAGGAGTCCCGAATCTGCCTCTGGGTTTGGGCCTCTGGGAGAGGTGGGACATGGGAAGTTTGACTGTGCTCACCCCACAGCACCGTGGGGTAGGTGTTGGGCTGTGAGAAGCTGCGGGACACCACCCTGGGGTCCCAGGGACTGCGCGAAGCCAGCTCTGTCTGGTTCTCAGGCTCTTAGGCATCCCAGGCACCACTGGATGCCTCAGAAGAGCTGAGAACAGAGTGGAGGTCCACAGGCCACATCTAGCCTGGGCCGAGGGGGAAAAGGTCGGGAGGAGCCCGGCTGGGTCCCACTGGGGGACCAAGTCTTTGGCTTGTCGCCAGCCAGCTGGGTTGGTTTGGTGAAGACCATGGCTGAGAATGCTGAGAGGCCTTCTGTGGGAGACTGGACATGGCGCTTTAGACGAAGACCTGTTCCATCATTCACCACGGTGGATCCCAATGAAGAGAGACAGTCCATGGTTCTAGGGCATTTATTGTCATGGTGGAGAGTGACGATGAGTGAAACCATACCCCACAACCTCAGACTGGGCCTGAGATTAAAATATCTTTTGCAGGGAGGAGTGGCTGGGAAGGGGAAGGGGAGTTTATTGGCTAAGCCTCTAGGTGCCTCATTAAAATGGGAGTGTCTTGAGAGTAGGTGACCACACCTCTACCTGTGGAGGGGCTTGGACTACATGACTGATGGTCACATACCTAATGGAGAACTGCGGCCTCATGTCAGAAGCATGGGGCCCAGGAGCATGGCAAAACACCTACCATCACTTGTACGGTTGTCCCTGCTAGGGACCCTCTACTGGGTTTGCCGGGGGTTTTAAACCTTAGCTCAACCAGAAACCAGGCTGCCTTTCACAGTCCCACAGATTATATCCTGTGGTTTTTAAAAATTGTTTGTGATTTGACCTTTATTCTCTCTTCCTTTAGGTCACATGTTCATCCAGGATCTAAGATGTTCGTAAGACCCTGGATTTTCCACTGAACTTTGCTTTTATCGTAGTGCATAGAACCTGTTATTAATTATGATTACTGTTTTCTACAGAGGCATCTTTGGCTTAAGGATTATGTAAGAGTTTTTACTTCTCTGAATGATAGTTTAGTTTTGAATTTAGGTTCAGCTTCACTGTGTATTTATCTGAGAATGTCATCTACATAAACCTTCTCTTGATCCAACCCCCTACTAATGGTTTTCTTCTGATCTTTGAAGGTTTTATGTCATGAATCTGAAAATGATGGTATTTGGTACCCAGGGTCGCAAGTGTTCTCCCCAGTGAATTATAGCTTCCATCGTTTTGATATGCCCTCTTTGACTTGTTTAAAGCTTTTTGAGTCAGGCTCTGACCACTTTCCCTATATCCATCTTTCTCAGCTTGTTGTATCCATATCAGTTATTGATGATGCCTTTCTTTAAACCCAAGGCAGTCTACCACCTGTCAGAGTGAATGAAGGCCATCCTTTTTACAGACATTTGTTAACTTGACTTTTGTTATGACAGAGCATCTTCTAGTGTGTCTTTTATACTTCCTCACTCTGACCATCTCAGGTGCCTTAAGCAATAGAGCTATCCTCTGGCTCACTTTCCCTTCTTATCTTACCTCAGAGTTGGTTCTCAACTCAAACCATATCTGGTCTCTAGATCTTAACAGTTTGTTAATCAGCGTCTGGTCTATTAAACTGACATCTTGAGTAGATAAAAGGTCCAACACAACTAAGATCCCCCTTGACTTATCCCTGTGCCAGTGTTAGAACAGAGCGCTTCGTCTGGGTAGGATGGTATCTACATGGTACAGCCTGAGCTCTTTATCACCTATGTATATGAATATGTTGTACCTACCATCACCCCAGCTGGGGCAGTCAAGTTAACAGTCCGAAGATTCTGGCTATTACTTCCACTTTTTGTATACATTACTGGAGTTCATACTTCAGAAAAGCAGCCGTCTACAGAGGACAAGCTGTGTGACAGGAATGTCTATGTGACTCTTCTCAGTTTATGCTGGAGGTCAGGTTTTTGTATGACAGCACATGCACTTTCGGTGATTGTTTCCTGGGGTTCCCTATAAAGTTGTCCTACCATAGTGAACACTTCCCATGAGATCTGTAGGAGACTGTTGCAATGAACCTTAGTACAAGGTCTTCATGGACCAGCGAGATGGCTCAGCAGGCAACAATACTTGCTCCTGAGCCTAATGACCCAAGTTTCATTCCAGGAAACCATGTGGTAGAAGGAGAAAATGTATTCCCAAAAGTTGTCCTCTGACCTACACATATACACACACACAGTAAATATGTACCCATACTCATATTCACACACCAGAACATACACGTGCTCACAAATGATGATGATGATGACGATGATGATGATGACGGTGAATCAACTTGAAGACTCAAAGAATGGGAAATTCTCTCCTCAAAATAATGAGTATTACAACAATGAAACAATTCTTAAATTTCTATGTATAACCTGTATATGTTTTATGAATCTCAGTTAACCCACGTTGCAATCTTAAGTAAATGATGCCATTGCTATTATCATCGCAATAGCTTTGTAGGTTAGAAAACTTCAACTCAAAGAAGTTGAATGAGAAGCAGAGTGAGTGATGCAAGTTGTGAGTACGAAGGAACCACAGGTCTGTCTAACTCAAAGATCACACCACTATTGATGGTTCTTATTGGTTGGTTTTCCCCAGAAGTAAGCAGATTGTATATTTAATTTATTAATAATCTTATGCTGAAATGCACCCCATATTATAATTAGTGTAAAGGTTTACTCACTAGAGAATGTTCTATGAAGCAGAGTAACACCAGAAACTCAACAGTCATAGGGCACAGCTTCTATTTCTTCATCTCCTTTGATGTCTTCAGATGAATAATTGATCACTGTTCATGCTTAGGACCGCCTATAGGCTTAACATTCTTTAATCTACAGCATTTTCTTCTACATTGGGTGTTGAAATTCTCCCAAAGCCCCGTGTATTAGAGGCTTGTTCCCCATGGTAGCACATTAGAAAAAGGAGGAAAGGTCTTAAAGGAGGTCTTTAGGTCATTGGGTGTGTTCCAGAAGGTGGTTGTTGGATCCCAGAGCCTTCCCTTATAGTGACGAGGTGCTAATACCAACTCCCATAAAAGATGCTAACTTGGTTGGAATAAATCAGACAAGTTGCTATGACAAATACACCCAGTCCCTAGTGATTTCAACCATAAACAGTGTTTTGCTTGTGTTAATTCACGTTAGCTGCTGTTGGTCTGGCATATTTCCAGTTATTCATTGTGAGACTTAGACTCCTTTTCTTTATGGTTCTACCATTACTGGGTCCTGGAGTCTTCTTCAATTAGTATTGTCATTAATCAGAAAAAAGTAATGATATGGATGACTTTCTGTTATTCTTCAGTTTCTGAGACAGGGTCTCAAACTCACTGTGTAGCCAAGGCTGTCCTTGAATTCTTGGAGAACTTATCTTTATCTCCTGAGTACTAGGGGTATAGCAGAAAACTTCTGGGGCTTGTCTACTATGTTTGTTATGATAAAAATTTCCTGGAAAAAAATAGCACTTCAGAGAAAAAGGATATACTTAGCTTACAACTCCAAGTTAAGATCTATTATAACTTGAAACACATAGTCACAGCTACAGTCAAGATCAGAGAGAAAGAATGCATATTCAGCTCACGATCTCTACTCTTACTCAACCCACAACCCAAACACAGGAATGGTACTACCTACATTGAGGCTGAATCTTCCCACAGACATGCCCACAGGTTAACCTGATCTAGGCAATCCCAGAAGGTTCTAGATGTGTCAAGTTGACAATTAAAACTAACCATCATAGATTGGCTGTCTCTTCTGACCATGTTTAATTGGTTGTAATTGATTCTCACAGTTCCATATAAAGGAGGTTGGGAAATGTAGTTCAGGGCCCCAAACAGAAGATAATATAGACTACAAACCCCAAAGTGCCTTTTAGACAGTTTGAGATTAGATCTCACTTTTCTTACTCTGAGTAGATACCAGTCTGTTCAGATGCTATCGTGTCTTTTTCATCTAAGAACTTCCCTAGCACAATCACTGAGAGGACCCTCTCTCTACAATTGGATTCTTGAATGTGTTCATTTTAAAGACTCATCAGAGCTGGGCAGTGGTGACTCACGCCTTTAATCCCAGCACTTGGAAGGCAGAGGCAGGTGGATTTCTGAGTTCGAGGCCAGCCTGGTCTACAGAGTGAGTTCCAGGACAGCCAGGGCTACACAGAGAAACCCTGTCTCAAAAAACCAAAAAAAAAAAAAAAAAAAAAGACTCATCAGTATTTTCTAAGTTTCTCTTTCTCTCATGAGGTGGCAGGTAATTCATCTCCTCTTGACTGTAGACCTGTTTTTAATGACTCACTTCTGGTGAGGTGAGCCGAGAGGGATGACGGGATGTTGTCTGCAAATATATATAGTAAAAAGCTGATTGATCGTGTGGGGAGAATTCTTTTCCTTTCCTTTTTGATTTACTTGCTCTGAGGCAAGCCAGATGTGATGTCATGAGCCACCCTGGGGAGATGACAGCCAGTTGCTATGGTGTGAAGACATCTAGGGAGCCAACAAGCAAGTACTGTGAGGCTTTCTAGCCAATATGTGACTGAGCTTGGAAGTGGACTGCCTCCCAAATGAGTTTGTAGATAACTGTAAGCCCAGTCAACAACTTGACTTTAATCCCAAAAGACACCCCAATCCCAAGTCAACTAAGCTTCGCCTTGATTTCAGAACCACCACGGGATCTATGAAATACTAAAGCATTTACTGTTCCAATCCTTTAGATTGGTAATAATTTATTGCAGAGAAGTAGATTAGTGATGTAAAGTATTTTCTTTTACATTCTAACTCCTTTGCCATCATGTGGGTCTTTGCCCTTTCTCCTGTAAGAATATAATGGTTAGCAGATTGTCCTATAGCATTTCTCAAAGCTGGCGTTCACTGTTGGCTGTGGGCTCAGCAGCTGTGTGACCTGTTCCTGGAAGCATGTGTGAGTGCAGCAGTTAGGTGCACAGAGAGCCCATTTCTCTTCCTTCTGCAGACACTTCCTCAGAGAAGAGAGGTGCTGACTTGTGCCTTTGAGTAGATGTGTTCTCTAGGATGTCACTACAATCTTATAGAACAACATGCTTTCCTACTGTTTGCACCTATGCCCCCCCATGACATCATAAAGCCTACTTCATTCATTCTATTAGAATAAATGACAGAGATAATAAATCCGTCCTGGTTTTAGCATTTATAGATGGAAGAATGCTGCCATCTTTCCTCTTGTATCCTATGTGTAAGCAATTTCTATCAGTTATTACATTTAGAGCATGTGCCACCCATGCAAGGGTCATATTCATTGTGCCAATTTTATTTTATTTAGTAGATGGTGCGATGACTTGCACGATAAATGTTCCACATAGGCATGGGTATTTGAACACTTGATCTCCAGTTCATGGCACTACTTGGGGATGTTTAAGTTGTGCAGCCTGCTGGAGGAAGAATGTCACTGGGGTGGGTTTTGAGTATAAGGCTTCACCCTACTTCCTGTTTGTTTTCTTGCTTTGTGTTTAAAATAAAAGATGTGATCTCTAAGTTTCCTGTTCCTTCTTCCATGCCTCGTACTTCATGCCATGGCTCCTACCGTAATGAACTTAGTCTTCTGCCACAGGAAGCAAAGATAAACTCTACCATCAGTCACTTTTTGTTTTATCACAGCAACAGAAAAGTACCTAGACTAGATGGGGAAAGGCAGAGAACTTGAGCTGGGTAGAATTTTATCCAAACTCCAAGTCTATTACAAACTCTCCCAGACTGATGAGCCTTTAGACTCTTTTATTCCTTGGCAAGAGGGGTTTTATATACTTTAGAAGAGAGTTAATCTTCTAATTAAAACCAAATGGTAATGTCTGTGGGACAGAACATAGCCTTCTGCAAACCCATTAGTAGAGCAGAAATTTTTGTTGTTGTTGTTTGCGTGTGTGTGTGTGTGTGTGTGTCTGTGTCTGTGTCTGTGTCTGTGTCTGTTTGTGTATGTGTATGTTTTGTTTTTCAATGTCTGTACAGCCATTTTTCTAAATGACTGTTTTGAAATCTCTTAGTGTTTTTGTCAGGGAAGAGATTCCAAAGGTAGAGTCCTCTTAGTTTCCAAGTAGTACATTGATTTCTGGGTCTAATTTTGTGACTGGAGAGTCATCCCTCCCTCAAGTCACATAGGCCTGGGTTGTGCTCTTCCTCCTAAAGGCACCTGCGGGGCTGAAGTTCTATGAGGAGATTCAAATGGGGGGCATCTATGGAGTCATACACTTCATTTCATTCCTTAAACTCAAGCATGGCCTTTCCAAATGCTATTGCAGCCTTTAGCTTAACCCAGTGTGGCTGGGTGCACACTCTGTTTCCCCTGGCATTAATGGAGGCACATATAAGTCCAAGTCAGCAGGAAAGTGTTCCACTGAGTGTTTGTTCAAGAGCTCTACTTGACAGGCTTAGTGATGAACTCACTGGATCCTCATTCTGAGGAGAAAGGCTGAACTCTGTCAAACACCTCCTACTTGGGGACATGTTCGTGCAACCTAATTCTAACCTTTTTTCACCAGCTTTTACATTTTAGATTTTCGTATTTTAATCTTTATTTTCATCTTATGCATATGCATGTTTTGCCTTCATGTATGTCTCTGCACCACATGTGTGTGATGACCATAGAAGCCAGAGAAAAGCATTAGAACTCCTGGAACTAGAGTTGTGGATGGTCGTGTGGGTGCTGGGACTTGAACCTGGGTCCTCTTGAAGACCAGCCCATGCTATTAAATAGTAAACTCTCACCCGCCCAGCTCACCAGCTTTAATACTTGTTTTCTTGCAGAAGAGACAGAATAATTTTAAATAACCAATACATATTTAATGATGCGCAATAGGACTAAGTATATTAGTATTGATTTTTGAAGGAAACAGTTATTGATTTAGATCTCCAGCTCCCCAAACAATATTGTCTACCAACTACAGAGCATTTCCTTGTTCTAGGTAAAATTAAGTTCCAAAATCCTCAGCTCAGAGTAAGAGTCCCAAAGTGCTTGTTGGAAGGAACATTCTGCTGAAGTCAGAGTGGAAGGTAAGTCCAAAGAAAGGATGGGGTGGAGATGGGGTTTAGCTTTGAATGGGGCTAGCAGACCAGGCAAGCCATCAGCAGAGTCCACAACAGTGAGTAGCAATTGCCCTGCACAGAGGGGAACACAAGGCCTCTTTCTGTTTAAGTAGCATTTTCTAGCCTTAAGGCTAGATCACAGATTATATCTGCAAGGTCTCTCTTTGTCTTGGTCTGTTCCTGTCAGTCAGTCTGTCTGTCTGTCTGTCTGTCTCTCTCTGTGTGTGCATACACCTGTAGGCATTGTAATTCCATGGACAACATTCAATAAAAGACTCCAAAGAGGAACTGTGGCATGACTGATGGCCTTGGATGACTACAGGGGTCAGGTAGATGACAATGTATTTTTATGTTCTGATGATAAAACACTTTGAGAAAAAAGCAAGTTAAAGGAGAAAGGCTGTATTTAGCTTTCAAATCCAGGTTACAGTCTACAAGACAGAGGAGCTCAAGGCAGCTGCTAGTCACATCACCTCTTTCTTGTGCTCAACTTGATTTCTCCACTTTTATGTAGTTCAGGATCCCCAGCCCAGGGAATGGTACTGCCCCACAGTGGCCTGGGTCTTTCCACAAGCTGTCAGTTAAATCTAATCATCATGGTCGAGTAGCAAGAGAAGACAATAAGGAGTCTGATGTCTGGGGTCCCATAAAGGCACCCAAGGGAGCTTCAGGGAACTTATGGAAAGAAGAGTTAATTTTGGCTCATGGAGTCAGTGACGGTGAGGAAGGCATAGCAGCAGACAGGATCCCAGTCCTCAGGGAGGAATGTCAGGTCTGGGCAGAGCAGCAAACAGAGAGAGGGGACTGCCAATACTCAGCTCATGTTCTCTTTCTCCCGTTTACTTAGCCCAGCCTATAGTCAGGTGATAATCTATTTTCAACACTGATCTTATCCACTCAGGTCACATTCTCTAGAGAAGCCCCTACAAACCTAGTCAAAGTGTGCCTCATTAATGCTCTAGCTGCTTCTTAGTCTTATCAAGTTGCCAACCAAAGCTAACCACGGCACTTATAGCCAGCCCTCTGGCCGATTGTTTCCTCTACTCCAACTCTAGGACTTCAGATCTCTGCAGTGTTCGACTCAAGAAGATAGCTATGGCAGAGAGAAGGATGTGAATCCCTAAGGAAGGCGTTCCTGGTGCATTCCCTTATTGGTGCTAGAATATGAATACATGGCCACTGGTTCATATCCCCATGGACAGCTCTGTTCCAGAATGTTTTGAATTGTTTTTTTCTCTTTTCACATATATTTGTTTGTTTGTGTATTTAGTGTGTGTGTGTGTACATATTTACATGCCACAGCATGGATGATGCCAGGGGACAACTTTCAGGATTCTGGTTTCTCCTTCTACCATTTGGGGATTGACTTCAAGTAGTCAAGCCTGAGGTAAGGTTTGTTTACCCTTGAGCAAACTGGCCGGCCTGGTTGTGAATTGCGTACATTGAATATGATTCTAGTTACATGCATTGAATATCCTGTTAGTTCACCTGGTGGAAGCTGAGCGTCAAGCTAACAGTAACAGTTCTCTATAAGAAAATATCTGAACATCCATGCTGAGTCCCATACATAGAACATGACAAATGTTTTAAAGGTTAGGAAACACAAAGTTAGCCTCAGGTCCATTTTGGTTGGGCTTTCCAATAAGTTATTTAAATTGTTTTGATCTTCGGAACTTTTCATGCAGTTGAAGAAGGCTTTGTATCTTCTTTGTAAGAGAAGAACCCTCACTTATTAACCCTTTGCCTTGTGTCAAGCACCACACAGACCTTGAGTCTTCCATGGGTGTTGCTTTATTTTGTTTCACCTTCAGCATCATGGGCAGACTTTTGAGCTCCTTTTATAGGTAAGAAAAATGGATTTCAATTAAAAACTTTTCCAAGACCCAGCAAGTAGAATCAAGGAAATATGTGAACCTTGAGGTTGTTTGTTTGAGTAATTTTGTTTTCCCTGTGGTGGTTTGAATAGGTTTGACCCCCATAGACTCATGTGTTTGAATGCTTGGTCCATGGGGAGTGACACTATTAGGTTGTTGGAGAAAGTGTGTCACTGTTGGGGTGTGCTTAGAGGTCTCTATGCTCAAGATCTACCTAGTGTGGAATTTCAGAGCCTCCTCCTGGTTGCCTGAGGAATATAGTCTCTTTACTACCTTTGTATCAAGACATAGAACTCTCAGTTCCTTCTCCAGCACCATGTCTGCCTGGATGCTGCCATGCTTCCTGCCATGCTGATAATGAATTGAACCTCTGAAACTATAAAACCAGCCCCAATTAAATGTCCTTTATAAGAGTTGCATTGGTCATGGTGTCTCTTCATAGCAATGAAACCCTAACTAAGAGAACTCTCATAATTATTGTTCCTAACCACTATATCACACTGCTTGTCTATGTATGGGGTTACACAGCTCTGATCACACACAGAGTGATGTAATGGAACAAGTCTGCCCTAGAAGTCAGGAGGCTTGGGAGTTAGCATAGATTCTGGCTCTTAGAGCGTGACCTCTTTGAGCTTCTAGATCCGCACATATAAAATGAGCTTAGTCTAATGTGACTCACCAGATGGATTAAATAAGAAAATGTAAGGGGACACTATGATCGCACATTGACGAGCAGAGGAAGATGATATGATGACAGTGATGTCGTGAGTCAGTATGATTGCTGCCACTTCAGAAAAGTCTTAAGACTCTCAGGAATGGCTCCCTTGGCAATCAACTGGGTAGGCACTTCAACCTCCTTGAGCAGCTTGGTGTTTGAGCTCCAGAGAGGTTATGGAGCATTGAAATGATGTCAAAAAACAGGTCACCATACCTACCATTCAACTTGGGGTGGCAGAGCTGTTGGTTCTACATAAGAGATTCCATTTGTGTGTTCAAATAGATATACAAGCAAACAGTTAATTATGGCACGCACACAGAGAAAGACTTTGAATTCTTCAATATTAAATAACAATAATCCTTAGAACCAACCAGACCCCCCAGAGCTCCCAGGGACTAAACCACCAACCAAGGAGTACACATGGTGGTGGGGACCCATGGCTTCAGCTGCATATGTAGCAGAGGATGGCCTTGTTGGGCATCAGTGGGAGAAGAGGCCCTGGGTCCTGTGAAGGCTTGATGTCCCAGTGCAGGGGAATGCAAGGGCAGGGAGGCGGGAGTAGGTGAGTGGGGAAGCAAGGGAGGAGGGATGGAATAGGGGGTTTGGAGGGAAACCAGGAAAGGGGATAACATTTGAAATGTAAATAAATAAAATATCCAAAAAAAAAAAAAAAAAAAGAAATGTCTCTTGGGTGCAGTGTTATTGACAATTGTGGGTCATAGTGTCTTTTATCAAATGTCTGAAGTCTTATCTCTCCTTACACTGCTGCCCAGTCCCTGTCAGTAGTCTTTGGAGCAATAAGGAGCACCTGATAAATGAGACAAGAAAAATGTTTCTGTGTTAGGAAGGGTGTGGTGCACAGGCCGTAGGGCAGAAGCCTTGCTGGGCAGTAAGGATTTGTGTAGAAAGAGGTGCTGGGTGATCCTCTGATTTCAGAGATGAGGCTGGAATCAGCTCATTTACTTTAGATCAAACTAGAGAAAGAAGCACAAAGAACATAGGTCAAGTGAGGTAGGGCTGTGGGCAGTCATGATCATGGAACAGAACAGGCCGAGTCTAAATCCAGAAGCAGCGGACAGTATCTAGGGTGAAAACTGAACAAAATGGGGATAAGGCATATATATATATATCCCTGAATGTTGAATACAAAGAAAAGTTATTCTGTTCCATATACCAATTTACAGACCTAAGCAAGATATATATATATATATATATAAAATCTTTTTTTCCTGTGTTTTCATTTACTATAGGTCTAGCTGATGAATGGTACAGCCAACATTTAGGACAGCCAACCAAACCTCCTTGGAAACACTTCAGACGCAGTGTCTCCTAGCTGATTACAAACTCCTTCAAATTGACAATGAAGATCATTTTAATTAGTCTAATTGTGAACTTAATACAGCCTGATAGGAAAGTCTTAATGGAGAAATTTCCTGATCAGATTGGTCTGTGGGCACCTCTGGGGTGAGGGTTTGTCTTGTTTGCTAATTAATGGAGAGGAGCCTAACTCACTACTCATAACACCATTTCTAGGCAAGTGGTCCTGGCCTGGCCTGGTGCAGTTCATGGCTGGGGGTAGGTAGTATATGGTGGATGCTCCTCATATCATAGTGGCTCAGGAGATGGAAAGCAGGGTCAGAATTAGGAGTTGGTTTCTAGGCTTCAAATTCCCACCAATTCCTGCCAACCTGATCCTACCTTAGAAAGGAGCCATAACCAACACAAATAACACTAAAATACCAATCTCTGGAGATCAAGCATTCAAAATCTAAGCCCATTATGGGGAAATTGGGGTTCCCATTTGTGAGTTGTTAGTCTCATTAATAAAAGAAATGAGAAATGGTTGTGGAAGGAAGCTTGAAAAAATTCTATCAGAGTCTGAGAGAAACACAACAGGACAGGCAAAGACCTTTTGCAATGTAGATTGGCAAACAGCAAGATGGCAAAGATGAGGCTGGGTAGAGCTTCAGAGACTGAGCTAGAAGGTCAGGCCCATCACTACTTAAAAGAGAAAGGGATGGAAGAAGTTAAGTTTTTCAGAATTTGGATTCAGAAAAGCAGGCGTGCCTGAGGGAAGCACTGGGAGACTTCCCAGCATTATCTGACAGAAGCTCTGTGAACAGCTGTGCTGAAGGAGGGGCTTCTGGGAAGGAATTGCCCTATGTGAGGAGATAGTTAGTCTTCCTGTGTCCTTACTCTAAAGTCTCGCTGAGTGGAATCTTCAGGTGCGGCCGTTGGGATAGCCTTCCAGTGGGCCCATCTAAGAAAGCCTGAAAGTGCGGTGCTTGTGGTTCCATTTGTAGAGCAGCCAGGTGTGACCGGAAAGGGGAGGGGTCCCTGACTGGCACCTGCATTGAGATGTAAGGGGACGAGATGAAAGCAGGAATCATCAAAGAGAAACAGACACTGAGTAAATTGGAAGTGTAGGGGACTTAGGGCTTCCACTAGTGGAGACCTTCAGGCCTTAGGAAAGTAATCAATGGGAACTTGGGAGATGATATTAGCTTGCCACAGGACTATCTGAGTGTTAGTTGACTGTAAATTCGAGATAAAATGAAATCAGCAGTTAATCACACAAGGTCCAAGACTAATAGGACCACTGGTAAGATTATAATAAATATAACCCAGTTTTAGCATCGAAGCCCAGAGATCTAATTCTAACACTATTGACTAATAGGATAGTGGTACTGGTACATTCTCAGTCTGTCTTTGTAAATCTTATAAGGCACGGGAGATGTTAGCAAAGTGTAAGGCATAGAGAAGCAGCATTTTGTGTGCCCTTAGGAGAGAGTGGGAGTCCTTTAACTTAAGAGCTGGTGATCACGCATGTGGCACATCAGTGGTCTAGACTCAGGGTATAACAGGGAAGCCGCCAAGGCACTGGCTCATCTTCTTTTGTTTTTAAAAAAGTCTAGTTTGGTTGTTTTAAAATATATTTTCCAATAATTTTTAATAATTTTGGTTATATTTTCCTATTCGTGTTTAAAACATGTAAGAAACATGGGGATGTGCGTATGTATATGTGTGTATAAGTGTGTATGTCTGTGTATGTGTGCGTAAGTATGTGTGTATATGTTTGTGTGTACGTGTGTGCTTGTTAAGTTGAGGTCTGATCCTCAGGGGTCACCTGGCCTCCAGCGGAGTCCCTGAGTCCTTTAGTCTTTCTTTACTGATGTCACGTCATATGTTAGCATAAACATAGCAAGAGATGTTACATGTGTGGTCTGATAAAATAGGCACAAAATAGCAAAACAAGGAGACAGAATTTTTCATGCCCTAATCCAAACCACCAACCAGGGACAGCAAACTATGCTATTTGGATCTCATTTTGATCTTCTCTGGCTGATAGGGAGGGCTAAGGCCCTGATATGGTTCCTTCCTGTTTCCTCAGAGGAGCTTTTCTTTTTTCTTTTTCTTTATTGGATATTTTCTAATTTACATTTCAAATGTTATCCCCTTTCCAGGTCTCCCCTCTGGAAATTCTGTATCCCATCCCCCATCCCTCTGTCTCTATGTGGGTGCTTCCCCACCTACCTACCCACTCCCGCCTTCCCGCCCTGGCATTCCCCTACACTGGGGCTTCGAAACCCCTCAGGCTGAAGAGCTGCTCCTCCCACTGATGTCCATCCAACAAGTCCATCCTCTGCCACATATGCTGCTGGAGCCCTGAGTTCCCTCCATGTATCTTCTTTGGTTGGTGGTCCAGTCCCCGGGAGCTCTGGGGAGTCTGGCTTATTGACACTGTTGCTCCCCCCATGGGGCTGCAAACCTCCTCAGCTCCTTCAGTCCCTTCTCCAACAAGGAGTTTCTTTAGTAGCCCTTTGTAGTTGTCATAGGTTACCAGGAAAGTCAGGGTTCCCTTTCATGTGTTCATAGCATTGGGATTTTGTTGGTGGTGGTGGTTTTTATAGCATTGTTAATAAGAGAATTTAGAAACTAACCTGGCAAGGAGCTCAAGGACAATATTATTAGAATTTAGGAGAAAAACAAGGTAGGTAAACTCCCATAATCTCCAAACTCTTGCATTCATCTAACTTAGTATCCAGCACCATGTAGATACCATCAGGTCCCACATTATTATTCATATTCAAGTCTTCCAAAATTATGCCAAAATTGCCCATTAAGGTGCTTAAAACACTCCAAGATTTCTCTACCTTGCATCTCCAAACTCTTCCAAATTCCTTCCCCAAACCAATTTCAAAAGCCTAAGAATCATACAATTGGATTTAGTCAAAGCAATGATGCCATTTCTCCTGGATCAATTTTGTGCATTAGTTATTTGTATTGATATGACCAAAATACATGATAGTAACAATTTACAGGGAGAATTCTACAACTCAGAACATTCTAGTCCATTATAGAGGACAAGGACAGCAGAGCTCATGATAGGAAAAACATGTGAGAGGCTCCTCATGTTACAGTGAACCAGCAAGCAGAGAATGAGCCCAAAAGTAGGGGCTGAACAAAGGCTCCTCTTGACTGACCTACTTCTGCTAACTGGGTTCTGCTCCTTTAATGTTGTGCAGCCTACCAAAAAGGAAGCATCAGCTAGAGAGTAAGACTTACAATGTGAGCCTTTGGGGGACATTCAAATTCAAATAACACAAATGGTGTTCTAAATTTTGGACATTTCTATCTAGAGAGTCTATTGCAAATTTTTGTATCTTCTTTGGTAGTTTTCTGAAGTCATGGATGATATCTTACTCATATGTGTATCCCTGATAGCTTCATGAATGATTAAGCTTCAGAAGAGGGACTTAGTAGATGAATGGAAATATGAGTGAATAAATAGATATCTTAGTTTCGGTTTCATTGCTGAGAAGAGACACCATGACCAAGGTAACGCTTATAAACATTTAATTAGAGCTGGCTTACAGTTTCAGAGGTTCAGTCCATTATCATCATGGTGGAAAGCATGGGAGCAAGCAGGCACATGCGGTGCTTGAGAAGGAGCTGAGAGTTCTACATCATGATCGGAAGGCAGTCAGCAGGGGACTGTCTTCTGCAGGCAGACAAGATGGAATGGAAGGAGCTTGAGAATAGCATCTCAAAGCCCACCTTCACAGTGATAAACTTCCCCCAACAAGGCTACACCTACCCCAACAAGGCCACACCTTCTAATAGTGCCACTTCCCATGGGCCAAATTTATTCAAACCACCACAATGGGTGAATGAATGAAATAAGCGAAGACAGAAACAATAAGCTGTTTCTCAAATGCTCTGAAGTGGGGTTGGTATGGAAGTGTCTACCTACTCCCTGTTCCAGCTCTTCACTGCTCAGAACTTGAAAGTTTGTATGTATGTTGTTCTTTCCTAAACAGGAACTCAGAAGGAGGTGATGGCATGCAGGGAAAAGGCATTGATTTTGAAATGGTAGGCGGTGTTAAGAAGGTAAGTATGAATGCAAAACATGTTCCCAGTTAAAAGATGAGAATATAGGATGTAGATTTCAGATTACCTGAAGCAGTGATGTTTGGAGCCATGAGAAAGCAGGAGACTACTGGGTGGGACAAGTAAAACCGGAGCTCTAGGTGGAACTTGGGAGGGGGGTATTTGAAAAAATAACAATTAGGCAAAGGAGGTTGGTGAAAAGATTGGGACTTCTGATCTAGAAACCATATTTAAGAAATACTTGAGGAGAGGGATAGTTAGCCAGGTCCAATGCTGGGAGGAAGAGAGGTGGTTTGGGGGCTAGAACCAAACAGCTGGATCTGATACTCAGGTAATTATAGAATGAAAAAAAAAAGAAAGAAAAGAAAAGGAAACATGACTTCTCCTAAGTGTGGTGGAGGGAAAGGTTTTTTATAGACAAGAGAGAGAGAGAGAGAGAGAGAGAGAGAGAGAGAGAGAGAGAGAGAGAGAGAGAAAGAGAGAGAGCGCCAGAGTGGACATGACCAGACTGAGAGAGGCAGTGTAAACAAAAATGATGGGATTTTATAGGGAAGAACAGCCCTGCTCCCTGGGCTGGAGGGTTCAGGGTAGGGGCACTGTGCACCAGGCGGACCTGTAACAGGTAGGAGCTGGGGGATGCAGAGAGAACCTGGTAGTCAGATCCTTTTGGATATGTTAAATAGGCACCTCAGCCCTTTGTCCCAGGTATGAACTCGAATAATAACCTAGGAAGCCAGGTTGCTTGGGGTCCATGTGTTAATGTATGGGTGATGGAAAGCAAAGCAAGCCAACATGGAACGTTAAAAAACAAAAAACAAACAAACAAAAAAATCCCCAACAAACAAACATATCTCCTATGGAAAATGAAATGAGACTCAGACTTTTACAGAAACTAAAAGTGAGAAACATGAGCTGAGGAAGTGGTGTGTGTATGTGTGTGTGTGTGTGTGTGTGTGTGTGTGTGTGTGTGTGTGTGTCTGCGTCGGCATCAGCGTGCATAGGGGAACTGGGGGAGGGAGCACGAAAGAGTTAGAGACCTTAGTACTGCAAGGTCTCACAAGCAGTGGAAAGGTCTCAATTGCCCCAGATGGAGAAGAGGACCGAGTCTTTAGACAACCAGAAGGTTGAGGATACGGAGACAACTGCAGCCCGCGGATAGGTATCCCCATGATGCAGAACACCTCATGTTTAGTCATTTCTGGCTAAGTGCAGACTTTCAGCAAAGCACTCCTTTTTGGTCTCTGATTCAGATCCATTCTTATGAAAGAGAAGGAGTTACAAAACTGTTAAGACTATTGTTCATAATATCAAGGCAGCATTTTTTGTTCATCAATTCAGATTTAAAATTTAATTTCATGGTACGATGAGTCCACACACAGTTATATCTATTAAGGTCACCCATTCCAAGTTCAGCAGCTTACACTGGGCATTGATGACTGTAAAACTCTTTAGGAGATATGAGTCACGGTTTCCTCTTTCTCAGTGGTCACCGTTTTCGTGTGATTCAAGACTTTCTGATGCTGGCACACCTACAGTGTGAGTTATCACCTACCCAGTTTCTGGTCACTGCTCCTGGACCCATCATCTTAAGAAAACAAACACAAACTCTACAAGGACCTCTCAAAGCTTTGAAGCAAGGTGAGGTGGGGAAGGGAATAATTGA
Organism: Uromys caudimaculatus; assembly: GCA_028551405.1. Lineage (NCBI taxonomy): Eukaryota > Metazoa > Chordata > Mammalia > Rodentia > Muridae > Uromys > Uromys caudimaculatus. The sequence continues at coordinate 75,795,585 of CM052706.1, forward strand.
GTCTTGCTTTGTTTCAGAAAGAGGCATATGTACTTCATTTGAATTATTTACTTAGCTTCTCACTTCTTTTCTTAAAATCACCATTTCCTCTTTGTGCCACTCTTAAGGCAATGGCCAGAACCCACTTAGTTTTTATAGTCCTTATTGTTATTGGAATAATGGGTAGTTAATTGGTTAAATTATTTTTTGTCTTCTACCTAATGTGAGTCTAGAATTTTCCTGGAGGGCAGTGCAGTAATTAGGAAGTTGGATTTTAATTGACCTAAAATGCATTCACAGCCGAAGTTAAATGAATATGGGCACACACATACACAAATGATACCAACCAGCATGCATACTATATTACATATCTGTATCCACATGTGTGTGAAATATCACCGTATTCACTGGTCTTTGTGGCATGTACATATTTATAATATTTATAATATTTGTATAAGAAAAGTCATCATGCAGAAATCATCTACTCACCTCTTCCAAAACACACCTGTAATTCAAGTGTGTAAAATTCAGCACTTGCAGAGATGTGAACTGGATTAGCAGCAAGACCTAACAGAGTAGGTGGAAAGCCAACACCAGGAAAGTTCTACAAACATCCATGAATGTAAACTAGGGAGCTGCTGAGAAACAACCATCACCCTCTCGTCATGCCTCCACAGTGCCTGAACCCCCTCTAGGTAGCTGGCCTTTCCTCCTCTCTTCTGCAACTGTCTGTGTGTGTGTGTGTGTGTGTGTGTGTGTGTGTGTGTGTGTGTGTGTGTGTGTGTGTGTATCTCTGTATGTATGTGTGTTTGTGACTGTGTGTGTCTGTATATCTGTGTATGTGTGTCTCTGTGTGAATATCTGTGTGTGTGACTTTGTGTATCTGTGTCTGTATCTATGTGTATGTGACTGTGTGTGTCTGTGTCTCTGTGTATGTCTCTGTGTGTGTGTCTGTGTATGTGCAACTGTGTCTATGTCTGTGTGTGTCTATGTGTGTGTTTGTGTCTGTGTCTGTGTGTGTGTGTGTGTGTGTGTGTGTGTGTGTGTGTGTGTGTGTATACATGTGTACGATGGTAGAGGTCAGAAGCTGATGTCAGATGTCTGTCTTCAGTTGCTGTCCATCTCAAATTATTCATTTACAGTGCTGGGAACTGAATTTAGGGACCCATAGAAGTTAGGCAAGCACTCTCCCACTGAGCTGGACTCCCAGCTCCACCTTTGACTTTGTTGAGAGCGAGTCTCTTATTGAACCTGAAGCTTCTTGAATCAGCTAGGCCAGCTGGCCAATGTGCGAGGCTCTATTTATCTCTGATGCCGCAGTCTTAGGCCTACATACGTGGGCCACCATATGTGTTTGCATGTTCTAAGCACGGATTCTGGAGTTCCATACTCAGGTCCCCAGGCTTACACAGCAGGCACTTTACCAACTAAGCCACCTCCCCAGCAGTACTCTCCCTATTTTTTAAAACTAAATTAAAAAGAAAAAAACTAATTCTGATATTTTTGTTATACATAAAACTTTGAGTCTAACTTCCTTAGCCCAGAACAGTTATGTTTTTCTTCATATATTGTAGAAAGTATATGTAGATACATTAAATATAAAGCAAAACTATAGAGTTAGAAGAGTGGAGATATGGAAATGATTCTACAAGGCCGTTTATCTGTGTGAAAGCTTACCTATTTATGTAGCCAGTCAACAGGGATTGGGAACGTCTTGCTTGGTGAGAAGACAGAAATAAGAACAAATAAATCCTGTTCTCTCCCCAGTGTATTAGAGATTACGGTTGCTCACAAAACTTTGTAATGTCAGGAGGTAAATGCTCACCCAGTGTAAGCATGACCTGATGGGAAAGCAAAGGCAAAGTATGCTGCTGCAGAGGAACCAGAGGGGAGAAACTTTCAGCCGAAGTGGGTGATGGGCTCAGGATGGAACTTTGCAGAGCCAGAGACCAACACTTACAACAGAGCAGAGGCAGGTCATGTCTGGGGAGTTACTGGTGTTTGGTTCGGAGAGAGAGAGACCTGGAAATCCATCCTATATACAGCCACCAAACCAGGACGATCTTTTGGATGCCCGGAAGTGCTTGCTGATGGAAGCATGCTAAGCTGTCTCCTGAGAGGCTCTGCCAGAGCCTGACAAATACAGAGGTCAATGCTCACAGCCAACCATTGGACGGAGCATAGGCTCCTGGATGGAGAAGGCACTGAAGGAGTTGAGGGGGTTTGCAGCCCCATGGAGGGAGCAATAGTGCCAACTGGCCAGATCCCCTGGAGCTCTCGGAGACTGGACCACCAACCAAAGAATACACATGGAGGGACCCATGGCGCTGGCCGCATATGTGGCAGAGGAGGGCCTTGTTAACCGTCAGGGGGAGGAGAGGCCCCTGGGCCTGAGGGTATTAGATGCCCCAGTGTATGGCGAATGCCAGGGAGGGAAGGCAGGAGTGGGTGGGTGGGCTGGGGAGCACCCTCATAGAGGCAGGGGGAGGGAGGATGGGATAGGGGGTTTCCGAAGGGGAGACCTGGAAAACAAATGTTTAAAAAATAAAAATAAAAATAAAACAATAAGGAAGTGAGGGGGCTAGTTATGAGTGTTCAAGATGTTTCAAAAATCAGATTCTAAAATTACTTTTCCTTATCAGTGACAAATAAGACATCAAGCGCTAAAGTCTGTTTGGTGGCAAAGAAAAGGATTAAGTGTCAGTAGCAAGAGTAGGTGACTGGGGAAATGTTGACTTCTTTGGCTGTGATCCTCTGATTTTCTTGAAAGCAGTGTGTCTTGTCTGGATGGCTGGATGTTGCGGTTTCACTCGGCAAGCTGAAATCTGGTGGGGGGAAAGGGGAGTCTCATTTGGAGGACCTATGATTGAAGCCAAGAGTGAGAAGACATTTGTCCTGGGTACCTCACCACCTCCCCCGAAAAGAGCACACAAGCGTCTCCTTTGGAGGTGCAGGTCTTTTTACTTGGGAAGGAAACAATGGTTTCAAGAGTTTGAACCATCAAGTGACTCATTCAAACCGTATTTTGATGAGGTAAGGGTGCCTAAATGAAAACCATGTGGATCCATTTTGCTGAAGATCCGTACAGATTTCAAATTAGGGAACAGGGAGCAAGGGGGAAACCATGCCCCGGACTTAATCCAAAGGTAAATGTTTGAGGAATTGTTTGGCCTTTCCAAGAATCTATGCCGAAATCCAGCTCTAGAATTCTGTTCTATTCTGGGACGTTCTCCCAAAACTGGGATCTTTTGTGTGTTTGGGCTTGTGTGTACATTTTTGTATGTGTGTGTTCTTGTGTGTTTTGGTGGGCTGTATGTGTGTAGAAGTCAGAATAAACCTTCCAGTCTCATCTCTCAAGACATTTTTCACTTTTGTTTTTAAAAGAGAGAATCTCTCACTGGCCTCAAACCAGCACGAAGACCAGGCTGGCTGGCCAGTGAGCCCTAGGAACCCATCTGACTCTGCCTCCCCTGAGGAGAAATTCTAGCACATGGCACCATGCCTGCTTTTTGTTTTTTTAACATGGGCTTGGTGGCATTGAACTCAGGTCCTCATGTTTCAAGGCAGGTACTTTACCAAGGAAGCCATCTCCCCATCCAGAATCAGAATCTTTTGTGAACACTTGTGGAAAAGTAGTCCAAACAGTTGGGACACTTACTATGTTGAGTACACAATGCCCTCACATGGGTCATTAAAAATGTCAGCTCCTGAGATAAACTCCTAAAGACTCTCTAACAATTCTCTTCTAATTCCCTCTAACAATACACAACCATACTTATGCCAGTTGGGTCTCTCTAGGTTATGGTAATCTCAGGAGTCAGTGGTTTGTAAGAACAAAAGGTTTATTTCTTTTCTGTATTTTGTTGCTTTGGCTGGGGGAACCCAGAGGTCCTCTCCACACAGGTAGGATACAAGGAAGAAAAAAAGCCCCTACCTGGGTACTTCATTCTCCCTCAAAAGGAATGCTCCCCTCAACTTTTGCCTACAAGTGTTATAACCAACTTCTACCTGTGCTTGATTGGTCAAAGGAAGTCACATGTCTAAGTCCAGTGTTAGAGAAGAAAATAATTCCCACAGGGAGTGAGTTGCACCAGGGGGCTGTCCTATAGGATAGCTATATAGGAACAAAGATCCTATGTTGTGATTACCACATAGTAGGTGTTGGAATTTGGTAGGTACGGAACAGATATTGACAGGCTGGATAACCAGTACATTTTCTGCTTTTCTTTTTGAAAAGCAGGTCTATTGATATTCATTTTTTATAAGGATTCTAAAGAGATCAAATATTAGTTAGTTTGGGCTTATTATTGCATATTGTATTAGGATCATAATACTACATAGATCCTATAGATGCATGCAAGCATAATTTCTCAATAAAGAAAGATGGCCAAATGAGACAATGGGCTTTTCCTCTTATGATTATTCCTGATTTTGTTTTTGAGATGGTATCGCAGGTAGGTCAGGCTGCTCTGTATGGAGTCATGGATGGACTTGAACTTCTAACCTTTCTGTCTTCTCCTCCCAAGTGCTGGGATTACAGAGGTGGCCCACCTTACCTGGCCCCCTCCCTTATTATTACAGCATGAGTCTGTCAAAGTTTTGTAGTAGTCATGATGTGATCACTTTCTGAGCTGGTCAGAAAAGCTCGGACCCTAGAAAGGATGCCTCAGGCTCCTTCCTGGTTTTCAGTCTTCTCCCTGCCATCTGCACTTAGAGAGACCCTTCCGCAGCAGTGCCTGCTCTCACCCTGTATGTTCTCCTGAGGTGAACCTGTTCTGGGATATCCAGTTGCATGGATCCAGGGTGACTTATCAACGCTCCAAGCTTCTCTGTTAATAGGACAAGGATAGTCTTTGCCTACAGCCTTTAGATACCTCAACTGCAGACAATAGTGCAACTGTGTTACTTGAAAATACCTCTTTGGGAGCACTTGTTCGAGCAGGCCTGAAATCCCAGCCCACTGGAAGCAGAGCCAGGACTGTTTGAGGCCAGCCTGTGCTACACAGACGGTGTAACAAACAAAGCTCTGTGGGAGTTTCCTCTAGTTTAAGTGGCTAATCAGCCCCATGAAGACATCTGACCTGTTTCTAGAGACTTAAGAAATTTTCGATAAATGTTTGCAGATAGGAGATGCCAAGGCAACCCAATGCCATTTCCACAGATTTCTCAGGACAGCAATATACTATCCATCAGCTCTAAAGCAAGGAGCTCAGAAGTATCTGAAGTCTGTTTAGTTAGCATACTGCTGCTTCCACATTCTGGAGTTTTAAAGCAGTGTTCATTATTAATCAGTCATCTTAGTCATCACTCTGTTAATTCAACACAATGAATAATTTGGAAGCCTTTCTGAGCTTCTTGTGTTTCCAGACACCCTCATTACAATTACACAGTTTTGTCTTGGTTCTTTTTTTTTTTTTTTTTTTTTTTTCTTTGCTGGATATAGATCACACATATTTTGTTTTTTTGTTTTATTTTATTTTTTTAGTTCCCAAACACAGACTCTAGAGTGGATCCCTTACTAATTAGGCTACTTAAGGTCCTCACAGTGTCCTACATTCTTGGGAAACATGGCCATTTACCAGCTGCCACGCACTGGTCTGCCCTGGTGATCTTAGGAATCTCCCTCAGAGGAGTGGAGAGTATCACGTCCCAACTGCTACAGGATGGATAAAGTTATAAGGGAGGATGAAATTCACCAGGGGCTTGTGAATGTGTCCGGATCTCTCAGCTTTGTCTTTGAGTTCACCATGACCTAGCACAACCTGCAGAAGAACGGGCTTCCCCGTGCCTTGATTGTAAAGGCAACCACGTGTGGCTTCCTTGTTTATTTTCTAGAAGTAGCAAAGAGCAACTCAGTATCCTTCACATCAGCAGATTCTACTACAGGAAGACAGCTGAGACCGGGGAGGGGCGGAGGGAATATACCTCTTTCTCATATTACTCAATATTGACCCTTCCACCACCATAGAGGTTTCCCCCAGGATCTCCAGGAGGCCTTAGGCTTCTATTTGCATCTGGATTTTGCCAACTCCTGAAGTACAACCCATATATCCCAACACAAAGGCTTTGTCCTTTGGGTACCCTGCGGTTACTTCAGATATAACATGTCCAACTAGGCATTGCTGATTGTCCTTGAGTCTGCTTTGCTTCCTCTGTGCCCTTTCTAGAGAGGTGAAAGAATAACGTTTTCCTTGCCACAGTCTCATGTGCTTAAAAGTATCTATTCTCCATACCCAGAAACCTGCACTATTCTTACTGCTTTTTCTGTTGATCATGAGCCCTTTAATGTAGAGTTTATTATTCATTGATATGTCCCTCCATGATTGAGGTGGGGACTAGCCATCAGTCAATATCTATTCAAACATGGTCACATAAATGTTGAATGTTATCTTAATGCTTGCTATATCAAGAATAGCTTGCTGAGTACTTGTAGACTAAGGAAGTTCGGCAGGGATTGGACGTGACTCGAGACCTCATTTGGGGGAACAGTGATTATGAAAAAGTTTAGATCAGGACATACAGTACAAAATATGGAGGTCATGATGTCAACAGGCCTTATCTCAAGCAAGGAATGAGTGTTGGGGTGAGGTCTGGTGTGATGGTGCAGAAGACAGAGGCTGGGGAGGAAAGGCTTAAGATCCAGGTCCCAGGACAGCTTCAGAAATCCACACAGGGAAACAGAAGGAGCTGAATAGAGCCTCTGAGAGGCTCTAGAAAGGACACACAGCAGGTGTGGCTTATACTTAAGGGAAGTATATAATTTTCGATTGTTCTGGTGGAAGTACAGAGAATACATTCCCCAGTGTAGATTTCCAACACAGAATGGTCCAAATCCATAGGCTATCTGGGCTGCCCATAGGGAGATGTGTGACGGACAGACAGAATATGGCACTAGATTATCTGTTTAATCCCCTCCCACCCTGGGCAGGGAATTCCGGAAGCAGAAAGGTGCTGCGACACTGGGTGGGAGTTAAGAAGGGACTCCACATTAGACAGTTACAATTTGCTCAAAAAGCTTGGCTTGACATTACTCAAAATGAGCCAGACAGTAGAACTGGCCTGGGAACAAGGTGCCTGCCTGGTGTATAGGAATTCCATATCATTGTCACAAGTTTTTACAAATCCAAAAATATTCCTAAATAAAAGGCTTTCTTGAAGGGCCTACTAAACCCACTAGATACTACACAGGAGCCACATCCTCAGTGGATTGGCTCTATTGCGTTTCAAATAAGCCTTGCATTCAAAAGAAATGAAGTGAAATATACTGCATTTTGTTGGTTATTAGTAACAGGGGCCATCAAGCTGGCTGGGTTTGATGGAGAGGAAGGAGAGCTGTTTCCTGACTAGTTGACATGTGGCCATTCCCAGGTTCTTCACTAGGGTCACAGTCAGGAAATGCTTACTCTGTGCCTTATAAACCCACCCAAGAGCCAAGCTGTAGAGATAGGCATGAACTCTGCAACAAAGAAGAGGGTGGGTGTGGGGGAGGGAGAGATGAGACACTATCAGGCTATGAAGCTGAAGTCAACCCTTTCCTTACTTCCCCTTCTATCAAACTTGTCAGCCCCTGTCTGTCCTTATATGACCCAGATAGCCTGTTTCTTGGAGCTGCCAGTTGACAAGTAAGGTTGCCAACAGAAGCCAGTTGCTCTCTTCTGACATGGGAACTTACAACCTGTCATCTTTTGTTGTCTGCAGAGCAGACAACACAGCCAAGCCAGCAGGGAGAGTCTGTCATTGAAGCCTAGATCTCCTTGGAATGACGTAATGTATTCATACATACTGAAGAAGAGTAATGAATGCTTACCAACACGGTTACCCTGCTCCCAAGTAGGCAGGGGGGAAAAATCACAGGGGCAGTGACAGAGAGAGGAGGACCCAAGGAACTGTTTGTTTTCCCTTAGGTCTAAAGACAAAACAAAGAGTGGATAACAGTGGTCACAACTGGGCCCTCATCTACCTGCATATTTACCAGCATCTGCAACATCCCAAGCCAAGCTCCTAGGTATACGAGAAGTAGGATACAAGGAGTTAATTGATTGAGAAGGTTGCAAACAACTTCAGAGAGAGAGAGAGAGAGAGAGAGAGAGAGAGAGAGAGAGAGCAAAGAATGCAATAATTAGAAAAGAAGATCTAGCAAAAATCAAGTACAAATTAAAAGTCCCCCTGGAGAGCTGTTGCATCGACACCAGGCTGGATGGTCAACAAATAACCAGTGAACTCAGCAAGAAAGTTTGAATCATCTTAAATTAGGGTGGGCTGCACAGCTGCCTGGAATTTCAGTACACATTTGTTTAGGCAGCTCCCAGATTACTTCTTTCTTCTCACCCTCTGTCTGTGAGCTTCCTTTTGATGGGGGCAAAGACAAGAAGCTGTAGGTGGCATCAATTGGAGAAGCCTGGAGACCTGCCAGGGCCACATGATACAATATCATTCGAGAAAGCCCTGGAGAATATGCTGACTCAGGACTAAAGTCTTACAGAGAACAGACATGCAAGTATCAAGCCATTGAGAAAGGACCAACAAAAAGAGGATTCCCTGAAGGGTGAGGACAGGCTAGAGCAGCCAGACACATCTACCCCAAGAAGAATAAGCCAGGATTACACCTGCACACTTGTAGGCCTTTGCACACAGTGTGACCCCGAGTACTACCTCTCATATGAAAAGGGAACTTGGCCTGGTTGTCTATCATAAGATGTGTTATTAGGTTCAATTGCAATGACACACCAAAGCTATGATCATGATTGTTGATCAGGTAAGACACTTCTGACGTTCACCCAGGACAATTTTACCTGTCCCTGACCTCCAAGACTGATCTCATCAGGTGTGAGAGTATGTGATTGCTTTCTTTTCACTGTTATGTGGGAAGATCATACTTCCCCTTTTAATTTGCTCAGAATACAGTCATTTGAGGGACTAGTGAACCTGGTGGCAATGGCGTCTTCATGGTGAAATCCTATTGATATCTCCATCGATCTCTCTTCCCACATCCATCACAGTTGCTTTAAAGTCCCTGCAAATTGACCAGAACTCCCTGCCTGACAGTTCTCCTTACCCATAATCCATTTCTTTCTGTGTCTGTGTCTTAAAGCGGCCAGTGAAGGATTATTGCTATATCTGTCTACCTTTGTCTGCACACATATATGCACACAGTACCTGCCTCCATGGAACACCAAACCTTCTGGAAATAATGCACAATTAATTCTCTTGGCTGCACTTCAAACAAGCACAAAAGGGATATTTTCCCTATTTTATGGATGAAAGGCAGAGGCCCATTCGCTCATGGAAAGAACACTACAAGGATTTACACTGATTTCTCTGACAGCCCAGGACTCTCACACGTTATACCATAGTCTTCCTTACTCCCCTATGGAAGAATTAAACATAGCTCCTTCTACTTTCTACATTGGACTGTGGAAAGTGGCTGATCTGTGCTAAATGATAGTATTCAATGGGGCCCTCAGGATTGAGGGGGACTAGAGAAGAGTCTTAATCTATTGCTGGTCTCCGGCTTTACACTTTCTGAAGTTGGCTTGTTTGACTAGTAAATCAACTCTGTGCTGATCCAGTTCCCTGCACTTGAGCCATGACTACTCCCCAGCCACTAGAGAAGGGACCCAGTGCTTGGCAATTCGAACATCTACCTTGCAGGCATGGTGCTAGACCGAAAGAATAGATTCAAAGAGCTCAGGGAAAGGAAGTGTGCCTGCAACCTGCTCTCTCAGCCCAAGAGTCAGAGGTAGATGATTAGATGTCATTAGAAGGGACTCTCTAAGCCCCGGGACATAATTAACAGAATGGTGGCCACCTGCTGTCAGGTGCCAGCATTGGGGGTAATTAGTAAACCCAGTACCTAAGAATCACAAGGTCTAAAAAAGGAAAGAAGCAAGAGGGAAAAAAGGAGCATTCAGAAAGGCAGAGTGAAATCCCAGAACAAGAAACTTGAGAGTTTAGAATAGCAATCTGGAAGAAATCAATCGGGTCCTTTAGGCTGCTGATGTCACAGCAGCTAAGCCAGTGAAGTATCACTGAACCTGCACACCTAGGGACATTGGCTGACCTACTCACAGTCCAAAGTCACTGTCACTATGCAGCAGGGTCTGTCCTTTAGCATCTTACAAATAAAGGAAAGGAAAGCAATAGATATGCAACATGACGAAAGCCTGAGAGAGCCAAACCCGGTTGGCAGGTCACAGGCCGCGAGAGGCGAGAGAGACAAAAAAAGCCTGGAGATGTCAGCCTCAGATTTCTCAAGCAACACAAAGGCTGTTGGCTTTCAATGCACACTGCTTGCCTCTGTTCACGAGAGAAAGGGGAACAAGGTGGTTAGTGTTAAAGGAAAGAAGGGGACAAACGCCTGACGACAGTCTTGGAGCTGAATTTAAAAACATCAAATTAGAGGCATGTGTGCTGAAATGAGGCTCTGCTGCCTGGGAACGCACCTCCCTAAACAAATGCAGCAATTACTACGGCTGGTGCTTTGGCTCCCGGGTAGCACATTGAACACTGATGGGGGCCAGCAAGCTCACTCATTTCCCAAATCGCCCCTTTCACAACATCTCCACGGGAAAGTTAGGCCTGTCAGCTCACTGCTTTGATGGCCACTAATACGACACCGCTCAAGGAGGACAAAGCTTAGTGTATGTCTCAACACTGTTTACCTAGCATGTTCCATAGCCAGCAAGAGTTACTAGTAAAAATCTCTCTGCTTTCACCTTTAACATTTTAAAGACTCAGATCAACTTACTAATATTACTAACCTAGACTTCATAATAGTATATACACACACACACACACACACACACACACACACACACACAGAGATGTTCCTAAGAGTTGTACCAAATGGTGGCCCTGCATCCATACACACTAGTCCAGATTGTCTCTGAAATTCCGAACCACCTCCGTTCCAAGCACTTACTCACAGGACACTGGAGTTGATACTGTAACTACCAGGCTACATTCTTGACATCCTTCCTAACATGGAGTTTCCATAAACTCTGCTGTTGTCTTGTTTCTGGATCTCTGGGTTTCTTTTATCCAGCTCCTAAGACCCCTGAGTCTGGCTTACTCCTGTCCTTCTCTTACTCCATGTTTCCTGCCTTGTCTTATCTCCCTAGTCAAGGCTTGCAACTGCTTTTTGTAAGCATTCATTGTTCAGGGTCTTGGTGTGATCTGAATACATTAGGAAGGTGGCAGGAGATCAGGGAAGGCGCAAAGAAAGAAAAACAGCAAGCAGAAAATGCTCTGTGGGCACAGTCTTTCCCAACAGAAAGCAGAGTTTCCTCTGGCGTTAACAGTGATGGAGTTTGTTGGGTGGGTTTTAATGTGTTCTGTCCTGAGCTTCTTGTTTCAAAAGATTTCAAAACCAACATAATTGAGGCTACTGTAAAGCACTGCTAGCAAAGAATGCAATGTATTACATAAACATGAAGGAATAGGAGATTCCCAATAATTATCCTAATATTTGTTCCTCTCGGTAACAGAGAGACTCTGCCCTGAAGAAAGCTGGGTGGTAGCTCTGGCTTCATTACTAACAAAGTTCTCAGTCCTATCTATCACAAAAATACTTTCCTACTCAAATCAAAGAAGAACATGCTTGCTAATGCATCAGAGCTACAAGGACAAAGCCTGTGGGTACTAGTAAAAGGTCAGAAGGTTAGGAGCTGTGAAGGAAAAACAACCACAGCAGGCCTAGGAGAAGTAAATTTATTCAATCATATGTAACAACAAATAACTTTCTGCTACCTTCCAGTGGACCAAAGGTGAGCAGACACCTTATGCTCCCACTACCATGCATCCTCTACACTGGATCTTCTAAAGCTGTAACCCTAAATAGGCTCTCCTTCCTTCAAAAAATGTGGGGGCTGATGTTAAAATCTGGGGATCGCCAGTTCAGAGCACTGGTACCACATGGTTTCTACCACCGGCATGGTGGCTCACGACATCTGGAGCTATCCCAGGGCATCTGATGTCCTCTTCTGACCTCCATAGGCATCTACACACCAGTACTTGTGCAATAAATATCTTTAAAACATTTTAAAGAAGTGAATAACAGCAAAACATTGAAAGACTTATGCTTTGACAAAAATTGAAAGAAGACGTTACATCTTACCGACAAGAATCAAAGATGTTCTGATGAGTGGAGAGGCACGCCATGCTGGGGCATTGGGAGACTCCAATGTGTTGCTCTCCCTAGACTGCTTTGCAGATTGAGCATAGGCTGATTAAAAACCCCAATAATATTTTTTTAATGTGAAAATCAGATGCTAAAATTAATGCATAAATGCAAGGCATAGCAAAGAACCACACACAATTTAAAATAAGGAAAGATGCTGGGGTATAGTATTGTTTGGTTTAAGACTTAAAAACGATCCAGACATCAAGATACTGAGGGAGGTACAAAAGGCATGGGAAAGTGCAGAGTCCGGAAAGAGACACACAGATCCACATGCGAGATAGTTATGATGGTGGCTCTGACGCAATTCAATAAAGGTGAAGAAAGCCTCGTTAACAAATAGTGCTGTTTTATAGGAAAACTCTATGCCAAATAAAAATAATCAAGAAAGAAATAGGACCTTTACCTTGTGCTATATTAAAAAAATAAATCTGAGAGAGGTCATGTATCACGAGCACAACAGAAATAGAACTTAGGTGCAGACAAAAATAATAAAAGACACTGAAACAGAGCAGGGGAAGAGTGGAGTTCTTGGACCAGCAAGATGCCTTAGTGATTAAGAGCACTTGCCACACAAACCTGACAACCTGAATCTAGTTTCCAGATCCCATGGTGGAAGGAAGGAAAGAACCGATTCATAAAAGTTGTCCTTTGATTTTTACATGTGATCCATGGCAGATATTCTCATACTCATACACATACATCATACACACATGTACACATATAGCAATATTAAATTTTAAAACAAAGAGCATGTCCATGACTTCAAAGCAATACAACAGTTTAAAAGAACTATTGTGCCTTCTCAACAAGAGGGAAGTTATGTCTGGTATTGGAGACCTAGTCAACTACACACGGCTAGTGAAATCATGGATCTTGGAGGAGAACCTCTAATGGCCACTTTACTAAAGCAGTATAATCCCCAACTACATTCTAAATATTTATCTTCGTACCCACAGATAAGTGTAGTTCTGACTCCTTAGCAAGGAAACTTCTCTTTGCAACAGATGGTGACCATTACAGCAAAATCACAGTGGATCGAAATGCAGACGTGTGGAGCACTGTACTGATACATCTATAACTCTAGCACCTAAGGCTCAGAAATCACTTCAGAAGAGGAGACTGAAAGATTTAAGATCCAGAGGAACAAGAAGATGCTGTAAGATTGTGTCTCCTATCAGAGAAGATACACCCATGAAGTATCATCAACCTGGGCAAAATCTGAAACACACACACACACACACACATACACACACACACACAGAGAGAGAGAGAGAGAGAGAGAGAGAGAGAGAGAGAGAGAGAACAGTAATAGACATAATAACAACATGGAAGCAGCAGAGCTCATGAGCCTTCAATTGCAGACAACTACAGGCAACTAAGGAAGACTGAGAGCTAGAGAAATAGCCTTCCCCAGGGAGGAGCACACCAACTTGTCATCCAATACGAAAGAGTCACCCATGAAAACACACACACACACACACACACACACACACACACACACACACATCATATATTTAACAACAATTAAAGAAAAAGAGGCCATGAATTTGAAAAAGATCTGGGATAGAGTGGAGTAGGGTGGGGAAGGCAGACGGGAGGTTTAACAAGATGAAAGCGAAGGAGAAAATGATGTAATAATAATTTCAAAAGATTTATTATTGTCATTGTTGTTGTTGTTGTTGTTGGGGTTTTTGAGAGAAGATTTCTGTTTGTAGCCCTGGCTGTCTTGAAACTCACTCTGTAGACTAGGCGGGGCTTGAACTCAGCGATCCACCTGCCTCTGCCTCCTGAGTGCTGGGATTCAAGATGTGCTTCACCACCACCTGTCCCCCCCAAAATTTTTTTAAAGAAAGAACTATTGTGACACCTTCTCCCCACCACAAGCCAGAAATACAAGAACCAAGAAAAGAAACACAAAGGCACTAGAGCGCAGACATGGGCTTCACAACAGAGTAAGTGGGGGGATGTCTTCACATAAATTGGATTTGAAAATCTAAGAAACACGATGAAAAAATACTACTGCTATAATTTAAGTGGAAAGCGTAGACTATATAATTAAACATGAAAACAAACCATGAATCCAAGCAGATAATTCAAAGGCCACAAATAGATGAAGGGAAGCAGAAGAGTAAGATTTTAAGCAGAGCTCCTGATTTAGGAAACACCATTGCAGAAAAACAAAGCTAGTGCATTTAAAAACTCAGCACACTGAGAACAAGATTAATACAACCGATTAAGTATAATTCAGTTCAGTCAGTGAAGATGGGAGAACGCAAATACACAGAAACAGAAACTGAGTGTCAACTGCATAAATAGTAATGCAAAAATACTCTGACGAGAAGGGTCCATTTAATTTCATGCAATTTGGTGAAAAAAAGAAGTTACCTTAGGGATCTATGATTTATCAATAATTGTCCTAAAATTAAAATTAAAATAGAAATGAATCGCTCTTCCTTGAAAAGATACTCCAACGAAAAATGCACTACGTCCCCAAAGTTTTATGGGCGAATATTATGAAAACTTTGAGAGACATGTAATTCCAATATTATTTAAATGGTTCCAAAGGGAAAAAATAAGTCTTTCAAATTAGTTTATAAATCTCAATATTTACTAGCAAGTTACTCTTAAGATCACTGTGTTGGAAAATGATGATGGGAGTCATGAATTCCTAAGCAAGATATTTGCAAGTGAATGTTGGCATAATTAATGAAAATAATGCAAACTGATCAGGTGGTTTTAGTAAGTAAATGAAATGTTCTCCATATTAGAAAGGTCTATGATTAAAAAAAAAGAAAGAAAAAAAAAAAGAAAGGTCTCTGATATTTAATCACATAGCTTTAAGGAGACTAGAATCATGTGAGCATGCATACTGATATCCTAACACATATAACCACAACTGAAGAATAGCTCTCTGGTCCACCATGTTTCCACTGGACAAGGCTTTGGAAGATATTCTCTATGGAACTGAGTGAAGAAGCACACCCACAAAACCCAGAAGGTACTAGAAGCTCACTGCCTGGAGGAATCCGATTCCTGTCACACACTGAAGATATATAGAAATTTTTTTTTAAAAAGTAGGTCTTGTGTGATGTTTGACTTAATTTATATAGTTCAGAATATACAGCGTAATTATTGGTTCCTGGGAGCCAGGCTGGGAGGTTGGGCCTGTGATGGCTAGTTTTATGTCAATTTGACATAAAATAAAGTCATTTGAGAGAAGGGAACCTCAATTAAGAAGATGCCTTCATAAGATCAGGCAAGCCTGGAGGGCGTTTTCTTAATTAATTAGTGATTAATGGAAGACAGCCCAGCCCACTGTGTGCAGTGCGACTCCTGGGCTGATGGTCCCGGGTTCTATAAGAAAGCAGGCTGAGCAAGCCATGTGAGCAGGCCAGTGAATGAACCAGTAAGCAGTATTCCTCCAGAACACAGCATCAGCTTCCCTCTCCAGGATTCTGCCTTGTTGAGGTCCTGTCCGAACTTCCTTTGATGATCAACAGTGATGTGGAAGTATAAGTTAAATAAACCCTTTCCTCCCCAAGTTGCTTTTGGTAATGGTGTATCATCACAGCAATACGAGAAGAAAGGTGTGGGGAAGATGACATGATTTTTTTTTATGTTTGTGTTTATATAAGTTCATGTCAAAACTCAGCAAACTGATGGCTATATATAATATCTCTACTTTATGCATTTTAAATATTTTTAATATTTCAAATATTCTCTGAAGCTCTGTGCTTAAAAAATCTGAGTTTTAGCCGGGCAGTGGTGGCGCACGCCTTTAATCCCAGCACTCGGGAGGCAGAGGCAGGCGGATTTCTGAGTTCGAGGCCAGCCTGGTCTACAGAGTGAGTTCCAGGACAGCCAGGGCTACACAGAGAAACCCTGTCTCGAAAAACCAAAAAAAAAAAAAAAAAAAAAAAAAAAAAAA